>JANUWF010002207.1:1200000-1800000 GCA_026120185.1 Voacanga thouarsii
CAGACCAGGCTAGGCTCTATTGATTTAGACAATTAGAACGCTAATAGATTATGAAGTGAAAATCAAGAAAGTTCTTGCATCAACTTATTTGTGTACAAAATTTCCATTGCAAGTTAAATGTTGTTATGATTATGGCAAGAAAATTATGTACTTGAAGTGCAAATATAGTTAATCTATTTCTTTGTTCCAAAAGAACATTTTTAATTAAATAAAAAAAATTTCAAATAAAAGGTTTGTTTCCTTTTAATGTAAGTTTCAAATGAAAACTCACTTCACTATGATTGTATTTTCAAAATAATAAGGTATTTTGAGATTTTTCTTTAAACGGAACAAGCAAACATTTAGTACTCAATAAAGGTAGGCTATCGGTACTAGCTCTAGAAGGTTAAGGTATGTCTTTCGGTAAAAGGCCACATCCAAAAGATGAACTCTTTTTGAACAAGGCACCAGTACTAGTTAGTCAGGTCTATCTGAGCTAGCAACCCAGTCTAAGTAAACCGTTCTCGAAAGTGGATAACTGGTAAGTTTAGGTAAGAGATAGAGGAGAATACCGATCACCCACAGTGATGTCAGGCATGTTTCACAGTATTTGGTCATGATGCAGTGTTTCATGGTTTTGGGCTATGATAAAGGGTTTCATAGTCCTATTTTTAGGGGTGGTTTAATTTTCTAAATGTACCTCTTTATTTTATAAGTATAAGTTCTGAACTACTACTCTATATCTTATAAAGGTATTTGATGACTTGCAAATATTTCATCCTAAGCATTTAAAGCTATATTTCACAAAACAACTTTATATTATCAAGATTATACATAGGACTTATTAAGAAATATTTCCCACACCTTTTATGCCACATTCTCAGTAAGATCCTACCTTGATAAGGTAGAGCTTGCCTAGGGATTTGAAGACTTCAATTTATGTTGATATATATCATATGATAGTTTTATTTGGTCAGTTCATTTTAATACTTGTATAAGTATTTGATCGGTTCTAATAAGTTTAATTATAGTTTATTTCCTTTGATTTTCTCTTTACCTAGTTATAAAGACCCCTAGTCCTCAGGATAAGATAACATCCCCTGCACCTTTTTGGGCACGTAGGTTGTTTGTGAAACCCCACCTAAAGTTAACCTTAGAGTAAGGGAGTTGGGATGCATATCATGTCCTTTTGCATAAAAATAATTTTTTTTGAATCATTTTATGTGCTTTAGAATGGTGGCTTATAGGTTAAATAGTTTATTTATACTTATTGGCTAGGAAGGGTAAAAAGGTAATTTTTCTTGAGGTTAAATAGGAAGATGGCTTGAGGTTTAGATAAGAAGAATATTTAGGTGAGAAAATAAGAATAAGAGTTAGTGTGATTAAGTGGTTAGAGCTTTGGGAATTAATCTCTAAGGTCATAAGTTCAAATCCCATCACTTAAGTTTTATTCATGATTATCTTGGCTATGTTTGAATTATTGTTTTTCTTACATTCCTTAAAGATAGGAATGTTGTCTTAAGGGAGACATGAAGAGAATGTCTTGATCATATGATCATGTCCTAAAAAGAATTATAGAAGAATTATTGTCCCTTCATTATATCTAGCATTGTCCTAACCACTTCATAATTTGAATTATCCAAAGTCCATTAAATCTCTTCTTTTAATTCCAAAAATTCTATGATAATTCTTTAGCCTTGAATTTCGAAAATCAATCTTGAAGGATAGAAGAATGGCCAAAAATAGGAGAGAAATTAGGATGGGTTTCCAAAAGAAATAAATAACCATGATTATACCTTCAATTCTACCTTTATGTTTTTCATATTTTTAGTGAAGGAAAATCTGGAAATTTTCCAGAATTTTTGCAGACCAGCTTTCAAAAAATTCAGCCAGTAATCCTACTCATTTGCTGCCAGAAAAATGGTCATTTCACGAGGCTTGAAGACTGAAAATTCTGTGCAAATTTCAGACTGTTTAAACTGCACAATAACTAGAAAAAAAATCCTGCACAATTCGCAGCTTGTGAAGCTGGAATTGAAGCTGCCTTTTTGTCATAAATTCAGCTGAAACACCCTCTGTTTTTCTCCAGAAAGAAGGCTGGAAAATCACCCTTAAAAGACCTTCAAATCCCTTCAAAAACCAGCTGCAATCAGGCCAAGGAAATGCAGAAAAATTCTGAACCAAAAGTCTTCATCATTCGAAACTCTTAAGCATTGAAACCAGAAAAATTTCCAGCATTGTCTCTCAATGCCAAGGCTGAAGAACACCCTTCAAATCTCTACAAATTGAACCTTGTTCAGCCATGGACTGGACACAATTGACCTCCACACTTACCTTGAGTGCTTTTACTCCATGATCACACCTCAAAAACCTCCTAAGATTACTATATCCAAAACTCTTTAGAACTTCAAAATAATTCCAAAATTTTGCTCCATTAAAATATTCTTGTATCAAGTTAACAAACCAGAATTTTCTTAGCCATCATAGACTGAATTTCAGCTAGCCATATAACCTGAACAACCTTCATTCATTTCAGCAAGGTTAGCTTGTTCAGCCGGCACCATTGAAGAGCAAAGAAACCTTCCTTGATCAATCACCATTAGCTAATCTTCTACCTCAAACCACTCCTCATTTTTTTCCACTTCAATTTCAAAAAAAATCTGATCACTCTCTCTCCCTCTAGCTGAAAAACAAAACTCCTATCTCCTCCAAACCATTCAGCCAACAGCATTCTAGAATTTCGCGGCCTTTTCTCTCAAAACTCTCTCAAAACACTAAGAACACACACTATACTTCTTCAAGTCTAAACCTACCCTAAACACCTCCAACCACTCTAAAATACTCCAGATCACTTCTAATTAATCCCTAGACTTCATTTCTGGCCTTTATAACACAAAATCATACAAACTAAAACTTTCAATCGGATCAAAATCAGTTTTTCCTTAAAGGTCTCTAGAACATCAACAAGGTAAATAAAGAATAACCTTCTTGTTCATCCTCTTCTATTCAATTTTCAATATACCATTCTAATTCTCTCTCTCTCTCTCTCTCTCTCTCAGCCGAAATGTTTGATCAACCATCAACCATGGCTATTTTTCCTTTGGATCACTAAAGGCTCTCAATCACGTGGACCTTCTTTAGTCTTCATCAAGCGATTGACTGTTAAGTATATTTTTTTCTTAATCCTTCTCTTTATTTTTGAATTCATGTCTCTTAGTTGTTAATAAGAATATTGAATATGAATGGGGAAATTAAGTGTATACATGTGGATGAAGGGGATGGAGTTAGGACATGAGGATTGATATAGATGGTTAAGCCTTATGGATTTTCCTTTTGAATTAATGTATGATCAATATGATTAGAGGGATTTATGAATGTTTTGATGCATAGATGTTATGACACCAATGGTGATTAGGCTAGTGTGTTCTTATTTTTCATTGAGGCCAATAATGATGATTATGCCTAGTAGGAGATTGACCATGTGATAGTATGTGCATGGTATGTGTTATTTCAAGTGTATGTTCATGAATGGATGACTTTATTATTTGATGTTAGGGGATGTGTTCATGAATCTTTTCTCTCAATAGGAAACTATGGTAAAAGATTATTTTCCTTGTTAATTCTAAGATTATTTTTCTTAACAAATTTTATTACTTTAATTAGAATTACTATTACATTTCCTCTATGAAATTTGAAATTACTAAGAGAGGTTTGGAAATAGAATATTAATTGAAATATTAATATTTTTATTACTTATATAAATAAAATCTTTTATTACATATATATATATATATATAATAAGTAAAATATTAGAATTAATTAATATCAGATGACCTTGTAGACCATAATAATTAACCTTACTAAAACTTTTACCTATATCCATAAATATCACTTATATTAAAATTTATTTACTATTTATTAATTAAAAATTAAGTATAATTCATTTATTATTAATTTTATTGTTTATTTATTATCTATTAATTACTAATTAAAAATTATAGTATAATTTATTATTTATAGTAATAATACTATTTAAATATTACCATTTACCAATATTATTTAGGACTTAGTATTATCCTATATTTAACACTAGTTTATTTATTAGCAATAATACTCATAATTTATTATTTGAAACTATAACTTATTAGTAATTATTTAAGAACCCCTAGTTATTTTAACTTATCAAGCTAGATTTATTTTATAAAATATTTTATCAAACTAGCATTAAAGCATAGGACAATATGGTCATAGTTAGTTGTGGTTGTGACTAGTTAAACTTGAAATTATTTATTTAAGGCAAATATGGTCTGGATATTGTCTTAAACCTTGTATTTGCCCCATGTGGGGTTAGGTTGCCTTGAACTTTCTTGGAAGGCTATTGTATCATGGAAAAGCAAAAGATCGGGTAAGTTCTTGCATAAAGATGGTTGTGATCAAATGCTTTTTTGCAAGTCGAAATACACTGTTTATCATGGAAGATGCACCTTGAGATGCAATTATGGACAATATATTCCTTCTTCTAAAATAAAATATTTTTTGTCAAGCAAACTTTTCAAGCAAAACAATAAATTTTCCCTAAACAATATTTTACCTAAAGTTGTTTGAAACCCATATTTGCTACTTCAAAGTAAACTCTTCACTGATTTCACATGTTCCAAGTGGAAAAAGCATAACATTGAGTATTCAATAAGAGTAGACTACTAGGACAAGTCTTTGAAGGGTTTGGCAAGTCTCTTAGTAGGAGGCCACCTTTGAAGGGTGAACCCTACCTAGACAAGACGACAGTTCTTGTGGGTCAGGCCAATCCAAGCTAGTAGCACAGTTTCGGTGGACTGTTTATTTCCAAAATGGACACTTGGTATGCTTGGGTGTAGAGACGGAGGAGTATCTCACCCGGTGAGGCATACACCCACCTTGTGTCAGTATGCTCAATGTATGGCATTCTAATCGTTGTATTGTCATGATGCCCAACATGTGGTGCCATGTCCATTCATGATGCATGACTTGATAGTCAACTTTAATAAAGTGGTTATTTCTTTTCAAAGTTGAGCATTTTTACTTTAAAAATGCTGATAAAACACCACTCAGTGTTCAAAGATAAATTTCTGGGCTTGCACACTTTTTATTAAGACTTGTTCAAAACTTGCATACATAAACTATTTTTCCTGAAATACCATGAGCACACACAGAACTTACTGGGAAATATTTCTCACTACTTTTATATCATGTCTTTGGGTCGATCCTACTTGGAAGGTCGATTTGCTTATACTGCCATGAGCTTAGAGGATCTATCTTGATGTATTTATTTGTTAGATATTTTGGTTACCATCTATTTGGTTCAAGTCTTGTAAAAGTATTTTTTTGGGATTGTAATAAGTCCATTATTAAGTTATTTCCTTCTATATTTTTATTACCTAGTTATAAAAACCTCTTATCCTAAGGACGGGGCAACATCCCTACCCCTTTTAGGGTACGTAAGTAGCAGGGTGTTATATAGTTTGGTGTTACACTGATGGTTACATGGGTAAGATTTCAACTACTATAGTGATTATGAAATTATAAAAGGTTAAGGAGTTGAGTGTTAGGAATTTTAAGTTGATCATAGTGGTTTTGTTGTGACCTTTTAATAATTTTGACACTTATACCTGTCTACTTGAAACTTCTGATCTAATGAAAAATTGTACTTTTATGATATAAAGATATTTGATACAATGTCTATTTTCATTAATGAGCTGCACTTTTATGCATGCAATAAATTTTACTTTATAAAACTATTATCTTGAGAAAAATCTATTACTTGCCATTTATGTCGTTATGTGATAAATTCGAAGGGCTATTTGCTACCTCTTCTTTGTGTCTTTTCTATTTAGAGTAAATATATTTATTTTAGAAACTATTCTTACATCAATAAAATGTTTTTATCTGAAAATTCTCATGATGCACCAATCGGACTAAAGATTATGCTTTGACACAGGATTAAAGAAGTTTATGGTTGACATGTTAGCTTGATATTGATGAACTTGAGGATATTACCTTTCTTTCACGGATAATGTATTTGAGAATGATGCAGTTGGAGCATTTTGAGATGATATTTTGTATTTGGGATTTGATGTATTATTCGAAGCCTTGTAAGGTTTAGTTTAGTTATACCTTTTAAAGTGCTAGTTACTTTCTTTATTAGTTTTCGTTAGATAGACCCTTTATCATTTTCATAGGGTGACATACGCAATCATTTGGGCCCTATGGTTGTGAGCGGTTACAATTGGTATCAATGCCCTTGGTTAAATTTTAAGGAAGACTATTCTTAGATAATTAGAGTAGAGTTTTTATGTATTCTAGATTATTATACTAAGTACATTTTGTGCCTTGCATAGGATAGCTCGTCTGAGAATAACTACACATAGGTCTGTTACATATATCTGAAACCTATAGTGATTGACTTTAATTCGTCAGACATAAAATCTATTTTATGGCCCTTAATCCTCCACCCCGAGGTCTTCAAGACAGTTGATTCCAAGGATTTGGTGAACATTGAGCCAGAACTGGAAGGCGAGTCTGAGGTAGAAATGGAGGTGATAGCTGCAACAAACTTAGGGGAACCAAACTTTGCGGTGCTAGAATCTACCAAGCTAAAGAAGAATATGAGATCTGAGAATTTCAATAGCAATACTAGTAACACCTCTAATGATTTTGAGATAGTATGTAACAACCAGTACCTACATTCCCTGAATAAGCAGGGATGTTGCCTCGTTCATCGGACCAGGAGTTTTTATAACTATGTAAAAGAATAGAAAATTCAAAACATCAGCTAAACTTATTACAAATGCTCAACACTTATACAAGACTTGAAAAATAATGTAACTAAATAAATTATCCGCAAATGAAAATACATCAAGGGAAAATAAAATATTTAATCTTTAGGTAAGCATACACTTATCAAAACAGGATATTCATAGAAAAAATATAGCATAAAAATGGTGTGAGAATTACTTCCCAGTTACTCTTGTTTACACTCTTGAACAATTCAAAGTTCATTTGTGAAATGTAATTTTAAATAACTGGAAAGAAACATTTACAAGTCATGAGAGAACAATTTTCTTGAAAATATTAAGTGGTTGTTTGGTTGTTTATGCAAAATAGAAATTGAATTTTTTTAGGAAATAAACCACTCATAAAATGGATGATTATGAAACCCTGCATCACAATGCAGTAGGTGATCGGCCCTTTGGATGAGATATTCCAACATCTCCTACCCAAACTTGCCAATTGTCCGTCTCCTGATAACACTCCGCCTAGACTAATTTGCTAGCTTAGACTAGCCTAATTTATAGGTACTGGTGCCTTATGTAGATAGTACTAGTAGTATACTTTTATTGAGTACTGAACGCTTAACTTTCCTACTTACGAATAATTCTCAAACAATACTTGTTATCTTTAAAATGTAGTCATAGTTTAGTGTAGTTTCATTTAAACCTTTTGTTAAACAAAATAAATAATTTGTTTGAAGAAAATGGTATTTAGATTAAAAGAGAAAATTGACCATTCTTGCACACTAAGAATAAAATATCTTTGTCAAAATATAAGCAATATTTGATTTGCGAATAGATCATGTTCAACAAAGAGTTTATGTAGGAACTATCTTCACACGGGATATCAACTATTGGCTTTGGCTGTTATCAACAATGTCCAACCCCGTCTATGAAAAGATAAAAACCTAATCATAATTCTACCTAACATTTCTTCTAAAGGCATACAACATAATTATCTCATTTATTCCTCTTCAAAACCCCAAAGTAAACATGCCTTCACATAGATCATTCTCTATTGACTATAGTACTAATTCATGTAAAAACCCTAATCCCTTAATAATACATGTCATGTATATTGTAACTCAAATATCACACAGAAATCATCTTACTTGGAGTATATCATAAAGTCATGCTTAAACCTTAACTCTCACATCAAAATGTTCATAACAAAACAATAACCCTAGTACCTTCTAAACATATATCATCCGTTGAATCACAAATTAAGGTTCTATACTCAGTGCAATATAGGCAAATTTCTATTCTATTCAAATACCACATATCAATTACTTTCTAGCATGCTATAACATAATGGGATTCCATATAGTCACAAAAGTAGGATCTTGGCATCACAAACATATATTGTTCATCATAATATTTCGCTACTTCTCTAAATTGTCTTACATCATATATTAAAATAACTTCTCATTTATATTATCCCTTTCTCAAACAACAATATACAAAATAGCCGAAGAGACAACCGCGTCACTATTATAGAATCTAGGTATGTCCCATACATAACGTTGAGTTCTCTAAAAGTAATATTAGAGTGAAAACATAAGAATAAGGATTACGTGTTTGGAAATCAATTCATTTGCTCCCTCAGTGGTGGTGAATGTTTGTTCCAGTCCTCCCACGAGTTGAGTTTGTGACAGTGTAGTAATTTTTCCTCTTTCAATAAGAGATCCAATTAAGCAAGAAAGAAAGAAAAAAAAATTAATAATCTTGGTCTTAGAAGGGAGAAGAAATAGATACGGAAAAGACTTTTTATGCTCAATACCTCCTTGTTTGAGTGAGGCCAATAGGATGATGATAACCTAGTCTTGAATCTTGATCTTTGGGGGAAAAAAGATCTTTGTTTGTTTGCGAATATCCAAGAGTGAGAAGATCATGGGTGTCTCGGTTGTTCTTAACTATTTAGATGAGATTAGGATGTTTGCTAAAATGGTGGAATAGACTAGTGTGTATTATTAGCATTCTTGATGTGATTGAGAGAAAGAACAAGGAGTTTGAACAATTTAATTGTATAGAGATAAATGAGGCCTAGTAGTCTATAGTTGAGGAGCTTTATCTTATATTTTAGATAAGATAGAGTTTCGAGAGTTTTAGGTGCTATTTAAAGTTGATTGAGTTCTCAAAAATTGAGCAGGCTGATAATAGAGAATAATAGCTTCTATGAAGTTGGAGGGTGTGGTATGTGTGATTGGTTTTAATGGATTTAAAAGGGAAGAAGAAAGAAGAAAATGAGGCAGTGAAAAGTGAAGCTCGATTATAATAAAATAGCGAAACAACAATTTTGGTGTTCTTTAGAAGAAATATTGAGAGCTAGTTTAAGTTAGTTTAGGTCATTGTGTAACATCCCTCTACTTACACACCCTAAAAGGGGCAGGGATATCACTCCATCTAAAGGACAAGAAGTCTTTATAACGAGGTAAATAAATAACTCATTCAAAAATACCTCAAACAAAACTTAAACGTAAAACAACTTGAGTAAAACTTATACAGAGTTCTCAAAACAATGTTTGACAGAACATTATCTCAAGGTTAAACAACTACAATATAAAGTACAAGATCTTGAACTCTAGCTTGACCTCGACAATAGCACTCACGACCTAAAAACATGCATAAATAATGTGAGAAATAAATTTTCCAGTAAGTCTTGTGTGTAAGAGTATTCATTTGAAACAATTTCGTGATATGTATTTTGAAAAATCAAAAGCACAATTGCAATCATAATCAACAGTTTCAAACACAAGAGTGATGCTTTCAATTTGTGTTCTAAAAAAAAAAACCTTTATTTTAAGAAAATCAACTACTCAGCAATAAAGTGAACTATAAAACCCTGCATCATAGCCCGGAGTCATGAAATCATGTATCATGACCTTGTACTGTGAAACCTTACATTACAGTGCAATGGGTGATCGGCCTATAGGTGGGGATACTCCTCCTTCTCCCAGATCCTTCTAACTTACCGATTTTCATTATGGAGAAAAATAGCCCACTTGGAACTAGTTGGTAGCTTGGACTGGCCTAACTCTCTACCACTATCCCATAATAAAAGACAAGTTTACCTCCCAGAGGTGGCCACCTACCAGAAAGCTAGCTTGTACCTACTTAGGCTGGTGTTAGTAGCCTACGCTTATTGAGTACTCGACGTTTTTGCATCAAGAAAACTCATTAGCATCAAATAATAATAAAAAAGAAAATATCCAGCTTGATATCGTAACCTTGATTAAATCATTTAGTGCAAAAATTAAGTGAATTGTTTTGAAATTCCTTTATTTTAAGAAATTATTGCATGAGTTGAAATAAAGTAAGAAAACTTGCCATACTGAACATTTTTATACAAACTCGTGTTTCCAATGGCAAAATGTAATACTTGGTAATTTTGTAATTGCAATATTTTTCAAACAATTTTAATGCAAAAACTTACCTTGGTATAGCAATTTAATTTCTTAAACCCATGAGTGGATCCTTGTCGTTGACCTTCTTCTGAGTCTACAAGTCATAAAATAAATAAGTCGCAAAATAATCCTAGCATTTTAGGAAATCATGTTCCATATATAATAAATTCCCTATTCACATACAACCAAAAAAGCTTCAAATAAATCATTATCCAAATCTTTACTACACCTCTCATGTCAATACTCATAATTATTATACATAATGAATTATACCAATTAATAATACGGAGTTAACTTAGAAATTTGTAAGCTGATAACAATTTCGAGCAAGTTATCCCTTCCTTCCCAAGTATATAATACATAGGAAAATACCTCAGATTGACCTCAAATTTTACAAATATAAACCTTAATGCATTTAAAACAAGATTTAGGTTATCTATCATAAAAATAGGATTTAAATCAGGCTCAGAAAAATTATTTTTACTACTATAGCATTCTGCCCAGAATACACTAGTGTTAAAAGAAAATTTTGTAACGTTCAATTCCCACATAAAAAAATTATGAAATTTTGTAGATAGCATATAGACACATAAAGCTATATTTTCTCAGTTTTGACCTTTCAAAAAATTTGGAATTTATCATGCCAAAATAATGGCGTCATCCTGACTGTACAGTAGAAATCGGACACTCTATCCCTTAAGGTTTTTTTTTAAAAAAAAAAATTGGTGGGTTTAAAACCAGAGTTTTTTCTGCATAATTATTAACATATATAACTTCCTCTACATGTCTAGGAACCAATATCGAATGGCCCTACAATAATAAAATATATTGCTATTTTATTTTGAACCAAATCAATCCACTACTACATATTTTCAAAAATTCTAGCAAGCATGACGTTTATTCCATCCTTCAAGAAATCATTCCCTTAGACATGTTAACCCAAGAAATCACAAATATAAATGGACTCAAATTGATGACAAAAATTCTATTATTAAGCCCATCAAGATTACCCACGAACACATCAAGAAATTATCCTTTCCTTAGGAAACGTTCCAACTTTTGTAAAAAATGTTATTTAGGATAAAAAGGTATTTCCTTTGGTGTCAATCATTTGTAAGATGCCTCATTTACTAAGTGTTAAGTATGTTTGATTTTTAGGCACATATCCTTAATCATTCTTGGTTTAGAAAAACATATTGCCAATTTATTCAACAAAAACCCTAATGTGGTCAGACCGTCGGCACTAAGAAAATTAATGAAGAGAATGCTTTGGATCCTTACCTTTTGTCACACCAACTTGATCATTCTTAGGAGGGGTAGAAGGTGTTTTCTAGCCTTTCTTTCCAGCTAAATTCCCAAGCTTTCACCCCAAGATTGTTGCTTCAACTGTGTGTCTTGGGCCGAATTTTTCGTAAGTAATTGAAACAATTAATTTTGGCACAAGAGGGGGGGGAGGAGAATTTCGTGCCGGGAGAGGGAGAGAGAAAGAGACGGCTTCTAGGGTATTTAGGGTTCCAAATTTTTTTATTTTCCTAGGCTTTTATAGGAGAATTATATTAGGTTTAGGAAATAGAAGAAAAAGGAAAAGGATTAAGGAAATATACTATTTTTATAGGTTTAACTAATAAAAAGCTTCCTTTAATTAATTAATCATAATCCTAAGGGGTTTAGAGGATTAGGTGGCGGCACAATAGAGTAGGAATAGGAGAGAATATTTCCTAAGATTTTCCTAAACATTAAAGGATTGAAAATTAATAATTCATTTGAAGATATTTTATCCCAATTATACAAAAATTAGATTTTTTTTTTTTCCTCTTTCTCCTCTTCCTATAGGTGGCACCAAGGCTTCTAGAAGCTTAGTGGTTCCCTCAAAATATTCTCCTAGCTAAAATAAATATTTAATTTATGAAAATTTAAATTCTATCCAAATAAAATTAATTAAGAGAAAAATCTTGTTGGACTAATATTTAAATATTTCCTAAAATTGATACATAAGAAAATAAATAAAATTAACATATAATGAGTATTTAATAAATATATAGCAAATACATAAATATACAATATATATATATATATATATTTGTAATTGTTTAACCACTAGTAAATAGTTACCTAAATTATTTTAATTAATAGCTATCTAATAATTCAGTGCACAATTTAAAGTTAGTTGTGTGTGTGTGTGTGTGTGTGTGTGTGTGTGTATTCCAAGTTAATAGTTTTGTGCGTGAATATTCTATCCATCATTATTTCATATAGCGAGTTCTCTAACATCCTAAAGCACAACAATTCTTTCACAATCAGACTCAAACAAAATCATTCATGCTATGTCAAATATGTCTATATGCAAAAGTACTCAGGCTATATGGTCCTTATATTCCCCCATTTCTACGAGGCATTTAGGTTGGGGTGTCATTGAAGGAAGAAACGGCTAAAAACATGCACACATAAACATATAAAAATAATGCTTGGCGGAAGAAATATTATACCTCTGTGTCTATGATTTACTAAATTCTTAGGATGTGACAATGAAATTTACGTTGGTTAAACAACGCTCGATTCATTTGTAGATGCCTCTGGAGCAATACCGGAAAGTTGTCGACTTCGTCTGGGCATGAACGGTAGGCTCTCTGGCTCATAGAATATTCCTCAGCCAAAATACCACCGGTGAAAGCAATTAAGGTGGGGTATTAATCTCGTACTCTTGATCCATTGATTTCAAGATTAGCAGTATCAAGAAGAGTGAATCACTATGTTCTACTTTCTGCAATAAACAGAGACACAAATAGAGAAGAATTGAAGTGAGAGAGAGAAAGAGAGAATTGTTTTCATCTCTATCTTCTTTCACAGAGGGAAAAAATTACTCTGATAATAATCTACAGGGGATTACTAAATTATTCCAAAAAAAAAAAAAAGCCTAGATATTATTAACATATTTTTTTTCACTGAAAACATTTTTCTACGGTAAAATCGCTAAAACCCTACGGTTTTATGAAGACTTGGTCTAGCTTATCGGGCCACAAAAACTACAATTTATTCTTAGACTCAATAAGCCCAAAAATAATAAACCTCAATTATTTGTTTTCCAAACTAATAAAAAGTCTCAATAAATAATTAATGAACCAAAATAGACCAAGATTATAGATCAAGCCTTTTTACTTAGTTTAGGCCCAGGTTAATTTTTCTAATTGTTCAGTTGGGATACCTATTGGAGCATTATTGCAATTGGGAAGTATTACTTAAACTTTCTACCCCTTTATTATATTTGATCCCTTTAGAGATGTTTTCTTGTGTTTATTTTTTGCCAATGAGGACATTATCCAATTTAAGTATGGGGGAGTAGTTTGGTGATATTTTTTTACCAAGTTTTAATCAATTATCTTGGTGTTTTC
The DNA here is from genome assembly GCA_026120185.1 of Voacanga thouarsii. Lineage (NCBI taxonomy): Eukaryota > Viridiplantae > Streptophyta > Magnoliopsida > Gentianales > Apocynaceae > Voacanga > Voacanga thouarsii. The sequence continues at coordinate 1,213,579 of JANUWF010002207.1, forward strand.
TTAGTATTGAGCTACTTTAGAAAATTTTGGTTTAGAAGTTTTGAAAATTTGAAGAGTTAAAAGATTGGAACTTTTGGAGCTAATTTGTAATAGCAATATTGACTTTCTTATCTCTTCTCCTTTTATATTTTTGGTCCCATGGTATCGTTTAGTCTTTGTTATATTTATTTGGCCATTGAAGACAATGTCTAATTTAAATGTGGGGGAGTGATTTGATTGACAATTCTTCTATGCATATACTCTAGCCTCATTTTGAGCAAAAAATTCAAAAAAAATTCTGATTTTCTTTGAGAATTCAAGCTATATTTTTAGTGCATGTCTTTATGATGGATTATAGAGCATATGTTCTAGATCATTTATAGCTTATGCATGACATTTTGCACGCACTTGGACGAAGTAGTTCTTGATCAATTGCTTTGCATTATTCTTAAACCTATTTTTCTACTAAAATTCATGTAGCATTCTAGAACTTACTTGAATATCTCTCGAGGCGAAATAAGAAAGACAGTCATGGTTTAACTTAGGGATGACGATAATAGGCCTTTTTTGGATAGTTTGAGCTTTTCAAGCCTACCTATTTTCATATTATCCCTAGTGCCTATTTTAAGCCTAAATTGTTGATTTCTTTCTTTAAAACCCGTCACAATATTTTGTCCATTGCTTATTTCTGAGAGTTTGAATAATTTTTCAAATCTTTATGCTCTTGATGGATGAAAGTATATGTATGAGAATGTTGAGAAAGAATGTTGGGATAAAGATCATGACTCATTACTTTCAGTCATGGATCGATAATGAATTGAGCTAGGAAAAGAAAAGCAGTAGTAAGAATGAAAGAAAGAAGTTGGAAAAATAGAGATTGAAAATAAGAGAAGAAACGAGACAGCTGCTAAAAAAGATGGAAAGAAAGAAATTGAGAAAGAAAAGAAAAGCAGCAGTGAAAATAAGAGAGGAGTGAAAGAAAAGAAAATTGAAAAGAAAAGAAGAAAAGAAAGATCACAAAAAGAATGGTGATTGAGCTGTAAAAAGTTAAGTTCATATAAAGTACTTAACACCATTGCTAAAAATTTAAGTGATCTTGTGAAAGAAATAGAGAAGAGTTGATGAGAAAAAAGTGCAGGATTTGCTTGAGTTGAGTTGTAAGTTCTGAATAAGGTTATGGCTTGATTGATTCTTGGAATAGGAGAGCAAGAAAAGTTTGGAAATTATTGATTCATTTTGTTTATCCTTTTCTTGCTAACTCTCAGTTTCTTTTATATTTGATTCTTCTATATCCTTCACTTGATAAGCTACATTACAAGCCTTTAGCTTTATATTACAAGCTTAAAAGTTCTACTTGATCTAGGTAGAATCATGATGTGTCTCGGATTAGTGGAGAGAGTGTATGAAGAGTAAGCCTATAGAATGCATATTCTTTTTGAACTAAGTTCTTTCCAATGGTTAGAGAATATTGTGAAGTATTGAGATGGTTCTACTAAGTCATTTATCACTTACACAAGTCTTGCATTGGTTGTGTAACCTGTAGTCTTAGGTGTTTTATGTTCTTGAATAAAGAAAGCATTGAAGATATGGTTTGGAAATTGATTGAGTGATTGATTTAACCTTGTGTTTTCCTACTTGTTCTTGATACTTTGATCGAGGACAAGCAAAGAGCTAAGTGTGGGGGAATATGATGGGCTAAATTAGTCAAAATTTTCCTAGTTATTTAAGATTCTTTTTGTGATATATTTTGTTTAATAACTAGTCATATTCCTTCATTTTTGAGATTTTACCCTTGGAAAGGTGTTTTGTTCATTATTTCAGATTTTTAGGGTAAAACGAAACAAAAAACATCGCAGAATAGAGGAGAGGCGGCGCCGGCTAGGGCTCTAGAACCGGCGCCGGGCATGCACTAGATTGCACAAACTTTAAAGTGAGGAAAAATTGTCAAAACAGAGCAGAACAGAGGGGAATCGGTGCCGGCTCCAAGAGTCAAGGCGGCGCCGGCTGCATTCTGGTCTTCATTGTACAAAATTCAGAGAAAAATCGGCGAACAAGTAGAGAAGCAGAAAACAGCTGGCACCGGCTCTAAGAGCCAAGACGGCGTCAGCTGTACCTTGAAGATAAGCCGGTACTTGGTTTTTTTTACATGGTTTTTTATAATCTGTGGAGTTTTAGTATCTTCCAACTTCTACTTGGCCAAGAACTCTGTACCTACGAGTTTAGGCACTTCTTAGGCCTATAAATATATGAAAAACACAAGAGAAATGGGGGAGAATTAATTAATCATCACAGAAAATCACTCAAATCAAAGGAGAAATTCTTCAATTCAAGGAGGGTTGTACAAGAAGGTCTTCAAAGGAAGAAGAAGAAGGCTTGTCTATGAGTACTTTCTTTTACTTTGTTTTATTTTTCTTGAACAATGATGTATTAATTGTTTTATTATAATTTGACATTATTTTAGGTATCCATGATATTTAGAGGTATTCAATCTTTTGATTAATTGATTGTTTTTCATGGTATTTAATTACTTGTGCTTATTACGAAATTAATTAGTTAGTTCTTCCCATTAATTCGTTGAGACCAAAAGGGTTGATGTTGGTTTCACTTGATTAAGTTCATATTTGATGTCTATTAACTCGCCGAGACCAAGGGGGTTAATTGATGATAACTAGGTAATTAAATATTAATTAATGTTTGCCGAGACCAAGGATTCATTAGTTAATTTCATGTTTTAAATTCACCGGGACCAAGGGAATTTAACCAAGGATTGTGTTTAATGCATCTCTTGGATAAGTTAGTTGAGATGAGACCAAGTGATTCTAATTTATCTAGAAGGTAGTGATTTCATGGATTGAAAAAGAAGTGAATCTATCTTAATCCTTCATGATGCCAAGAGAACGATTAGTTATGATAATAATTGCGTCCTTTAAGATCATGATTGTCAAAATAATGGTTTGAGTTACATACTTCTCCATCATTGACGTGTATATATTCTTTTGTTTTATTTTATTTTTCTTTTCATTTCATTTTCACTTTATCGAGTCGGTTAAACAATGAAAGAAATGTGACTAATGTCTACTTGTTCATTGAGGATCGACACTCGTTTGAACCTTATGCTCAGTTAATGATGAGTACGCTTGCTCATATGTGTGATTTGGGTTGAACGTTTGTAATTGAAACTTGATTGGGAATGTGCTTAGCTTTTATATGATTTTTACACCTAAGTCCGGACACATCAGTAGGCCAAATACGATAGTTTATTTTAACTATCGTAATATACTAGGCCAAATACGATGGTTTAATTTAACTATCGCAATAGAATAGGACAAATACAACGGTTTATTGTTACCGTCGCAATAGAGTAGGCCAAATACGATGGTTTAATTTAACCGTTGCAATAGATAGAAAAAATACGATGGTTTATTATAACAATCGCAATAGAGTAGACTAAATATGACAGTTTATTGTAACCCCATCACAATTGAGTAGGCCAAATATGATGCTTTATTGTAATAGCCGCAATAGGGTAGACCAAATACAACGGTTTATTGTAACCATCGTTTTTAGTCTAATTATAACATAGGCTCTCAAAATTAAAAAATAATTTTATCTAATAATTTTTAAATTTAGTCACAATACTATTGGTAATGATTATAATAAATTTAACGGCTGGATCTTTAATTTTATATATTTATATTTGTAAATACTACGATATCTTTCTATTTTATATATATTATTATACAAATGTGATGAAATAAAATGAATGATCTTCAAATTTGGTCACTAAACTTGATTTAACTTTATAAATATATGTAAATGTTAGATCATTGATTTTTCAAATACATTTTTTGTTTACATCTTAAGTTTTCATATATTGATATTAAAGAGCTTGAATTTCATTTTAATTATTATAATTAGTTATTCTAAGAATATATATATATATATATATATATTATTATTTGTATACAGTATAATATATGCATTAAAAAATATGGCAAAATTATGGTTTATTAAAAAATTAAGTAATAAAGTAATAATATTTTTGCATACATTCTCAATATGTGACACTAATTTTGAAAGTGAAAAATCCATTGCAAAGATTTCCAAAAAATTATGTGACATTTTTAGCGCATATTTTATTTTATTTTCTCCTTCTATTTCTCCTCAACTTTCTTCTTTCTCTCTAGCATGAATTACTAGAAATAGATTGACAAAATATTTGAGAACTAAAATAATATATCAAAAATAATTTGAGGAAAAAACTATAATTACCCTATTGAACTAAATAAATTTATACAAAATTTCAAATTTAGGATATGCTATTTTAAGATATATTTGGATTGTAATTATACTGATTATTATAAAATTCTTAATTTTTAAGGTAATTGTGACTGATTGTGACCTGCTAGATTGGATCACATGGACAGATTCAACTTGTGAATACGTACAAATCACTTATATACTATGATATTGATATGGCCCTTCACCAAGCATTTTTTTTTATTCAAGTATTCTTTTCTTCTTAAAATATTTGTGGTCTTTAATTTTTTTTATTTTAAATTATCCATTATCCTAAGAAATCAAATATATGTTCATTATTTTTTTAATTGACTTTTATCATTTATTATTTTATTAAATTATAACATTCTTAATTTTTAAAGTAATTTTATATTTTTCTTTAAAAATTTCATACAATAGCTTGTTGGTTTAAAAATATTCCTTCAATTTATGTCACTTGCATTTGTTTATAATAATTTTCTAATGGTGATTGGAAAAAAGTTACAAAGAAAATAGTAGAACTTTATTGCTTTTTCTTTGGCCATATCCTAATTCAATTTTTTTTTTTTTGGTAGATATACCGTATCCTAATTCATTTAGTCTTCATCCAATTTTAGCTTTGCATAGCATTTTGATTCATTTGTCTTCTTCAATTTGTCTAATGGAGTTTGTTTCCTACCGATTTTCTTTTTCCTTTGTTGCTTTTGTTTGTCATATAATACATACATACATACATACATACATATATATATATATGTGTGTGTGTGTGTGTGTGTGTGTGTGTTATATATTATTAAAATTTTAATTCTTTTTAATGTCATTAATAATTTTTATTTAAATTATTCATTTATTTGTATTATTATTTTCATTTGTGATTGAATTCTCAAGGGTTGATTATATTCTTTTCTTTTCTTATAATAAAGATAATTAATCAAATACTAAATTTTTTTAAAAATAAAAAATATAATTATTTTCTCATCTTACTTTTCTTAACAATCAAACAATATTGTGCTCATGACTTTTTTTTTTTTGTTGGTATTTTTAAAGTATAAATAAATCACAATATTTTATTATTTTATTGAATAATATAATAATTTGTTTTTTTAACTCATAGAAGTAAGCCATTTATCCAACCCAGAAGAAACAACAAAAAATAAATAGCACCTATAAGGAATACTAATAGTAGATTTCAATGTAAAAATTGGTATAGTAGGATGCCACTTATGTTAATCATTACTACTGCTTTTCATTTGCTTTCAACCAAACTTTTTCAACATTCTTTTCTTTCCACTTACACTTACAATTCACTCCCTCCACCGGATCTAACCAAATCGCACACCAAAAGTGACCATTTCCAAACTGAGCTACGGAGAGATTGTGCAAAGCACCATCTAGACCGAATCTAACTAAACTGACCATTTTAAGTGGTATTTATCTTTCAATTACTATTCTATCTTTTTGTTGTTGCAAATATTTTTTTTCGCATTATATTCTTTCTCTTCAAAATTTCATACAGATACTACTGGGATCAGAAAGTCAGAGAGCGGAACATGGTTATCAGAGGTTTAGTCTATAGATGATTTTTTTTCCCAAATGTTTGCTTTATCGACTTCTAGGTAATAGTGGAGGGAAATTTGGAGTTTGATTTTTATTTATCATTTAACCAAGTCTTGTTAGTTTGTAGTAGGAAAGGAATTTCTGTTTCATTCTACTTTAGCAAAAATGGATTCTGATTACCTTGATTTAAGAATTTTTTAAATTTGGCTAAACTTTGCAGAATTTGTTAAATTTTGCAATTCATGATTGTCTTGATTTCCACATTAAATATGTTAGTCTGCCGCATCAAGTTAATAGAATTACCTCCTAGGGAAAATCTCCATTTTCTAATTGAGAATTTATCACAAGTTTTGCTACTTGGTGAAGTGGTTCTGCATTTCTCTCAGCCTGCCAAATGGAGAAAAATTTATAACAAGAATCAAGAGAGAGAGAGAGAGAGAGAGAGAGAGAGAGAGAGAGTGTGTGTGTGTGTGTGTGTGTGTGTGTGTGTGTGTGTGTTGGTGGCTAAGTGTGTTAGTTTGTGTTTGTCTTATCAGTTGAATTCCTTATTTCTTGAACAATTCATTGCAAAATTGGAATAAAGAAAACAACATACACACCCTCAACCTACACCTACACACCCTCTTTCAAAATACAACCCAGGCAATCCCCATCCATTTGACGCAATAAGATATTTTCACCAGATATTGCATTGTGTATAGACATTGTTCTTCAGCTTGTATTACAATGAAATAAAAAGTGTCATATTTTGTACTCCAAAAATAGGCCTTTTCTCTATGTGTTACCATAAATGGAACAGCATTGGCCAAAGCAGTGCTATTACCTATAACTTTACTCAAACCAAATTGGCAACAAAAAGCATATTCTAAGAATTTTATGTAATATGATATTGTGAAAACCAAGTTCAAATATCCGATTATGAAAATTTTGAAGTTGAGATATTAATGTTTTCAACTCTAAGAATTTTATGTAATGATGTGTACTGCATATTCTTTCTACTTTTTCGAGTCCACCTACAACAAAGTTAAGTTGTAATTGATGAGATAACTATTGAACATTGTAAGTTGCTACCAGGCTTCTTCATTTCTTTTTTCTTTTTATTACTTTTAATAAGTTGCTGTCAAGGTTCTTTCCTTTTGACATTTAAAAAGTGATATCAATTCAAAGTGTATGCCTCCATTGACTTTATGGCTTAAATAAAACCTCTTTATTTGTTGAACATATACAGAAACACATGCTTATAAGACTAATTATTCATGTACACGAATGAAAAATCATAGCATTCTTCGATACACTTGCAGCTGCTAAGGAAGCAACTGCAAGAGGGTAATTAGTTTCCACATAAACAACTTCATTTTCAAAATTTCATGAACAAGTGGGTAATTAGTTTCCACATAAACAATCACTTAGGCTATACATAGAAAGCCAATACTATATTCATCAATTTCATGATCAAGTTTTACATTTCTTCCTTACACACCTCCATTAAAACAGAGAAGGTCCAAAAGTACTTTGTCGCCTTTACTTTCGAAGCAAAACTAGCGGATGCATTCATTTGTGTATCTTTTTTTCCCATGATCATCACTTTGTCGCCTTACCTTGCCTTGCCTTTCAGTAAATTAAGAAAATATATTATTTATTATACAATGTTTTAATCATTAAATATTGCTTGTTATTGTATGATAAATTGTTTCATTACTATCTACATTTATTTAACTATTACCTATTAGATGTTAACATCAAATATTATTTAACTCCCACATCTTCTATTTAATTATTATTTTCTACATAGCCATATGTTTATTTATTTACTATCTATTTACCTATTACCATCAAATATTATTTAACTCCCACATCTTCTATCTTTTGTGTTTTTCTGTGTTTTAAATAATTCTAACACATCCTGCTATCTGATTGCGTTTCCAATTATTGTTATATAAATAAAGGAATGGACCAATCATGGATTGACTTAAAGGACCGTTTAGGTGATGAATATAATAAGGGTTTGGATACATTTATAGAATTGGCATTGAGAGACAAACATAATGGAGCTAAAATCTATTGCCCATGTATTAAGTTTCAGAATAGGTACTTTTATAGTGCAATAAATGTCAAACAACATTTTCAAATGTGGGGTTTCATGTGTTGGTACAAAAAATGCAGTGCTCATAGGGAAACATAGTACATTCTAGTAGTACAAATATTAACATTTATTCACTAGACAACGTACAAGAGGATGATATGGTTAGGATGGTTCAAGAAGCTACTGGGATAAATGAGCAGTAGAATGTAAATGAAGAGCCTGAAGATGTGAGAGAGGTAATTAAACTATTACAAGAGGCGAATGTGGCGTTGTATCCGAGTTGTACCAGATTTTCTTGTTTGTCATTTATCATGAGATTGTTACACTTGAAAGTACTCAATGGGTGGTTGAATAAGTCCGTTGGCATGCTACTTGAGCTTCTAATAGATGCTTTCTATGAGATGGACGTGAAGATTGCTAAAAATTACTATAAAGCCAATAAAATTATGAATGTATTAGGAATGGAATGTAAAATATGGGATGCTTGTCCAAACAATTATACAACATGTGGGGGGGGGGGAATGAGGTAATTATTTATTGTGGGGTGTGTAACTCTCTGAGGTACAAAAAAGAGGGCAATACTGTTGCATGTAAGCATGTTAGGTATTTTCCGTTAACTCCAAGATTGAAGCGATTATTCATGTCTCGAAAAATTGCTTCTCCAATGAGGTGGCATGAAGAAGGTTGTATGAAAGATGGAGTCTATAGGCACCTAGCTGATTCAAGGGCCTGCAGAAAGTTTGATGAATTGCATCTAGAATTTGCAAGCGATTGTCAGAATGTAAGGCTCGATCTGGCCTCAGATGGATTTAGTCCATTTTCAAATATGCACATATCACATAGTACTTGGCCTATTGTCTTAATACCATACAATTTTCCACCTTAGCTATGCATGAAGCAACCATATTTTATGATGAGACTCCACTTCATCATGGTGGACAAGAACCGATGACTAAAGCGAGGACCAAGCAGCTTCAAGATGATTTTCAATTGATCATCAAACAATGCTTGAGGATTGGAGGGTTGAGGAAGCAAGCTAAGAGTTCGTGTTGATGGCCACCCATGAAGAACCCCAACAAGAACTTAAGCCGTCAGCAAAAGGGGATGAAATTTGACAAGAGAGGCTTCAAGAGGACAATCTGTGACGGCTCCATGTAGCCAAACCGGCGCCAGTTCCATTTTGTCCAAAACTAACACTAAAGCAAACGAGAACCAACCAAAGACAGAACCAAACTGGTGCCGGCTTGATGTCCCAAATCGGCGCCGGCTTTCCTTTGGGCCACCGACAATTGCTCCGCGTTTTAATGCTTTCTCCGCCTTTCTTCACTTTTAAGTGTTTGTAAAGACTTATTTTGACCCTAAACTGTAATTAAACCTCAGGGATTACTTAGTTAAGGTTAGGATAGTATAAATAGCACCTTTGTTGATTTGACAAAACAACACACTTCACTTTAATTCAAATTTCAGAGAGAATCTTGAGAAGCCCTAGCCTCCTTGTTCATCTTGTTCAAGACCAAGCTTAAGAGTTAGTCCTCCTTTTGTAAGAGTCTCTAAATCTTTTGGATAATCCAATGTTGTCTTCTTTGAATGGGTCTTAGTTGCGTTGTTCTTCTAAGGTTTGTTTGAAATCCAATATTTGGGTGCCTATCTTCTCTATTCTATTTGTTCTTGCTTGCCTTTGTTGCTTCACGGATATTAGGGTGAGAATATAGTAGAACTTTCTACTCATCTTGAGGGTCTTTGAGGCTTTGTTCTTCAAGGGTTTGAAAGAGTGTACGTAGTTAGGTTACTTTATCCTCTGTTATAAGAAGAAATCTTTGTTTTGGGTTCCAATTGCTTGACTGATCACACAGCCACCAAAAACACCCACAACACCAAGAAAAGCTCAACAAGAGTCGTATCACAGAGTTTAGTATCAGAGTAAGGAAAAGCTTGATTCCCATCAAAGTTTGAAAACAAGAAAAATGAGCCCTACAAAGTGAAGAAAAGAGAAAAAAAAAACAGAAAATCCCGTAACTCTGAAAATTGCTCCAAAAAGGTCTTGAAATTTTTGTTGTATCATGAATTTTCTATTGGGAAATTGCTCCTTGATGTTATTATAAATCTTGGGAACAAATTTATCTTATGATTGTGTTAAAATTTGGCTTGAATATGGGTGAAAATTCTGGTTGCTCTTGAGTGACTAGGTTGTAACTAAGGTGTTTGATAAATGTTCCACGAGAGTGTTTTTTGCTCTAGTTGGGAACATTGATTCTTGATTTTTATTCATTGGGATTTTGTGGCTTAATATATCACTAAATTATTGAATTCCATGTCCATTGAACTCAAATTTTCTATTGCACCTTTGTGATCACCTTGTTCTTCATCATCCTAGTTTTAGTTATTCTTGTTTTTTTTTTTTTTTTTTGTTCTTGATAATTCTTATTTGTTTCTTGCTTAAAAGTGTTCTTTTGCATCTAGTGCTTGCTTTTGAGTTGATTAAATCCATTTTTCTTGAAATTCTTGGCTTAAAACTTAATTACTTGGAGGTGCCCAATAAGTGTTTGTTGAAATTCCCCTAAGACCCACTATTTGGAAATTCCTTTTAATTTGTGTGATTCACTTAGCTAGACTAAATCTTCAGCTATTGGGGAGAATTGGGATTGAACAAGAAGGCTGAGTGTTGAGAAAACGGCAAGAGGGAGAGCCTATTATAAAAATAAAAAAAAAAAAAAAGCTTAAGAGAGTAAACACGAGGGTGGAGTGATCAACCTTGAGAGCCAACACGCAAGAAAGTGTAGTGAGGATCGATTTTTCTTTCTAATCTCTTGTTTTGCAGGTATAGACAAGTAAATACTCTACCACCATGGGCCATGAACAAGAGATCTCTAGGCCTAACGCAAGTGGACCTAGTAGACCTCAAGAAGAACCAATTGATGCTAGGGGATTGCGTGAGGACTTGCAAGCCATAATGAGGACTATGCAAAGCGAATTTCAAAATCTGACAAGGGAGTTGATAAACCATCTTGGCCAATCTTCTACCATTGCACAAAGGAGGGGCCAAGAACGATTTGAAGCACCTAACCCTAGAATGAGGGATGGTGATACCCACACTCCACTATTATATGCCCAACAAGGGAAAGAATGGGACGAACATTCAATTGGGGGATTCCAACAAGCTCCTATAAGAAGGGGAGTTCATGGAATGAGAGGAAAATGAGGTAGAGGACAAAGAAGGAATGAGGGGAACAATCTAAGGGGGCTAGAAAGAGAATTTGAGGGAGTCGATGAGTGGTATGAAGGAGAACATATTGAGGTCTTTAGGGAACAACCTAGAAGAAAATGATGTGGAAAGGGAGTTGAGCCATATTAAATTGAAAGTGCCCACATTCTATGGCAAGAGTGACCTCGAAGCTTATTTTGAGTGGGAAAGAAAGATGGAGATATTCCTAGAAAGCCATACTTATAGTGAGAGGTCAAAAGTGAGGTTGGCTATTTTGGGTTTCTTGGAGTATGCTTTGGTATGGTGGGAGCAAGTTAGTGCTCAAATGAGGCAAATGGGAGTAGAAACCGTGGCATGTTGGAATTTATTGAAACATATGATAAGAGCAAGGTTTATACCACACCATTACTATAATGATCTCTACCAAAGGCTCCAATCACTCAAGCAAGGGAATAAAAGCGTGGAAGATTATCATAAGGAGATGGAAGTTATGTTGATGAGAGCTCAAATCCATGAAGATCCTAGAGCAACAAGAGTAAGGTTTTTGGGAGGATTAAATAGGGAGATTGCCAATTTAGTGGAATTGCACCCCTATGATCGATTGGAGGATATGGTACATGCCGCCATGAAGATTGAAAGGCAATTAAAGAGAAGGGCATTTATTGGACCAACACTTCCAAACCCCAACACAACTAGCAAGGTGCCAACTAAGAAGAATGAAGCCCCCAAGCCATTTCAAAGAAACTTCAACAAACCTAGGGAAGCTTGGAAATCTAGGGAAGAATGGAAGCCTGGGGAGGATTGGAAACCTAGGGAAGGATGGAACAAGGATAAGGGGAAAGCCATTGAGAGGCTACAAAAGAATAGAGATATCAAATGCTTTAAATTCCTTGGATATGGACACACTTCCTATGAGTGTCCAAGCAAGAGAGCAATGTATATTAATCCCTATGGTGAGGTCTCTACCGACGAAGAGGAACAGGGAGAAAGATACAAAGGAGTGCCAAAGGGATTGAGGTTGATGAGGGAAAAGTGAAAGCCATCCAAAATTGGCCAACCCTTGCCACCCTTACCCAAGTCCGTAGTTTCCATGGGCTAGCTAGCTTCTATAGGAGGTTTATCCAAAATTTTAGCACTCTAGCAGCCCCTCTAACCGAAGTGGTAAAGAAAAAGGTGAGATTTAGGTAGGAGAAAGCCCAACAACAAGCCTTGCAAACCCTCAAAGACAAATTGAGCTAAGCTGCCATTCTTATTCTTCCCAATTTTGAGAAGGCTTTTGAGATAGAGTGTAATGCAAGTGGGGTAGGAATAGGTGCGGTCTTGACCCAAGATAGAAAACCCATTGCATACTTTAGTAAAAAATTGTCCGGGGCAACCCTTAACTATTCTACCTATGACAAAGAGCTTTTTGCTTTGGTGAGGACCTTAGAGTATTGGCAACACTACCTTTTGCCAAGAGAGTTTGTCATTCATACCGATCATGAGGCCTATAAACACCTCAAGAGCCAACATAATTTGAACAAAAAGCATGCAAGGTGGATGGAGTTTATTGGGACATTTCCATATGTCATTCAATACAAGAAGGGTAAGGAAAATGTGGTAGTAGATACACTATCTCGAAGGTATACCCTCCTCAACTTTTTGGACACTAGACTTTTTGATTTTGAATTTGTGAAAGATTTGTATGTCGATAATGAGGAGTTTGGGGATATTTTCTATGCTTGTGAAAAAGGTGCATTTACTAAATATTATAGGCATGATGGTTTCTTGTTTAAGGAGGCAGGGCTTTGTGTGCCAAAGGGTTCCATTAGGGTGTTGCTAGTTCAGGAAGCCCATAGTGGAGGACTAATGGGGCATTTTGGTGTTGCCAAAACTTTAGGCATCCTTAAAGAACATTTCTTTTGGCCAAAAATGAAAAAGGATGTGGAGAGATATTGTTCTCAATGCATTACTTGTAGGCGAGCTAAGTCTAAAGCTCTTCCACATGGTCTTTATACTCCTTTGCCCACACCTAATATGTCTTGGGTTGATATATCAATGGACTTCATTTTAGGATTGCCTAGGTCCAAGGGGGGTAAGGATTCTATATTTGTGATTGTTGACAGATTTTCCAAAATGGCTCATTTTGTGGCTTGTTCCATGACTAATGATGCATCATATATTGTAGATTTATTCTTTAAGGAAGTGGTAAGAATGCACGGGATTACAAGGACTATTGTCTCAGATAGGGATACAAAATTCCTTATCCACTTTTGGAGAGTTTTATGGAACAAACTTAAGCTAACCTTTTGTTTTCCACAGCTTGTCATCCCCAAACGGACGGACAAACTGAGGTGGTCAATTGCACACTCACCCAACTCTTGCGAGCTATAATCAAGAAGAACTTGAAGAATTGGGAGGAGTGTTTACCTCACATTAAGTTTGCATATAATAGGGCTATTCACTCTACTACTTCTTATTCTCTTTTTGAAATTGTATATGGTTTTAATCCTCTAACTCTTTTAGATTTAGTTCCTTTACCTATAGGTGAACGGTTGAACCTTGATGGAGCTAAGAAAGCAGAAATGGTGAAGGCACTCCATGAGAAGGTGAAGGAAACCATTGCAAAACGCAACAAAGAGATTGCCCATAAGTGCAATCAAGAAAGGAAAAATGTGTCTTTTGAGTCAGGCAATTGGGTATGGGTGCACCTTCACAAGAAGAGATTCCCTACGTAATGCCGAAGCAAACTTGATCCAAGGGGAGATGGACCATTTCAAGTTCTTAACAAAGTTGGAGATAATGCTTACAAGATAGATCTACCGGGTGAGTATCATATTAGCGCCACCTTTAATGTTAGTGACCTATCTCCTTTTGATGTAGATGATGGCAATGATTCGAAGACGAATCCTTTTCAAGGAGAGGAAAATGATGAGACTCTACTTTATCATGGTGGACAAGGACCGATGACTAGAGTGAGGACCAAGAAGCTTTAAGATGATTTTCAATTGATCATCAAACAATGCTTGAGGATGAAGGAGGATTTGAGGGTTGAGAAAGCAAGCCAAGAGTTTGTGTTGATGGCTATCCGCGAAGGACCCCAACAAGAACTTAAGCCGTCAGCAAAAGGGGATGAAATTTGACAAGGGAGGCTCCCAGAGGACAACCGGCGCCCGCTCTATGCAGCCAAACTGGTGCCAATTCCATTCTGTCCAAAACCAACCCTCAAGCAAACGAGAACTGGCTGAAGACAGAACTAAACTGGCATCGGCTTGATGTCCCAAACCAGCGCCGGCTTTCGCCTGGGCCACCACCGATTGCTTCACGTTTTAATGCTTTTCTCCGCCTTTCTTTACTTTTAAGTATTTGTAAAGACTTATTTTAACCCTAAACTATAATTAAACCTCAGGGATTACTTAGTTAGGGTTAGGATAGTATAAATAGCACATTTGTTGATTTGACAAAACAACACACTTCACTTTAATTCAAATTTGAGAGAGAATCTTGAGAGGCCCTAGCCTCCTTGTTCATCTTGTTCAAGACCAAGCTTAAGGGTTAGTCCTCCTTTTGTAAGAGTCTCTAAATCTTTTGGATAATCTAATGTTGTCTTCTTTGAATGGGTCTTAGTTGCGTTGTTCTTCTAAGGTTTGTTTGAAATTCAATATTTGGGTGCCTATCTTCTCTATTCTATTTGTTCTTGCTTACCTTTGTTGCTTCAAGAATATTAGGGTGAGAATATAGTAGAACTTCCTACTCATCTTGAGGGTCTTGAGGCTTTGTTCTTCAAGAGTTTGAAAGAGTGTAGGTAGTTAGGTTACTTTATCCTTTGTCACAAGAAGAAATCTTTGTTGTGGGTTCCAATTGCTTGACTGAACACACAGCCACCAAAACACCCACAACACCAAGAAAAGCCACACAAGACTCATATCATTTTATATTGTCAACCCTTATTAATGGGCCTAAGAGTCCGGGGAATAAGATTGATGTTTTTATACAACTATTGATCGAAGAGTTGAAAGAATTGTTGTGTGACGGTGTGATGACATATAATGCAGAAGCAAAAGAGATGTTTCATTTGCGTGTAGCTATTATGTGGACTATAAGTGATTTTCCTACTTATGGCAATCTATTTGGTTATAGTGTTCACACTGGGAGAGCTTATCTGATTCGCAGTATCAATTGCTTAGCTTACCACTTGCCTAACGGGGGTAAATATTGCTTCTTATACCATCGTAGATTTCTTGACCAGTCGCATAAGCTCTGTAGGGATAAAATATCTTTCAATGGTAGAATGGAACACAACAAGCACCATGCACCAACAAGGTGCATGGGGGTCGAAATATTAACACAACTTGAGGGTTGTTTAACAGAATATGAAATAGATTATGTGAAAATCATAATCTAGCGTGATTATGAGTGAAAGTTTGGCATAAATTCGTTCAATTGGAAGAAGAAAAATATATTTTGGGAGTTGCCATATTAGGAGAATAATTTGATGAGGCACAATCTTCACCCAATGGATTTATAGAAATTTTTTTGGGGACAATCTATTGTATACAATATTAGGTGATAGTAGTTCTTCGAAAGACAACTTGAAAGCTCGTCAGGACTTGCAAATCATGAATATTAGAAAATCTCTACACCCCATTTTAAAACCTTCCAAAACTGGATATAGTTTACCACCAGCTCCTTACAGAATGAGTAAGTCTAAAGTTGAAATCTTCTTAACAATTTTGAAAGATTTGAGAGTTCCCGATGGCTACCATTCCAATATTTCTCGACAAGTAAACTGAGAAGAAAGACTTTGGGAGGTTTGAAAAGTCATGATTCTCACATAGTACTCCAACAATTAATCCCATTGGCTGCTCGCACAACTTTGCCAAGAAATGTTGTACAATTATTGATTGAGATTGCCTCATGTTTTAGACAATTGTGTGCAAAGGTTAACAAGGAGAGACATCTTGAGCAGCTTTAAGACTGGTTTGCAATTACAATATATCTCCTTGAGAAAACATTCATCCCAAGTTTCTTTGACATAATAGAACATTTATCGATTCATTTGGCAGAGGATGCATTGTTAGATGGCCCAGTACAATGTTGATGGATGTTTTTGATTGAAAGGTACTTAAAAACACTAAAGTTTTATGTATATAATCGTGTTCGATCGGAAGGTTTGATTGCCAACGGGTATTTAATAGAGAAATGTATGATATTTCTATCACGATATCTAGATGATGTTGAGAGCAAAGAGGATAGGCCCTCGAGATATGTTGACGATGACAATGAGATGGGTAAACCAATTGGAAAGGGAACTGATGTACTATTTAATCGTACTACCTTGATACAAGCACACCAGTGGGTTCTAGCCAACTCAAACATCCTTAAACTATATATAGAGTTAGTTTTCTTTTCAATTGCTTATTTATAATTTTATGCATTAATATATATATATGTTCATACTAAACTCCTATGTGTGATATATACGATCTTCATATGTCTGTTATAAATAGAGAGCATCCGAGAGCTCGGTTACATGACAAACAACGTATTCATTCTCAAACGTTTCATACTTGGCTCAAGTGTTATGTAAGTTATGCTTCCATGCGAAAAATGATAAACAATTAATTTAAACATATTAAGTTGGTGGAACATATATTATTATTGCCCGTGTGCTTCACATAGGTTGAAAGTAATGAAGAATGTCATAATATTCCTATTGAAGTTAGAAAACTTGCTAGTGGACCTTTCAATCAAGGAAAGCATTATAATGCATGCAACGTGAATGGGTTTCAATTTTGTACAATAACCTATGAGGCTAATAAGTCCACTCAAAATTCTAGTGTAATGTGTAGAGCTGACACTACGAGCTATGCTAGCCCACGAGATAGGAATCCTATAGCGGGTGCTGTCAACTACTACGAGGTGCTTACTAATATCATCATAATCCAATATTGTAATCAATTGAAATTTATATTATGTAAATGTGATTGGGTCGATGTGCATCGGGTTGTCAAAGTTGATGACCTCAAGTTCACTTTGGTAAATCTTGAGCGTTTGTTGCATCGAGAAAGTAGAGAGATGGATGAGCCATTCATACTAGCAAATAAAGCAGAGCAAGTTTGGTATTCTCATTATCCTAGAGAGTGAGACTAGCATGTGGTATTGTCAATGATGAGAAGAGATAACTTCGACATGTACTCAAGGGACCATGACATAGAAACGTTTCCGGCACAGTAATTAGATTCTCGTCCTGTTTCATATGAAGTAGATGCCGCATGGGTTATGGGTAATATTTCTGGGGAGGAAGTGGATTTAGCTAGTAAAATGGCACAAGTAGCGACATAAATGTATTAATTTATTATTTGAATCATTTGAATAAATTCATGAATTTATCTATAATGATTAATGTCATGTTTTTTTTTTTTTTTTTTTTTTTGCTTTGCAGATGGTGAACAAACGACTTCGGTGTACATCGATGCAAGATGCTATAGCAGCAAAGAGGTTAGGGGCTAGTTCTTCACAGGCAGCAGAGAGATCTACTAGCACAGTAGCTATAGCTACTTCTGGTGATGGTCCTGATACAATAGATCTTGCTACTACTTCTAGTGCAGGTCTCCCATCTACAGCTACTTCTGGTGCGGCTCCCTCTACAACAGTACCAACTTCTTCAGGACCTAACGACTTAAGTTTATGTTAATTTATTATTTTTATGTCCTATACATACAATACTGTTAATTAATTTTTACATATTAGTATTCGGTAACTATTTAAATTGTTATTTCTAGGTTCTTCATCCAGAGCTGGTCGAGGGGGTGGAAAGTTAACCCCAAGGTGGGCTGAACTAGGCTTCAGGAAGTACGGGGTTGGAGTTGATCAACACGGAGGACTTATAGGGGTGGATGCTTCTTGCTTCAATTCCGTAGTGGGCTGTTTTGCACGAATGAGCAATAGAATTCCTTTGAATTGTAGGTATTGGCATTCTGTACCTCAAAGTATGAAGGATTCTGTGTGGGAAGAAATACAGGTAAATATAGGTTGAAAGCTAACTTTGAGAAAAGTCTCCCTAATTAAAAGTTCAGTTTGTTAACAATTTATATTTCATCTAATCACTTATGTGTTTAACACGTGTAAGGACAACAAAATAATGCCACCTAAAGGACGTACTGTCACAATGAAGATGCTTTGCGTAGACTGAAAAGATTACAAATCCAAGCTCAAGCATATATACTATATTCCTTACTAGCATACCAAAAAGCCTATTACTTGTGGAGATAGAAGGGTCGACGAAGATCAGTGGAGGATGTTAGTTGATTATTGGCGTTTAGAGGATGTGCAGGTCATATAATTAACTCTATTAGACTTTTTATATTGTGAAGTTATTTACGTATATAAGATAGTTATGGTATATTTTTTTTACATATTAACTACATTGTTAATTCACAAGCGGAGGCGGTGCAAAACAGCCAGAATCGATCACATATTACATATCCGACAGCCACAGGAAGGGTGCCATATTCTGTAATACATTGTTAGGTATTTAGATTATTATGTATGCCATTATTTTGTCATTATTAGTAGATTGTTAAAACAATCCTTATTTTTATATTTATTATCTAATTAACTGTTGTTGATGTTTGCAGAGAGCCTCACAAAGTCAGTGGACATCACAGTATAATATGTTTTTTTCGACACGAATGTGGTGTGGTCGGTAGGTTGATGGTTTGACTACCGATATGATTGTAAGGCATTTTTAATGATTTACTTTGCTGAATTGTTAAAATATGATAAAATGAAAATATTAACTTAATATGTATATTATTTCTTAATTTTGTAGGATCAATTAAAGGCAAAGTGGCAGGCACTTCCGGAATCTGAGCGCACTAAGGAGGCGAATGATTGAATTTTTCAACCCATGTTCAGTCATGACATGAGGGGTCGTGTTAGATGTCAGGGAAAGGGACCAACACCAACTGCAATTAGAAATTCATCCAGCTATTCCATTGAAGTTGAGAAGGCTATCAGAGTGAAGGTTGAGAAACATATTAAGGCTATGCAAGCTGAGATGGAGGCACGTATGAAGGCATGTGTAGAAGCTATTATAGACGCAAGTTTGGAATTAGCTCTATCCCGCAGAGCTGACATGGGTGTATTTTTCACAGCTCCTAGACCTCCATCTACTACCTCTACGACCTCTCCCAGTGTTGGTTCTACTTCTCGTCCCCATGGACAACCTAAAGCTCCTGATGATGATGTTATTGGTGATCAATATGATTAAGTCATTTATTTTTTTTAGGTATTGTTGTGTATAAGTAGTATTTGGGATTGATACATTTTATTTCCTACTTTTTTATATGTACTATTACTTTTACTTATACACATTTTAGTTTCATTTCGTTCTATTTATAATTTGATTGATGTTGTCTTTGTTGATGAGTTTTTTTTTTTTTCAATTTTGATTGTAATTGTATAAAACTTTTGGGTTGGTTTAGTTTAATTTGCAGGTGCTAGATGCTCAAATAAATAAATTATGAAAATTGGGGGGGGGGGAGGATCTAAAAATGACGATCCCACCGTCGTTTTTAACTATAGTCGCAGCTGCTGAGTATTTGCGACGGTTATGGCTATCGTAGTTAACCATCACAAATACTAATTAATTGCGATAATTACGATGGCTAGCAACCATCACAATTGCTTAGCATATGCGACTGTTAAGGCTGTCATAATTGCTACGGTCACAAGATTTATTGCCACAGTTGTAATTATGACGGTTGGATACTATCACAAATACTTAGCAATTGCGACGGTTAGGGTCGTCGCAATTAATAAGTATTTGCGATGGTTTAAAACCGTTGTATTTACAAAACAATTGCAACAGTTTTTTCACCAAATGTGACGGTTTGCAGAATCTCAGCCCGGGTGAGTAATTACGATGCTTTTCCTTGACTGTCATATTTACACCATCGCATTAGGTAAATACAACGATTTTTCGGCCATTTCTAACAAAAACGACAGCATTATATACGACAGTCAAAAAATCGTCATTTATAGAAAAAATGACGGTATTTTCTCAAATACGATGATTTTTTGGGCGTCGTATTTGCCTAATTTTTTAGTAGTGAAACTATATGTTTGCCTTCTGATTGAGACATATAGATGTCTTCGCTAAAATGGCCATTAAGAAAGGCTGTCTTGATATCTATTTGTCGTATCTCATAGTCAAAATGACATGTGATGGCAAGAAGTATACAGATGGACTTAAACATGGCTATCAGGTAAAAGGTTTCCTCATAGTCGATTCACTCTTTCTAAGTGTACCTTTTCGCCACAAGCCTAATTTTGAAGGTTTTGACCATCCCATCCTCTCCCCTCTTCCTCTTGTATACCCACTTACACCTAATAGATTTTATCCCTTCAGGTGAAGCTATAAGATCCCAAACCTGATTGATGTACATTCACTCAATCTCGGCTTTTATTCCATCATGACATAGGTCTACATCGGTATAACTAATAGCGTCCTCATATCTAGTGCGATCTTATTCTTGGTGATTTGGGACTAGGGTAAAGACCTTTCCAGTCCACCTTTCTGGAACCTTAGATACCCTTCTACTACGACGAGGCTCCCTTTGTATACGTTCCTAAGACTGTGCCTCTTCTTGTTCAACAATTGGGTTAGAAGTAGTTGAGTTAGAAATAATTTCTTTTCAAGTTCCTACCTAATTGAACTTTTCGTAGATGTATTTGATCATCTTCTAAGTATATGGCATTAGTACTTCTCAGTATTTTCTACTCCTTTGTATGATATAAATAACCCCACTTAGTCTCTTTTGGATACCTAAGAAAATAGCATAATTTTGACTTTGGTTCTAACTTGTCTCCCTTAATCAGCATATAAGTTGGATAGCCCCATATCTTGAGATGGTTTAGACTTAGCTTAAGCCCAATCCACATCTTATAGGGCGTCTTAGTTACTAACTTAGTAGGTACCAAGTTCAGAATATATGCCATTGTTTCCAAAACATGTCCCAAAAAAGACACCGGAAGAGTAGCATGAGTCATCATGCTTCAGATCATTTCCATCAATGTCATATTCCTTCTCTCAACTACTCTATTCTACTAGGATGTCCTCAGCGTAGAAAGGTGAGATACTATCCCATGATGTACCATGTAATCCTTGAATTCATCGAGGAGGTACTCTCCATCATGATTCGATCATAAGGTCTTAATTAGTTTAGTAGTCTGATGTTCCACTTTAGCCTTAAACTTTTTGAACTTGACAAATGAGTCAGACTTGCACCTCATCAAGTAAACATAACTGTATCTTGTACAATCATCTATGAAAATGATGAAGTACTCAAACCTTCCTCTCATTGGTGTAGACAGTGGGCCATACAGTTCAGTGTGAACAAGACTCAATATCTCATTTGCTCTATCCGCTTTTTAGGTAAAAGACCTTTTCTTCATCTTTCCCACGAGATAGGATTCACACTGTGGCTAACTTTTCAATTTCAATAAGCCTAATGGCCTATCAAGATTAACCTCTGAATCTTAGTTGAGTTAATATAACCTAACCTTGAATGCCAAATATACGAGTCATTGACATTGGTCTTTCTCTTCCTACTCAAATGTTCGCTTTGAGAATTATTTAATTGATTATTAATAGGGTGAATGAAGAACAAATTGCCATATATGTGCCCAGTACATAAAACCTCTCCATCTCTACTAATAGGAATACCAGAATGGAAATAAACAGAATAACCATGATTTATTACTTTTGCAACTAACATTAATTTTTTTCTAAAACCTAGTACATATAAAATATCATTTAAAATTGCTCTCCTATTACCATTAGATTTATGTTCCAGCTCTCCTACTGCCTAGGCTCATACTTGTGCTCCATTTACCACACGTAATCCATGTCTCCCTTCTGGAGTATTTTTATCTTCCTAAACCCTTACAAGGTGTTAAAAATATGATCAGTAGCACCAAAATCAACAATTCAAGTGAAAGTTGATCCAATTATGGATACTGACCCTAGATAGAAATTAGTACTTGTAGGGGTTTTCTTAGCTTGCAAATCTAGACACTCATTTTTCTAATGTCCCTTCTTCCCACATTTGAAGCACTTGCCCTTAGAAAGGTTGGGCTGGAACTTAGGTTGGGCCACTACGTTTCTTATCTTCTTTTTAACCTTTTTGGGCTTCGGCCCAATTCTTGAAGAAGAAGTCCTAGCAATCGTAGCCTTGGACAGTGGCTTCACGAGCTTGTCTGCTACTTAGAGCTCTTTTATTAACTCAGTTTAACCCATGTTTAACTTATTCATGTTATAGTTCAACTTGAACTGAGTAAAAAGGCCTGACAAAGATTCAAGAACCATATCCACTTAGCTCTCAGGATCACTCACAGCCCCAAGACTTCCACTTTTTGGAAAGCAGCAATCATTTTGAGCATATACTCCCTAATTAATGCTCCCCCAACCATATTGGTGTTAATGATCATTCTAAGAGCATCCTGCCACGTGGGTTAGCTCTTATCAGTAAATATTGTGGCTAATAATGTGTTTGTAATACCCCGCCCAAAACCACCTTTGACTATGGGGAAAAGTCATGCATTGCATAGCATTTTGCATTTTATGTGGTAGCTTAGAATTATTTTATTTGCATGGATGCATGATAATTTTTTCGTTGCTCTTGCATTTGAATTAATTGATGTGTTGTTAAAGATTTGGATAAGGGAGGTTTGGTCGAAGATTTGGAAGGATGAGTATTGGGGGGATGGTGAGAACTGACTGTAGAGAAATTAGAATTGGAGTTGTTTTGGGATAGCGGGGAGGTTGGTGATTTCTTTTGGTGACCTGAGTTCGAATCCTACTTTTTGTCAAGTTAGTTCTTCTTCTTGAAAATTCCTTTCCTTAGAGTTTCCATGTCTTGGCCGAAAAAGATCTAGCAAACCTAGAGAAATTTTAGTGTCATTATTCCAAGGAAATAAGTCTCTATATTTATTTCCTAAATTTAAGGACTTTGATGTGAATAAAGTTCACTTTTAATTTTCAGCTTTTATTCCTTAGGATTTCCGAAAAACCTTAGCTAATAAATAAAATTCCAACTTGATTTTAGCTTAATGGATGCTACCATGGATAGTTGGAATTAAAGAGTCATTTTTCTAGTAGGAAACCTTGTTAATTTTAACCCTAGAATGTTAGCTAAAAATCAGGAAAAAATCTCCAGCAAGTGCCGCCACTTCTTGGAGGAACTTTAGCTCAACTCAAACTCTTCCAAAGCTAGGATATCTTATCCTAAATCCCTTAGCAAATCAGACTTTTATTTCAATCCAAATTCAACTAGGATTTTCTTCCTTATCCTAGTAGAATTTCGGCAGCTTTGTGTCAACACAAGCTGTCTGAAATTCCAGCACCTTTAAGTATAATCCAACTCTTCAAACCCTAGCTCAAAACACCTAGATACTCCTCATCAATTCAGATTACCTTAGCTGTACAAAACCAGAATTTTATTCTCACAAAACCACATAAATTCGTCCAGCTTATGCACAGGATTTTCGGCAGCTTTGTACAGAAAATTTCGGCCAACCTTGTACACCTATTCCAGCAGAAATTCTACACACACAACCCACCAAAAAACCCTAGCTGATCAAGCTATTTTTCAGCGCCCAAAACCCTCATTTTTCTCTGGAAATTTCGGCAGAACTACAGCAGCCAAAACAGTCCAAAACTCGTCACTCTTGCACAGAATTTTTGCACAGCTTGCACAAAATTTTCAGTCACCAAAACTCACACAAACTCTCTCTTATTTTGGCCAAAAAACCTGAACACACTCAACCCTTCTCTTGAGCATTATTTCGGCCAGCCTAGGGAGCAAGTTCAAAACACTTTTCACCTCTTAATCCCTCTTGAAATCGGCCAGCATCAAAGGTACCGTAAGCTGCAAAATTTCGCCCTTGCTGTCCAAGAAACCTAAAGCCATTAGGAGTCTTTCTAAACATCACCATCTAACCCTAAACCAATCTTCTCCAACTCTAAATCATAGCAGCTGTCTATCCTCTCCATTCTACACGAAGATTCCAGCAAATCGTCTCTGCAAATTTTCAAAAACTCAAGAACTATTCTAAGCAAAAATCCTTTCAACCTCTTGATGCCGTCTTCTCTAATGATTCTTTTCTCCTTCTTCTTCCCTTAAATCACGCCCCATAGAGGCTGATTTCATCTTCTTCTTTAATTTTCGGTCAAGAGGAGCAAAGGAGGTAGCTTTTCTCTTCTTCTCAAGCGAACTCGGGAAGACCACCATAGGAGCGTCGAGACCTCATCACCTGGTTGTTGCAAGGTAAGGGAATACCCGCACCTGATGCCAAAAGTAAAGTTTAATGATGTCTATTAGTGTGATGAACATATGGTCGTGGTACATGATCTTTGGGGATTGGATAGTTTACTTGGAATTAAATAGGGGATTGCGAATTGTTGTGAAAATAAATGAGATTAGAGCATGTTTGAATTAATTGAGACCCTGATCATGATATTATATGGTTTAGATCAGGAGGATAATTGAGGAAAGCAAGTTGTGAATTTATCACGTTTATCTGAGGTATATCAAGTAAGTCATTGCATAAACTCTTTTGTTAAATGTTGTGATGGTAAGTCCTTGTATAAACTCTTTTGTTAAATGTTGTGAAGCTTAGTAAAGCTATTGTTGAACTATGATTTTTTGGGTTGTAAATGTGGATGATTATTCTTTAAACGGTTTTGTCAAACTAATGATTTTATCAAGAAAACTATTCTTTCCTAAATTTTTAGAAAACTCTTTTAGAGAAAAACCACATTGTACAAAGCCAAGGTATGGAAATTTTGAATCAGAAATTGACGGATATGTTCGTTGAGTACTCAATAAGGGAAGGTTAACAATACTAGTCTTGGAGGGCTAGCGTAAGTCTTCTGGCAGGAGGCCACCTCCAGAAGATGAACTCTGCTTGAAAAGGTAACAGTGTTGGTTGGTCAGGCCGGGCCGAGCTAGCATTTGTACCTGGTATAGTATTATTTATATTCTCGGCATGGACACCCGGATGGTTTTGTTGGGTATAGAGATGGAGGAGTATCTCACCCGGTGAGCTGTACACTCACCTTGATCAGAACGCCCAACGTGTGGTAATCTGGTCCGGACAAGGTGCACAAAGTGTGGTGCCTTGGCCATTTTGTTCTCATGGAGCCCAACGTGTGGTGACATGACTGTTTGTTCGAGTGGAGGATTTATTTTGTACAAAGTGTGACAATGAGAAAAATCCACTCCTTGCGAAAAGAGATTGTTTATGACTTGCCAAATTATTTCTACAAATGTTTTGCACTTTGCATACACGTACTATTCAAAACACCATGTGCACACACATGACTTACTAAGATTTATTCTCACACTGTTTTACATCATGTTTTCAGGTGATAGATTGTGTTGAGTCAGCAGGGCGTTGATAGTAGAGGCTTTGTCTATTTTTCCTATGCTGTTCTAGGAGACTTTTGTCGTTTATACTTCTGAACAATAATTGTTTTACTTCGTTTTGCTCCAAGTTGAACCTGATGTAATAAGAGTATCTCTTTATTTATCTAAGTTGATTCTTTTGGAGGTTGGCTTTATATTTTATACCTCGTCCTAAAGACCCCTTGTCCTACAGGATGGGGCACATCCTCGCCCTTTTAGGGTACATAGTCGTGGGGTGTTACAAGTGGTATCAGAGAGAGGTTTAGGCAATTACTTGACTCATGGGGTTCTATCTTCTTAAGTATTATAATCTAGTGCTAATCTTTATCTTTTGTTTATAGGATGGTCAAAAGAGTTGTATCGGCTGTCAGGGACTGGCCCGCTGGCTGCGGGAATCCACCTGTCCCACTACCCGTAGCTAATCCACCCACGTTCGATTCAAAGAGAGAGCGTGAGCCATCTGTGCTAGACGACCCAATCGTTGAGACGGAGATAGAGGTCAAGGAGAGCTTAGGGGAAGATGAGGGAGATGAGGAGATGATGGAGTTGAGTAAGGGAGAGGTAGATGAGCTAAGGGAATGAGGGAGATGATGAGAACGAGGGAGAGATGGCTGGGGTAGAAGGAGAGGATGAGGAGGTAATAGAGGTTCCCCAGACCCCGCAGATAGGGGAAGTTGGTAGGACCCCTGCTTGCCATAACCCTAAAGGGTCCAGTGGTGAGGGATATACGCCGAGAGATGAGGTTGTCCCGGGAGAGAGAGACCTTAGGCAGTCAGCTCTAGGAGGGATAGATACGAGAAAGAGAAAGCTGAAAGAGAGTCCTAAGGGGTGTGGACTCCGATATGGACTGGGCGTAGATGCCATGCTAAGGAGAAAGGGGTTGGTTGATCTATCTGACTTGGGGAGTGAGAGACCTGCACCTAGGGGTGCAGTTATATTAGCATTAGATGAGCTCTATGAGACGGCCATGAGAGCCAAGAAAGGCCGAGAGGGTGAGTCAAGGTAGCCAAGTGGGAGTGTTGGTTTCGCAAGGGACTACATAGGGAGACCCGATAGCTCTGTGGGGTGGCTTGTGGAACCGGCCTCTGACGACTCCAATACTTCTGTTGAAACTAAGGAGAGTCGAACATAGAAGACCAGCAGCTTTTACTTTTCTTTCTTTGGGATTTGCATACCTTTGTTTGTTTATTTCTTTTAAGGGAGTATGTGGCTCATAGGGCTTATTTATCATTTTAAATAAAAAGGGTATCGTATGAGATAACCCCTTCGTTTCTGCAAAGAATGGTTTATATGACAAGCATGAGTTTCGTTTATTACTTGATTTACCCCTGCACGATATCATCACATTCTCTTTTAGATAAGTACATTACTATCAACTGATCATGCATCTAAGCACATTCTTTTCCCCTTGGTAACTAACTGACCCTGAGTGAATGTGATTAAGATGGCACCAAGACGCAGAATAGTTGTGCATAGCAGAACGGTGCAGGAGAGTGCATCCTCCACCCCGGAATTTGAGTAGATGCATCGTTCCACCCCCGACGTGGAAGAGCACCTGCCACGCGAGCAGGAATTGGCTTCGGAGAGGTCACGAGATGTGACCATGGGTCAGCCTGATGTAATAAGGTAGAAGCCGTAGCTAACTGGAAACAACTGGAGAACATTACCAAGATACGAAGTTTCCTTGGGTTGGCCAGGTACTATCGGCGTTTCATTAAAAATTTCTCTACTCTGGCTTCACCATTGAAGCGACTATTGAAAAAGGATGTCGCTTTTGCTTGGAGTGAGAAGTGCGAGAAGAGCTTCCAAGAACTTAAGAGGAGGTTGATTACAGCACCCGTGCTCAGTCTGCCTGAGGCTGACAAGCCCTTTGCACTCTATACAGATGCCTCCAAGGAAGGACTAGGAGCTGTGCTGATGCAGGAAGGGAAAGTCATAGCTTATGCATCTAGGAAGCTAAAGCCGCACGAAGCTAATTATCCCACGCTTGACCTAGAGCTAGTAGCTATAGTGTTCGCCTTGAAGAAATGGCGATATTACTTGTATGGTGCACAATACGAGGTTTTCACTGACCATAAGAGTTTGAAGTACATCTTCACGCAAAAGGACTTGAATCTCCAGCAGCGTAGGTTGAAGGAGTTCCTGGAAGAATATAAGTGCCCTATAAACTATCATCCGGGTAAAGCGAATATGGTAGCAGACGCTCTAAGTCGGAAGGTGAAAATGGCACACTTGAGAATACAGGAGGTGTCGGCAGTCCAGGACATCCTGGAGAAAGAGGCGCAAGTGCAAGAGAGGAAGATCTGTGTAAGCAACTTGACCCTGAAACCCGATCTGGATCGGGAAATTGTATCAAGTCAACAAGGTAGTGCAGAATTTCAAACTTTCAGGGAGAAAGAGATAGCGAGAGGAGGAAGCGATTTCCGAACCGATGAGAATGGGGTATTATACTTTCGGGACCGGATTTGCGTATCGGACATCCAAGACTTGAGAAAGAGGATACTGGACAAAGCGCACAAGAGCAAATATACCATACACCCTGGGGAGGTAAAGATGTACCAAGACTTGATGAGGAAATATTGGTGTGCTAGAATGAAGAGGGATGTAGTTCAGCATGTGTCAACCTGCCTGATGTGCCAGAAGGTTAAAATGGAACATAAGAAGTCTGCAGGGTTACTGCAACTGTTACCGATTCCCGAATAGAAATGGGAAGAGGTGACCATGGACTTTGTGACTGGCCTTCCGATGACCAAGTCACACAAAGATGCGATCTGGGTGGTAGTGGACCGATTGACCAAGACAGCGCACTTAATACCAGTCAACGTAAGGGACTCGATAGGAAAGTTGGCAAAGACATATACCCGAGAAATTATAAGGTTGCATGGTGTACCGTCGAGCATTGTGTCGGATAGAGACCCTAGATTCACTTCAAGGTTCTGGGGTAAGTTCTAGGAGTCCTTGGGCACAACCCTGAAATTCAACACCTCAGCCCATCCGAAGACAAACGGTCAATCCGAAAGAGTCATACAGATACTGGAAGACATGCTCCGAGCATGTATCTTGGACTTTGGAGATAAGTGGATTGAGTCTTTACCGCATGCGAAGTTAGCATATAACAACAGCTATCAGGCGTCGATCGGAATGGCACCGTATGAAGCACTGTATGGGCAAAAATGCCAAGTACCGATATACTGGGGATGGACAGAAGAAGGGAACGTTAAGAAAACTGGTGAAGTATGCATTCAGGAGATGATGGACAAGATCAAGTTAATTCGAGAAAGGCTAAGGGCAGCGCAAAGTAGATAGAAGAGTTATGCAGACTCTATGAGAAGGGAACTGGAGTTCCAAGTAGGTGACTATGCATTCTTGAAGTTGACTCCTAGTAGAGGAATCCTAAAACATCCGAGAGGAGGGAAATTGAGTCCTAGGAATTTGGGACCATTCCCAATATTGGAGAAAATTGGACCGGTTGCCTACCGATTGGATCTACCTGATGGTCTAACTGGGATACATGATGTATTCCATGTCTCTCAGTTAAAGAGGTACAATCCCTATTCGAGTCATGTACTCAATGAGGAACCGCTGGAGTTGCAACCCAATCTGAGATATGTGGAGAGACCCGTCAAGATCCTGGAGCGGAGTATTAAGACGCTTCGAAACAAGCAGATACCCATGGTGAAGATATTTTGGGATCATCATGAAGCACAGGATGCGACGTGGGAAATAGAGGAATGGTTAAGACGGAAGTATCCGGATATGCTCGAAGGGTATGAAATCTGAATTTCGGGACGAAATTCTCTTAAGGGGGACGGGATGTAATACCCTGCCCAAAACCACCTTTGACTATGGGGAAAAGTCATGTATTGCATAGCATTTTGCATTTTATGTAGTAGCTTAGAATTATTTTATTTGCATGGACGCATGAGAATTTTTTCGTTGCTCTTGGAATTAATTGATATGTTGTTAAAGATTTGGATAAGGGAGGTTTGGTCGAAGATTTGAAAGGATGAGTATTGGGGGGATGGTGAGAACTGACTGTAGAGAAATTAGTATTGGAGTTGTTTTGGGATAGCGGGGAGGTTGGTGATTTCCTTTGGTGACCCGAGTTCGAATCCTACTTTTTGTGAAGTTAGTTCTTCTTCTTGAAAATTCCTTTCCTTAGAGTTTCCATGTCTTGGCCGAAAAAGATCTAGCAAACCTAGAGAAATTTTAGTGTCATTATTCCAAGGAAATAAGTCTCTATATTTATTTCCTAAATTTAAGGACTTTGATGTGAATAAAGTTCACTTTTAATTTTCAGCTTTTATTCCTTAGGATTTCCGAAAAACCTTAGCTAATAAATAAAAATTCCAGCTTGATTTTCGCTTAATGGATGCTACCATGGATAGTTGGAATTAAAGAGTCATTTTTCTAATAGGAAACCTTATTGATTTTAACCCTAGAATGTTAGCTAAAATTCTGGAAAAAATCTCCAGCAAGTGCCGCCACTTCTTAGAGGCACTTTAGCTCAACTCAAACTCTTCCAAAGCTAGGAGATCTTATCCTAAATCCCTTAGCAAATCAGACTTTTATTTCAATCCAAATTCAACTAGGATTTTCTTCCTTATCCTAGCAGAATTTCGGCAGCTTTGTGTCAACACAAGCTGTCCGAAATTCCACCACCTTTAAGTACAATCCAACTCTTTAAACCCTAGCTCAAAACACCTAGATACTCCTCATCAATTCAGATTACCTTAGCTGCACAAAACCAGAATTTTATTCTCACAAAACCACATAAATTCGTCCAGCTTATGCACAGGATTTTTGGCAGCTTTGTACAGAAAATTTTGGCCAGCCTTGTACACCTATTCCAACCAAAATTCTATACACACAACCCACCGAAAAACCCCAGCTGATCAAGCTATTTTTCAGGGCCCAAAACCCTCATTTTTCTCTAAAAATTTCAGCAGAACTACAACAGCCAAAACAGTCCAAAACTCGTCGCTCTTGCATAGAATTTTTGCACAACTTGCACAGAATTTTCATTCATCAAAGCTCATACAAACCCTCTCTTATTTTGGCCAAAAAACTTGAACACACTCAACCCTTCTCTTGAGCATTATTTCGGCCAGCCTAAGGAGCACCCGATGAGCTGTACACTCACCTTGATCAGAACGCCTAACGTGTGGTAATCTGATCCGGACAAGGTGCACAAAGTGTGGTGCCTTGGCCATTTTGTTCTCATGGAGCCCAACGTGTGGTGACATGACTGTTTGTTCGAGTGGAGGATTTATTTTGTACAAAGTGTGAGAATGAGAAAAACCCACTCCTTGCGAAAAGAGATTGTTTATGACTTGCCAAATTATTTCTACAAATGTTTTGCACTTTGTATACATGTACTATTTAAAACACCATGTGCACACACAGGACTTACTGAGATTTATTCTCACACTATTTTACATCATGTTTTCAGGTGATAGATTGTGTTGAGTCAGCAGGGCGTTGATAGTAGAGGCTTTAGCTATTTTTCCTATGCTGTTCTAGGAGACTTTTGTCGTTTATACTTCTGAACAATATTTGTTTTACTTCGTTTTGTTCCAAGTTGAGCCTGATGTAATAAGAGTATCTCTTTATTTATATAAGTTGATTCTTTTGGAGATTACCTTTATATTTTATACCTCGTCCTAAAGACCCCTTGTCCTACGGGACGGGGCAACATCCCCGCCCTTTTAAGGTACGTAGTCGTGGGGTGTTACAGTGTTGATATCGTAAGCAGTGGCCATGTGCTTGTGTTTGGACTAGAGCACATTAGACATGGAGGCGGACATGTAGTAACGAGCCATCTTATCGGCCTTCTTCCATATGGACCGAAGGGAGAATTTGCCAGATAATACAATGATAAAGACCCTATAACAAGGGGTTGATGTTTTGCAGTAGGTGATAGATACAACAACCCAAAAAAAGATAAGCCAATGACACAAAAATAGACTAAGCCTTTGAAAGATTTCTGAAGTTTCACCCTTTGTATTTTTATAGGAAGCCTGACAAAGAGCAAGAAGCTAAATCATGGATATGGAAAATAGCTTATATATTTGCAGCTCAGAACTACTCTGATTAGCAGAAGGTGTAGTTTGCCACTTTTAGATTACAGGGAAAAGCGAGAGATTGGTAGCTTCAGAAGAAAGAAGAGCAAGAATGGACCTGGGAGAATTTTCTTGAAGCTGTCAACTAAGAATACATTCCACGCTAAGGGGTTAAGAGAAAAGAGGACAAATTCCAGGCTTGTAAGGAAGTAGAACTTACGGTAGAGGGGTATATGGCAGAGTTCAATCGACTAACTAAATACTGCCCGCTTTTAGTTCAAACTGAGATGGATAGAATTCGACAATTTATCAAAATGTTGCATCTACAGCTAAAACAGTCTCTAATTGGTATGGCACCATAGATCTATAGCACAGTAGTGAAAATTTCCTTATGAATTGAAGGGGATGAATTATAGCAGATGAGACAAAGATAAAAAGGGGCATCATCTAGAACGTAAAAGACCTGAAAAGCCTAATTGGTAGCCAATGGACAAAATACTGTAAAGATGAGGTGATGGGAATTAATCTAGCAAAATGGTTCAATCCCAAGAAGGGGAAATGACCTTGCAATGACCAATGACAAGATCAAGCAGCAAAAAACTCCAAGGCGGTATCTAATTGCTCCTACAACCATGCTTGAGGATGGAAGAGATATAGAAGAAAGATGAAGGCAGCCAAGAGCTCATTTTGATTACCATCCAAGAGGGATCCCAACAACAACCCAAGCCTGTACCAAAAGAGGAAGCAAATGAGGGAAAAACATTCAACTAGCTACTAGAGCTAACTTGGTGCCAGGTGTGTACTGCCAACTAAATGCTAGAATTCTTGTGTAGACTTGGTGCCAAGTCCAACAACTATACCGAGCGCCGGGTCCTATCAGGTAGGACCCTATGTTTTTCGATTTTTATGATTTCCTCCAGTTTATAATGATTTTAAACACTATGTAAAGTTCTTTTAAGGCCTTATTCTATCTGTGTGCCTTAGCAATCACTTAATTAGGGTTAGAGTAGTATAAGTACATCTTTTTAGTGATTTGACAATTCATTCAACTTACATTATTCAAAATGTGAAAGAGGGCTTTCAAAGGCCTTTACCTCCTCGTTCATCTTGTTCAAGACCATACTTAGGGCTTAGTCCTCCCTTTGAATGAGTCTCTAAATCTTTTGGATAATCTAATGTAGTTTCTTTTGATTAGGTCTTAATAGCTTTGTTCTTCTAAGATTTATCTTGAATTCCATTATTTGGGTGCTATAGTTCTATTCCTTTTATTATTGATTTCCTTTGTTGTGTCAAGGATATTTAGATGAATTTATAGTAGATCTTGCTATTTTTCTTGTGGGTCTTTGATGCTTATTCTTTAAGGGTTTGCTAGAGAATAGTTAGACAATTATTCTACGTCATTTAGCCATAAAATTCCACTGTTTAGGTTACTTTAAGAGCTAAGGTTTTTGCCCATTGTTAGCCATTGTTCTAATAAATTTACCCACACAAGATCATATAAAAGAGTTTGGTATCAGATCAAAGATAGCCTTTATTCCAATCAATGCTTGACATCAAGAAAAGGATCCTTCAAATTTGAAGAAAAATAGGGGAAATCCCGTAACTCAAAATAAAGTGTCAAAAAGGTCATGATATTATGTTTATTTTTTCATTTCTTCTTGAGAAAATTGCTCATTGATGTTATTATAATGCTTGGGAACAAATTTATCTTCTGTTTGTGGTGAAATGGGGCTTGAATTTGGGTAAAAATATTTGTTGGTTTTAAGTGACGGGATTGCAACCAAGGTGTTGGATAAATGTTCTAAGAGAATGTTTATGGCTATAAGTTGTTAGTTCTGACTTTTATTCTTTATTTCTTGGAATTTTGGAACTTGATATATCAATCTATTGTTGAAATCCATGCTTATTGAACTCATCTTTGCTATTGAACACTTGTTATTTTCTTGTTCTTCCTATTCCTATTTACTAGTAGTTCTTATTTCTTCATTTTTGCTAATTCTTATTTGTTTCTTGTTTGGAATTGCTTCCTTATGATTTTCAGTGTTGTTCTTTTGTTAATCGAGTCCTTTACCCGTTAAAATTCTTGCTTAAAAGCTTATTTGTTACAGTGCCCAACAAGTGTTTATTGAAATTCCCCTAAGACCCCCTAATAGAAAAATCCATTGGTTTTTGTTGATTCACTTGGTTGAACTAAATCTTTAACTATTGGAGAGAATTTGATTGACCAAGAAGGTTTGAGTATTGAGAAAAGGCAAGAGGGAGAGATTATCATCAATAGAGCCAAAAAGAGTAAACACGGGTGTAGAATGAAAACCATTGAGAGTAAATACGCAAGGGAGTGAAAAGAGGAACTACTTCTTTTTGTTAATATCTTTTGCAGGTATAACTCATTGAGTAATTCCATTGCCATGGCCCATGAACAAGAACTTCCTGTTGGGATTCGTGGACTCCTAAACGCGGAAAACATCTATGAATCCCTCCCGAGGACCCAAGTAAACGATTAAGAAGATCTAAGCTTTAAGAATTACCTCTGGTTGCTGTAATTGAAATCCTTCGATTCTGGTTGCGCTGTTGTACGTTCAACCCGAACAATCACCAGACGATGCAGTATGCGAACGTCCTCTATCGGATACACACCGCGAACTCACTCGATACCCGGGGAGTGCTAGCGCCTAGGGTTTGAGAGGTTTTTTTTCTCTGGTAGAGAATGGCACGAATGTTCTCAACCGAAAATTTGGACTATTGAAAGACGGCTAGGGTTTTCTTAAAAAACCCTCGAACCTCTTAGAGTCCAACCCTAATAATATCTTATCATATTCTAATTTAAATTCAAATTAAATTAAAACTGATATGATAAGATTCTCGCCATTATCTCGGTAATTTAACTAATTATTTTACCGAGTCAGATTCTTATAATCTGGATATCATCCAGATTCATCGAACCTGGTCACCAGAAAAATAACCTAACAAGTTCGCTTATTGTGTGACCCTATAGGTTCATTTAACACTGGCAGTGTGCCTAAATCATATTTAAATGGCCCACAAGTTATAAGCGGTTTCTAGCAAAACATTATAACTATCCAGGTTAAATGAAGATCGGTGATCTCTTTGAACCAACCTATAATTTTATATTTAGTCCTTTTGTCACACGATATCCAGATTGAGCATAAGGCACGGAGCATGTCATCCTTATTAAGCTTAATCAATTATTTCTTGATTTCATAGTAGACTGTTCAAACAAATGATATCAATATCTTAGATTGATATATTTGGGCACGGCCATGCATTTTTAACAGTCTAACTTATCAAGGGGCCCATGGATATCTCTCTCATAACTGAGAGGGACAGATTCATTCACAATCAATCATATTCCTCTCCTTGATTTATTCTATATCCAACAGTAGTCTAATTTATTATCTGGTTAAAGACAACTTTAGACAATGTCAAAATATAGAATTTATCAAGTAAGAAACTATGATGAATTTAGGTCGAAGGACTTTCAATATTATTATGGCTAGAAAGTACTTATGACATATTCCATGAAGTACTCTCACGGTGGGTCATGTCCAATACAATGTTCTCTAACATTTATTTATGTCTTGACTTGATATCACAAATATCCATGGCCGATAAAACATAGCCATCAAGTCACAAACATACTAATCTTAATTTATTATTATTCCAATAATAATAATCGATCGAGGACGAGTTTTAGAATAGTCACTGTATTCATTGTACGGTTTTACTATCAAGTCACGTACTTGATGACCAACAAAACAAAACTCACTATTCATGGAAAGGAAAGCCTCATATTATTATATAAAACATAATGACAATTGTATAAGTACAAATTGACTCTAGGGCATATCCCCAACGAGTCTCCCACTTGCACTAAGACCAATTTGGCATAAGCCGTAATCCCATTGTTACGGTATGACTATCATGTTTAGACGATGGGAGAGGCTTTGTCGATGGATCTGCAACATTGTCATCGATTGGCACCTTGCATACATTGACATCTCCTCTATCAACAATTTCTCGAATGAGATGAAAACGTCTAAGTATATGTTTGGATCGCTGATGTGATCTTGGTTCCTTAGCTTGTGCAATGGCTCCATTGTTGTCACAATAGAGATCCACTGGGTTCACAATACTAGGAACTACATCTAGTTCTGTAATGAACTTTTTAATCCAAAGCTGCTTCTTTAGGCTGCAGTGAGGCGACTACATACTCGACTTCCGTAGTAGAATCGGCCACGGTGTCTTGCTTTGAACTTTTCCAGCTTACGACACCTCCATTCAAACAAAATAGAAAACCCGATTGCGATCTATAATCATCTATGTCGGACTGAAAACTAGCATCAGTGTAACCATTTACAACTAGCTCGCCTTCTTGTCCTCCATAAACTAAGAACATATCTTTAGTTCTTCTTAAGTACTTTAGTATGTTCTTGACGATAGATCCAGATGTGCCTCTCCGAGATTTGACTGGAACCCGCTTGTCATGCTCAATGCATATGATACATCGGGTCGAGTACATAACATGGCATACATGATAGACCCTATAGCGGAAGCGTATGGTATCTTGTTCATGCGCTCTTATTCATCCTTCGTAGAAGGACTTTGAGTTTTGCTGAGCTTAATGCCATGTGACATTGGCAAGAATCCTCTCTTAGAGTCTTGCATACTGAACCTTTTCAGTACCTTGTCAATGTATGCACTTTGACTTAGTCCAATTAGCTTTCTAGATCTATCTCTATAGATCCTTATACCTAGAATATAGGCAGCTTCACCTAAGTCTTTCATTGAGAAACAATTTCCCAACCATGTTTTTACACTTTGTAGAGTTGGGATGTCGTTTCCAATGAGTAAGATATCATCAACATAAAGTACCAAAAAGACTATTGCATTCCCACTTGTTTTCTTATAGACACAAGGCTCATCTTTATTTTTGATAAAGTTAAATTCTTTAATTGCTTCATCAAAACGAAGATTCCAGCTTCGAGATGCTTGCTTCAATCCGTAAATGGATCTTTGAAGCTTGCACACTTTATTAGAATTCAAAGGATCATCAAAACCCTCGAGGTTGTGTCATGTACACATCTTCGAGTAAGTTTCCATTAAGAAACGCGGTTTTGACATCCATTTGCCAAATTTCATAGTCATAATATGCTGCTATGGCAAGAAGAATTCTGATAGATTTAAGCATTACAACTGGTGAAAAGGTTTCATCATAGTCTATACCATGAGTTTGTCTATAACATTTTGCTACCAGTCGTGCTTTGTAAGTATGCACATTTCCCTCCATGTTTGTTTTCTTTTTGAAAACCCACTTACACCCAATGGTTTTTTAACCTTTAGGTGGGTTAACCAAAGTCCAAACTTGGTTATCATACATGGATTGCATCTCAGACTTCATAGCCTCTAACCATTTTCTAGAGTCAGAACTCTTAATGGCTTCTTGATAGGAAGTGGGCTCATTATTAACCATCAGCTCCACATTGTGATCGTCAGTGATGAGAATTCCATATCTCTCAGGTTGTTGACGAACCCTATCAGATCTTTGAGGTCCTTGTTCTATAGATGTAGGCTCATCTTGGACTTGTGAGCCATCTAATCGAGATTCATTATTTGGTTCAGGCACTAATTGTGGCTCTTGAATCTCATCTTGATGAGGTTCAGGCACTAACTGTGGTCCTTGAATCTCATCAAGATGTATTTTACTCCCACTGATTCTTTTGGAAATAAATTCCTTTTCAAGAAAGAATCCATTTCGAACAACAATTACTCTATTTTCTTTTGGGAGATAAAATTGATATCCTTTAGTTTCTTTAGGATACCCCACAAATATGCATTTATCAGATTTAGGTGCAAGTTTATCAGATAATAAACGCTTTACATAAACTTCACAACCCCAAATCTTCAGAAATAACAAACTAGGTTGTCTCCCAGTCCATATCTCATATGGCGTTTTACGAACCGATTTAGATGGAACTCGATTTAGTATGAATGCGGCAGTCTCCGGGCATAACCCCAAAAGGAGATTGGAAGATCGGTTTGACTCATCATTGATCGAACCATATCTAATAAAGTCCGATTTCTCCGTTCGGATACACCATTCCATTGAGGTGTTCCTGGTGGAGTTAATTGGGAAATAATTCCACAATTTTTAAAATGCTCGTCAAACTCGTGGCTTAAGTATTCACCACCTCGATCCGATCGAAGTGTTTTGATACTTTTGCCAAGTTGATTTTGTACTTCATTTTGAAATTCTTTGAATTTCCGGAACGATTCAGATTTGTGTTTCATCGGATACGGGTAGCCATATCTCGCTGAAATCATCTCGTAAATGTAATGAAGTATCGAAAGCCTCCTCTAGCGAGTGAATTCATTGGTCCACATACATCGGTATGTATTAGGCCCAATAAATCAGTTGCCCTTTCATTTTGTCTCTTGAAAGGCGCTTTAGTCATTTTGCCTAATAAACAAGAATCACATGTTCTGTAAGATTCTAAATCAAACGATTTTAGAAGCCCATCATTATGAAGCTTTGTTATGCGTTTCTCATTTATATGGCCCAAACGACAATGCCGAAGTAAGTCCGATTTAAATCATTGGATTTCAATCTCTTAGTATTTATATTATAGATAGACATGTCCGAAGATCCACGAAGATTTAGAATATAAAGCCCATTCGATAATGAAGCATCTCCATAAAAAATGCCGTTTTTATTAATGGAGCAAATGTTATTCCTAATAACAAATTCAAAACCTTCTAAATCCAAACAAGAAACTGAAATAATATTCCTACTCATAGCAGGAACATAAAAATAATTGTTCAGTTCTAAAACAAGCCCACTTGGGCAAAATTAATTCAAAAGTTCCTACGGCTCTCTGCAGCAACTTTTGCTCCATTCGCAACTCGTAGGTCCACCTCGCCTTTTGCCAAGGCTCTACTCCTTTTTAGACCCTGCACATTTACACAAATGTGAGATCCACAACCGGTATCCAATACCCATGAATCGAAGTAGATAAATTAATTTCAATAACATAAATACCTGAGCGGCAGTCTCATCGCCCTTCTTTTTCTTTGCTTCCAAATAGAGCTTGCAATTTCTTAACCAATGTCCTTGTTCTCCACAATGGTGGCAAGCTCCCTCCTTTGGTGTCTTGGCCTTAGGTTTGGACTTGAACTTGGACTTTGCCTTGTCCTTACCCTTACTAGCCATGACCTTGCCCTTTTGGTTGTTCTTTTTGCCTTTCCCTTTTTGAACCATTAGAACACTTGGAGTATTCTTCTTAATGTTCGAGTTCAGCTTGTTTTAGCATCCCATGCAATTCGAGTAATGGATTTCTCCATATTATGCATGTTAAAATTCATGACAAACTGGTCATACTCAGCGAGTAAAGAGCCCAAGATCAAATCCGTGGCCATGTCATGATTAACAGGAGCACCAAGCTTATCAAGATGATCTAGATAGCCCTTCATTTTAAGGACATGAGCACTTACCGAGGTGCCAGAAACCATCTTACATGCATTTAACGTCTTGTGAGTTTCAAATCTCTCTTGTCGTGCTTGCTCTTGGAACATTTCCTTGAGATGCACAATCATGTCATATGCCTCTGCTTCTTCAAACTGTTTTTGAAGTTCAGAGTTCATGGTTGCTAGCATGAGGCAAGTAACATCGTTGGAGTCATCTTTGTGCTTACTATAAGCATCTTTTTCAGCTTTTGAGGCGTTATTCGCTGGTGCAGGGAGAATAGGATTTTCAAGAACATAAAGCCTTTTTTCTTGCTTAAGAACAATTCTTAAGTTTCGTGCCCAATCAAGAAAGTTAGTCCCACTAAGCTTATCTTTCTCAAGCACAGATCGCAATGAATTATTCTAACTGTTTGTTGCCATTATCTACATACAAAAATATGCAAAGTAATTAATTTTTGAGACTCTAACGAAAAACTCCCACTAAAAAGCATTTAAACTTTTTGAAACTTCAACATTTTGATGTTTCGTAGTGGGGAAAAATATTTTGTTTTAATCATAAGCAAGCTTTGGCTTTAATCTTATAATTAAATAAAATTCTAATTTTAAATGAGATAGACATCAAATGTCCCGGCTAAAAATATCTCATAAAATGCCCTAGGCCCAAAACCATTTTGATAGCCCAGTTAAGTCAAACCATATCAAACATATGGAAAACTATTTTCCATCTTATCTCACCAAGATAATCAAAAGCATCCTACTTTGGTAGGAATGACCATATGATGATCCAAGTAATAACAAGTGTTTGATTTTGGAAGGCATTTAACACTTAAATTTTTTTTTCTTTCTTTAAAAATTTGATTGGATTGTAGTAAGCAGAAAATAAACATATCAAATATGCATGCAAGACATAAATAAAAGTGACATAGCATGGCCCATAACCTATGTTGATCATCACGAGCAAAGTGAAGATCAAGGTGGTCAATCTAGGTATATGAACTCCTTAAGCATTCTCTAATGCCTTGAGCATACTCCTCATTGGTTGTAAATGTCAGCTGCCGTCTTCTTTTACATTGGATAGTAAATTAAAATAATTCCTGTTCTAGGAAAACAGTACAATTTTACAACAATGAAAAACGACACGCAGGCTGTATTTAAAAAAAATTAAAACTTAAAACAACCATAATGTAACCAGCCAATCACATTGGGATAAAACGGGTCATGCTATGCACTATTCAAAATAATCCACAACTACAATCAAAAACATTGACGAATAACACACAACGAACAGTTAGTTGGGGTTCCAAGGGGCAACGCCCCTGGCGGGGTCAAGGGGCAGCACTCCAAGCGAGGTCTCGTCGGCGGTCGGCCAGCGGGAGTCAAGGGGCAGCGCTCTGAAGGAAAAACGATTTTTCCTACTCTCATTGAATGAGATTTTGCCTTCCGATTTCCGAAAATTAATCAAATTAACGTTCGGACCCCTTAATAACCATCGCCGTGAAAATTCATATTACAGACAATATGCGTTCTTTTGATCATATTTATACAAATAACATATTATCATGTCCGATTAATAAAAGCAATTTGCAAATATAGAACGACGGATAGCATGCTTAGGATACCATATCATATTAAAACAGACCAATTTACAGACAATCTGCAACTAATCCAGTCCGATCGAGCGACTAAGATGCACACATTAAACCTAATTCGAGCGATCTGCATGCTAAGTATTCTAAAATCATAATCATGCGAACATGCTGATACATACCCGTTAAATTCATATATACATATTATACATGTATTCAACAATACGATTAATAAAGATAAATCAACCTAATCGTTTAGCAAGTTGCTCTGATACCACTGTTGGGATTCGTGGACTCCTAAACGCGGAAAACATCTATGAATCCCTCCCGAGGACCCAAGTAAATGATTAAGAAGATCTAAGCTTTAAGAATTACCTCTGGTTACTGTAATCGAAATCCTTCGATTCTGGTTGCGCTGTTGTACGTTCAACCCGAACAATCACCAGACGCTGCAGTATGCGAACGTCCTCTATCGGATACACACCGCGAACTCACTCGATACCCGGGGAGTGCTAGCGCCTAGGGTTTGAGAGGTTTTTTTTCTCTGGTAGAGAATGGCACGAATGTTCTCAACCGAAAAATTGGACTATTGAAAGACGGCTAGGGTTTTCTTAAAAAACCCTCGAACCTCTTAGAGTCCAACCCTAATAATATCTTATCATATTCTAATTTAAATTCAAATTAAATTAAAACTGATATGATAAGATTCCGCCATTATCTCGGTAATTTAACTAATTATTTTACCGAGTCAGATTCTTATAATCTGGATATCATCCAGATTCATCGAACCTGGTCACCAGAAAAATAACCTAACAAGTTCGCTTATTGTGTGACCCTATAGGTTCATTTAACACTGGCAGTGTGCCTAAATCATATTTTAATGGCCCACAAGTTATAAGCGGTTTCTAGCAAAACATTATAACTATCCAGGTTAAATGAAGATCGGTGATCTCTTTGAACCAAACCATAATTTTATATTTAGTCCTTTTGTCACACGATATCCAGATTAAGCATAAGGCACGGAGCATGTCATCCTTATTAAGCTTAATCAATTATTTCTTGATTTCATAGTAGACTGTTCAAACAAATTATATCAATATCTTAGATTGATATATTTAAGCACGGCCATGCATTTTTAACAGTCTAACTTATCAAGGGGCCCATGGATATCTCTCCCATAACTGAGAGGGACAGATTCCTTCACAATCAATCATATTCCTCTCATTGATTTATTCTATATCCAACAGTAGTCTAATTTATTATCTGGTTAAAGACAACTTTAGACAATGTCAAAATATAGAATTTATCAAGTAAGAAACTATGATGAATTTAGGTCGAAGGACTTTCAATATTATTATGGCTAGAAAGTACTTATGACATATTCCATGAAGTACTCTCATGGTGGGTCATGTCCAATACAATGTTCTCTAACATTTATTTATGTCTTGACTTGATATCACAAATATCCATGGCCAGTAAAACATAGCCATCAAGTCACAAACATACTAATCTTAATTTATTATTATTCCAATAATAATAATCGATCAGGGACAGTTTTAGAATAGTCATTGTATTCATTGTAGGGTTTTACTATCAAGTCACGTACTTGATGACCAACAAAACAAAACTCACTATTCATGGAAAGGAAAGCCTCATATTATTATATAAAACATAATGACAATTGTATAAGTACAAATTGACTCTAGGGCATATCCCCAACAGTTCCTAGGCGTAATTCAAGTAGACCTAGTAGGCTACAAGAAGAACCACTTATTGCTAGGGCTTTGCGAGATGATTTTAATGCTATGATGAGGATAAAGCATAGTACATTTGAATATATGACAAGGGAGATCACAGGATTGAGATAACATTTGGGTCAATCTTCCACCGTGGCACAAAGAATGGGTCAAGAACAATTTGAAGCTCCTAGCCCTAAAATGGTGGAATGTGATACCCATTCTCCTTTACTAAATCTTCAACAAGGTGAAGATTGGGATGAGCACTTAATTGGGGTTTTCCAACAAGCTCCTATGAGAGGGGCAAGACATGGAGTAAGGGGAAGATAAGGTAGGGGCCAAAGAAGGAATGGTGGAAACAATCTAAGGGGGTTGGAATAAGAGTTTGAGGGAGTTGATAAATGGTATGAGGAAGAACATAGTGATGCATATGAGGAACTCAATAGAAGAGAGGGTAATAGATGAGGTAGGAGAGAAGAAAATGTAGAGGAGAGAGAGTTGAACTATATCAAGATAAAGCCACCTACATTTTATAAGAAGAGTGATCCCGAAGCCTATTTTGAATCGGAGAGTAAAATGGAAATATACTTTCAGTGCGATACTTATAGTGAAAGATCAAAGGTGAGGCTAGCTATTTTAGGTTGTTCAGAGTATCCATTGGTTTGGTGGTAACAAGTTCACACTCAAAGAAGCCAAATGGAAGTAAAAAACATGGAAATTTGAAACTTGTTAAAGGACATGACGAAGACTAGGTTTATCCCATACCACTAATACCATAACCTCTACAAAATGATTCAATCACTCGAACAAGGGAATAAAGGTGTAGAGGATTACTATAAGGAATTGGAGGTGATATTGATAAAAGATCAAATCCAAGAGGACCCTAGGGCAACAAGGGCAAGATTCTTAGGTGAATTGAATAGGGAAATTGTGAAACCCCCCTAAAGCCAACCTTGAAGTAAGGAGGTTGGGATACACATCATGTCGTTTTGCATAAAAATAAACTTTTTAAATGATTTTATGTGTTTTAGAATTATGGCTTATAAGTTAAATGGCTTATTTATGCTTATTGGGTAGGAGGGGTGAAAAGAAAATTTTGCTTGAGGTCAAAATAGGAAGATGGCTTGAGGTTTAGATAAGAAGAATATTTGGATGAGAAAATAAGAACAAGAGTTGTTATGGTTAAGTGGTTAGAGATTTGTGAATTAATCTCTATGGTAATGAGTTCAAATCCCATCACTTAAGCTTTATTCATGATTATCTTAGCCATGTTTGAATTTTTCTTTTTCTTACATTCCTTAAAGGTAGGAATGTTGTCTTAGGGGAGACATAAAGAGAATGTCTTGATCATGTGATCATGTCCTAAAAAGAATTCTAGAGGAATTCTTGTCCCTTTATTATCTCTAGCCTTGTCCTAACATCTTCATAATTTAAATTATCCAAAATCCATTATTCTTTCTTTTAATTCTAAAAAAATTCTGTGATAATTCTTTAGCCTTGAAATTAGAAAATCAGTCATGGGGGATAGGGGAATGGCCGAAAATAGGAGAGGAATTAGGATGGGTTCCCAAGAGAAATAAATCACCATGATTATACCTTCAATCCTACCTTCATGTTGTTCATGTTTTAGTGAAGGAAAATCTAGAATTTTTCTAGAATTTTTGCAGAACAGCTTTTGAAAAATTAAGCCAATAATCCTACCTATTTGCTGCTATAAAAATGGTCATTTCACATGGCTTGAAGGCAGAAAATTTTGTACAATTTTCGGACTGTTCAAATTGCACAAAAACCAAAAAAGTTCCCTGCACAATTCACAGCTTAGGAAGCTAGAATTGAAGTTGTCTTTTGTCATCAATTCAGCTGGAACATTCTCTGTTTTTCTCCAGAAAGAAGGCTAGAAAACCACCCTTAAAAGACCCTCAAACACCCCAAAAAATCAGCTACAAATCGGGCCAGGTAAATACAGAAAATTCTGCATCAAAAGTCATTATCTTTCGAAGCCTTGAACAAGTTGAAACCAGAAAATTTCCAGTTTTGTCTCTCAATGCCAAGGCCGAAGAACACCCTTCAAACCTCTGAAAAATGGACCTTGTTCAGCCAAAGATTGAACACCATTGACCTCCACACTTACCTTGAGTGCTTGGACTCCATGATCACACCTCAAAATGCTCCTAAGTTTACTCTATCCAAAACTCTTTTGAACTTCAAAATAATTCTAGAATTTTTGCTTCATTAAAAGACTCTTGTATCAAGTGAACAACCCAAAATTTTCTATCCATCATAGACTGAATTTTGGCCAGCCATATAACCTGAACAGCTTCCATTCATTTCAGCAAGACTGGCATGTTCAGTCGACACCATTGAAGAGCAAAGAAACCTTCCATGATTAATCACCATTAGCTAATCTTCTACCTCAAACAACTCCTTATTTTTCTCCATTTGAATTTCAAAAAAATCTGAACACCCTTCCTCCTTCTAGCTGAAAACTGAAACTCCTATCTACTCTAGAC
This sequence comes from Voacanga thouarsii, assembly GCA_026120185.1. Classification (NCBI taxonomy): domain Eukaryota; kingdom Viridiplantae; phylum Streptophyta; class Magnoliopsida; order Gentianales; family Apocynaceae; genus Voacanga; species Voacanga thouarsii. Next base: position 1,258,507 of record JANUWF010002207.1, read on the forward strand.
CATTTGGCGAATAGCATTCCAGAATTTCGCAAGCCTTTTCTCTCAAACTCTCTCAAAACACCAAGAACACACACTACATTTCTTCAAGCCTAAACATATCCTAAACACCTCCAATCACTCCCAAATACTCCAAATCACTCATACTTAATCCCTAGACTTCATTTCTAGCCTTTATAACACAAAATTACACAAACTAGAATTTTCGAGCGGATCAAAATCAGCTTTTTTCTTGAAGGTCTCAATAACATCAACACTGTAAAACAAGAACAGCCTTCTTGTTCTTCCTCTTCCATTCAATTTTCAATATGTCATTCTAATGCTCTCTCTCTCTCTCTCTCTCTCTCTCTCTCTCTCTCTCTCTCTCTCTCTCTCTCTCTCTCTGCCAAAATGATGTTGGCCAATCATGGCTATTTTCCGGGCATAAAGACTCTCAAACGCATGGACCTTCTCTAGTCTTCATAAAGTGATCATCTATCAAGTATTTCTTCTTAAATCCTCCTTTTAATTTTTGAATTCATGTATCTTAGATGTTGATAAGAAGGTTGAAAATGAATGGGGGAATGAGTATATGTATGTGGATGAAGGGGATGGAGTTAGGACATGAGGGTTGAAATATATGATTAAGCTTTATGGATTTTCCTTTTGAATCAATGTATGATCATCATGATTAGAGGGATTTATGAATGTTTTGATGCATGATAGATGTTATGACACCAATGGTGATTAGCCTAGTGTGTTCTTATTTTTCATTGAGGCCAATAATGATAATTATGCCTAGTAGGAGATTGACCATGTGATAGTATGTGCATAGTATGTGTTAATTCAAGTGTATGTTCATGAATGGACGACTTTATTATTTGATGTTAGGGGATGTGTTCATGAATCTTTTCTCTCAATAGGAAACCATGGTAAAAGATTGTTTTCCTTGTTAATTCTAAAATTATTTTTATTAACAAATTTTATTACTTTAATTAGAATTACTATTATATTTCCTCTATGAAATTCAAAATTACTAGGGAGGTTTGGAAATACAATATTAATTGAAATATTAATATTTTCATTAGTTAAATAAATAAAATCTTTTATTAATATATATATATATATATATATATAATAAGTAAAATATTAGAATTAATTAATATCAAATGACCTTGTAGACCATAATAATTAGCCTTACTAAAACTTTTACCTATATCCATAAATATCACTTATATTAAAATCTATTTACTATTTATTAATTAAAAATTATGTATAATTTATTTATTATTAATTTTATTATTTATTTATTAACTATTAATTATTAATTAAAAATTATAGTGTAATTTATTATTTATAGTAATAATACTATTTAAATATTACCATTTACCAATATTATTTAGGACTTAGTATTATCTAATATTCAACACTAGTTTATTTATTAGCAATAATACTCATAATTTATTATTTCAAAATATAACTTATTAGCATTTATTTTATAACCTCTAGTTATTTTAACTCATCAAGTTAGATTTATTTTATAAAATACGTTATCAACTAGTATTAAAGCCTAAGACATTATGGTCATGGTTAGTTGTGGTTTGCGACTAGTTGAACTAGGAATTATTTATTTAAGATAAATATGGTTTAGATATTGTCTTATACCTTGTATTTGCCCCATGCGGGTTTAGGTTGCCTTGAACTTTTTTGGAAGGCTATTGTATCATGGAAAAGCAAGAGATCGGGTAAGTCCTTGCATAAAGATGGCTGTGATCAAATGCTTTTCTGCAAGTCGAAATACACTATTTATCGTGAAAGATGTACCTTGAGATGTAATTATGGACAATATATCCCTTCTTCTAAAATAAAATAAATTTTGTCAAGCAAACAATTTTCCAAGCAAAATGATAAATTTTCCTTAAACAATATTTTACCTAAAGTTGTTTGAAACCTATAATTGCTACTTCAAAGAAAACTCCTCACTGATTTCACATGTTCCAAGTGGAAAAAGCATAACATTGAGTACTCAATAAGGGTAGACTCCTAGGACTACTCTTTGAAGGGTTTGGCAAGTCTCTTTGTAGAAGGCCACCTCTGAGGGGTGAATCCTACCTAGACAAGACGACAGTTCTTATGGGTCAGGCCGGTCCGAGCCAGCAGCACAGTTCAGGTGGACTATTTATTTTTGGAGTGGACACCGGTATATTTGGGTGTAGAGATGGAGAAGTATCTCACTTGGTAGGCCGTACATCCACTTTGTGTCAGTATGCTCAACGTGTGGTATTCTAATCGTTTTATTGTCATGGTGCCCAATGTGTGGTGCCATGTCCATTCATGATGCATGACTTCATAGTCAACTTTATTAGAGTGGTTATTTCTTTTCAAAGTTGAGCATTTTTACTTTACAAATGCTAATAAAACACCACTCAGTGTTCAAAAATAAATTTCTGGGCTTGCAGACTTTTTATTAAGACTTGTTCAAAACTTGCATACATAAACCATTGTTCCAAAAATACCATGTGCACACACAGGACTTACTAGGAAATATTTCTCACACTATTTATATCATGTCTTCAGGTCAGTCCTGCTTGGAAGGTCAATTTGCTTATGCTGCCATGAGCTTAGAGAATCTATCCTAATGTATTTATTTGTTAGAGATTTTGGTTACCATCTATTTGGTTCAAGCCTTGTAAAAGTATTGCTTTGGGAATGTAATAAGTCAATTATTAAGTTATTTCCTTCTATATTTTTTTATTACCTAGTTATAAAGACCCTTTATCCTATAGATGAGGCGACATTCCTGCCCCTTTTGGGGTACGTGAGTAGCAAGGTGCTACAGAAATAGCTAAGTTGGTAGTATTGCACTTCGATGACAGACTTCAGGATACAGTTGATGCCGCCACAATAGATTGAAAGGCAACTAAAGAGGAGGAACTTTGCTAAACCAAAATTTCAAAATCTGAACACCACTAGCAAGATGCCCTTAAAGAAAGATGATGCTTCTAAACCTTTCCAAAGGGTGTACAACATGCTAAGGGAAGGATGGAAGCCTAGGGAAGATTAGAAACCTAGGGAAGGTTGGAACAAGGATAAGGGAAAAGCCATGGAAAGACCACAAAGAAATAGAGACATCAAGTGTTTCAAGTGTCTTGGCTATGGACATACTTCCTATGCATGTCCAAGCAAAAGGTCTATGTACACTATCCCCTATAGAGAAGTCTCAACCAATGAAGAAGAAGAGGGAGAAAAATGCCAAGGAGACCAAGAAGAAAATATAGGAGAGGAAAGTCATGAAGGAGAAGTAGCTGGCTAAGAGTATTCCTTAGTTGGAGTCATGAGAAGATTATTGAACTCCCAAGCTATTGAAGACCAAGACTATCAACAACTAGAGAACATATTCTACACAAGGTGTCTAATCAATAAGACCCCTTATAGTGTCTTTGTGGATACTGGGAGTTACACTAATGTGATTAGTGCAAACTTAGTTGATGAATTAGGCAAGAAATGGATTAAACACCCCAAACCCTACAAGCTACAATAGTTGAATGATAGTGGAGAATTGAGGGTCTACAAACAAATCTTGGTATCTTTTGAGATGGGGAACTACAAAGATGATGTGCTATGTGATGTGGTTCCTATACAAGCAGGCCATTTGCTTTTAGGGGGACCTTGGCAATATGATAGGAATGTAAAGCATAATGGGAAGAAGAACACTTATTTCATTGTCAATGAGGGTTCCAAATTCACTCTTACCTTTATGCCCCTAAGTGAGGTGAACAAAGACCAAAAAATCATGAGCAAAAGAGAAAAGAAGAAGGAAGCACAAGATGCCAAACAAAAATAAGAGTTAGAGAGAAAATACCAAGAAATGAAAGAGAAAAAGTTGAGGGAGGGAATGGAAAAACATATGCCATTGACCGTAGAAGATGGGAGTGAGCAAGGACAAGAGAGGGGAGGCAAAGGAAGAATGAATCATTTTGCAAAAGGGAATGAGATCGTAGAGGAAATATAAGCTAAAGAATCGGTTACTCTTCTTTTTTACAAAGGATCTTATGTTTCTACTAATGATTCTACCTTGTTTTTGCCGAGTTAAATTATAACCATTTTCTCAGAGTTTGATGATATTTTTCCAATAGAGGTGCCCCGGAGGATTGCTACCCATAAGAGAAATCGAGCACCAAATAGACTTAGTGCCCAGAGCTATCATCCCCAACTGATCGGCCTATAGAACTAATCTAAAGGAGGCCAAAGAATTATAAAAGCAAGTGGAAGAATTGCTTGAGAATGGACATATGAGAGAGAGCCTCAGCCTTTGCACAGTTCCAATTCTCTTGGTTGCCAAGAAAGATGGGACTTGGCGCCTGTGTGTGGATTCTCGCATCATCAACAATATCACGGTTAAGTATCGCTATCACATTCCTAGACTAAATGACTTTCTCGATGAATTTTTTGGTGAATGTATTTTCTCTAAAATTGATTTGAAATCTGGTTATCATCAAATTAGGACTAGGGAAGGGGATGAATGGAAACCGGCTTTTAAAACTAAACAATGATTGTATGAGTGGCTTGTTGTACCTTTTAGGTTGTCTAATGCTCCAAGTACTTTTATGCATTTGATGTATTATGTTCTAAGGGAGTTCAGTGGAAAATTTGTTATTTTGTACTTTAATGATATATTGATATATAACAAATCGTATGTGGATCATTTAAATCATCTTCAATGTGTACTTGTTGCTCTTAGAAGGGAGAGATTGTATAATAACTTGGAAAAATACTCTTTTTGTTTGGAGAGGATCACATTTCTTGGGTATGTTGTGAGTGCTAAAGGGATTGAGGTTGATGAGGAAAAAATGAAAGCCATCCAAGATTGGCCTACTCCAACCACTATTACCCAAGTTAGTAGTTTTCATAGGCTAGCTAGTTTCTATTAGATACTCATCATGAACTTTAGCACCCTGACAGCCTCTCTAACTGAAGTGGTGAAGAAAAATGTGGGATTTAAATGGGAGGAAGCCTAACAACAAGCCTTTCAAACCCTTAAGGACAAATTAAGCCAAGCTCCAATTCTTATCCTACCTAACTTTGAGAAGACATTTGAGATAGTATGTGATGCAAATTGGGTACGGATAGGTGTGGTTCTAACCGAAGATCAAAAACCCGTTGCATATTTTAGTAAGAAATTATCCGGGGCAGCCATCAATTATTCCACATACGATAAAGAAATTTTTGCCTTGGTGAGGACCGTAGAGTTTTGACAACACTACCTATTGCCAAGAGAGTTTGTGACTATGAAACCCTTAAGCATCTCAAAAGCTAACAAATTTTAAATAGGAGGCAAGCAAGGTGGATGGAGTTTATTGGGACAATTCTTTATATCATTCAATATAAAAAGTGTAAGGATAATGTGGTTGCGGACGCACTACCTTGAAGGTGTGTACTTCGAAACTCTTTAGATGCTAAAATTCTTGATTTTGAACTTATGAAAGGATTTTATAATAATATTGAAGTGTTTTGGGATATCTTCCAAGCCTGTGAAAATGTGCATTTGATAAGTACTATAGGTATGATGGATTTTTGTTTAGGGAGGCCAGACTTTGTGTGCTAAAGGGTTCCATTAGAGCATTACTAGTCAAGGAGGTGATGTGTATGTATATGGGTATAAAAATCATATAAAAAATAAATACATTTCCAATCAAGTTTATATTAAAACGTTAATCCCAAATTACACATATGAGCAAGCGTACTCATCGTTAACATAGCATAGGATTCAAACAAGTGTAGATCCTCCAAGAACAAGTATGCATTAATCACTTTTCTTTCATTGTTTAACTGAATCAACAAAGTGAAAAAAATGAAATAAAATAAAATAAAAATATATACATGTCACGGATGGAGAATTATGTAACTCAAACCATTGTCTAGATAAATACGATCTTAAAGAACCCAACCATTATCATAACCAATCATTCTCTTGGCATTATAAAGGATGAAGGTAGATTCACTTCGATGGTCAATCCATAAAATCACTATCCTCAAGATAAATTAGCATCACTTGGTCTGTCTCAACTAACTCACCCAACAGACGCATTAAACACAATCCTTGATTATATTTCCTTTGTCTGGCAAAATTAAAACATGAAATTAATCAATGAATCCTTGGTCTGGTAAACATTAATTAACCTTTAATTAGTTAATCATCAGCAATTAACCTCTTTGGTCTAGCAAATTAACAACCAATAAATATAAATTAATCAATTGAAACCACCATCAACCTCTTTGGTCTAGCAAGCTAGTGAAAAGAAACAATCAATTAATTTCGTAATACGTCCAAGTAATTAAATACCAAGAAGAACAATCAATTAATCAAAAGATCAAACAACTCTAAATATCATGAATATCTACAGCAATGTTGAACTACAATAAAACAATTAATACATCATTGTTCAGGAAAAAGAAAACAAAGTAAAAGAAAGCACTCATAGACAAGCCTGCTTCTTATTTCTTTGAAGACTTTCTTGCACAACCCTTCTTGAATTGAAGAATTCCTCCTTTGATTGAATGATTTTCTGTGATAATTAATGAATTCTCCCACTTTTCCCTTGTGTTTTTCATCTATTTATAGGCTTGGGAAGTGCCTAAACTCCTTGGTGTAATGTTCTTGGCCGAGTAGAAGTTGGAAGATATAAAAACTCCAGAGATTACCAAAAACCGCGTAGAAAAATCATAATCTTGCCTTTTTCTCAGAGCAAAGCCGGCACTGGTTTAGTTCTAGTTCTTCACTCGTTCGCCGATTTTTTCCAAATTCCACACAATGTATTCCAGAATGCAGCTGTCACCGCCTTGGCTACTAGAGCCGGTGCCGGTTCCACTCTGTTCCAGTCTATTTTGACAATTTTTTATTACCTCGAAGTTCATGTCATCAGTGCATGGCTGGCGCCAGTTCCAGTGCCCTAGCCGGATCCGCCTCTCTTCTGTTTTGTAACGTTTTTACTTCGTTTTACCCCCAAAATCTGTAATAATGAACAAAATACCTTTCCAAGGATAAAATCTCAATATGAAGGAATATGACTAGTTATTGAACAAAATGTATCACAAAAGAGCCTCAAATAACTTGAAAAAATATGACTAATTTAGCCCCTATCATATTCCCCCACACTTAGCTCTTTGCTTGTCCTCAAGCAAAGTATTAAAGACAAGTAGGAAAACACAAGGTTTAATCAAATCACTCAATCAATTTCAAACCAATATCTTCAATGCTTTCTTCATTCAATAACATAAAACACATGCTACTACATCTTTCACAACAAATGCAAGACTTGTGTAAGTGAATAATGACTTAGTTGAACCATCTCAATAGTTTACAATATTCTCAAACCATTGGAAAGAATTTAGTTCAAAAAGAATATGCATTCCATAAGCTTACTTTTCATACACTTTCTCCACTAATCCGAGACATATCATGATTCTACTTAGGTCAAGTAGGACTTTCAAGCTTGTAATGGAAGGCTAAAGGCTTATAATGTATCTTATCAAACGAAGAATATAGGAGAATCAAATATCAAAGAAGATAAGAGTTTGCAACAAAAAGATAAACAAAATGTATCAATAATTTCCAACTATTCTTGCTCTCCTATTCTAGAAATCAATCAAACCATAACCTTATTCAGCAATTACTGCTCAACTCAAGCAAATCCTTCATTTTTTTCTTTTTTTCTCTTCTTCTTCTCATTTTTTTACTTTCTTCATTAATTCTTCTCTATTTTTCACAAGATCACTCGACTTTTCAGCAATGGTGTCAAAGATTTGATAAGAACTTAACTTTTACAGCCCAATCACCACTCCTCTTGTGATCTTTCGTCTCTCTTTATTTTCTTTTCTTTCACTCCTCTCTTGTTTCCACTGCTGCTGTTCTTTTCCTTTTCACTTTTTCTCTGCCATTCTTTCTAGTAGCTTTTATTTTTCTTTTCTTGTTTTCACTCTCTCTTTTCTCTTTCTTTTCTTTCTCCAGCTCACACACTATTGATACATGACTGAAAGTAACGAGTCATGATCTTTCTACAAGTATTCTTTCTCAACATTTTCCTACATATACTTTCATCCATCAAGAGCATAAAGATTTGAAAAATTATTCAAACTCTTAGAAACAAGCAATGGACAAAGTATGATAATGGGTTTTAAAGAAAGAAATCAACAATTTAAGCTCAAAATAGGCACTAGGGATAATATAAAATAGGTAGGCTTGAAAAGCTCAAACTATCCAAAGAAGGCCTATTACCGTCATCCCTAAGTTAAATCAAGACTGTCTTTCTTATTTCACCTCGAGAGGTATTCAAGTAAGTTCTAGAATGCTCCATGAATTTTAGTGGAAAAACAGGTTTAAGAATAATGTAAAGCATTTGATCAAGAACTATTTCGTCCAAGTGCGTGCAAATAGTCATGCATAAGCCATAAATGATCTAGAACATATGCTCTATAATCCATCATAAAGACATGCATTAAAAATACAACTTGAAATTCTTCTGAAATCTCAAAGAAAAATAGAAAAAAATTGGAAAATTTTTGGTTTTACAAGAAGGATAAAGGATACGAGAATGATACATAGAAGAATTTTCAATCGAACCACTCCCCCACAATTAAACTGGATATTGTCCTCAATGGCCAAAGAAATAGAACAAAGATTAAACAATGCCATAGGACTAAAAATAACAAGGAAAAGATAAAAAAGAAAATTCTTCTGTGCTAGAGTAGCTCCAATTTTTCAAACTTTGTGCTCAAAATAAAATTGATAAAAACTTGAACAAAGTATATCACCAAATCACTCCCCCACACTTAAGTTGGACACAGTCCTCATTGGCAACAAATAAACACAAGAAAGCATTTTCAAATGGACCAAAAATAGTAATGGGTTAGAAAGTTTAAGTAATACTTCCCAAGTATAACAATGCTCCAATAGATATCCCAACTTGAGGTAAAGAGAAGGGCTTGTCCAAGAGGACTTTATTCCTATAAAACAAAACCCAAATAAAAGCACAAGGAAAATAATAATAAAATAAAAACATACCTAAATAAAAGAAAACAAACTAAAGAAAAAGACTCAAAAATTAAAATAAAATAAATAAAATAAAATAAAAACTTTTTACACTCCTCATGCTTCCTCTTCAAACCTTTTGAAAAGAAATTAAAGCTCAAAATAAAATATAGGCATGATGAATGTAGAATGAATAGAGGTTTTTGAAAAATAGAAGGTTTATGAAAATAATTTTTCTTACTAATGCAAAACACATAAACCTCTTTCCCTAACATTTATTTAGACACACAAATATTGTTGTCAACATATAAGTACACATGATTTCTAAAGAATGCATCAAGCTTGAAATCACCTATTAACCCTTCAAAAGATTTGTTATAATTGAAATTCCCCTTAGAACTTAGCAATAGAGTTCTTGAAGATAGGATCAACAAAATCCTTACTTTTCAAGGCATGGTCTACAAAAACTAAGTTACCTCCATGAAATTGGGGTGAAGGGTAGAATTCGTCAACATCCTCAAAGGGTTTCTTATGATGTAGCATTGAAAGATCCAACTCCTTGGGGCATGATAAATTTAACACAACATCATTTGGACCCTTGTTCTCCATGAATTGAAAGGAACCTAAAAAAAATCATGTGATAAAGAGATTAGAATTATTAGCACGTAGAATAGAATTGAATACCTCCCTTTCCACATTGGACAATTGGCCCTCATATCCTCTCTCCTTTCCTTGGAGATTCTCTTGTTCAAGCATATGGGCCTTTATGGATCCTCAACCAACTTGGCTAGTTGTGTTCTTTGATAGCTCAATCGTTGAGACGCTTCTTCATGCTACTGAACAGGTGAATTTGTATTGGCAACAAAAGAATTCGCCAAAATTATTAATGACGTCTCACTAAGAACATCAATGCGTAATCTTGCCAGTCTAGCATCATTGTAACTCCTTTGATTTTGTGCCCAAAAATAGTTGTCCATGATGATATCAACCTCGCACAAAAAAAAAAAGAAAAACAAACAAAAATAATAGAGAAACAAAGAAAAAAAAGGTAAAAGCAAAAAATCGAAAAAATAAAGAAAGGAAAAACATACACATTGAATATATTCACAAGCTATCTAAACAAAAAAGTTAGTGGTATTTAGAATACAACTTGAAGTATGTTAGTCAATTAAGTCAAAGTTATTAAATTAGATTACAAGAGACAAAAAAAAACAAATAAAATAAAATATGGCACCTTTTTACAAAAAGAACAATTGTACAAATTTACATATTTACATATTCACATGGTTAAATAAACAAAATCCAAGCTTTCATGCTATTGTTCCTCGGCAACGGCGCCAAAAGCTCGATGTTTTTGGCACAATGAAAGAATTATTAAACCAATAAACACAGATTTATCCTTGACAACGGCGCCAAAAACTTGATGTGTATGTATTTGGGTATAAAAATCATATAAAAAACTAACCACATTCCCAATCAAGTTTACATTAAAACGTTAATCCCAAATTAAACATATGAGCAAGCGTACTCATTATTAACATAGCATAGGGTTCAAACGAGTGTCGATCCTCCAGGAACAAGTATGCATTAATCACTTTTCTTTCATTGTTTAATCGACTCAAGAAAGTGAAAAAAATGAGATAAAATAAAACAAAACAAAATAAAAAATATATATATACAAGTTAAGGATGGAGAATTATGTAACTCAAGCCATTGTCTAGATAAACATGATCTTAAAGAACCTAACCATTATCATAACCAATCATTCTCTTGGCATCATGAAGGATGAAGGTAGATTCACTTCGATGGTCAATCCATGAAATCACTATCCTTTAAATAAATTAGCATCGCTTGGTCTGTCTCAACTAACTCACCCAAAAGACGTATTAAATACAATCCTTGATTAAATTTTCTTGGTCTGGCAAATTTAAAATATGAAATTAATCAATGAATCCTTGGTCTGGCAAACATTAATTAATCTTTAATTACTTAATCCTCAGCAATTAGCCTCTTTGGTCTAGCAAGTTAACAGACAATAAATATGAAATTAATAAATTGAAACCATCATCAACCTCTTTGGTATAGCAAGCTAATGAAAAGAAATAATCAATTAATTTCGTCATATGCCCAAGAAATTAAATACCAAGAAGAACAATCAATTAATCAAAAGATCAAATAACTCTAAATATCATGAATACCTACAACAATATCGAACTACAATAAAACAATTAATACATCATTGTTCAAGAAAAAGAAAACAATGCAAAAGAAAGCATTCATAGACAAGCCTGCTTCTTATTCCTTTGAAGACCTTCTTTCACAACCCTCCTTGAATTGAAGAATTCCTCATTTGATTGAATGATTTTCTGTGATAATTAATGAATTCTCCCACTTTTCCCTTGTGTTTTTCATCTATTTATAGGCTTGGGAAGTGCCTAAACTCCTTGGTGTAATGTTCTTGGCCGAGTAGAAGTTGGAAGATACAAAAACTCTATAGATTATCAAAAATCACGTAAAAAAATCACAATCCCGCATTTTCCTCAGAGCACAGTCGGCGCCGCCTTGGCTCTCGGAGCCAGCACCGGTTCAGTTCTAGTTCTCTACTCGTTCGCCGATTTTTTCTAAATTCCACATAATGTATTCCAGAATGCAGCCAGTGCCGCCTTGGATATTAGAGCCAATTCTACTTTGTTCCGATCTGTCTTGACAATTTTTTGTTACCTCGAAGTTTGTGTCATCAGTGCATGGCCGACGCTGATTCTAATGCCCTAGCCGGCGTCGCCTCTCTTCTGTTTTGCAACGTTTTTGCTACGTTTTACCCCCAAAATCTGTAATAATGAACAAAATACCTTTCCAAGGGTAAAATCTCAAATATGAAGGAATATGACTAGTTATTTAACAAAATGTATCACAAAAGAGCCTCAAATAACTAGGAAAAATATGACTAATTTAGCCCCTATCAAAAGGCTTATAGTGGGGGATTAATGGGACATTTTGGTGTTAGAAAGAGCTTAGGCATTCTTAAGGAACATTTCTTTTGGCTAAAAATGAGAAAGGATGTGGATTAACATTGTTCTTAATGTATAATTTGTGGGCGAGCTAAATCTAGGTCACTTCCAAATGGATTGTACACTATTTAACCTATTCTAAATGCTCATTGGCTTAATGCTTCAATAGATTTTATCTTAGGATTACCTACATCCAAAGGGGGTAAGGACTTCATATTTGTGGTTGTTGATAGATTCTCGAAAATGGCTCATTTTATTGCTTGTTCCAAGACTAATGATGCTTCCTATATTGTAGATTTATTTTTCAAAGAAAGGGTAAGAATTCATGGGATTTCAAAGACTACTATATCGGATAGGGATACTAAATTCTTAGTCACTTTTGGAGGGTCTTATGAAATAAACTTAACACTAATCTTTTATTTTCCATGGCTTGTCACCCCCAAACAGATGGGCAAACGGAAGTGGTCAACCGAACACTCACCCAACTTTTGAGGACCATTATCAAGAAGAACTTGAAGAATTGGGAAGAATGTTTGCCACACATTATGTTTGCATACAATTGGGCTACCCATTCTACTAATTCTTATTTTCCTTTTGAAGTTATGTATGGTTTTAATCTTCTAATGCCTTCAGAATTGGTTCCTTTGCCTGTAGATGAATGAACGAACCTTGAAGGAGTTAAGAAGGCAGAAGTGGTGAAGGCTCTCCATGAAAAAGTGAAGGTAACTATGGAAAAGTGAAGTGAAGAAATTGCCCTTAAGCAAAACCAAGGAAGGAAAAAGGTTTCCTTTGAACCCGATGATTGGGTATGGGTGCACCTTCGCAATGAGAGATTTCTGGCTCAAAGAAAAAGCAAGTTAGACCCAAGAGGCGATGGACCCTTCCAAGTCATTGCCAGAGTTTGAGATAGTGCCTACAAGATCGATTTACCAGGTGAGTATAAAGTGAGTGTTGTGTTTAATGTTAGTGACTTAATGATGCGTCGAGATTTGGGTGTAGAAATCATACAAAAACTAAGCACATTCCCAATCAAGTTTAAATTAAAACGTTCAGCCTAAATCACACATATGAGAAGTGTACTCATCATTAACCGAGCATAGGGTTCAAATGAATGTCGATCCTCAAGAAACAAGTAGACATTAATCACATTTCTTTCATTGTTTAACCAACTCAATAAAGTGAAAAAAATAAATAAATAAAGGAAAATAAAATAAAATAAAATAAAAATAAAAATATATACATGTCAAGGATGTAGAATTATGCAATTCAAACCATTATTTAGACAACCATGATCTTAAAGAACCTAACCATTATCATAACTAATCATTCTTTTGGCATCATGAAGGATTAAAGTCGACTCACTTCTTTCCTAATCCATGAACCCCTATCTTCTAGGTAACTTGGCATCACATACTCTATCTTAACCAGTCTTACCAAAAAGATGCATTAACTACAATCCTTAATTCAAGTTCCATTCTCAAGCAAACTTAAAATATGAAATTAACCAATGAATCCATACTCTGGTAGACATTGTTTAACTTTTAATTACTCCGAACTTAGCAATTAACCCCATTCTTAGGCAAGTTAAAAGACAACAAATATGAAATAAATAAATTGACACCATCAACCCTATTCTTAAGAAAATTAATGGAAAACAATCAATTAATCTCGCAATCAACCCAAGTAATTAAATACCAAGAGTAACAGTCAATTAATCAAAAGATCAAATACCTCTAAAAATCATGAATATCTAAAATAGTGTCAAATTACAATAAAATAATTAACACATCATTGTTCAAGAAAAAGAAAACAAAGTAAAAGAAAACACTCATAGATAAGCCCCTGTCTTCTTCCTTTGAAGACCTTCTTGTACAATCCATCTTGAATTGAAGAATTCCTCCCTTGATTGAGTGAATTTCTATGATGATCAATGAATTCTCCTCTTTTTTCCTTGTGTTTTCTATCTATTTATAGGCTTGGGAAGTGCCTAAACTCGTAGGTACAGTGTTCTTGGCCGAGTAGAAGTTGAAAGATACTAAAACTCCACAGATTACTAAAAATCACGTAGAAAAAATTAAGCACCGATTTCGCTTCAGGGCATATCTAGCGCCGCCTTGGTTCTCGAAGCTGGCGCTAGTTGTGTTATGCTTCTCTACTTGTTCGCCAATTTTTTCTCCGAATTTCACATGATGAAAACCAGAATGTAGCCGGCGCCACCTTGACTCTTGGAGCCGGTGCTGGTTTGACTCTATTTTGCTCTGTTTCAACAATTTTTTCGTCGCTTTGAAGTTCATGCAAACAGTGCATGGCCGACGCCGATTCCAAGGCCCTAGCCGGCACCGTCTCTCCTTTGTTTTGCAACGTTTTTGTTTCGTTTTACCCTAAAAATCTGAAATAATGAACAAAATACATTTCCAATGGTAAGATCTCAAATATGAAGTAATATAACTAGTTATTAACAACATGTATCGCAAAAGAGCATCAAATAACTAGAAAAAATATGACTAATTTAGCCCCTATCAATTCCCCTACACTTAGCTCTTTGCTTGTCCTCAAGCAAAGTATCAAGATCAAGTAGGAAAACACAAGGTTTAACTCACTCAATCAATTTCAAAATAATATCTTTAACGCTTCCTTCATTTAAGAACATAGAACACATGCTTACTATATCTTTCACAACCAATGCAAGACTTGTGTTAGTGATAAATGACTTAGTAAAACCATCTCAATACTTCACAATATCCTCAAACTATTGGAAAGAATTTAGTTCAAAAAGAATATACATTCCATATACTTACTTTTCATACACTCTTTCTACTAATCTGAGATAGATCATGATTCTACTTAGATCAAGTAGGACTTTGAAGCTTGTAATATAAGGTTAAAGGCTTGTAATGTAGCTTATCAAATGAAGGATATTGGAGAATCAAATACCAAAGAAACTAAGAGTTAGCAAGAAAAGGATAAACAAAATGAATCAATAATTTCCAACTCTTCTTGCTCTCCTATTCCAAAAATCATTCAAACCATAACTTTATTCAGTAATTCCTATGCACTTCAAGCAAATCCTGCATTTTTTCTCTTTTTCTCAATTCTTCTCTTTTTCTTTCACAAGATCACTCAAATTTCCAGCAATGGTGTCAAGTACTTTTTATTAACTAAACTTTTATAGCTCAATCACCATTCATTTTGTCATCTTTCTTTTCTTTTTCTTTCAAAAACTTTTCTCTTCTCTTTCTTTTCTCTATTCAGCTCAACTCAGTATTGATACACGACTAAAAGTAACAAGTCATGATCTTTCTCCAAGTATTCATCCTTAACATTCTCCTACAAATACTTTCATCCATTAAGAACATAAATATTTAGAAAATTATTCAAACTCTCAAAAACAAGCAATGGACACAGTATGATAATGGGTTTTAAAGAAAGAAATCAACAATTTAGGCTCAAAATAGGCACTAGGGATAATATGAAAATAGGTAGGCTTGAAAAGCTCAAACTATCCAAAAAATGTCTATTACCATCATACCTAAGTTACATCATGATTGTCTTTCTTATTTCACCTCAAGAGCTATTCAAGTAAGTTCTAAAATGCTTCATGAATTTTAGTAGAAAAACAGGTTTAAGAATAATCCAAAGCATTTTATCAAGAACTATTTCATCCATGTGAGTGCAAAAAGTCATGCATAAGCCATAAATGATCTAGAACATATGCTCTATAATTCATCACAAAGACATGCATTAAACATACAGCTTGAAATCTCAAAGAAAAGCAGAAATTTTTTTGAAATTTTTGCTCACACAAGAAGGATAAAGTATATGCATAGAAAAATTATCAATCAAATCACTCCCCCACACTTAAATTGGATATTGTCCTCAATAGCCAACTAAATAGAACAAGGAATAACCCATACCATGGGACCAAAAATATAAAAGAAAAGAGATACGAAAAATAAACTTCTATGCATTGTGCTCACAATAAAATTGATAAAAACTTGGACATAGTATATCACCAAACCACTCCCCCATACTTAAATTAGACAATGTCCTCCTTGGCAAAACATAAACACAAGAAAGCATTTCCAAAGGGACTAAAAATAATAAGGAGGTTTGAAAGCTTAAGTAATACTCCCCAAGTGCAATAATGCTCCAATAGGTATCCAAACTTGAGGTAAAGAGAAGGGCTTGTCCAAGTGGACTTTATGCCTATAAAACAAAAAACTAATAAAAGCACAAGAAAAATAATAATAAAATAAAAACATACCTAATTAAAAGCAAACAAACAAAAGAAAAAGACTAAGATAATAAAAATAAAACACAAACTCTCTACACCCATCATGCTTCCTCAGCAAACCTTTTAGAAAGAAATTAAATCTCAAAATAGAACATAGGCATGATGAATGTAGAATGAAGATTGGAGGATTTTGAAAAATGGAAGGGTCATGAAAATAATTTTGTTTGTTCACTAAAGCAAAACACATAAACCTCATTCTCTAACATTCCTTTAGACACATAAATATCTTTTCCAACATATAAGTGCACATAGTATCTAACGGATGCATCAACATTGAAATCACCAATTAACCCTTCAAAATAATTTTTACAATTAAATTACCCCTTTAAACTAAGTATTTGAGTTCTTAAAGATGGGATTGGAACATCCTTACTTTTCAATGCTTCTACAAATACCAAGTTACCTCCTTGAAATTGGGGTGAAGGGTAGAGTTTGTCAACATCCTCAAAAGGTTTCTTAGAATAAATGATAAATCCAACTTCTTAAGGCACGTTAAACTCCATACATCAGCATGAGACCATTGTTCTCCAAGAAGTGAGAGGACCCTAAGAAACCTTGTAGCAAAGAAATATTAGAATTAAGAGCACATAATGTAACATCTCCCTACTACGTACCCTAAAAAGGGCGGGGATGTCGCCTCGTCCCAAGGACAAGGGGTCTTTAAAATGAGGTACAACATAAAGACAAACCCATGAAATCAAACTTAGATAAATAAAGGAAAACTCTTATTATATCAGGCTCAAATTGGACCAAAACTAAATAAAAGCAAACATCAGTTCCAGAAGCATAAATCAACATTTGTCTCTTAAAATATAATGAAAATAACAAAAGCTTCAACTATTACACATCCCGCTTGCTCAGCATAATCAATCTTCTGAAAACATGATATAAAATAATGTGAGATTAACATCTCAGTAAGTCTTGTGTGTGCACATGGTACTTTGAACAGTTCGTGAATGCATAGCTGAAAATATTTGTAGAAATAATTGGCAAGTCATAAATAATTTCTCTTTGCAAGGAATGGAGTTTTCTCATTATCACACTTTGTACAAAATAAATCATCCACTTGAATAAACCGTCATGGTGCCACACTTTGAGCCCCATGATAAGAAAGCAGTCAAGGCACCACACTTTGTGCACCTTGATAGGGTCAATTACCACACTTTGGGTGTTATAATCAAATGTGAGTGTACAGCCTACCGGGTGAGATATTCCTCCATCTCTACGCCCAACAAAACCATCTGGGTGTCCATGCTGGGAAAATAAATAATACCTTACCAGGTACAAATGCTAGCTCAGACCGGCTTGACCAACTAATACTGTCGCATTCTCAAGCGGAGCTTATCTTCTGGAGGTGGCCGCCTGTCAGAAGACTCACTCACGCCCTCCAAGACTAGTATTGCTAGCCTACCCTTATTGAGTACTCAACGAACATATCCGTTAATTCCTGATTCATACTATTTCCATACCGTAGCTTTGTAAAACGTGATTTTCTTTAAAAAGAGTTTTCTAGAACTTTTAGAGAAAGAACAGTCCTTAATAAAGTTGTTAGTTTGTCAAAACCGTTTAGAGAATAAACATCTACGTTTACAACCCAAGTGATCATAGTTCAACAATAGCTTTACAAAGCTTTACAACATTCGACTTGCCACCACAAGCATTTAACAAAAAGGGTTTATGCAACGACTTACGTGATATGCCTCAGATAAACAAGATAAAATCAACTGCTTGATGCCTTCAAACAATCTCCTGATCTAGAATCATAAAATATCATGATCAGGACTTAATCATCTCAAACATGAATATAAACTCACTTATTCCCCTAAGCATATCATGACTCATCATCTAGCTTCAAATAAACTACCCATTCTATGAAATAAATATACCATAATCATATACCCATCTAAGACATGAGCAATATATCAAATAGGTCTCAACTTAACCATCAATATTCACATCCATAATTATCACAATAAAACATAGCATTGCTATCCATCGAATATACTTAACACAATACTCATCTCAAAATATTCATTCATCCCAACCAAACCCATTCATCATGCTAATATACTCCCATAGACATCATCAATCATATTAAACCATAATTACGTCATCAAGGATAAGAATTTTCTTACCTTACGACAACCAGATTAACAAGATCCCGATGCCCCTATGGTGGCCCTCACGAGTATGCTTGAGAAGAAGAGAAAGCTGTCTTCTTTACTTCTTCTTGATCAAAAATTGAGAAAGAAGATGAAATCTGCTTCTATGTGGTGTGATTCAAGGGAAGAAAAAGAAAAGAATCAATGGAGGAAAGGAATCAAGAGGTTGAGAGGTCTTTTGCTTACCTTAAAGAGTGCTTGTTTTTTTTTTTTTTTTTTTGGGAATAGGATTGCTCTTGAGTTTTTGAAAATCGCAGAGGAAGTTTGCTAGAATTTTTCGTGTAGTAAGGTTGGAATAGGCGGCTGCTGTGATTTAAGGTAAGAAAAGTTTGATTTAGGGTTAGAAGATGATGCTAAGAAGGACTCCTAATGGCTCTAGGTTTCTTTGGCAGCAATGGCGAAAAACTGCAGCTTGTTGCACTTTTATTGCTACCTAAATTGAGAGGAGCTAAGAGTAGAAAAATACTTTGAAGTTGCTCTCCTAAGCTGGCCGAAATAGTGCTCAAGGATAGGGCTGTGCGTGTTCAAGTTTTTTGTCCAAAACTAGAAAGAGTTTGAGTGAGTTTTGACAACCAAATATTTTGTGCAAGAAGGGTGTGTGTGCTGTGCAAAAATTGCTAAACAAAAGAGGGAAATTCTAGGCTATTTTGGTTGTTGTTATGCCGCAAATCAGAGAAGAAAAGTGGGGGGATTTAGGTGCTGTAAATTGGATTAATCAACAAGGAGTTTTGGTGTGTCTTGGAGTGCAGAATTTTGTTTGAGATGGAGTGCACAAACTGACCAAAATTTTGTGCACTATGCTGGACGAAATTCCTATGCAGAAGCTGGCCAAAATTCTGGAAATTGTAGGGGATAAAAATCTTATTTGATCTAGGTTTAGAAGAGTTTGGATGGCCTTAGGAGTGAAGGATTTTTGTGTAGCTTGTGCATGCACAAGGCTGGCCAAAAATTTGCAAAATATAAGGAAAAAAATCTGATTTGTTTAGGATTAGAATAAAACCTAATTTGCAAGAGAATTTAGGATAAGATTCCCTAGTCTTGGGAGAGTTTGTGTTGAGCTAGCTAGGAGTTCTCCAAAGGTGGTGGCACAAAGCTGGAAAATTTTCCAGATTTTTAACTAGGGTTCTATGTTCAAAAGCAACAAGATATTTTGCTAGAAAAATAGCAAATTAATTCAAGCTAACTAATATAAAATCTGATGAATTAAAAATAAGCTGGAATTTAATTACTCTAGCTAGAATTTTCAAAAATCAAAGAGGATTAAAGTTGAAATAAAATTTAGTCTTTATCCTTATCAAAAATCCTTGAATTTAGGAGATAAATATGGAGACTTATCCCCTTAGAAGATGGCATTGAAATTTAAGAGAATAGCTAGGGTTTTTTCGGCCAAGCCATGAAGAAACCTAGAAAAAGAATTCAAAAAGAAAGTTAAGATTCACAAGAGGTAAGATTCGAACTCGAGTCACCGAGGGATAATCACTAAACCTAACCACTATTCCAAATCAACTCCGATGCTAATATACCTCTAAGAAATTCTTTTCTCCTTAGTTCTCATCCCTCCATTTCCTCTACTAAATTTTACCTAAAACAATTTTCAATTAATGCAACAACATAATTATTTCCCTCAAATAAATTAATGCAAGAGCAACCTTGAAAATCACATGCAGCCATGCAAGCATAATTTTTAAAACATCACATAAAATGCAAAATGCTATGCAATGCATGACTTTTTCCCTATAGGTCAAAGGTGGTTTTGGGCGGGGTATTACATCCCCTCCCCCTTAAGAGAATTTCGTCCCGAAATTCAGATTTTATACCCTTAGAGCATATCCAGATACTTCCGTCTTAACCATTCTTCAGTTTCCCATGTTGCATCCTACATTCCATGATGATGCCAAAGTATTTTTACCATAGGTATCTACTTGTTCCAAGAAGTCTTGATACTCCGCTCCAAAATCTTAACTGGTTTCTCCACATAGCTAAAATTCGGATGCAATTCCAAAGGTTCCTCATTAAGTACATGACTTGGATCAAGGTTGTACATCTTTAGCTAAGACACATGGAAAACATCATGTATCCCAGTTAGTTCGTCGGGTAGATCCAATCTATAGGCGACCGGCCCAACCTTCTCCATTATCAGAAACGGTCCTAAATACCTAGGACTCAACTTTCCCCCCTTTGACTACCTCAGTATTTCTCTGCTTGGAGTTAGCTTCAAGACCACACAATCACCCACTTGGAACTCCAGTTCCTTCCTCCTATTATCTGTGTAACTCTTTTTTCGGCTTTGCGCTGCTCTCAGTCTTTTTCTAAAGACCCTAACCTTATCTATCATTTCTTGAAAACATACCTCACCAGTCTTTCTAATGTGCCCTCTTCTGTCCAACCCCAGTATATCAGTACTTGACATTTTCGCCCATATAATGCTTCGTACGGTGCCATCCCAATCGATGCTTCATGACTATTGTTATATGCCAATTCTGCATGCGGTAAACACTTAATCCACTTGTCTCCAAAGTCCAAAATACACACCCGGAGCATATCCTCCAATATCTGAATGATTCTTTTGGATTGTCCGTCGGTCTATGGATGAGCAGAGGTGCTGAACTTCAATGTAGTACCCAAAGACTCCTGAAACTTATTCCAGAATCTCGAAGTGAACTTGGGATACCTATCTGATACGATGGTTGACGGTACACCATGCAACCTTACAATTTCCCGGGTATAAGTATGAGCTAACTTTTCTATCGAGTCCCTTACGTTCACCGGTATAAAATGCGCCGTCTTGGTCAATCTGTCCATTACCACCCAAACTACATCCTTGTGTGACTTGGTTATCGGAAGGCCAGTCACAAAATCCATAGTCACCTTTTCCCATTTCCACTCAAGAATCGGTAATGATTGTAATAGACTTGCAGACTTCTTGTGTTCCACCTTAACTTTCTGGCATGTCAGGCACATTGATACATACTAAACCACATCACTCTTCATTCCAGCCCACCAATATTTCTTCTTCAGGTCATGATACATCTTTACTTTCCCAGGGTGTATGGTATACTTACTCCTATGAGCTTCATCCAAATCCTTTTCCTTAAGCCTTGGGTGTCAGGTACACATATCCGGTCCTGAAAATACAGTATCCCTTTCTCGTCGGTTCGAAAATCTCTACCTCCTCTCCCAATCTCTTTTCCTTTGAAAACTTGAAACTCCACACTGCCTTGCTAGGCGGCTACAATTTCCTGCTCCAGATCGAGCTTCAAGGTCAAGTTACTTACACAAATCTTCCCCTTTTGAACTCCTACCACATGCTCTAGGATTTCTTGCACTACCAACACATCCTGAATTCTCAAGTGTGCTATCTTCACTTTACGACTTAGAGCGTTAGCTACCACATTTGTTTTGCCAGGATGGTAATTTATGGGGCACCTATTCTTTTCCAAGAACTCCATCCATCTAAGCTGCCGAAGATTCAAGTCCTTTTGTGTGAAAATGTACTTCAAACTCTTATGGTCGGTAAAGACTTCGTACTGTGCTCTATACAGATAATGTCGCCACTTCTTCAAGGAAAATACTATGGCTGCCAACTCCAAATCATGGGTCGGATAATTGACCTCATGCAGTTTCAGCTTCCTAGACGCATAAGCAATGACCTTCCCATCCTGCATCAGCATCGCTCCCAAACCTTCCTTGGATGCATCCGTGTAGAATGCATAGGGCTTGTCGGCCTTAGGTAAACTCAGCACTGGCACTGTAACCAATCTCCTTTTAAGCTCTTGGAAACTTTTCTCACACTTCTCGCTCCAAGCAAAGGCAATATCCTTCTTTAGTAGACGCATCATCGGTGAAGCCAGGGTAGAGAAATTCTAAATGAAATGCTGATAATACCCAGCCAATCCAAGAAAACTTTGTATCTCGGTAGTATTCTCCGGTTGCTTCCAATTAGCTACGGCATCTACCTTGGTAGGGCCCACCTTGATCCCATCCTTGGATATCACATAGCCGAGGAAGGATACCGAGCTTAACCAAAACTCACATTTACTGAACTTAGCAAAGAGCTTGTATTCCCTCAATTTTTCCAGAACCAATCTTAAATGCTCTGCATGATCCTCCAGATTCTTGGAGTAGATTAAGATATCGTCGATGAAGATGACCATAAACTTGTCCAAATATGGCTAGAAAACTCGATGCATCAAGTCCATGAAAATCGCTGGTGCGTTAGTTACACTGAACAGCATTACCACAAATTCATAATAGCCATACCACATGTTAAAAGCAGTCTTAGGAATGTCTTCCTCCTTAATCCTCACCTAGTAGTATCCATACTGCAAGTCCAACTTCGAAAAGTAAGCTGCGCCTTGAAGCTGATCAAACAACTCGTGGATGAGAACGTAGCTGACCCAATTACAAAAGTACTATCTTAGAAGAAATATGATAGGCATGTTGAGTCATTCGGTATTAGATACATAAATTATTGGCTCTAGTGTATGTGGGAGTTTGTTAGTGTTGTACTCTAGAGACAATCACTTGTACTTTGTATATGACATATTTGTTTTATAATACAATGCATTATTTATCTTTTATTTTGTTTTCTTTACATTCATGCAAAATAACAGCTAGATAAAGTCCCTAGTACAACACTGTGTTAAGGAAATCATGATACAAATTATGATGTGAGATTCCTACTAAGTTGTATGCTGCTAATATAATAAGATTTCTAGTCATAGTATTAATAAGATAGGACTGCATTAATGCCCTATGACTAGCACACGTTAGACTTTCTGATTTGATTAGGCGGTGGTTTTCACATCCGCGAGTATTGTGATACTCAAAGCTAACATGTGGGTGCTTGTTAATAGAACAAGTACATTGGATGACCTAGCTATAAGATAATCACATGGATAACTATTTAGTGCCAATGATAGAATCTCTCTATAGCAAACGTGCAAGTATCCTTAGACTTGAGATCTCTAAGGTACATTGTTTGATGAGCATTGTACTTTGACTCCAATCTCTGGAGCCAAATCGAGAGCCTCCTATGGGATGGATATTGGGTACAATATGAGGAAAATGAAAGTAGTTGAGAGGGTCAATAAAGGATTTACCACTCGACGTATATCTCACACCCACTTGTTGGAATTACTACTCGTGAAATCTTTGGCCAAGGTGATTGTGTATTGAAAATAGTTCTAAGTCATACACACATAAAGTAGTGAATTCCTAGTACAAGTACTGATATATTCGGGCCATAATTAATATTTATTCTAGAGGGAGTTAGCACTAATTTCGTATTTCATATCAAATAAGATATTGTATACTGAAAGGAGTTTATTGCACTGTACTTTATTATTGAAGAGTTCATGTCAAGCCACTTGACTTTTTGGACTTTTGAGTGGTCATGATGTGTTGCTAGATACTACTCATGATTTGTTGAGTGTGGGTTTATTAATTGATGAATTGACAAACCAATCCTGTTTAGAATTCATAGGTTACTTCTAAATTATTAAGGATTATTAAACCCAAAGATATTTGGATTAATTTATATTCGCTACCAATAGACTGGGAAACCTAATAGGTCACACACAATAGAGAATTAAGTACTTAAGATGTTATTTGATAACATTGTAGGGTTAATTGTAAGAAGAAGAAGTTACAATGGTCAAATTATAATTAGTTATAATTTTGGGCCAAATTATAAATGTCAAATCTTGATGAGTCCAATTACAATTTATGAATTCTAATCCTTTTAGAATTCTAGAAAGCTTGATATTATAGTGTTATGTGGCTTAACAGAGTGATATATAGGATATCACACAATTCAAAAGAGTTACATATATCTTTGATATAGAGTGAATTGTTATCTGGGTTGGAAATCACAGGACACACACACAGTTTTCCTATTCTCTCTTGCAAGAAAGAAGAAAAACCTAGCCACTTTCTAGTTTTCTTCTAGCATAGAAAACATTTGGTGTCTTAAGCATTCATTTTCGTGTGGATTACTATTAGAGTCAATCTCACATAGAGATTGATAAGGTGAGACAAACTGTTAATCATCCGGTTACTATTTGATCAAGAGGTTTACTAGATTGCGCCTCAATCATTATATATCAGAGGATTTTGAAACCAGACGGGGTAAGGTAAAACTAATATCTATCTCTTCAAGCCCATTTTACTCTCTGGCATATGTTCATGGGACAAGGATTTTTCCATTGCACAATATAAATTTTTCATGCCCTAATTCCTTCAGAGATTATTTCCATTCCCTTTCAGAGATTATGTGAAATCATGGTTAAAATCATTACCTATCGATTCTATTACTACTTCGGAGTAATTGGCTAAAAAAACTTCTTGCTAAGTATTTTCCCCCTGCTAGAATGTCTAAGTTAAGAAATGATATCTTTTCATTCTCCTAATTAGATGGTGAAACAATTCATGATACCTGGGAAAGATTTAAGGAATTGATTAGAAAATATCCTATACATAGATTTGACATCGGGCAACAAATGTTAACCTTTTACAATAGATTAAATTTCTCTTCAAAACAAATGGTGGATGCTTTTTTAGGAAGAATTGCTTCATCTAAAACCCCATATGAGCTTTTTGAGTTAATGGAAAACATCTTTTTGAATTACAATTCTTAGGGGATGCAAAGATCATGGTTCAAAATTCAAGGAATGCATAATGTGAATATAATAGCATCTTGGGAAGCCAAGTTGGAAGCCCTCTCTAGCAATGTGGACAAGATGAATATGGGACTTCAAAAATAAGTGATGAGTTGTGACTTTTCTGGTGGAAGGCACCCAAACCATGAGTATTAAGAAATGGGAGATAGGAATAAGCAATGTAAGTAAGTAGACTATGTGGGTAATTAAAGACAAGACAATCTACCGCTTGGCAATACCTACTCTCTAATTGGAGGAATCATCTAAATTTCTCTTGGAGAGGTCAAGAACAAGGCCAAATGATACCCCAAGATAGACAAGCCAACTTTGCTCAAAGACTACAAGCACTCTTACCATATCGTGCACCTCTTCCACTTCCTCAAGCCTAACTAAAGCCATATTTGGAAGAAATTGTTGCAAAATTAATGAATTCCACGGACAACCGTTTCCAAAATGTCGAAGCTTTAATGAGAAACCGAGAGACATCCATCTATAATCTTTAAAGTCAGATTGGACAATTAACAAAAATGCTCTCCAAAAGTTCTTTGCGAACCATGCCAGCTAGCACAGAAGGAAATCCATACGAAAGGCAAGGAAAACTTTGATCCCTTCACTATTCTCTATGCATTTGAATAATGGTTATATTAGATTAGTATAGTGTTCATTTTTTTTTTTTTAATCTATAACTTTGTTTCATCTTTAGTTATGTTCATGTTTATATTTTACATTATGCATATGTTAATTTCTTTTGAGTTAAGTGATTATACATATTTTTTTTAGTGCTTTATTTGCTATAATTTCACACACAAAAAAATGTTGAATTGTGCATTTCTTGGAAGTGCACGTCGTTATGGACCTCATAGTCCATGGTTCCATGCCATTTAAAATAATGGAAAAAATTAAAAATTCTTAGAACCATGAGGACGTGAAAGTTATGCATGACGCCACCGTGCATCCGATAGAACAAAAGCATTGTCACTTTAATTATAAACTTCATTGCACAAAAACGTGCATGGCACCATACACTTCATATCCTATGGTGCCGTGCATCTATTCATAAGTCTAAAACATCATTCTGATTTCATGTTTCAAAGTTCTGAAGGCCGACACGATGTACAGGTTGTGAGCTATGGCACTATGTATCTTCAAATCGTAGAAAATAAAAACCCCTTCTTTTCTGCCATTTCACCCTAAATCATTCAAAACCCCCGATGGTGACGAATTGTCCTTCTCAATACACATTCCCTGTTCACTAACTCCTCTTACCCATCATTCAAATTATCTGTACAATAAAAAATTCCCGTGAAATTCAATCTTACTATTGATTTAAAACCCGTCGTGGCAATCTCTTTTGGTAATCGACAGCTTCAAGCCGGTAGCTACGGCTTACAAATTGAGCTCCTTCTATGGTGACTTCTAACATTGGATTCCTAATTTCTTATATTAGTAGAGTTAAATTTTTTCCATTGTGTAATTGATTAGTGTTAGACCTGTTACATTATTGAATGAGCTGGTTTTGGGGATAACACTATCTGTTGCTAAAATTTAGTCTACAATTGTTCAATTGAGTAGTTTAAAGTGCTCAATTCAATTTGGGGGATTATATTGTGGCTTGCTATTGATTGCTATTGATTGGTTTTTATGGTTGTTATAGGGATGGAATGTTGGTTAACTTGAGTTACATTTGTGTTAAGTTGAGTTAATTTGAGCTATATCTGAGTTGAATGAGTTAAGCTAAATTGTGAATACCTTGCTGTTGAATTTGGATTGTGTTAAAATAACTGTATTGAATTGATCTCTGTTGAGCTATTTGGGGTTAATTGAACTGATTAAAGAGATAAATATATTTATGTCTCGGTGAATTGATTGATTTAAATTGGTTAATTGATATTAGTTAATTGGTGTGATAGATTGTTACTGGAAAGAGGAGTTAAGTATTATTGTAGATTTGGTGTTATGATCAGTTGAGGGAAGATTATTCTAGATGATTGCAAATTAGGTTTTGATGCAGTGAACTTGTGCAGAAAATTGTGTGACTATAGTGTGATGGTGGATTGTTGAGTTTGATTTTTAGTTTGGGTTTGTGTAGATGTTTGAAGTATGAAGGGGAATTGTTAAGAGGATTGTTGCCTCATTTTCCCTTTTTCTTCCTATCTATTCTCCTTTTAAAATTTTTCCTATCCTTTTACTCCACTTCATTTTCTTTTCCATTCTTTCTTTTTTTTTTCAATTTCTTTCTTTTCCTTCTCTTTTCCTTTTTTCATCGACATTATTTCCTTAGAGTAATACCTGAAGAAGACTTGGCCAAGAAGTCTGAACAATCCTTCTTGAAATGTCCTTTCTTACCATATTTGAAACATTTAACCTTGGGCTTGGACAGACTGGGCTTGGATCCTTTGGGCACGGCCCCTATATTATTCTGGGCCTTCTTCTTCTTAGGCTTAGGCCCAGTTCTAAAAGATGAACCAGAACGAGCAACGAAAATCTTTGACCCAGGCTTCATAATTTTCTTAGCAGTCTGGAGTTTTTTCATCAACTCAGTCAAAGACATATTCAATTTATTCATGTTATGGTTGAACTTGAACTGAGAATATGAATTTGGCAAAGTTTCAAAACCAAGTCAATATGACTCTCAGCATCGATTGTTGCCCTTAGGACCTTGACCTCCTCGAAGTGAGCAATCGTCTTGAGCATATGCCCGTGAATCGATGCCCCTCAACCATCTTAGTGTTCATGATTACTCTAAGAGCTTCCTGCCTTCTGGCCGGATCTTGTCAGCAAATATGGTACGCAAAGATATATCGATGTAATATGTAATAGGCATGTTTTCGTGCTTAGACTGAAAAATATTGGACACGGAAGCCAACATCTAGTATCGAGCCATTTTATCAACTTTCTTACATGCCTTCTCAACCTCACGATCCAAGTCCGTGGAATCTTTTTCAATTTCAGGACAGGGGTCTGATATAACTAAAAATGTAGAAGCCTCTTGATTTTTGAAGAATTATAGAGTTGGTCAGCCAACTCCCTTCCAAATTCATACACATAAATGAACTAAATATAAATGCAATTAGCCTAATGAGATTTGGTGAATCTAGCTTATTTCAAAACACCTAAATACCCTAATCTATCAAGAGATTAGAACAAAAAGATAGGATTTGAAGGCACCTAAAAAATTAACCTATCAGGAACACTAGAGAAATACTAGTACCCAAGAATAGAGAAAGAGATTTAGATTATCCCTTTAAATTTTAGAGATATTAAACCAAATGTGGGACTAAGCCCTTTGATTTGATCTTGAAATGGGAATCACCACTTACACACTCTCCTTTAGAGTGAATTTTGGTTTCTCTGCAAATAATTAAGAGTGAACTAATCAATTGAACAAATTAACCAAGCTCAAACAATCAATCCAACATAATAATGCCCAAGTAATCAAATACAAGAATAGGAATTGAATAAATTATATTAACAACTCAATACAAGAACATAAGTTTTGATGTATTCCTCAAATACAATTAAAATTATGTAAATCTTAATATTGTGAAGTGTAATACAAAGAAAAATAAAGGACTTCACTTATAGACAAGATCTTAAACCCATTCTTTCTTGGATTTCTTTCAACAACCCCATTTTCATCTCCTTACTTTTCTATGATCTTCCCTTCCTTGGTGAATCTGTTAAACTCCCTAAGGGATCTCTTGTTTGCTTGCCAACTAAATATGTGTTTCCAAGGTTTATAATGGGGTATATATAGTGAAAAGTGAAGAAAACTAAAAAAATGCATTGAAATGTGCAAATCTACACAAATGGGCAGCCCAAGAATCACTTCCCTGGGTCACTCGGTATTCTAGAGACCAAGCGGCCTAAGGAAGTTCCACTTCCCTGGGCCGCTAAATCTCTGTCGGGGCATAGTAAAGAATAAAGTAGTCGGCCCAGGGAAGTTTCACTTCTATCCACCTAGGTGGCCAAAGGAACTTAAACTTACTTTAGCCACCACCTAAATATACATATATATCTACAAATAAAGTAGGTGGCCGAGGGATCTTAAGGTTCCCTTGGCTACCAACTTTCTAGACATATACACAAACAATACATGCTAGGTGGCCTAGTGAACTTGAGGTTCCCTAGCCACCTTTATTCTTGTCTTAGGCAGCCTAGGGAAGTACTACTTCCCCTAGGCTGTCTAGGTCTTGTGTGATTCTTTAATGGTCCTTCATTTTCTTTTCCATCTTCCTCTTTTGCATCTTTATCATCTCCCATTAGTTTTTTCTTTATTTCCTACAAAAAGAAGATAAAAATCATATGATGAGTGGTGATTTAAACAACAATTTAATACAATTAAAGCACAAAACATACTAGAAAATATGTGATGGACAGTTTCGCGTGCATTGGAAATAGTATAAACAATCTACATAAATCAAGCTTTAAATTAAAATTTCAATCACCAAAACAACACATATGGGCAAGTATACCCATCGCATAGTACAAGGAATAGCAAGTATTGAAGCCACAAGAACTTATCAATTACAACTACTTTGCTCTCATCTCATTATCTAGCCAAAATGAATATAGAGATAACATATATAAAACTAACTGCACTAAACTACTACAATGGAGTGTACATCAGACCCACACAAGAAAAGTCCCAAGGATCGTCAAGGAGTAGGATTACGGGAAAGCCTATGTACAAGAAGAAATCCTCTAAAAACATGTCAAGTAAAAAGTATATCACTACGTTCATCAAATTCAAACTCGAGCATTGGTATGAGCTTTCAAGAATAAACCTCACTCTCTCTCGAGCAATAAGATTCCTTTCCAAAGGCACAATTAATTGGTTTCTCTACCTAATCAACCTAACCCACAGAAGCATTACACTCAACTATCACCTAAAATATTCCCGGAAGCCCCAATAGCCCTATCTCTAGGCACTATTAAAAACCTATTAACTACCATGTTCTAATCCTTCAACCTCTCTCTCAAGTTAATCAAAGGAAAACAAACATTGGACTAATTAATTTGGTGTTTAACTCCTAACCCCATCTCTCAAAATCATTAAGAACAAACTAAACAATTGAATAAATCAACTAAGACCAAATAAACAATCCAAACAATAATGCCCAAGTAGTCAAATACAAGAATAGGAATTTAATAAATCAAAATAACAACTCAATATAGGAACATAAGTTAGGGTTCATCTCACAAATACAATTTAAATCATATAAACATCAATATTGTAAATTTAATACAAAGAAAAAGAAAGAACTTCACTAATAGATAAGATCTTAAGCTTCTTCTTCCTTGAAGTTCCTTCAACAATCCCTTCTTCTTCTCCCTTCTTCTCTATGATCTTCCCTTCCTTAATGAATCTTTTGAACTCCGTAAGGGATATCATGGCTACTACCCAACCAAGGATGTGTTTCTAGGGCTTATTGAAGGTAATGTACGGCAAAAATAAACACAGAAGCTTGTGAATATCAAAAATAGAGGCAACAAAAACTTTAAGAATTATAATATCTCAGCGTTTAAATAACCTTGTCGGCACCGAAGAAGATGTCTGGACCACTTCTAGCTAAATGCTAGAAGCCACTGGTTCTCCCAAAGACACCTCCGGTTGCAGTCTTATAAGCTGTCTACTTCTTCTCATTCACGCGAAGCTTTTGAGCTTCCAGAATATGGCCATTGCCTTAAGAACCGCCGGTGAAAGCTCTAATAGGATCAAAGAATGGTCTTTGTTCTTTGATTTAATGCTCATATGCCCTCATCAAAGAAGAATTTTCTTTTCCTGTTATCATTTCTAGAAAACTAGATTCTCCACAGAGAAAGACACCGAGAGAGTAAAAAAAAAAAAACTTACCTTTTTGATATCCTTGCACACCAAACAATACAGGATCCATCCCTTGCTGGTTTTTTTTTTTTTTTACCCTTGGTCTCATCTATTGGGCCAGATAAATTATTTTCTCTTGGGCTTGAACGCCAATAAATAATAAGACTCAATTATTTATTTTTTGGGCTTCATAATACAGCCTAATAAATAATTAACAAGCCCAAATAGACCAATATAAAATATCAGGTCTTTTATCTAATTTATACCTAGGTTAATATTTTAATTATTCAATCTGGGCCTTGGGCATTGAATAATTCATCGACCAATTAAACTAGATAAAATATATACTATCTCTTGGACCTTTTATTTTATTCTAGTCCAATAATAAATCAGACTACTTAAATAAAATAAAACTCATAATTATCAATATCAAATCCTTAACCCAAATCTATCAAGACTTAAGAGCTATTCCGAGGACCAAAAGACACATCTCCTTAGCTACTAAAATGACCAAAATACCCCTGTTATATAAATAATTGTATTTTGCATTTTAAATATTTCCTAATATCACCATAAGGAAATATTGACCCCAAAGACAATATTGCGTTAGCAAAGTCTCCGACCTATAAGTGTAATGACTAAAATATCCCTCTATGCATCACCATACATTTAGAGAGGAAGAGTGTACTAACACCTCTCTAAAAGATATCTACCATTCTTAAACCTTAAGTCCAATTATCTATGACTCCTAGAATGTTTCTACTTTCCAAGAGAGCTACCCTAGAGCAAACATCCAAGTTATGTTCCCCAAGACCCTGGATATTTAGATAATTTAAACAGTCACAATGGGCGATATAGGGCAAAAGCTATCTTGTACAAGTCTGTCTTAACTAACTAGTCATATATACCTAAAATACAAATATATTGGCTCTACAAAAAAAAAAAAAAAAAAAAAAAAAAACCTCAACTATAGCATATCAAAGTACATGCTTCCAGCTTCGTTAGACCACCAACTCATACTCAAGCGGTAGAGTATTAGTCCACACTTAATAGTAATAGTTTGGGCTCCTTCTAAATAGTACTTTTATAAACCACTATTATAGGTCCTATTCTATGTATTCCAAATACGCTCATGTTATAAAGTGAGTGAACTATCCACTGGCTAAAGGTAAGACATTCCCTATTTAAAATTCATAACACAATAACCTAAACATGATAAGATTTTCATTCTCACCAATCAGTTGAGAATAAACATTTTTGTGTTAAGTAACTCGTGGTCTATACCTTACTGTGAAAAACCACCATTCACATGGACCACTTATTTAAATACAATGGATCTTTTCCAAATGAAATCATGTACAAAAATAATGTAAAATTCACAAACAATTTTGAGAATAAATTCCTTTATTAATTAATTCGATAATTACATCAGAAACTTAGTCTAGAGGGCATATATTCCACCAATCTCCACTTGCACTCTAAGACTAAGAAAGTCGTAGGTGCCCACCCTTATGGCGTCTAAGTGTCTCTTGAAGACTCTCTCAAACCAAAGGCTTGGTGAAGGAATCTTCTAGGTTATTCTTTGAAGCTATCTATTCCACCACGATTTTCTATATCTAGATAAAATCTCAGATCAGGTGGTACTTTCTTTCGATGTGCTTCCCCTTCTTGTGGTTCCTGGGTTCTTTGGATTGTGAGACTGCTCCAGTGTTATCAGAATACACCATAATCGGTTTGTCTATGTGTGGCACAACTCGAAGTCCTGAAAATAACTTGCAGAGCCAAACTACTTCCTTGGATACCTCTAAAGCTGCCACATACTCAGCTTCCATGGTTAAGTTAGCAATGCAAGATTGCTTGATACTCCTCCATGAAACAGCTCATCCAGACAAGGTGAAGACATATCCACTAGTGAATTTTCTCTCATCCTTATCTGCCTGGAAGTCTGAGTCTGTGTATCTAGTAAGAACCAAGTCATCAGCCCTGTAGACCAGCAAATAATCTCTTGTACCTTTGAGGTACTTAAGAATATGCTTTATAGCTTACCAATGAACCTCCCCAGGGTTTGACTGATATCTACTAACTAAGCCTACGACAAAGCACATATCTGGCCTAGTACACAGCATAGCGTATATAAGACTTCCCACAGCCGAAGTGTAAGGAATTCTACTCATCCTGTCTTTTTCCTCTTGAGACTTAGGATAGTCCTTAGAACAAAAATGTAACCCATGTTTGCAGGGAATTAGAGCTCCTTTGCATGAGTGCATACTTAACTTGGCCAGCATCTTGTCAATGTATGTCGCTTATGATAATCCTAACATTCTATACTTCCTATTTCTAAGAAGCTTAATCCCGAGAATGTAATTGGCTTCTACAAAGTCCTTCATACTGAATTAACTAGACAGCTAAACTTTAGTAGATGATAATGTTCCTACATTATTCCCAACGAGTAGAATGTCATCCACATATAGGACAAGAAAAATCACATTTATGCCTTCCAAATTTTTGTACACGCATGGTTCATCCTCATTTTAAATGAAACTGTAAGACTTTATAGTCTCGTCAAAACTAATATTCCATGCTCTAGATGGTTGCTTAAGTCCATAAATGGACTTCTTAAGCTTGCAAACCATATGCTCCTGGCCTTTAGCAATAAAACCTTCCGTTTGGGACATATAGATGTCTTCACTAAGATGGCCATTAAGAAATGCTGTCTTGATATCCATTTGTCATATCTCGTAGTCAAAATGACATGCAATGGCAAGGAGGATATAGATCGACTTAAGCATGGCTACCACGGAATAGGTTTCCTCATAATCAATTCCTTCTTTTAGAGTATACACTTTCGCCACAAGCCTAGCTTTGAAGGTTTCTATCTTCCCATCCACTCCCCTCTTCCTTTTGTATAGCCACTTATACCTTATGGGTTTTATCCCTTCACGTAAAGCTACAAGATCCTAAAACTAATTGAAGTACATATACTCAATCTCGGCTTGCATTGCTTTATGCTATATATTTGCATCGGCGTCAGTAATGGTCTCCTCATATCTAGTGGGATCATGTTCTTGATGGTCAAAGACTAGCTCAAAAGCCTCTCTAGTTCATCTTTCTGCAACCCTAGATACCCTCCCACTACGATGAGGCTCTATTTGTACAGGTTCTTGAAGCTATGCCTCCTCTTCTTCCACAATCGGGTCTGAAGAAATTGATTCCAAAGATAACTTCTCTTCAAGTTCCAACCTTATTGAACCTTTAGTGGAAGTACTTTGATCATCCTCTAAGTATCTAGCATTAGTACTTACCAGTACTTTCTGCTCCTTGGGATAATAAAAGTAACCTCCTTTTGTCCTTTTTTGGATATCCAATAAAGTAGCATAATTATGATCTTGGTTCTAGCTTGTCTCCCTTAATCAGTCCATAAGCTAAATAGCCCTATATCCTGAGATGATTTAGACTAAGTTTACACCTAGTCCACATCTCATAGGGTATCTTAGGTACTGACTTGGAAGGCACCAAATTCAGAATGTATGCCACTGTTTCCAAGGCATATCCCCAATAAAGTAGCATAATTATGATCTTAGTTCTAGTTTGTCTCTCTTGATCAGTCCATAAGCTGGATAGCCTCATATCCTGAGATGATTTAGACTTAGTTTATGCCTAGTCCATATCTTATAGGATGTCTTAGGTACTGACTTGGAAGGCACCAAATTCAGAATGTATACTACTGTTTCCAATGCATATCCCTAAAAAAAAGACCAAAAGAGTAGCATAAGACATCATGCTTCGAACAATTTCCACTAATGTCATATTCCTTCTCTCAGCTACTCCATTCTGCTGGGGAGTACCCGGCACAGAGAGTTGGGATGCTATCCCATAATATATCATGTAATCCTTAAATTCACCAAGAAAGTATTCTCCACCACAATCCAATCGTAAGGTTTTTACTTCTCCAATGCTCCACTTCAGCTTTAAACTCTTTGAACTTATCAAAAGAGTCAGACTTGCACCTTATCAGTAGACATAACCAACCTTGTTGATGTGTCCGGACTTAGGTGTAAAAATCTTACAAAAAATAAGCACATTCCCAATCAAGTTTAAATTAAAATGTTCAACCCAAATCACACATATGAGCTAGCGTACTCATCTTTAATCGAGCATAGGGTTCAAACGAGTGTCAATCCTCAAAGAACAAGTAGACATTAATCACCTTTCTTTCATTGTTTAACCGACTCGATAAAGTAAAAATGAAATAAAAATAAAATAAAAGAGAATAAAAATAAAAATATATACATGTCAAGGATGTAGACTTATGTAACTCAAGCCATTGTTTAGACAAACATGATCTTAAAAAACCCAATCATTATCATAACTAGTTATTCTCTTAGCATCATAAAGGATTAAAGTAGACTCACTTCGATGGTCAATCCATGAAATCACTATCTTCTAGATAAATTAGTCACTTGGTCCGTATAAACTAATTCATCAGGAAGACGCATTAAATACAATCCTTAATTAAATTTCCTTGGTCTTGAAAAATTCAAAGCATGAAATTAATCAATAAACCCTTGGTCTCGGAAGACATCAATTAACCGTCAATTACCAGTTCTAAGCAATCAACCCCCTTTGGTCCAGCAAGTCAATAGCTAATAGAATATGAAATCAATAAATTGAAACTACCATCAACCCCCTTTGGTCCAGCAAGTCAATGGAGAGAACTACCCAACTAATCTTGTAATAAGCACAAGTAATTGAATGACAAGAATAACAACCAATTAATCAAAAGATCAAACACTCTAGAAACCATGAATATCTAAACAATTTTGAATTACAATAAAACAATCAACATATCATTGTCAAGAAAAAGAAAAGAAAGTAAAAGAAAGCACTCATAGACAAACCTCCTTCTTCTTCCTTTGAAAACCTTCTTGCACAACCCTCCTTGAACTCTTTATTTCTCCCAGGAAAATATTGGTGATGCACTCTAAAATATGTCTAAGTCCCTACATTGTGCACGTCCTCTTCCTAGGATAAATTGGCATTTATTTATAGGCTTACAAAGTTCCTAAAAGAATCCTAAATAAAGAAGAAGTAATTGCCTAAAAATAATCCAAAACCAAAAAGGAATAATAAAATCTAAATAAAAGTCTAAGAGAAACTAAGTAACAAAACAATAAATAAGTCCACCGTCTTTAACTTTATGAAATTGGAATGAGAATTGGACTTCTAATTTGATTCGAATTTTGCTCTTGTCGTGTTGCTTTGAAGCCTACAATTAATGTTTGAATTACTGAAATCGGCTTTCAATTAAGTCTCCAAAATTTGCTGAAGCCATTGAGATTTCCTCTTTGTGGTGTCGGTTCGATTTGAGCTGACAACCAAGCCACCGCCTGCTATTGAAATTGTTTCCTTTCTTTGTTCTTGTTGCTGATCGAAATCTGTCTTTTTTTCCTTTCTTCTTGTTGTTGTTTCATCGACTCAATTTAAGCCAACCGCCTGACATTGTTGACTTCTTCTTTGTTTGTCTAGGTCTCATCGATTTTCACTCCTTTCTTTTGTTTTGCTACTGCTGTGTTCTAGCCGACATTGTTTCTTTGTTGTCCTACCGAGCCACCAAAGCCATGAAGCTACTTCCTTCTTTCTTTTGTTTTGTTACTGACCAAAATTCCTAAAGCCAATCTCCTTTTCTTTTCTTTCTTCTAGCCGTTATTGTTGACTTCCTTTTATGCTTCTTTTCTTGCTTTTTTTTCTTTGTTCTTCCAGTGCCTAACTAGTGTTGGTTCCTCTTCCTAGGCTGGTGATGGTTTTGTTCTGAAAAATCCCACAATTAGCTCTAATTTTCCCTTATTTTTGCATAAAATTACAGAAAAGTATTTTTATAAGGGAAATATCAAATATAAAGGAATATGACTAGTTATTTCACAAAATATATCACCAAATGGCCTCAAATAAATAGGAAAAATATGACTAATTTAGCCCCTATCACTTGTACAATCATCCATGAAAGTAATGAAGTACTCAAAACCCCCTCTAGCTGGTAAATACAAAAAGACCACACATATCAGTTTGAACAAGGCCCAATATCTCCTTGGCTCTATCAGCTTTTTGGGTGAATGACCTTTTGGTCATTTTTCCAATAAGGCAGGATTCACACTGAGGCCAACTTTTGAATCTTAATGAGCCCAAGGGCTTATCATGGATTGACCTTTAAATCTTGGTTGAGTTAATAAGACCCAACCTTAGATGCTAAAGATATGAATTATTGACATTAGTCTTTCTCTTCTTACATAAAGGTTCAGATTGAGCGTTATCTATTTGATTGTTTGTAGGATTTAAAAAGACTAAGTTTCTATACATGTGCCCTGTACATAAAACTTCTCAATTTCTATTGATAGTAATACCAGAATGAAAAGAAACAAAATATTCATGATTTATTAGCTTTGCAACTGAAATTAAATTCTGTCTAAAACCAGGTACATATTGATCGGGCCTAAATTAGTCATATATTTTCTAGTTATTTGAGGCCATTTTGAGATATATTTTGTTCAATAACTGGTCATATTCTTTCATATTGGAGATTTTACCCTTGTAAAGGTATTTTGTGCATTATTTCAGATTTTAGGGGTAAAATAAGGCAAAAATGCGTCACTGAACAGAATAGAGGCGATATCAGCCAGGACAGGAGAAACGGCACCGGCCACGTGTTGTTGGCACATATTTCAAGATGATGAAAAATCAGTGATAGAGCTGAATAGAACACATTCAGCACCGATTGGGAGCTCAGAGGTGGCACCAACTACAGTCTGGAAGAGTTAGCACGAAAATTAAGAAAAATCAACGAAGGGATGGAGAAACAGAGCACAACCGACGCTAGCCCTAGGCAGGACAAGAAGTGCCGGCTGTGCACTGGTACTGAGGTGGTACCTCGATTTTCATGTGCATTTTTTGGCAATTTACATAGTTTTAGTATTTTTCTACTTCTATTTGGCCAAAAACGGATTTAGGCAGTTCTAAAACCTATAAATAGAGGGAAAACATATGGAAAATGGGGGAATTAGCGGATCAAAATGTCAAATCACTCAAATTCAAGGAGAAATTCTATCATATCAATGAGGATTGTACAAGAGGGTCTACGAAGGAAGAAGAAAGAAGCTTATCTATAAGTGCTTTCTTTTAACTTTGTTTTCTTTTCTTGAACAATGATATATTAATTGTTTTATTGTAATTTGACATTGCTTTCGGTATTCATAATTTTTAGAGTTACTTTGATCTTTTGATTAATTGATTGTTATTCTTAATATTTAATTACTTATACTGATTACGAGGTTAATTTGTTGTTTATTCTATTAATTTGCTTGGAAAAAGAGTTGATGGTGGTTTCAATTCATTAATTTCATATTTGTTGTCTCTTAACTTGTTTGAAAAAACGGGTTAATTGCTAAGAACTAGGTAATTAGAGGTTAATTGATGTCTTCCAGAATATGGATTCATTGGTTAATTTCATGTTTTATGTTTGCCAGAATATGAAATTTTAATTAAGGATTGTGTTTAATGCATCTTTTGGGTGAATTAGTTGAGACAGAATATGTGATGCTAATTTGTCTTGGAGATAGTGATTTCATGAATTGAAAAAAAAAAGTGAATCTAACTTAATCCTTCATGATGCCAAGAGAATGATTTGTTATAATAATGATTGGGTACTTTAAGGTCATGTTTTTCAAAATAATGATTTAAGTTATATAATTCTCCACCCATGACATGTTTATATTATATTATTTTATTTTATTTTCCTTTTTATTCTTTTTCACTTTATTGAGTCAGTTAAATAATGAAAGAAAAGTGATTAATGGATCCTTGTTCCTTGAGGAGTAATACTCGTTTTAAACCCTATGCTATGCCTAATAATGAGTACGCTTGCTCATATGTGTAATTTGGGGTTAACATTTTAATATAACTTGATTGGGAATGTGCTTATTTTTTTATAATTTTTATACCCAAATTCATACACATCAAGTTTTTGGTGCTGTTACCGGGGAACAATATAATGAAAGCTAGGATTTTGTTGATTTAACCATATAAATACGTAAATATGTAAATATGTAAATTTGTACAGTTGTTCTTTTTGCAGAAAAGTGCCATCTTTTGTATCTTGTGTATCTTTGTAATCTAATTTACTAACCTTAACTAATGTTTAACTGACTAAATTGTTCTTGTAATTTTGTTTGAATTGTGAATTCTGTTATCTAACTTTCTTCTTTTCTAGGTGCTAGCCTTGGTATATGACCCGATAATCTGAAGGTGATATAGTAGATTTTGATCCTGAAATCAAAAGGAAATTGTCAAAAATACGCCGAACAATCAAAAAGAACTTAATCGCAGACATAGACGGTGCTCAAAACAATAATGCTGGAAACAACAAGAGGGTCTTGGTTGTCTTTGTGAAACCTACAATCTCAGGCATGGGCTCGAGTATCACTAGACCTAGGGTGGATGCGAATAATTTTGAAATAAAGTCCAATATCATCCAGATGGTCCAAAATATGGTCCAATTTGATGGGCTACCTAAAGAAGACCCCAATGCCCACCTAACTAGTTTTCTTGAAATTTGTGATACTTTTAATATGAATGGTGTTTTTGAAGATGCTATAAAACTAAGACTTTTTCCTTTTTCTTTGAGAGATAGAGCCAAATCTTGGTTAAATTCTTTACCCATAGGTTCCATCACTACTTAGAATGCCCTAACTGAAAAATTCCTTGCCAAATATTTTCCTCCAACTAGGACATCCAAACTCATAAATGAAATTTTTGCCTTCCAACAATTAGATTCTGAACCTTTGTATGAAAGGTGGGAGAGGTTTAAGGAGATGTTGAGAAAGTGCCCACGCCATGGATTTGAGCTAGGAATGTAGATGCTTATCTTTCTGAATGGCCTTACGTTTGCAACACGACAAGTGGTGGACTCTTTTGCAGAGGGTTCCATCAATCATAAAACCCCAAAACAGGTATTCGATCTCATTGAAAATTTGGTTTCTAATAACTATTCTTGGGGAAGTGCAAGGTCTAGAGCTCGTGTGCAAGAAGTGCACAAAGTGGATGTTGTGGCAGCTTTGGAAGCTAAGGTGGAAACCTTGACTCAGAAGATGGAACAAATGGTGATGCCTCAAGGCCAAGTGCTCAATGTAAGTTGTGATTTCTGTGGAAAAGGGCACCCAAATCATGAGTGCCAAAATATAGGTTCACTCCACGAAACCACGGAACAAGCAGCCTATGCAGATAATGGCCGTCTAGGTAACAATCCCTATAGTTTTACTTACAATCTTGGTTGGAGGTATCACCCTAACTTCTCGTGGAACAATGCAAACCAGCCTAGGAAAGGTTCTTTCAACTTTAGGGGAAATCAAAGAAACCAACCTCCTTTGAGCAATAATTCAGCACCTTCCAAGCCACCATTGGAGGAATTGATTGCCCAATTGGTATGTACAACAGAGACTAAGTTCCAAGGGGTTGATGCTACAACAAGGAACATAGAGGCCTCCATGCAGAACATGGAGAGCCAAATTAGCCAACTGGCTAAATTACTTGGGGATCATCAAGCAGGGACATTACTAAGGAACACCAAAGAAAATACACAGGATCAAAGTTGTGGAAAGCATTGAAGTTATTTTTGCTTTAAGTTCTTGTGATTTGGAACAATTTTTATTTTCTTTGTTTACTTTATTTTTATTTGTTTCTTCATGAATTGAATTGCATTATCCATCACTGTTGTGTGTTCATTATTTTATTTTTTTTTTAGAAACTCTCGAAGCCCGGACAAATTGCAATCGTCGTCAGCCCGGCCCAGGACCGGCGCCCACTCCTATTGCTGGAAGCACAAAAATAAGCCAATTTGGCCATTTTTTTTCTTTCAAACTCTCCAACTCCCTCTCTAACCTGCGTCGGCTCCCCCTTCCAAACCTTTCAAGATTTGATTTTTCACTTCCCAAACACTTCTAGAGTATTAATCTATCCTTCTTTTGTTGATTTTACGGATCAAAATTCTCTAAATCTTCCATTTTTCACAACAACCCAATCTTCAATCTTCCTTTACAGAGCTTTGGTTTATGGAAAAGGATGTATATTTTGCTTGCCCATGCATAGGAGAACATAAAGGTATGATTTTTCTTGAATTCCCATGGTTAAAATGTTGTAGGTAAATTTTCTAATTTTGGGTATATTTTTTGCCGAAATTTGGGATATTTTATGTTCTCTTGCATTATGAATCAACTTGTGAGCTTCATGACATTGGATATATTATGAGTTAATGATTCTTGAGCACTTTATTCATTCACATGATCATTAGGGAGTTTGTGTATTTGCTTAAAGGTATGATTATGGCTATTATGATGATTGAGTAGCTAGTTGCACATTGACCTTGAATTATCTTGCACTTGATCACTATAATACCATGATGATTCCATCATTTATATGATCATGTTATGAGCACTAGATGCATTGGGTTTGTTCAGCAGATTTACGCTTTGCAGTGAGCTCTAATGCTTATTCTTGCAGGTTGTGTTGTAAATTGTGGTGGATTGGTTGGAGGAGATTAAATTGTTTGTTATTTGGTGCGAGGTATACTTTAAGGAGTTTGGGCATTGTGGTGTTAGCTGGTTGAGAGTTGAATGTGGTGGCGCCCATTGTGTTTGAAAAAAGGGAGATTCTATTCCTCTGAAATCTTTGAGCTTCCTAGTCCTTATCCTCCTATCTTCACTACTACCTACTTGCCAATATGTCTATAGCACGGGGTCAATCATCCAAAAGGGCTAGAGCATCTTCTTTCTCAGCCCCTTCGTCTATAGACCCCCTATTCCTTAGGCTAGCAAAGTTCATTGATCCATCATGCGATGAGTGGTACAATAGGAAGACTTCAAATAAGATTATTGTGGAGTGTACCTTTGCACCTACCCTAGACCATGCTCTTAAACTAGGAATGATGTTTAGGAGGCTAGGGTGGGGACCTATAGTACAACTAAAAGTGGATTATTGTCCAGTGCTCATAAAAGAATTCTATGCCTACATGGTTGAGAAAGGCAATAAACACCTTCCACACATTAAGATAAGAGTGAAAGGAACCCCCATTATTATCACAAGAAACCATTTAGCTACTCTTCTCCAGGTGTATGATGATGATTCGTGGCAAGGGATAGATACTAATAAGCAAAAGATTCTTTCTGACCCAAATTGGGATGCCATTAGAACTAGAGCTACTCTAAGGTTGCACAAGCAAAATGCTTTCCAAGCCAACAGCTTCTACTCTAGCAATGATCTTGATGCCAATTTTCGGGTTCTAGTATACATATTTGCTTTTAATGTCGTACCCCGAGCTAGTGGATTCAATGAGACACATCTTATTGATATGTATAGGATGATGACCACTCAGCCTATCCCTCTTGCCCCATTGATCATACAATCCATTAGGGATGTGGTTCATCATTGTCTCTCTACCAAAGCCTTCGTCTTCTCGCTAGTAATCATGAAAATTCTGAGAGATTTTGGTATTAGTACAGAGGGGGATTTGATTGAGACTACCACTGTGCATAACATGGTCACGAAGCAAACATTGATGAGCTATGGGTACAAGTATAGCAAGGAGATGAAGAAATGGCTAACTCCCTATGAAGTCAAGTATCCCGGCCAAGTTCAGCCGCCACCTATGGAGGAGGAGCACCCACCACCACCATCGCGAGCACAAGCCAGTAGTTTGCAATCCTAATCAAGGACTGCCTTTGAGACTGCGGTGCTGGGATAGTTAGCCCAACAGACGGAGATGTTGCTACACATGCAGGACTCCATTGATGACATTGCCCGATAGCAGACTATTATGGAGCAGCAATGGGCTGAGTGGATGCAATGTTTTTCAGGACCGCAGGGTGGTGAGGGCACTTCAACACATGATGATGATGATGATGATGATGATGGGAAGGATTCAGATGTTTGTTCTATACTTGTTCCTACTTGTCACTCTTTTTTTTCCTTTATATTTTCATGACCTTTTCTAGTTATTTCTTGTACTTTTATTTTTTGTCCTATTTTCTTTACTTTTTGTTTATTTTTCTTTTCTAGTTTTTATGCTTTGGTATGTTTCTTTTGTATTTTTCTTTTTAGGTACTTCAACAATGCTCCTTTTTGCTAGAACTCAACTCTTGTGTTGGAGAATGCCCACTGTAATGGAAGTATTTTCTTTCTTATGTTTTCCCCTTTATTTTTGGTTCCATGTCAATATTTCCTTACTCTATTTGTTTGGCAATTGAGAACAATGTCCAGTTTAAGTGTAAGGAAGTTGTTAGAATGGGAATTCTTCTATGCTTCATTCTTCTTGAAATTCTTTGAACCTTTTGAGCAAAATTTTTCAAAATATTTTGTGCTTTGAAAATGTATTTTTAATGCATGTCTTTGTGCTAGATCATAGAGCATATGTTCTATATCATTTATGGCTTATGCATGACTTTTTGCACACACTTGGACTAAGTAGTTCTTGATCAAATGCTTTACATTGTTCTTAAACCTATTTTTCTGCTAAAAGTCATGGAACATTCTAGAACTTACTTGAATACCTCTCGAGGCAAAATAAGAAAGACATTCATGATTTAACTTAGGGCTGACAGTAATAGACCTTCTTTGGATAGTTTGAGCTTTTCAAGCCTACCTATTTTATATTATCCCTAGAGCCTATTTTGAACCTTAATTGTTAATTTATTTCTTAAACCCCATTTTCATACTTTGTCCATTGCTTCTTTCTAAGAGTTTGATAATTCTTCCAAATCTTTGATTGCTCTTAGTGAATAAAAGTACAAGTAGAAGAAGTGTGAGGGAAAATACTGGTATAAATGTCATGGCTTGTTACTTTCAGTCATGCATCATTGTTGAGGTGGAGTTGTAAAAAGAGAAATGAGGAAGAAAATAGGAAGAAAGATTGAGAAAAACAAAAAGTTTCTAGAAAATGTTGAAAGAAAAAAAACTGAGAAACAAACAAAAGCAGCATTTGAAAAGAAAAGAAAAAGAAAAAAAAAGCTGAAAGAGAAAGAAAAGAAGAGCACAGGAAGAGAGCTGGAATAAAAATTGCTAAAATTTTTGATGATCTTGTGCAATATAAATGATGAGTTAAGAATTATTGAGGAAAAGAATGTAAGATTTGCTTGAACTGTGATATGATTATTATACAAGGTTATGGGTTTTTAATTGGTTTAGTGATAGGAAAGCAAGAAAAGTTTGGAATTTATTGGTACATGTTGTTTATCCTTTTCTTGCAAACTCTGATATTTTTTTATATTTGATTTTCTATATCCTTCATTTGACAGCTACATTACAAACCCTTTAGCCTTATATTACAAGCTTAAAAGTCCTACTTGATCTAAGTAAAATCATGATATGTCTCGAATTAGTGGAGAAAGTGTATGAAAAGTAAGTTTATGGAATGCATATTTCTTTTGAACTAACTTCTTTCCAATGGTTTGAGAATGATATTTAGTGTTGAGATGGTTCTACTAGTCATTTTTTACTTACACAAGTCTTGCATTTGTTATGAAAGGTATAGTAGCATATGTTTTGTTGTCTTAAATAAAGAAAGCAAAATATTATTTTGAAATTGATTGAGTGATTTTGTGA
Source organism: Voacanga thouarsii (assembly GCA_026120185.1). Classification (NCBI taxonomy): domain Eukaryota; kingdom Viridiplantae; phylum Streptophyta; class Magnoliopsida; order Gentianales; family Apocynaceae; genus Voacanga; species Voacanga thouarsii. Next base: position 1,303,102 of record JANUWF010002207.1, read on the forward strand.
AAACTTGTGTTTTCCTACTTGTCTTTGATACATTGCTTGAGGACAAGCAAAGAGCTAAGTGTGGGGGAATGTGATAAGTCCTAAATTAATCATATATTTCCTAGATATTTGAGGTCATTTTGCGATATATTTTATTTAATAACTAGTCATATTCCATTATATTTGAGATTTTACCATTGGAAAGGTATTTTGTGCATTATTTCATATTTTAAAGGTGAAAAAAGGCAAAAACGTCGCTGAACAGAATAGAGGCAGCGCCGGCCAGGACATAAGAACCGGCACCGGTCATGTGCTGTTGGCACGTACTTCAAGGTGATAAAAAAATCGATGAACAGAACACAGCCAGCACTAGTTAGGAGCTTAGAGGCGGCGCCGGCTACAATCTTGAAGAATTGGTACGAAAATCAAGAAAAATCGACGAACGGATGGAGAAACAGAGCACAACCGATGCCAGACCTAGGCAGGACAGGCGGCGCTGGCTGTGCACTGGTGCTGAGCCGATACGCCGATTTTTGGGCCCATTTTTAGCAATTTGCAAAGTTTTGGTATTTTCCTACTTCTGTTCGGTCAAAAACCCCAGAGGGATAGATTTAGGCACTTCTAAAACCTATAAATAGAGGGAAAACATAAGAAGAAGGGGGAAATTCGTGGATCAAAACATCAAATCACTCAAATTCAATGGGGAATTCTATCAGATCAATGAGGATTATACAAGAGGGTCTATGAAGGAAGAAGAATGAGGCTTGTCTATGAATGCTTTCTTTTAACTTTGTTTTCTTTTCTTGAACAATGATGTATTAATTGTTTTATTGTAAATTGATATTGTTTTCGGTATTCATGATTTTTAGAGTTACTTTGATCTTTTGATTAATTGATTGTTATTCTTGGTATTTAATTACTTATGCTGATTACAAGGTTAATTTATTGTTTCTTCTATTAACTTGCTTGGAAAAGGGGTTGATGGTGGTTTCAATTCATTAATTTCATATTTGTTGTCTCTTAACTTACTTGAAAATGGGGTTAATTTCTAAGAACTAGGTAATTAGAGGTTAATTGATATCTGCTAGAATATGGATTCATTGGTTAATTTCATGTTTTAAGTTTGCCAGAATATGAAAATTTAATTAAGGATTGTGTTTAATGCATCTTTTGGGTGAATTAGTTTAGACAAAATATGTAATGCTAATTTGTCTTGGAGATTGTGATTTCATGAATTGAAAAAAAAAAAGTGAATCTATCTTAATCCTTCATGATGCCAAGAGAATGATTAGTTATGGTAATGATTAGGTACTTTAAGGTCATGTTTGTCAAAATAATGGTTTGAGTTACATAATTCTCCATCTTTGACATGTATATATTCTTTTATTTTATTTTATTTTTTATTCTTTTTCACTTTATTGAGTTGGTTAAATAATGAAGGAAAAGTGATTAATGCATACTTGTTCCTTGAGGATCAATGCTCGTTTTAAACCCTTTGCTATGCCTATTGATGAGTACGCTTGCTCATATGTATAATTTGGGGTTAACGTTTTAATTTAACTTAATTGGGAATGAGCTTAAGTTTATACGATTTTTATACCCAAATTCATACACATCACATATAAAATATCCTTCAAAATAATTAATCTATTATAATAAAAAATAATATCAAACTCTCCAACTGTAACGGCCCATACTTGTGCTCTATTTCCTATTTATAGTCCATGCTTGCCCTTCTAGAGTCTTCTTAGCCTTCTAAACCCCTACTAGGAGTTATAGATATGATCCGTGGCTCTAGAATCAACAATCCAAGTGGAAGTTGATCCAACCATTGAAACTGAGTCTAGATAGAGAACAATACCTGTAGGGTTTTTCTTGGCCTGAAGCTGTAGACACTCTTTTTTCCAGTGTCCTTTTTACCCACACTTGAAGCACTTGCCTTGGGCTTGTTGGGCTAGTTCTTGGGCTGGGTCGGTGCATTTCCCTTCTTCTTCTTGAACTTTTTGAGCTTGGGCCCAGTTTTGGAAGAAGAAGCCCTAGCAATCATAGCCTTAGACTGTGGCTTCATTACCTTCTCTGCCACCTGGAGCTCTTTCATTAACTCAGTTAAACTCATGTTTAACTTGTTCATGTTATAATTTAACTTGAACTAAGTAAAAGAGCCCAGAAGAGATTCGAGAACTATGTCCACTTGGCTCTCAGGGTCAATAACGGCCCCTAAGATTTCTGCTTCCTCAAAAGCAACAATCATCTTGAGCATAGCTTTCTGACTGATGCTCTCGCAACCATCTTAGTGTTGATGATCATCCTAAGTGCCTACTGCCTTGCGGGCCAGCTCTTATTTGCAAACATCGTGGCTAGTGATTGGCTAATGTCGTACGCAGTGGCCATGTGCTCGTGTTTAGATTGGAGCACATTAGATATGGAGGCTAACACATAGCAACGAGCTGTCTCGTCGGCCTTCTTCCATGCTTTCTCTGCTTCTCGCACTTTGGCGGTGGAACCCTCCCTAATAACAAGGCAAGTTTCGAAGAGGACATACTTATACTTCTCAGCAGTGAGTATTATGTCCAAGCTTCTTTTCCAGTCCACATAATTTGGACACGTTAGCTTATTCTCATGGAGAATAACGACCAAATGACTAAAAGAACCTCCACCAACCATTTTTGAAAAATCAAAAATAAAAGAAATCTCAATTTGTGAAAAAACAAAAATAATTTGTACCTTTATACTCATATTAAATCCAATAATAGTTAACCCTATCACTATTATTTTTAATATGATTAATTTGGTTCTTAGAAAAACTGACATAGCTTCTTGGGAACATTAACAGTTTCCTAAGCTAAGTGTATTAACCACCACAAATTAATTTCCCTTCTAGGTAAAAATCTAGAAGATAACTCCATCGTGGGATGACCGTTTCTTATTATTTCCTATGGACATTCCTTGTACTATAACCTCCAACGTGGGCTGGTCAATTATAGCACATGTCCCAGGTTATTAATTACATCCATCCATTATTTCTAAATCGTTGTGGTATCCCCATCCTATACGGGTTCACTCCCAGGGTAACGTGAAGGGACCTACAATCTCTAATGAGGATTGTGATGGAAGGCCGTTGGAACCTCTCATCCACTTAGTATTTTAAAATAAGGGTTTTCTTGAAAAATATCCTTTGAAAATTTCAATTAAGTTTTCTTTTAACTCAAAAATAAATATCTAAACCCATAAAAATTTCTATGTCAAGGTTTATACCCTATGAAAATTTTTTCATGAATTAATTTTATTTAAGTTAATAAACTTAATAATTTCAAAAATTTTCAATAAAACTTTCGAGAGATATTGATCTCATGTTTAATTTGACAAAAACAATTTTTCTTGTTAAAAATAAATCAAAATCCAAAATATTTCTATGTCAAGGATAAAATCCCAAAGATAAAATCACAAAAGTTTCTAAATCAAAAATATTTCTATGTCAAGGTTAAATCCTTTGAGAAAATAACCAAGAATTAAATTTTGTTTAAAAATTAAAATTAACCATTTAATTTATGGAAAATGTTTTTCTTTGTCAAAAATTCCCAAAGACTTTGGTCTTTAAGAAAACGCGCACATAAGGTAGAAAAAGAAATATGCATGTTAGAAAACTGTAAACGTTTTCATGGTTTTCTTTTTTTTAATCTAAGTGTCCAAATAATAGAATTAAACACATTAAACAATTAATGGTTTTGTTTAATCCTAAATTTTCTTTACTATTATTTTTCATGCAAAATATTCAAAGAATATTAACTATTATAATAAAAATAACTTTGTCTGGTATAGGACCAAAAATCTAAATTTTTTTATTCACTGGTCCAGTGCACCCGCTACACTGGATCATGGCCCATGGGAAAAACCCATGGACCATGATCCGGGCAGGTGCCCGCAAAGTTGCCTCGTGACCCGCCCTCGAAGCCTGGTCAAAATCTAAGTGAAAATTGCAATTCACAATTGCAAATTGATCAGCGAGGAAGCGATAAGCTTCCGCAAGGAAACCTTCCTCACGCGCTGCGAGGAAGCCTAGTGCTTCCTCGAGGAACTTTCCTCGCGCGCTATGGAGCCGAGTTAGCCTCGGGCCCGGCTGCTACTCCAAGCTGCAACTGGCTTAGATGGCTCGGCTCCTCTCACAAAATGCAGGCGGCTCGGCTACTCAGCTTGGCTAGACTCCTCCAGATGATGAACAATGTCATCTTATTCAACTTTTTGTGCAATTTTTCTTCTGCGATTTTGCGTTTCTTTTTCTAGTTCTTTCATCCAGACAACATATAAAAGCACTTAACCAGTGCCTATGCCCTTAAAAACACTGGGCTTACATGATATCTATGAAAGCAATCAAAATACAGTGTTCCTATACTTCCACTCGTGAAGCTTACAGAGAAGACTATCCCAAACCAGAAACACGAAGGTTCATAGAAAACATACAAAATACATATTTTCTTGTTTTACTTAAGCCAGCATGCTTCCTCTATTTGCCAAACCATGGCTCTGATACTATTTGAAGGTAATGTACGGCAAAAATAAACACAAAAGCATGCATAATATCAAAAACAGAGGCAGAGGAAGCTTTAAGAATTATAATACCTCTTCGTTTAAATGACCTTATTGGCACCGAAGAAGATATCTGGACCACTTCTTGTTGAATGCTTGAAGCCACTGGTTCTCTCAAAGACACTTCTGGTTGCACTCTTGCAAGCCGTCTACTTCATCTCATTCATGCGAAGCTTTTAAGCTTCCGGAATATGGCTACTACCTTAACAACCGCCAATGAAAGCTCTAATGGGATCAAAGATTGGCCTTCGTTCTATGATTTAATGCTCACAAGCCCTTATCAAAGAAGAATTTTCTTTTCCTATTATCGTTTCTAGAAAACCAGATTCCCCACATAGAGAGACACTGAGAGAGTAAAAAAAAACTTGGCTTTTTGATATCCTTGCACAACAAACAATACAAGATCCATCCCTTGCTGTTTTTTTTTTCTTTTACCCATTGTCTCATCTATTGGGCCAGATAAAATTATTTACTCTTGGGCTTGAACACCCATAAATAATACGCCCCAATTATTTATTTTTTGGGCTTCATAAAATAGCCCAATAAATAATTAATAAGCCCAAATAGACCAATTTAAAATATCAGGCCTTTTATCTAATTTATACCTAGGTTAATTTTCTAATTATTCAATCTGGGCCTTAAGCCCTGAATAATTAGTTAACCAATTAAACTAGATAAAATATATACTCTTTCTTGGACCTTTTATTTTATTCTAGTCCAATAATAAATCAGACTACTTAAATAAAATAAAACTCATAATTATCAAAACTAATTCCTTAACCCAAATCTATCAAGACTTAAGAGCTATTCCAGGGACCAAAAGACAAATCGGCCTTAGCTACTAAAATGGCCAAAATACCCCTGCTATATAAATAGTTGTATTTTGCATTTTAAATAGTTCCTAATATCACCATAAAGAAATATTGACTCCAAGGACAATGCTGTGTTAGCAAAGTCTCCGACCTACAGGTGTAATGACTAAAATATTCCTCTACATATCGTCGTACATTTAGAGAGGAAGAGTGTACTAACACCTCTCTAAAAGTCATCTACCATCATTAAAACTCAAGTCTAAAGATCCACGACTCCTAGAATATTTTCGCTTTCCAATGGAGCTACCTTAAAACAAACATCCAAGTCATGTTCGCCAGGGCCCTAGATTTTTAGATCATTCGAACAGTCACAAAGGACGATATAGCACAGAACTATCTTGTACAAGTCTGTCTTAACTAACTAGTCACATATACCCAAAATACAAGTATATCAGCTCTATGAAAGAACCTAAACTACAGTATATCAAAGTACATGCTTCCAACTTCCTTAGAACACCAACTCATACTCAAGTAATAGAATATTAGTCTACGCTATAGCAATAATAGTCTGGGCTTTTTCTAAATAATATTTTTAGAAACCACTATTACAGGTCTTGTTCTATATGTTTGAAATACGCTCTTGTTATGAAATGAGTGGATAACCCACTAGCAAAAGGTCACTCATTCCCCATTTGGAATTCATAACACAATAACCTAAACATGATGAGATTCTCATTCTCAACAATCGGTTAAGAACAAACGTTTATGTGTTAAGTAACTCGTGGTCTATACCTTACTGTGAAAGACTGCCATTCACATGGACCACTTAGTTAAACACAATGGGTCTTTTCCAAATGAAATCGTGCACAAAAGTAATGTAAAATTCACAAACAATTTTGAGAATAAATTCTTTTATTAATAAATTTAGTAATTACATCAGAAACTTAGTCTAGATGGTATATATTCCAACACTTATAATAGTGTATATATAGTGTACAATGAGTAGGATTCTCCAAAATATTAGAAAAATGTGCATCTAGGTGCTTCTACAGCAAGTGGGCGGCCCAGGGAAGTGGCCACTAGGTTTCTGCCTGTTGAATAGTACCAGGTGGCCTAAGGAAGTTAAACTTCCCTAAGCCACCTAGTATTGTTCATATGAGCAATACCAGGTACTATTTATTTTTTTTTTTTTTTTAGAAAATTTGATCCTAGGCAGCCTAGGAAAGTTCCAATTTCCTAGGCCACCACTTCCTGTGTGGTTTCTTCATTCTTCTTGCATTTTTCTTCCTTTCTTCACTTCGTCTTGAATTGGTCTTTTCTATATTTCCCACAAAAACACGATGAGAATGGTGTGGTGATTGGTTATTTCAATAAGGATTTACTATAGTTAAAGCACAAAAATACTAGAAATAATGTATGTGATGAGCCCTCATCACATACCCCCACACTTAAATCTTTGCTTGTCTTCAAGCAAACCACACTTATTCATGTATAAAGAATTAACTAATGTACAAATCCAGCATCCTTCAATTATTCACAATTTAACTAGTGTATAAATCATGAGAATTCCACTTTAGAATTCATCTCAACACCAATCTATCCAAGTTAATCCCATGTATACCCTTATATTAGGCTAGACACAACCATGAGCCTCAAAATGAAATTAAACAAGCTTATGACTATTAAATGTGATTCACTCAATAGCTCCAATTAAGAATTTCAAACAAATTGATTTATATAAGATATGATCCAAAAACTCACTCATGTCTCGTGGCTATCCCAAGTACATATATTGCAGATGCTACATTACAATATGACAATAGTTTATACTTTGATACAACAATACATTTCAATTTGAATTAGCAAAGTAGGAGCCTCACATTTTTTCTCATTTTTCTTTCTACAAAGAGAATGCATGTGTAGTGATTTTACTTGAATGCTCTTTTTGCATCCCTTGTATTTTTTTTTTCCTTTTTTTTTTCTTATTCTTGCCTTTTCTTTTCTTTTTCATCACACTTTCGTCATAGGACATACCTTTTGCATTCCTATAGCCTTTTTTCTCCTCACTTGAGCAGGCGCATTTAGCAACCTACCTCTTACTCCTATTTGTCTTTTTATTGAAAAATACAAAAAATCAGTAAAATTTTCTCTAATACAACGTACAACACAAATGAATAAATGGAATTAGCTACGAAACTAGAGATAAGCCTATGAACCACACTCTATATTTCATCACTATGTTTCCATCCATTCTCAAAGAATTAAGTTTCACAAATATTTTCAAAGGCATAAACAAGATTAATTTACTTATCCAAACTTAGACTATATTATGCCTAATATCTAAGTGTACATAAAAATAACTTTCCTAGAAAAGTCTTAAGTAGAATCCCTAAGCAAAAAGATAAACAATAACTCCACCAAACTAACACCTATTAACGCACATACCAACAAAACTTGAAAACTAACCCAACAATGCGAAAAAAATTCGAAAAAAATTTAGCCAAAATGCAAAAACAAGAAAATTAGCACAAAAATAAGAAAATTCAAAAATCAAAAAACAAAATTGTAAAGAAAATATTATTCAACCTCTTCCCCACACTTAAATGGGACAATGTCCTTATTGTCCAAAAATCAAACGAAATAAGCATTTTCAATAGGATAAAAAGAAATAAAATGGAGAATAGGATTAACAAATACTCCCCTAGCACCTTGAAATTCAATTGTGTCATATGGGAGAGGGGAAAAGGATGATTGTCCAAAGAATAAAATCTTCAATCCTACAAAAATAAAGAAAAATACAACAGTATACCAAAACTAAAAAAATAGTTAAAAAAAAACACATAAAACCAAATAATAGACCAAGAATATAAATTAAAAGCGAATACATATAAAAATGATACAAGGAATTACTATCAAAATTCGTTGGGATCAATATTAATACCAATAGAAAAAATCACCATATAATAATAATAATAATAATAATAATAATAATAATAATAATAATAATAATAATAATAATAATAATAATAATAATAATAATAATAATAATAATAATAATAATAATAATAATAATAATAATATAGACAAGTATTATTAACAAGCCATAAAATCAACTAATATAACTAGAACCAAAATAGACATTAATACCGAGAATTATTCTACTACTAATACAACAAAGCCACAAAATAAATGAATAACTCAATCATTTCACTACACATACACTAAGTTAATATACACATGCTAATGTCTCTAAATCAATAACTATCCTATATATACAACAAAGCACTAATATGTCGTACATAAGAACTAGTGTACAACACACATAATAAATTCAATGAAATCAAAAGAAAAGTGAAAAGGTTAAGGATTTGGTGGCCTTATTGAAAATAAATTCAAAAGTTTGTTACCACTACAACCACTACGTCATGAATACCACATTTCTCAAAAACACCAAAACAACTCCCAAACAATAAATAAAAAAAAAAATCGCCAAAACATAACACTAACTCTATAAATCCATCAACTCCTCAATTTATTCACTATTAGTACAAGTGAATTTCCAACCTCCACAATATATTGTACAACAACAAACAAAACTACCAACACAATACTTTCATCCTCAACACTCAAATTCTCAAAACTCCAAGTCCCATACAAAAACAATGAAATCAATCTTATTGTACAATAATCAATCACAAAAAGCTATTATACAGCAAGATTTCCTCAACAACACAATAATATCCTATTACAACAACAAGTTCATCCTATAAATACAACACAACAAAAATTACAATATTCCCCAACAACAGTAATAGTATGAAAACAAAAATTAAATCTAAAGAACCTACAATATGTATAATTTCCTAATATATTAATATACAATAATATAAAAAATAATAATAATACAGCAAACATAATTATACAACACACTAGAACCTAATACAATTTATTTATCTCAATGAATAAAAAATTAAAAAAAATTGAAACAACAAACAAACAAGGTATAAAAAGGAAAAAAGTCTATTACAAGTAATAGTTAGTACTATACACAAATAGAGAAACAAATATTTACATAGTATTTACAAATATATACATACCTAAATCAACAAGACTTAAGTTTTTTTTATGACATTGCCAATCTCCGGCAACGGCGCCAAAAACTTGATGGACGATTTCACGTGCATTGGAAATAGTATAATCAATCCATATGAACCAAGCTTTAAATTAAAATGTCAATCACCAAAATCACATATATGGATGGGTATATCTATCGTGTAACACCCCTACTAAGATAATAGCAGAAGCATATCAATACCGAGTGTCGCCCTACCCAGTTACCTAGATAAGGGGTCTTTATAACGAAGAACCAACAAAGTATGCAAGGTCTAGATCTATACACACATCCCGCACAAATGGTCACACATATATATACAACAGAGAATCTCGTTCATGAAAATTTTCCATTCAATATCAGTAATAAGGTAAATTATCATAAGGGAAACGTCCGGACTTAAACTGTTGTCACTGATGTATCGTCCTCCTATCCATAGGTCTACTCAACTCCAGATCCTACAAAAGGATAAGATAAGAGACACGTGTAAGTGAAAAATCACCCAGTGAGTCCCGTGTGTGCTAGTGTTTTAGTAAAAACACAGAGTACATAAAACCCTTATAGGGAAAGCATTTCATTTTCCAATGGGAAAAAATTCCAAAATTCTTTAAAGAAGAGTTTATTCAGAACTTAATCATTTTTGAAAAACTGTGTTTCAATTTCAAATCATTACCCCAATTTCCAAATCACAGGCACTTCTCCAACAGAAGGTCAACCTGTATGCAAAGCCGCAGTCTTTGCCATCGGCACCACGTATCATTGTACTGAGACCATAGCCTATAGTACTTAATTCGCACCTATCATTGTACTTAAACCGTAACCTACAGTACTCATTCCGTGCATCGCCGAAACATAAGTACACCGCAACGTACTATAATCAACAAGTGCACACAGCACACTAAATCTTTTACTTGCTACTGTCAGCTAGGGGTCCCTATCTTGGCGTCAATCACCGTTGAGGTAGCAAGGGGTTGAACAATGCCAAGTGTCTAGCCCAGCCCATGAACAACCCAAATCACACAGTACACACAAGGTATGGCAATTGCCAAGCACTAGACGGGTAGCCAGGATGACTCATCTCAATATCCTGTCACCCCGTTCGAAGTAAGACAATCTCTAGAACTAGGCCAAGTTACTAGGGTCATCTAACTCTAATTTAGGCTAGTACAAAAATCAAAGTCCTCACTAAGTACTCAACGTTACCAATACTCAACCTCTTCTGACTGATCAGGCTAGAGGGTTATCCGATCCAGCAGGATTTTCAAAAAAAATGTTTTTGGGGCAAAAAAACATTTCCAGAATTTGACCCCACTGACTCACAAGTTAAATCATAATTCACATACACTCGACAGGGCCAATCAATTCATTCCATAGGCATATCAAGCTAATAAAATAAATTCCAGGATCAAAATGTCGTTTTCCAGAAGTAAATCTCATCACGAGAAATCATTTTCCAAAACCATGTCAAAACAAGAAAAAGAGTTCTTTTCATACATCAAAATAAGTTTCCAGGTGTATTCGGGTCATTTTACCCGTACTCGATCACGAAAGTCATTTTCAAGGGCATTCAGATTATTTTACCTACACCCAGTTCCAAAAGACTATTTGAGGGCATTCGGGTCTTTTACCCATTCCCAATTTGAAAAAGGTTCACAAGAGTTTCAATAAGGATATTTCAGTCATTTACCGAATACCTGATTCCAAAAGGTTTCATAAAACATTCCAATAAGGACATTTGGATCATTTTCGAAATACTCGATTTCAAAAGGAACTCATTTCAAGAAATCCCGAATTCTAATCCTAAAAGAGGATTAAATTCAAAGTTTCCAAACACATTTCCATAAAATGTTCCAATAAGGACAGTCTAATCAATTTATGAATGCCCGATGCCAAAATTTACCATTTTCTGAAAATCCAAAGTATTAAATCCAAAAAAGACTAAATTCACAAAATTCATACTTTAATCATCCATTATGGTTTCCAAGCCAATTATGATATTCATTCGAGCCTAAAATGGCGCAAAACAATTCTTACTCAGATAAACTTTAAATATATTTAGAGATTTCTAAAACAATACAAAACATAATATTTCATGAAAAAGTGAATCACACTAGCTTTCAAAAAGTTTTAGAAATCAAAGGGACTCAACTCGTATCCTAATTAACTTTTTTTGTTCACGGCCGTTCGACCATCATTTCTATCATTTCCAATGAACCGTTGGCCGTTTTTTTGATAAACCTACACCAAACATCGTTTTTAGGTCAAATTGTGTTTGGTTGAAAAGTAGCCGACAGTTGGCCGACGTCCAACCAACGTGCCCAACGGATAGCCGACATCTAGCTAACGGGGCCGATGGTTAGCCGACGGTTAAGGAAAACGTTCAACTTTCATTCACGTTGTTTTTTCGTTTCTTATTGAATTCTTTCGTTTTCCTTTTTTCCACATCCTTTCTCCCTTCATATACAAGGGATTCACTCCATACTTCTAATTCATTTCATCCCAAATCACATAATTAAATTATCCTTAAGTTCATCAATTTTCGAACTAATTTTCTGGAATTTCACTGCTTGATGATTTGTTTTGCACATAACTATCAATACACAAGTCCGATTTAGCTTTCTGATATACCAAAGCGACCGTAAGATGCTTAAATTTAATTCTGTAAATGTTATTTGTCAGGGTTCGGGTTCCTGCAACATAATAAAGGGTATAAACAGTCCCAGCTTGCTTCAATTCTACTATTCATGCTTTCCCTATTTTCCTTTAGCCTTTAACACCTTAAGAATATTAATTCATTCAATTTTCCTTCAAATCATCCTTGATTTTGTAATTTCCAGATTCCAATAGCTTACAAGAGTTATGCTTATTCAACATAAATTCACTTCTTCAAATCAAAAGCTAGTATAGTTCATTTTTTCAATCAAGTAACTTCCATTTTCATTCTACTTTGGTCATCATCCCCTCAACCAAAAACAATCCTTCAAACTATCATAAATATTTAGTTCTTCTTCACACAAAACATATCCAAAAAAGCTTTTAGGTAGCCGACGCACATAGACACAACGAAAGTTCAACAACAAAGCTAATAAACCTTAGCCTATGATCCAAAACCAAGACATGAAAATCATGTTTTCATGTTAAAATTGATATCATAATGATCACCATTCACTCGACAACAAATTTAATTTAAGTAATGTTGGGTTTTACCATGTATTTAGAGCTCTTTGTTGTGATTTGCTCCAAGAACCTCTCAAGAACTCACACACCACACCAAGAACACACACTAGCTACCTTTTTCTTTCTTTTTGCTATTTTCTCTTAATTTCTTTTCCTTTATTTCTCTCACATTGAGGCTGCTAAAATTTTGGACTATATAATAGCCTTTCCACTACCATTCTCATCATATTTTTGGCCAAGAGAATTTTAAATCAATTAATTGTATGCTAGCTAATGTATAGGTGTGTTCCAATGAAAATTTTACACACTAACCACTTAATTTCCACCTCAAAATTTCTCTTCATTCCTCTTGCATGGCTGCCAGTTTTCTTGGCCAATTTTCAGCCATTCAACCACCTTCCCATAGTCCAAGTATTGGCCAATCACATTTCACAAGACCTTAATTAAAGGGCCCACAAATGATGTGTTATAACCACAAAAATACATATCATTTTTATTTATTTTATAATTCTTTAATTCCATACATTTTGCATGAATTCTTCTTAAAACCTCTCATAAATTGACACATGTTCATGGGCTACCAATCATAAAATGCCACACGTACGAATTTTTGATCGCATTTTCCATTTTTCCTCATAAGTGACCAAAATCAGATCCAGAATGGAAAAATTTTTTACTTCACCAATCAATTCCACAAATTCCATTGAATCCATTAGTAATACTTAAATTCTTCAATTCCTTCTAAATTTGGTCAAATTTGCGGTTAAAATGATGAAAATGGCCCCGATAACCCGAATAACATAATTCACACCAAAAAATGCGTTGTATCGCACTGATCAATTTCTCTTCTCAGCGCACCCTGAAATTCTTATTTTATTAACAGTAGTAGATTTCCAAAGATTTAGGGTACGGGTAGAACAAATTCCATAATTACATCCAAGTTCCGACAAAATATTCATCTCATTACACCGATCATCTTTTGTTCTAGCCAATGATATAAATTATGATCCTATTACAAATACTGGCCAATCGAAAGTCAAAATGCGAGATATTACATTCTCCCCTCTTTACAAAAAATTTCGTCCTCGAAATTGGCTTATAACTAGAACAATTCTAGATACTTTTTCAACATCTTCACTTCTATTTTCCCAAGTTTCATCTTGCATTGGATGATGATTCCACAATACTTTTACAAGTAGAATTTTCTTTATTCTGCACACCCTTTTCAGTATTTTCTAAGATCTTAATAGGCTTTTCCTTGTACTTCAAGCTTGGAGTTATCTCAATAGGCTTTCATTCAAAATGTGTGTGAGATCAGCTACATACTTTCGAAGTTGGGAGACATGAAACACGTTGTGAATACCTTAAAACTCTATTGGCAACTCCAATCGATAAGTCATCTTCCCAATCCTCTCGGTGATACGGAATGGTCCTACATACCTAGGCGCTAACTTCTTCCCTTGTCCAATGATTCCCAATTGTTGGTGTGGATCCAACTTCAAGAATATACGATCTCCTTCTACAAATTCTAAATCTCTCCTACTTCAATCCGCATAACTTTTCTGTCTACTCCGAGTTGCCTCCAACTCGATTTTGATCATTTCCACAACCTTTCAAACTTTTTCAAGATCAAAAGTATTGTGTTCACCCGTTCTCCATCCTAAACTACATTTCTTTTCATATAGAACTTTCAATAGGGCCATTCTAAGTGTTGATTGATAACTATTAGTGCATGTGACTTCTGCATATGTTAAATTATCGATCCACTTAGTTCCAAATTTCAAAGTGCAAGCCCGCAATATATCTTCCAAAACTCTATTCACTCATTCTGTCTATCCATCTATCGTGGGTGTGCTACTGTGCCGAACTTTATTATGGTCCCATACCTCTATGATAGCTTAGTCCAGCTCCAAGTTAAGTCTAGGATCTCGATCTAACACAATACTAGAGGGTACTCAATGAAGTTTGATTACTTTCTCCATATAGATTTCACTTAACTTCTCTAGGAAATTCCGTTAGTTAATGAGAATGAAATGAGCAGACTTAGTTAATCGATCCACTATCACTCATATAGTATCTCACTGTCCTACTACCATAGATAATCCCATAATAAGGTCCATATTAATTTCATCCTATTTCCATGATGGGGTAGGCAATGGCTATAGTAACCCTCCAGGCTATTGCTAGTCAGCTTTCACTTCCTAATAAATTAAGCATCAAGCAACAAAGTTTGAAATATCCTTCTTCATACCTATCCACTAGTAATGCCATGATACATCTTTACGGCTCCTAGATGGATGGGATACTTACTCTAATGTGCTTCAGTTAAGACATCTTGTCTCATTGCAGATCATTTCGGAATACAATACCGACCCGGTAATAAATAATTCTATTATTGTCTTTTCAAAACCCATCTCCTCCTTTATTCACCTCCTTTTGCAATAACTTTTGCAACTCTTCATCTTTATCTTGCTTTCCCTTTTACTGTTGCAGAAAAGCGAGTTGAATAAAGATATTGTCCATCCTTATTTCTCTATTTACTGCAAATGTTTTCAATTCTGGTATTTGCAACATCCGAAGAGCTGATAAATTTGCCTTCCTACTAAGGGCATCTGCTACTGTGTTTTCTTTTCTAGGATGATACTTAATTGGACACTGAAATTCTTTCAAAAATTCCATCCACCAACGTTGTCTCATGTTCAAATCCTTCTAGCAAAACATACTTCAAGCTTTTGTGGTCAGTGAAGATTTTTAAACTCAGCCCCATACAAATAATGTTTCCACGTCTTAAGGGTAGACACAATAGCCGCTAACTCCAAATTATATATAGGTAATGCTCCTCGTGAGATTTTAATTTCCTAGAGATATTAGCTATCACCTTTTTATCTCTCATCAATACTCCTCCCAATCTTTCCTTTGACACAACTGTGTATGACACATAAGGTTTATCCATCATTGGCAATGCCAGAAGAGGAACAGAACTTAAACTTTCCTTCAGTTTTTGAAAACTTTTCTCACATTTCTCAATCCACACAGTCTACAGATAAGGAACTTTCTTTGGGTGAGTCAAATCAAAGGTGAAGCTATCTTAGAAAATCTCTCAATAAACCTCCCATAATATCCTGTTAATCCGAAAAAAAAATTGTATTTCAGTTAGAGTCTCGGGACGTTTCCAATTACTCACCGCTTTAACTTTTGCATGATCTATTGTAATCCTATTCTTGGATATTACATGTCCCAAAAATGCTACTTCTTGTAGCTAAAACTCATACTTACTAAATTTTGTATACAATTTGGCCTCTCTCAACTTTCCTAATACTTTTTGAAGGTGTTGTTCATGCTCTTGGGGATTTTTGGAGTACACCAGGATATCATCTATGGATATAATAACCACAAAATTTGTCTAAGTAAGGCTGAAATGTTCGATGCACCAAGTCCATGGAAACAGCAGTGCTTTAGTAACACCAAAAGACATCACTACAAACTCAAAATGTCCATATTGTGTTAAATGTAGTTTTCGGTATATCCTCTTGATGCATATTTATTTGGGTATAAAAATGATATAAAAATAAGCACATGCTCAATCAAGTTTAAATTAAAACGTTAACCCCAAATTACACATATAAGCAAGTGTACTCATCATTAACATAGCATATGGTTCAAAATGAGTGTCGATCCTCAAAGAACAAGTATGCATTAATCACTTTTCTCTCATTGTTTAACCGACTCAATAAAGTGAAAAACAATAAAAAGGAAAACAAAATAAAATAAAATATACACATGTCCAGGATGAAGAATTATGTAACTCAACCCATTATTTTGACAAAGATGATCTTAAAGTACTCAATTATTATCATAATTAATTCTTCTCTTGGCATCATGAAGGATTAAGATAAATTCACTTCTTTGGTTAATCCATGAAATCACTACCTTCTAGATAAATTAGCATTACATAATTAGTCTTAAGTAATTCATCTAAAAGATGCATTAAACACAATCCTTGATTAAATTTCCTTGGTCTGGCAAATTTAAATCATTAAATTAATCAACGAATCCATGGTCTGGCAAACATTAATTAATCTTTAATTACTCAATCCTCAGCAATTAACCCCCTTAGTCTAGTAAGTTAACAGCCAATAAATATTAAATCAATAAATTGAGACTACTATCAACCCCTTTGGTCTAGTAAGTTAATGGAAAGAAACAACAAATTAATCTCATAATAAGCACAAGTAATTAAATATCAAGAATAATAATCAATTAATCAAAAGATCAAATAACTCTAAAAATCATGAATACCTGAAATAATATCAAATTACAATAAAACAATTAATATATCATTGTTCAAGAAAAAGAAAACAAAGTAAAAGAAAGCACTCATAGACAAGCTTCCTTCTTCTTCATTTGAAGACCTTCTTGCACAATCCTCCTTGAATTGGTAAAATTTCTCCTTGATTTGAGTGATTTTCTGTTTAGATCTATGAATTTCCCCCCTTTCTCTTGTGTTTTCCATCTATTTATAGGCTTAGGAAGTGCCTAAATTCGTTCGTGTAGGGTTTTTGGCCGACTAGAAGTAAGAAAATACTAAAACTCTACAAATTACCAAAACTGTGTTCAAAAATCGAGACACCGCCTCAACATCAGGGCACAGCCGATGCCGCCTACAACCTCACAGCCAGCGCCGGTTGTGTTCTGTTTCTCTAGTTGTTCATCGATTTTCTTGATTTTTGTGCAATCTTTTCCAGAGTGTAGTTGGTGTTGCCTTAGACCTCATAGTAGGCGCCGGTTTAGTTCTGTTCAGCTCTATTTCACTTGCTTTTGTATTACCTCAAAGTGCATGCTAGTAGCATGTGGCCGACGCTAGTTCACCTGTCCTAGCCAGCGCCGCCTCTATTCTGTTTTGCGTGGATGTTCATGACTGAAAAATCCTGTGCAAGTGCTGCGAAAATTCTGTGCAAGAGTAACAAGTTTTGGACTGTTTTGGCTGCTGTAATTCTATCAAAATTTCCAGAGGAAAATTGAGGGTTTTGGGTGCTGAAAATAGCTTGATCAGCTGGGGGTTTTCAGTGGGTTAGGTGTGCAGAATTTCGGTTGGATTAGGAACACAACAGCTAGCCGAAATTCCTGCACCAAGCTGCCGATATTCCTGTGCATAAGCTAGACGAATTTCAATGTTTTTGTGTGAATAAAATTCTGGTTTTCTGCAGCTAAGGTACCCTAAATTGATGAGGAATATTTAGGAGTGTTGAGCTAGGATTTACAGGGTTGGATTGTAGCTAAGAAGGGCTGGAATTTCGGACAGCTTATGTTGATACAAAGCTGCCGAAATTCAGCTAGAAAAAGGAAGAAAATCCTAGTTGAATTTGGATTGAAATAAAATCTTATTTTATCTAGGATTTGGATAGGATTTCCTCTAGTCCTAGAGGAGTTTGGATTGAGCTAAAAATGCTCCAAGAAGTGGCGGCACTTGATGGAATTCTTTTCCAGATTTTTAGCTTACATTCTAGGATTAAAATCAACAAGATTTCCTACTAGGAAAAGGACTCATTAATTCCACCTATCCATGGCAACATCTATCTAGCTAAAATCAAGCTAATATTTTAATTACTAGCTAGGGTTTTTTCGAAAATCCTAAGGAACACAAGCTGAAAATTAAAGGTGAACTTTATTCACATCAAAGTCCTTGAATTTAGGAAATAAATATAGAGACTTATTTCCTTAGAGTAAAAATACTAAAATTTCTCTAGGATAGGTAGATTCTTTTTCGACCAAGACAAGAAATGGTTTAAGGAAAAGAATTTCAAGAGGAGAAACTAACTTCACAAAAGGTAGGATTCGAACTCAGGTCACCAAAGGTAATCACCAACCTCCCCGCTATTCCAAAACAACTCCAATACTAATTTTTCTACAAGAAGTTCTTACCACCCCAATACTCATCCTTCCAAATCTTCGACCAAACCTCCCTTATCCAAATCTTTAACAACACAACTATTTCACATCAATTAATTCAAATGCAAGAGCAACGGAAAAATTCACATGCATCCATGCAAATCGAAATTATTCTAGCTACCACATAAAATGCAAGATGCTATGCAATGCATGACTTTTTCCCATAGTCAAAGGTGGTTTTGGGCGGGGTATTACAGTAATTTTGCACAAATAAAATTGTAAATTCACAAACAATTTCTGAAAATAATTTCTTTTATTAAAATATTCGATTTTTACATCAGAAACCTAGTCTAAGAGGTCATACATCCCAATATCTTATATGAATCACATCATTTATATTCAAAAGTTAAACAATTCGGATGGAACACCTTGAATACGCATGAACTTATTTAATATACCTTCGATGGCTTTGATTATTTCTATCCTAACATATTAGTTTACACAAAAATTGACTTAGCTAAATGGGTTTTGGACTTGATTCTCTAATCAAAGGAGAAATAATACCTTTTTCCATCTTGGCTAACCTATATTCAAAAATCTCATCTTATTTTGTGGGAAGCTTTTTTCTTGTGATGTTATATTATTTGCTTGAGGACAAGCAAAGATTTAAGTGTGGAGATGTGTGATAATGGCTAATTACATTTATAGTTTCTAGTGTTTGTGCTTTAATTAAGATAAATTCTTATATTATTCACTACTCACCACACCCTTTTCATCTTGTTTTTTGTTAAGAATTCAGAAATGCCAATTGAAAATGAATAAAGGTGAAAAGGAAGAAAAAGGAGAAAAGTAGAAAATTTTCACAGAGAAATGATAGCCTAGGGAACTTTAACTTTCCTCGACTGCCTAGAGCAAAAACAAAAGGGCCAAGAGAAGAAAAAGGGCAGCCAAGGGAACTTCAACTTCCCTAGGCCACCCAAAACATAGCATATTTGCCATTTGCCTAGTGAGTTGGTGGCCTAGTGAACTTCAACATTCCTAGACCACCTAGGTGCAACAAGAAGAACATTTGGTCCCAAATAGAGGCAGACAAGGGAAGAATAAATATCATAGGCCACCTAGAAGCTACATATTTTGCTATTGTTCTAGAATCAAGAGGACCAAGGGAACTTTAACTTCCCTAGGCCGCCCAGCAGCTTTCTAGATTGCTTAAGTCCAGTAAGTTGGTAGCCGAAGGAACCTCCACTTCCCTAGGCTGCTTGGTCTTCTTTTTTGGGAGCCAAATTATTTAGAACCTTGGCATATTTTTGAAGACCCACAACTCAAAGGGCTATATATTTCATTCCTTTGCACATGGAAAATAGGGAGGAAAAAACTTAGGATTTTCTCTCAAGAACCTGAAGTCTTGGGAATTTGCACACAAAAAAGAGAGAAAGACAAAGGGATTTAAGGAAGAGGAAGAGAGGGTTGGTTAAAGATCTCAAAAATAGGAAGAAGAAGGCTTGTTAATGAGAATGTTTTTATCCTTTTTTTGTAATCTTATGTTGCAATTTTTATGCTAAGATCTGATTTTTAATTGTAATAAAGGGTTATACCCTATTTTTATGCTTGAGAATGATGCATTTTCTTTGGATCTATGATTTTTGTTCTATTGCATTTGGTTATTTGTGCTCAATGTGTTATTTTTGTTGTGTTAGGTTTTGATAGATTAGCTTCAATTAAATGTTCTTCCTTAATGATTCCGAGATAGGGTTAGGGTTTGAACACCCATTTACCTAACTTAACATTTTCCATTTTCAATTAACCTGAGAAAGAGGTTATAGATTAGGCTAATAACTAAAGGATTTGTGAGATTACCTAGAGATAAGAATTTTCTGCCTTCTAGATAATTTGGGATTGTGAGTGTTGATTAATGCATTCTTAGGTTTGGTTGGTTAGGTAGAGCAACCGATTAATCGAATTTGGGAGTAGAAATTTCATAACTTAAGAGAAAGTTAGATTGATAATTAACTCGCTCCGGTGCTTAGAGTTAGAATTTATTGATCCAATGGGTACTCAGCTTTTAGGTGTTGAACGGTGAAATTCCTTTTGTTACATGGGTTTGTCTCTTTCTAATTCCCTGATAAACTTATGACTCTCTCTTCTATAAGAACTTAACTTTTCTCCTAGTGTAGTTGGCCTTATATACTTCACATTTTATTTAGCTAAACAATGAGAAGAGAAGAAAGTAAGGGCAGTAGCCACGTTCCCTAAGGTTCTTCAATACTTGCCAACAATACCATACTATGAGATAGGTGCATTTATCTATATGTGTGTTTTGTGTGATTTTATTTGGCATTTTAATTAGTAAAACTTGTGTGTATATTGGGCATATTTGATATGAATTTTCTATATGCACAAATGCACTATTATGTGTGGTTGAAGGAGAAATGGGTTTACAATAGGAAAATTTTTTGTATTCATGGTGTCAAATCAAACAAAAACTATACAGCTTGATTATTAATGGAAAGAGTTGTAAGAATGTGATTAGTACTATATTAGTGGAGGACTTGCTAACGGAGACCTTGAAACATCCTAGGTCTTACAAGCTTATTGAATAATTATGCTAAAGTGAAGGTGAATAAATAAGTCAAGGTGGAATTTGCCATGGGGAATTACAAGAATGAAATTTTGTATGATGTTTTTCCCATCATATTAGGCATTTGTTGTTAGGAAGACCTTGGCTATATAATAGAAAGGTATCTTACCATGGAAAGAAAAACATTTACTCCTTGTGCAAGGATAGAAGAAACTCTACACTTTGTCCTATGTGCCTTAGTGAGATTTTAAAAGATCACAATACTTTGACAGAAGAAGATAAAAAGACAAGAGAGGGCAAAACCAAAAGAGAAAATGAGAAGGACAAAGAGGAGAATGAGAGAATAGAAATCCAAAAGTAAGCATAACCAAAAAGGGAGTAGAGAGGTAAAATAAGAGTGCTTCATTAGGTTTTGAGGTGTGAAAACAAGAAGAATGTAAGGAAAGAGAGAGAAGGTAAAATAAGAAAGAAAATTTCAATTGAGAAGAGAGAAAATAATATAGTTTCTAAGAAACAAATGCCTAACATTTTACCATCACCAAACAACTCTTGTTTAAATTATTACGTAGGAAAATACGTTCAAGCAACATGGCACATAAATTCTAGGACAAATCATCACAAAGAAGGCAAAACTATTGGAATCCACCCGCATAATAATGCACATCTAAAAAAATGGGAGAGGAAGTCAAGACTTACTTCAAGGTTCCTTGGAAAAATTCAACATTCAAGAGGTGTAAAGAGGATTTTTTATAGGAATCAAGCTAGCCAATTAGTTTAATCTCAAGAAGGGGGAAAGACTTTGCAAGGACCAATGACAAATCAAGGACCAAGAGGTTCTAAGGTGATAGCCAATTGCTCCTACTACCATGTTTGAGGATGGAAACAATTTGGAAGGATGATGAAGGTAGCCAAAAGATCAATTTGATGACTATCTAAGAGGAACCCCAACAACAACTCAAGCCTGCACTAAAGGGGGGAGGAAACGCTGAATACCAGTGAAACAGTGTTGAACCAGTGTCGACCCAAGCCAGTTAAGATGACAATGACTGGGCACTATCGACACAGCTATTAGATTCCAGCAAAGAGCTAGCGCCGGCCCTAGCACCAGAATCAGAGCCGGCTAATATCGGGTCCCAGACCTTGTTTCAAAAATTTTTCATGTTTTCTACAGTTTTTCTCTACTTTAAAAACTATGTAAAGACCTTTTAAGGAATTAATTTGTCTGAGGGCCTTAGTAATCATTTAGCTAGGATTAGGTTAGTATAAATATATCTTTTTATGATATGACAAGACAATCTACTAACTTTATTCAAATTTGAAAGAGAGTCTTGAAAAATCTTTACCTCCTTGTTCACTTGTTCAAGACCATACTTAGGGTTTAGTCCTAATTTTGAATAAGTCTCTAAAATCTTATGGATAATCCAATGTAGTTTCTCTTGATTGGATCTTAGTTGATTTGTTCTTCTGAGGTTTATCTTAAATTCTATTATTTTGGTGCCTATAGTTCTACTTCTCTTGTTCTTGATTACCTTTGTTGTTTCAAGGATATTTGGGTGAGTCTATAGTTGATCTTGCTACTATTCTTTTAGGTCTTTGATTCTTAGTCCTTCAAAGGTTTGCTAGAGCGTAGTTAGGTAGTTATTTTCCTCAATTTTGGCCACAAAACTTCACTGTTTGGGTTTTACTATATGAGTTGAGGTTTTTGCCCATTGTTGCACATTGTTCCATCCATTTAACCACATAAGATCACTTCAAAGAGTTTGATATCATAGCAAGGAGGGCCTTGATTCCAATCAAAGCCAGAAATCAAGAAAATGAGCCCTTCAAAGTTAAAGAAAAATAGGGAAAATCTCATAACTAAAAAAAAAAAAATCTTCAAAAAGTCATGATATCTTTATTATTTCTTGATTTTCTCTTGAAAAAAATTGCACATTGATATTATTATAAAGCTTGGTAACAAATATATCTTGTGTTTATGGTGAAAATAGGCTTGAATTTGGGTGAAAATATTGGTTGATTTTCGGTGACGAGATTGTAACCAAGGTGTTTGATAAATATTTTATGAGAATATTTGTAGCTATAGTTGGGAGTTTGGACTTTTTATTTTCAATCCTTGGGATGTTGGGACTTGATATATCACTCTATTGTTGAAATCTATGCTCATTGAACTTATCTTTACTATTGCACACTTGTAATTATCTTGTTCTTCATATTCCTATTCGCTAGTTGTTCTTGTTTCTTCGTTCTTGCTAATTTTTGTCATTTCTTATTCAACTTGCTTCCTTATGCTTTTAATGTTTGTTTTTGAGTTAAATGATTCCTCACTTCTTCAAATTCTTGCTTGAAATTTTGTTTGTTTAAGGTGCTCAACAAGTGTTTGTTAAAATTTCCCTAACACCCCCTAATTGGAAAGTTCATTGGTTTTATTGACTCACTTAGTTGGACTAAATCTTTAGCTATTAGGGAGAATTGAGATTGAACAAGAAGGTTGGAGTGTTAAGGAAAAAGGCAAGAAGGTGAGAATATTATCAAAAGAGCCAAAGGGGATAAACACGAGTGTAAAGTGACTATCTTAGAGAGTAAACACGCATGAGAGTGAAGAGAGGATATATTTCTTTGTTAATCTCTTTTGAAGGTATAACTCATTGAATATTCTATCACCATGGCCCATGAACAAGAAATTCCTAGCCAAACCTAAGTGGACCTAGTAGATCAAAAGAAGAACCACTTGATGCTAGGGCTTTACGAGAGGATTTAAATGCTATGCTGAGAATAATGCACAGTAGGTTTGAAGATATGAAAAGGGAGATCACGGGATTGAGACATCACTTGGGTCAATCATTTACCGTGGCACCAAGAAGGGGCCAAGAATGATTTGAAGATCTTAGTCCTAGAATAAGGGATAATGAAGCCCATAATCCTCTGTTGAATGTTCAACAAGGTGAAGAGTTGGATGAACACTCTATTGGGGGGTTCCAATAAGCTACTATCATAAGGGAGAGACATGGTGTAAAAGGAGGATGAGGTTGGACCAATGAAGGAATTGTAAAAACAATCTAAGAGGGTTGGAAAGAAAGTTTAAAGGAGTTGATGAATGGTATAAAGGGGAACATGGTGATGCATATAGGGAACTCAATAAAGGATAGGGCAATAGAAGAGGGAGGAGAGAAGGAAATAAAGAGGAGAAAGAGTTGAACCATATCAAGATGATGGTACCTATATTCTATGGAAATAGTGATCCTGAAGCCTATTTTGAATGGGTAAGCGAAATAAAAAAAAAAATTAAGTGTCTTACTTATAGTAAAAGATCAAATGTGAGGTTAGCTAATTTGGATTTTTCGGAGTGTGCCTTGGTTTAGTGGAAGCAAGTTAGTGCTCAAAGAAGGTAAATAGAAGTAGAAGCTGTGGCAAATTAGAACTTGTTAAAGAATATGATGAAAGCTAAGTTTGTTCCACACTACTACTACCATGACCTCTACCAAAAGCTTCAATCACTCAAGTAAGGGAATAAGAGTGTGGAGGATTATCATAAGGAAATAGAAGTAATGTTGATGAGACTCAAATTTAAGAGGACCATAGAGCAACAAGGGCTAGGTTCTTAGGAGGATTGAATAGGGAAATAGACAATTTGGTAGAGTTTCACTCCTATGACCATTTTGAGGATATGGTTCATGCTGCTGTAAAGATTGAACGGCAACTAAAGAGGAGAACCTTTGCTAAGCCTGCACTTCCAAATCTCAACACCACTAGCAAGATGCCAACTAAGATGGATGATGCTTCTAAACCTTTCCAATGGGAGTACAACAAGCCAAGGGAATGATAAAAGCCTAGGAAAGATTAGAAACCTAGGGGAGGTTGGAACAAGGATAAAGAAAAAGCCATAAAGAGGTCACAACATAATAGAGACATCAAGTGCTTTAAGTGTCTTGGCTATGGACATACTTCCCATGAGTGTCCAAGAAAAAAGGCCATGTATACTTTAAGGCATAAAAAAGAAAAACACAGGGCAAGCAGCGGAAGTGAAAGAAAAAAAAAAAAATAGAAAAACTGATGAACAGGGGAACCGAACAGGCACAGGCTTCGGCAGCTCGAGCCGGCACCGGTTGTACTTCGTGCTAATTCCGAGGTTTAAAAAAATTACCTCTTTTCCTTATTCTAAGAATTAGCTACACCGGAATGTGTGCAATTGGGGTAGGTACGTTGGTGGAGACCACTGGTGTAATTCCTGCAAGTCTCCTACTCCATCTGTGCATGTATGTAAATGCCAAACTCTCGGTCTTCCAGTATATGGCTAATCTAATTCTATTTGGAGAACAACTAACAGAACTAAGGAATATTTTCTGGAGAGGGAGAGAGAGAAAGACGTGTGGTTCTTTTAATAGAGAAGAATCCGTCAAAAAACCACGTTGTTTCCAATCTTCCTGTTTAACCTAAACAAAACCCTAGGTTAAATTGGACTGGGCCGTTAGACTCTTAGTTTAACCTTTTTGGACTAAATTAATTATTCTAATTAGAACCAACTTAATGGCCCAACAAATAATTAATTTTCCTAACCCAAATAAACTAGTCCAATTAACAAGCTTATATTAGTTTAGTCCCATATTAATCCCTAATTATTCAAACTGGGCCAAAGCCCTGAATAATTAATTAATCCACCAAACTAATTTAATTAATTCTCTCTCTCCATGGACCTTTATTTTATCCTAGCCTAATAATTAAATCAGGATACTTAAATAAAATATATTCTATTTAATTTAAGATCAATTCATTAGCCCGTATTTAATTAGGACTCATGGTCTATTCTGGGAACCAAAAGACACACCGCCTTAGCTACTAGAATGACCAAAAAACCCTTGCCATATAAATAGCTGTATTTTGCATTTTAAATATTTCCTAATATCACCATAAGAAAATATTAACCTCAAGGACAATGCTGCATTAGCAAAGTCTCCGACCTACAGGTGTAATGACTAAAATACCCCTCTATACATCGCTGTACATTTAGAGAGGAAGAAATGTACTAACACCTCTCTAAATGACATCTACCATCCTTAGGCTTCTAGTCCAATGATCCACGACTTCTTGGATTGTTTCCGCTTTCTAAGAGAGCTACCCTAAAGCAAACATCTAAGTCATGTTTCCCAGGGCCCTGGATATGTAGATCATTCAAAAAACCACAAAGGGCGATACAGTATACAAACTATCTTGTACAAGTGTGTCTTAACTAACTAGTCACACATACCCAACATGCAAGTATATTGGCCGTACGATAGAACCTCAACTATAGCATATCAAAGAACAATCTTCTAGTGTAACATCCCAAAACCTAGGCCCAACAAGGTAGGGGATGTCACCACATCCAAAGGACAAGGGGTCTTTATAACTAGGTTACACAAACGAAAATAAAAAAAATACTTTAAAATTAAACTTATTACAACCCAAAATTTCAGGAACAAATCCAAAATAAATTGATTACTATCATCTCTCAAAACAACACATAAAATAAATAACATAAAGTCTTCAAAGCAGGCAACGAATCTAGCTACTCATCTTCACAGTAAGATCGACTTGAAAACATGGCATAAAAGGTGATGAGATAAAAATCTTAGTAAGCCCATGTGTGCTTTAAGTGTTTCAGATAAAATAGTTCATGTATGCAAGTTGTAAAAATTGTAAAAAACAAAGTGCTGGCAAGTAATAAATAAGGTTAAAAATAAAGAGTGGTGTTTTACTTTTCAAACCATATATGTGCACAATAAATACAACCACTCAAATGGGTAGCCATGGGTTACCATACATTAGGCCCCATAACCATATAATGGTCAGAATGCCACACTTTGTGTAGACTGACAAAAGGTAGGTGATCGGCCTATCGGGTGAGATACTCCTCCTTCTCTACACCCAAACTTATCAGTTGTGTACTCCAAAAACACAAAGTTCACATGACTAAAACTTGCTAGCTCGGACCGACATGACCTACTAGACTGGCATCCTATCCGGGAAGGACTCACCCTTCAGAGGTGGCCACCTACTGAGAGACTTACCCTAACCCTTCAAAGACAAGTCCTAGTAGTCTACCCTTATTAAGTACTCAACGATGATTGTCCCACTTGGGAAAAACTGATAATACATTGCTTTATTTGAAAATAACAATTAAGGGTTTCTAAAATTCTTGTCAAAGTTGGTTTTTAGAAAGACTTTAGTGTTTGTGCAAAACGGCTTGTTTGATTTTCAAATGAATTGTTTGACTGAAACAAGAAAGGAAACAGTCCTTAATTGCCTTTACAAAATGAGTGTGCCATACACATCGCGTTTGGCTTGCCATAGAAACCTTTTGTCTTCAAATAAGTTTATGCAGAGGCTTACCTGATCCTTTGCTTGATCAAATTCAAAAGTCTTCCAAAGCTGACCTAACCCTAGCTGGGGTAAACACAAGTCTTAAGGTTATACTCAAGCTATATTCACTTACATAAAAAATCCTTGTTCTACTTACTACAATCATGACCCTAATATCTTAAGCTTTAAGGCTAGATGATGATGTGCTTTATAAAATAAGACTAGCTTGATAAGTTAAAATAACTAGGGGTTGTAAAATAATTACTAATAAGTTATAGGTTCAAATAATAAATCTTGAATGTTGGTATTAATAAATAAACTAGGGTTTAATTATTGAAGGGTCCTAAGTCCTGGTTGATATTAATAAATGGTAATTCTTAAGTAGTATTATTAAAGTAAATATTAAATTATTACTAATCTCTTAATTGATACTTAGTAAATAATTAATAATAAATAAATTTTATCAAGTTTTGATTAATAGATATCAAATGAATATTAATAGTATTTATGAATATATGGTCTACAAGGTTATTAATATTTTACTTATTTATATCAAAGGTTTTATTTGTATATTTATTTATATATTATTTTTAATAGGATATATCATTTATTTGGCTAATAAAATATCACTATTTCATTTAGTACTCCAATTCCAAAACTTCCTAAGAATTTTGAAATCTTTGAAGGAAAAACATAGTAATAATTTTAATTGGGGTAATAAAATTTGCTAATCAAAATAGCCTAGGATCAACAAGGTCATGATCATAATTTTCCTATTGCTAACAAGATTCATGAACACATACTCCAACATCAATCAACAAACTATTCTATTCATGAACAAAGGCTTAAATCCATACCTACTATCACATGATCAAATCCCTACTAAGCATAATCATACTCACGGCTTCAATGAAAAAAAGGACATAATATCCTATTCACCAAAGGTGACATAACATTCTAGCATGCTTAAAAATTCATAATTTCTTAAGACATGATGAACATGCATCGATCCCCAAGGAAATTGATAAAGCTTAACCATGATCAATCATTCTCATGCTCCAATTTCAACCCCTTTATACATATGCATATACTCACTCCCCTATTCATATTCTATCCTCTCTATCAACAACCAAGAGACATGAATCCAGAATTCAAAAGAAAGGTTAAAGAGAAATACTTAGTTGATGACTATCTCGATGAAGATTTAAGAAGTTCCACGCACTTGAGAGGCTTGAATCGTCCAAAAGAGAAGAAAGAAAACAGCCATGGCTGTAGCAACCATTTCAGCCGAGAGAGAGAGAGAGAGAAAGAGATCATTAGTATGATATGTTAAAGATTGAAGGGAAGAATATGAACAAAAGTTGTTCTTAATTACCTTGATGATGTTCTTGAGACTTCAAGGAAAATTTTGGTTTTGATCTGATTGTCAATTTTTGTTTTCAAGATTTGATGTTATAAAATCCATAAATGGACTCTAGAGAGTATGTAGGCATGTTCTGGAGTTTTTGGAAGGGATTGGAGGTGTTTAGAGTAGTCTTTGGCTTGAAGAAAGGTAGTGTGTGTTCTTGGTGTTCTTGGTGAAAATGGAGAGGA
Organism: Voacanga thouarsii; assembly: GCA_026120185.1. Classification (NCBI taxonomy): domain Eukaryota; kingdom Viridiplantae; phylum Streptophyta; class Magnoliopsida; order Gentianales; family Apocynaceae; genus Voacanga; species Voacanga thouarsii. The sequence goes on from JANUWF010002207.1 coordinate 1,332,161, forward strand.
TTAGAGAGAAAATGCTGGGCGAATTTCTGAAAGGGCTGGCCAAATGATTGAGGGAGTTTTGGGATTTTGATTTTCAGATTAGAGAGGAGAGAAAAATCTGGTTGTTTGAAATTCAAAAGGAGAAATTTAAGGAGTGTTTTAAGGTAAAAGATATGGTAATGGTGCTTGACTAATGGAGGTTGCTTAGAACTACGATGGCCGACTAGTTTGCTGTGTTTTGCTGAAATGAATGAGGGTTGAAAGACCTATAAGGCTGGCCAAAATTCTGAGTTCAATGGTGGGGAGAATTTCTGGTTATGAAGCTTAATCTAAGGGTGTTATCATGCAGCAAATGCTGGAAATTTTGAAATTCAATTGAAAGTTTGATTGGAGTAATTGTAGGAGGAATTTGAGGAATGGCTATGGAGTCTAGTTGTGTAAAGTCAGTGGATAGGGTAATGGAGTTTAGTTCATGGCTGAACAAAGGCTAACTTAAGGAGGTTTGAGGTGGTTTTCGGACAAGGCTTGAAAAAAGCAATGCTGGAAATTTTCTGGTTGTGATTCGAATTAGTTTGCTAAAATTTGCTGTGCAGTTTTCTGCAGTGTTCCAGTTGATTTGCAGAAGGTTTTGAGAGGTGTTTGAAGGTCCTTTATGGCTGGTTTCCAGCCTTGTATATGGAGGAAAAGCAGAGGTAATTTACTGGTTTGAAGGTAGAAGAAACAGCTTTGATTTTGGCTTGCTATGCATCAAAACTGTCCAGAATTTTTTTCTGGTTTGCACAGCTTTGTGCAGTCCGGTTTTTGGCAAAAGAATTTCAGTCTTCAAGCTGAATAAGTTGGCCATTTTTGTAGCAGAAATTAAGTAAGAAAGATGGCTAAGATTTTCGAAGGTTAGGCTGCTCAAGAATCTAGAAAAAATTCAGATTTCTTCCATGGAGAAGATGAACACTATGGAGTGGAGTTTGAAGGTTCAACCATGGAGATTAATTTCTCTTGGGAACCTTCCTTAATTCCTTCCCTATTTTCAAGCCAATCTCCAACCTCTAGGAATCATTTTCAAAATTTCCTAGGCCAAGAATCCTTGCGGAATTTTCTGGAATTAAAACCATAGAATTGGATGAATTTTGAACAAACTTAATTGGTAAAGAGTTTAGGGTAAGCTAGGGAATAAAAGGACATGGATCCCTCAAGAATTCTTTTTAGGACATAAGAATAGGATTAGGACATTCTCTTCATGGCTCCCCTAGGACAACACTCCTATTTTTACTTATGGAATGCAAGAGACAAAAATCTAACCTTAAATTAAAATAATCATGATAAAACTTAAATGATGTGATTTGAACTCATGACCTTACAGATTAATTCCAAAGCTCTAACCACTAAACCAAAACAACTCTTGTTCTCATTCTCTCTCTCAAATATTCTTCCTATTTAATCCTCAAGCTATCTTCCTATTTTGACTTCAAGCAAAATTACCATTTTACCCTTTCCTACTCAATAAGCATAACTAAGCTTTTTAGCCTATAAATCATAATTCTAAAGCACGTAAAATCATTCAAAAACTTGTATATTCATGTAAAGTAATATGATATGTATCCCGACCCCCCTCACTCTAGGGTTGGCTTTAGGTGGGGTTTTACATCCTTTCCTCCTTAGGAGAATTTCGTCCCGAAATTCAAACATACGTCTATCTCAGATCGGGATACTTCCGCTTTACCCACTCTTCTATTTCCCATGTGGCATCTCGTGTGCCGTGATGCTCCCACTGCACCTTTACCATCAGAATCTGCTTGTTCCGGAAAGTCTTGATACTTCGGTCCAATATCCTCACGGGTTTCTCCACATAGCTCAGGTCGGGTTGCAACACCAACGGCTCATCATTCAAAACATGTCCGGGATCGGCATTGTACTTCTTCAGCTGCGACACATGAAACACGTCATGAATTCCTACCAATCCATTCGGCAAATCCAATCGATACGCCACCGGCCCAATTCTCTTATTTATCGAAAACGGTCCCAAATACCTCATATTCAACTTCCCACCTTTTGGATGCTTCAAGATTCCTCTATTTGGTGTCAGTCTTAGGAATACACTGTCTCCTACCTGGAATTCTAATTCACTCCGCCTATTATCTGCATAGCTCTTTTACCGACTCTGGGCCGCTTTTAACCTTTCCGTGATTAACTTGACCTTGTCCAAAATTTCCTAAACATAGACTTCTCCGGATTTGCTTATATGGCCATCCTCTGACTAACTCCAGTATAGCGGTACTTGACACTTGTGCACATACAGTGCCTCATACGGAGTCATTCCAATCGAAGCTTGATAACTGTTATTGTAGGATAACTCTACATACGGCACACATTCAATCCACTTATCCCCAAAATCCAATACACAGGCTCTCAACATATCCTCTAATATCTGTATAACCCTTTCTGACTGTCTATCGATTTGTGGATGTGCCGTCGTACTAAACTTCATACTAGAACCCATCAATTCTTGAAAGTTACCCCAAAATCGAGATGTAAATCTCGGATCTCAGTCAAACACAATACTTGAAGGGACTCCATGCAGTCAGACTATTTCTCGCACATAGGTCTGAGCCAACTTCTCCATAGAATCCCTTACATTCACTGGTATGAAATGTGCTGATTTGATTAGTCAATCTACCACTACCCATATAGCGTCCTTTTGGGTCCTTGCCATAGGGAGTCTGGTAACGAAGTCTATGGTCACTTCCTCCCACTTCTATTCAGGTACTGGCAACAGTTGCAACAGTCCTGCTGACTTCTTGTGCATTGCTTTGACTTTCTAACAGGTGAGACATGTCGAGACATACTTGACCACGTTCGACTTCATTCTGATCCACCAATAGGCCCTTTTTAGATCCTGATACATTTTGACCTCCCCCGGATGAATGGCGTACTTGCTCTTATGCGCCTCCTCCAAAATTCTATCCTTCAATTGGTGCACTTCGAGTACACACAACCAATCTCTGAAATACAAAACTCCCGCTTCATCCTGCCAGAATTTACTACCTTGTCGTTTGAGCTCTTTGTCCTTGAAAAGATGAAATTCTTCATTACTTTGTTAAGCTTCAATAATTTCCCGCCTTAGGTCTGGTATCAACTTCACGTTGCTAACAACAATTTTCTCCTCTTGCAGTTCCTCTCTTCTATCCAACACATCCTGAACCCGTTGCCACCATGCTCGAGCTGGGCCCCTCAATCGGAATGCAGCAAACTTCACCATTCAGTTCTCAATGTATTGAAGCGTAACGAAGATGTCTTCATTCTGCTCTATCCATTGTTTAGCTTTCTGATCCTGCTCAGCTTCTCCCAAGAAGATGGGCGGTTGGAATTTTAGAAACTGCTTCAAAGCTTCATCCTCTCCCTTTAGATTCCTCTGTTCAGTCAAAATCTGAAAAATCTCGATCATCTTGCTGAATGCTTGCACCATTGTCACTTCAACAGATTTTTCTGACCTCATTTCCAAATCTGGCTCACTCTCATTTCCCTGGTTGGGTGACTGCATTTGAGTCGCCTCAACCTCCAGTATCACAAGTTCTGCCTCCAGAACTCTTCCGCTTGATGTGGCTACACGGCGCTTGGGTGCCATTCTAAACTATACCCAGATAATGAGTTTATGCATTCAAGCTTTAAATCATTTCAGTTGAGCAAGCATTCACATTCAGATTTAAGTAAAAGGAAATCAGATGTAAGTTTTGTATAAAGAATTGCATAAAAAATTTCTCTCAAACCTTAGAGTACTCCAGGTACCCTTATTTGCATAAATTTGAAATTAAAACAGTAAACAGGAATGAAATTCTTAACATAGAGGTTTATGGAAAGTTGGAAATAAAAAATCCTAATCATAGTAGTCTTTAGCCTCCCCAGTCCTCATTAAAGTCTTCAAAGTCAGCCTCATATAACTATTCCCCATAATTCTTAGTAATGTCTATCCCAGCCCCACTTGCAAACCCATCCATTGGTTCTTTCCCGAGTCACCTAGAACTCTTTCCAGTCTCAACCTGATTGGGTGGAAGTATAAAGGAAGGTCTAGATGGAGATTCATAATCTATCTCCCCCGAATCATCATTATCCGCTGACAAGTCAACTACGGGACTAGGAGAGTAGGGAACATATTCCATATCAATTTCCTCATCTTCACTATCAGTAACCAAGTCTATCACAGGTATTTGGGGTGGCTCATTGATCGGGACCTCATCGTCACTGCTATCATCCAAGGGAATAATTGGCTGCAGTGCAGGCAGAGGCACTAATAGGTCTTCCAGGTAGATAGGGATGGGAGGAAGCAATTGCTGCCCTTTCCTTGCGGTTCTAATAATTCTAACCACCCTAAGCATGAGCAAGACAGGTTAGATAAAAGATTTGAACTTAATAAAATAGAACATATACTATCAATATTTTCCTACACCTAGTCTCTGATACCACTTGTAACACCCCAAAACCAAGGCCCAATAAGGTCAGGGATGTCGCCCCGTCCAAAAGACAATGGAACTTTATAACTAGGTCACACAAATGAAAATAAAAAAAATAATACTTTAAAATTGTACTTATTACAACCCAAAAATTCAGGAACAAATCCAAAATAAATTGATTACTATCATCTCTCAAAACAACACATAAAATAAATAACATAAAGTCTTCAAAGCAGGCAACAAATCTAGTTGCTCATCTCCACAGTAGGATCGACCTGAAAACATGGCATAAAAGGTGATGAGATAAAAATCTCAGTAAGCCCGTGTGTGCTTTGAGTGTTTCTGGTAAAACAGTTTATGTATGCAAGTTGTAAAAATTGTAAAAGAGAAAGTGCTGGCAAGTAATAAATAAGGTTAAAAATAAAGAGTGGCATTTTACTTTTCAAACTATACATGTGAACAATAAATACAACCACTCAAATGGATAGCCATGGATTACCACACGTTGGGCCCCATAACCGTATAACTGTCAGAATGCCACACTTTGTGCAGACTGACAAAAGGTAAGTGATCGGCCTACCGAGTGAGATACTCCTCCTTCTCTACACCCAAACTTATCGGTTGTCCATTCTGGAAACACACAATCCACATGACTGAAACTTGCTAACTCGGATTGGCATGACCTATTGGACTGGCATCCTATCCGGAAAGGACTCACCCCTCAGAGGTGGCAACCTACTGAGAGACTTACCCTGACCCTTCAAAGATAAGTCCTAGTAGTCTACCCTTATTGAGTACTCAACGATGATTGTCCCACTTGGGAAAAACTGATAATACATTTCTTTATTTAAAAATAGCAATTAAGGATTTCTAAATTAAGAGTAAGAATTGGTTGGATCGGAATGTGTGCAAATAGGGTAGGTACGCTGGTGGAGACCTCTAGTGCGATTTCTGTAAGTTTCGTACTCCGTCTGTGCATGTATGTGAACGTCAAACTCTCGGTCTTCCAGTATATGGCCTGCCTAATTCCGTTTGGTGAATAACTAACAGAACTAAGGAATATTTTTTAGAGAGAGAGAGACAGAGACATGTGGTTTTTTTCACAAAGAAGAAGCTGTAAAAAAACCACGTTCTTGCCAATCTTCCTGTTTAACCTAAATAAACCCTAGGTTAAATTGGACTGGGCCATTGGACTCTTAGTTTAACCTTTTGGACTAAATTAATTATTCTAATTAGAACCAACTTTATGTTCCAACAAATAATTAATTTTCCCAGCCCAAAAAAACTAGTCTAATTAACAAGCCTATAGTAGTTTAGTCCCAAGTTAATCCCTAATTATTCAAACTGGGCCAAAACCCTGAATATTTAATTAATCCACCAAACTAAATTAATTAATTATCTCTCTCCAGTGACCTTTATTTTATTCTAGCCCAATAATTAAATCAGGCTACTTAAATAAAATAAATTTCATTTAATTTAAGATCAATTCCTTAGCCAGTATTTAATTTGGACTCACGATCTATATTGGGGACCAAAAGACACACCGCCTTAGCTACTAAAATGACCAAAATACCCTTGCCATATAAAAAGCTGTATTTTGCATTTTAAATATTTCCTAATATCACTATAAGGAAATATTGAACCTAAAGACAATGCTGCATTAGCAAAGTCTCTGACCTACAGGTATAATGACTAAAATACTTCTCTATACATCGCCATATATTTAGAGAGGAAAATGTGTACTAACACCTCTCTAAATGACATCTACCATCCTTAGGCTTCTAGTCCAATGATCCACGACTTCTTGGATTGTTTCCACTTTCTAGGAGAGCTACCCTAAAGTAAACATCCAAGTCATGTTTCCCAGGACCCTGGATATTTTGATCATTCAGACAACCACAATGGGCGATATAGTATAGAAATTATCTTGTGCAAGTCTGTCTTAACTAACTAGTCACACATAACCAACATGTAAGTATATTGGCCCTATGATAGAACCTCAACTATAGCATATCAAAGTACATGCTTCCAGTTTCGTCAGACCACCAACTCATACTCAAGTTGTAGAGTACTAGTCCACGATGTAGCAGTAGTAGTCTAGGTTTCTACCATATAGTACTTTTAATAAACCACTACTACAAGTCCTGTTCTACGTATTCGAAATACGCTTATGTCATGAAGTGAGTGGACTACTCACTGGTTAAAAGTAAGTCATTTCTTATTTGGAATTCACAACATAATAACCTAAACATGATGAGATTCTCATTCTCATCAATATGTTAAAAACAAATGTTTATGTGTTAAGTAACCCGTTATCCATACCTTACTGTGAAAGACCTCCATTCACATGGACCACTTACTTAAACACAATGGGTTTTTTCCAAATGTAATTGTGCACAGATAAAATGTAAATTCACAAATAATTTTTGAAAATAAACTCTTTTATTAAAACATTTGATATTTACATTAGAAACCTAGTTTAAGAGGGCATATTTCCCAACAATACTAACCCTTATGGAGAAGGCTCAACCGATAAAGAAGAAGAGGGAGAAAGGTACCAAAGAGACCAAGAAGAAAATATGGAAAAGAAAACTGATGAAGGGGAAATAGTTAGCAAAAAATTCCTTAGTTAGAGTCATAAAAAGATCCATGAACTCTCAAGCAATTGAAGACCAAGACCATTAGCAAAGAGAGAACATATTCTACACAAGGTGTCAAATCAACAAGACCTATATAGTGTCATTATGGATGGTGGGAGTAGTACTAATGTGATTAGTGCAAGATTAGTTAATGAATTGGGCATGAAATAGATTAAGCACCCCAAACCCTACACGATATAATGGTTGAATGATAATTGGGAATTGAAGGTTAATAAACAATTCTTGGTATCTTTTGAAATAAAGAAGAACAAAGATTATGTGATATGTGATGTGGTGCCTATGCAAGTGGATCACTTGCTCCTAGGGAGGCTTTAACAATATGATAGAAATGTGAAGTATGATGGGAGGAAAAACACTTATTTCATTCTCAAATAAGAGTCCAAATTCACTCTTACCCCTATACCTCCAAGTGAGGTGAACAAATACCAAAAATTCATGAGGGAAAGAGAGAAGAAAAGGGAGCACAAGATACCAAACAAAAATAAGAGTTAGAGAGAAAAGAACAAGAGAAGAAAAAGAAATAGTTGAGGGAGAGAATGGAAAGACAAATGCCTTTAGCCATCATGAAATCATGGTAAAACGGGTCATGAGACAAAAATCTCAGTAAGTCCGTGTGTGCTTTAGGTGTTCAGTGAAATCAGTTCGTAGATGCAAAGTATGAAATCTTTACAAAAGAATTGCTGGCAAGCAATAAATATTAGTCAAAAGCAAGAGTGGTGTTTTAGCTTTTCCAAGCATACATAATCAATAAAATCAACCACTCGAAATAAATAATTATGGGTTACCACACGTTGGGCCCCATAACTGGTCAGAATGCCAACACTTTGTGCAAACTGACAACAGTTAGGTGATCGGCCTACCGGGTAAGATACTCCTCATTCTCTATACCCAACAACAACCAGGTGTCCATTCCGAAAAAACACAGTCACTTGACTGAAATAAAATAAACTGCTAGCTCAGACCGGCACGACCTACTGGACTGACATCTCATCCGGGAAGGACTCAACCCTCAGAGGTGGCCACCTACTGAAAGACTTACCCTAACCCTTCAAAGACTAGCCCTAGCAGTCCACCCTTATTGAGTACTCAACGTAATGTATCCCACTTGGGAAAAATGAACAAAACACAATTCTACTTGAACATGGCAATTAAGGGTTTCCAAAATCTTTGTCAAAAATAGTTTTAGAAAGAGTTTTGAGTTTGAGTAAATCTGCCTATTAATTTTCAAATGAATCATTTATCGGAAATAAATCAGGAGCCAACCCTCAATTGCCTTTACAAAAATGAGTGTCCATGCACTTTATATTTGGCTTGTCATAATTTAACATTTTTCATCAATCATGTTTTATGCAGGAGCTTACCTGATCCTCGCTCACAACAATAGGTCTCCAACAGCTGACCTAACCCCGCATGGTAAAAATAAACCACAATCAATCTCAAGCCACAATTCACTTCCTCAATTTTAAATTAACTCCACTCACTACTATCATGATTCTAGTGTCCCAAGCTTTAAGGCCAAACAACAAGTAAATAGGTTTATAAGCTAAGGGTAATTTGATATTTAAAATAATTACTATTTTGGGAAATAAGTACTAATAAGTTAAAGGTTTAAATATTGCTAAGAAAATTTAGAGTTTATTTGATGAAGAGTCTTTGGTGGTTTTTAGGAAAAATAATGATTTATTAATAATTTAGTTGTTAGAAAATAATTGATAACCAAAGTTAGTTGAAAATGAATTTTAATGAGTCTTGCTTGAAAAATAATAAATAAGTTTTAATAGGCTTTGATTAAAGGATAATAATTAAATTTATAATAATAAGTATTTTACTAATTATGATTATTTCCATAAAAGGCTTTAGTTGTTTCATTACTTTATATAATATCTATATATTTTATTTTTAGTAAGAGCTATTATTTATTTGACTAAAATATCCTTAATATATATATATAATAATCCAATTCTACCCTTCCTAGGGTTTTTCGAAATTACTAGCCAAAAATCATAATATTAAATATTTTATTTGAAGAAATAAAATTTAGCTTCGGGACAACTAGGTCATGATCATATTTCCATGGCTATTCACAATCATGAACATATACAATCCTTCAATTCATCAAATCATCCAAATCATGCATACAAGCATAGATCTCAATTTATCAAAATATGATCTAACCCTTACTAGCATAAATATGATCATGGCTTCAATAATCCAACATGAATATAAATTCTATTCACCAAAAGTGACATAATCTCTAGCAAACTTCACCACAAATACTACCTATGACATGGTAACATGCATCAAACCTCAAATCATCATACAATCAACCAGGATAATCCTTCCATGCATAAATCCCATCTCCTTCACAATCATACATATATTCATGCTTCAATCTCAACAATACATACTCAAATCCTATTACAATCCACCTTCTACCATCATCATCCTAGAGACATGAATCTAGAGTTTAAAAGAAAGATTGAAGGGACTTACTTGGTTGATGAATACCTTGAAGGAGTTTAGAATGGATCTCAACTCCTAGATGCCTAAAATCATCCAAGGAAGATGGAGGAAGCATGGCCATGGAAGAAGAAGCCATCCGGCCAAGAGAGAGAGTTTCGGCCATGAGAGAGAGAGAGACCATTAGCATGTTTATTCATATATATTTTCACTAGAGATCAAAATTGGAGAAGATGAAGTTGTTAGAACAAACCTACCTTGAAGGTGTTCTTGAACCTTCACAGAATTTTCTGGTTTTGATCCAAACTAGCGAGTTGGTTTGTGGAGTTTGATGTTAAAAATGGTGTTGATGGACTCATGGCAGTGAGTAGGTCAAATCTGGAGATTTTAGAGAAGGTTTGAAGTGATTTGGAGGGGTATTAGGTGAAAGGAAAAGTAGGTGTTCTTGGTGTATTGTGTTTGTTCTTGAAGGTTGAAGGAATTTGAGAGAATTTGATTTGCAGCTGCCGAATTTTCTGTAGGGTTTAGGAAGATGGTTCTCTGATTTGGAAGGGAAAAGGAAAGGCTAGTTGTTAAAATCCTTGAAGAATATTTTTAGGAAGCAAATTTGGAAACTAAATATCCTAGAATATCTTGATTATTGGATAGCTTTGAAGTCTGCCATGGCCGACTGTTTTGAGCAGAATTTCGGTGGGATGAAAGCTGGTTTAAGGTAGCTTACGGTGGCCGAAAACAAGGTGCATAATGGTGAAGAAAAAGACTGGTTATTTGAGGGATACATTATGGAAGGTTGCTAAACTATGGTGGCTGGAAATTTGGTAATCAATCAAGCATGTTTGCAGGGATTTGTTGGAGAGATTTTCGAGTAGCCATGTCTAAATTTCGTGCAGAAGCTTAAGAGGAATAATGGAGCTCAGTTACTGGAGGGTTAAGGGAAGTTTATGCAGAACAAGGATGGTGTTTCAGCTGGAAGAGAATTAGGAAACAAAGCTGGACAGTGGACTGCACAGAATTTTCGCTGAGCTGAAATTCCTGGACAATTTTTCGGCTACCATTTTCCAGCCAACTTGCAGAGAGTTTGAAGGGGAATTTTAGGGGTTTTCAAAGCTATTTTCTAGCCTTCTTCATGGAGGAAAAACATGGCCAAGGTGCTGAACAAAATCTGGAAGAAAATAGCTTAGTTTTGGACTCTTAAAGTTGCGATTTGTACAGGAATTTTTCCTAGTTTCGCTCCATCTTTGGGCAGTCCGAAAATGGCCAAGGAATTCAGGTTGTAAGCTGATCCAAAAGAACATTTTTTTTGGCAGTATTTGGGAGGGAATGTTAGCTAAGAATCTCGACACCTTGAAGGCATAATAAGCTGGAAAATTTCAGCTCATTCCAAGAAGGAAGATGAACCTAGCTAGAGTGAATTTTTAGCAAGTTCACTAGAATGTTTTATCCTCTTGGAATCTCCTACAACTCTTCCACATTTTTAGACCATAAGAAGTCTTCCACTAAGACATTTTGATCCTACAAAGCCACAGCACTTTACTGAAATTTCTGGAAAGAAAATGGCTAGAACGACTTGATCAAACTAAAGAGTTGAGAAATAAGGAAAATCAAATATCAAGGAAAAATGAATTCCTCTTAGGAAATTCGAGTAGGGCAATGGAGTAGAATGAAGATACTCCTAACATGTCTCTCTTAGGACAACATCACTACCCTACTCTAAGCACATAAAGCCCGAAATTATTACTTCCCAAGCAAAAACAAAATTCAACCAAGCTAAAGCTCCTATGATGGAATTTGAACCCAAGACCTCAAGAATTAATTTCCAAATCTCTAACCACTACACCACAACAACTCTTGTTCTTATTTTCCCTAAAAAAAATATTTTCTATTCAATCCTCAAGCTATCTTCCTATTTTCACCTCAAGCAGAAATTACCAGTTTGCCCTTCTCACTCAATACTCACCAACAAGCCTCTAAGACAATAAAACTCAAATCCAAAGCATAGAAAATCATTTAAAAATATATTTAAACATGCAATAAATTATGATATGCATCCCAACCCCCTTACTATAAGGTTGGTTTTGACTGGGGTTTCACAATGTGGATGGAGTTTATTGGGACATTTTCTTAGGTCATTCAATATAAAAAAGGGTAAGGAGAATGTGGTTGCGGATGCACTATCTTGAAGGTATGTACTTTTAAACTCTTTGGATGCTAAACTTCTTAGTATTAAACTTGTGAAAGAATTGTATGATAATGATGAGGAGTTTGGGGATCTTTTTCATGCTTGTGAGAACTATGCATTTGCTAAGTACTATAGGCATGATAGCTTCTTGTTTAGGGAGGCAAGGTTTTGTGTACAAAAGGGGTCCATTAGAGAATTGCTAATTAAGGAGGCCTATAGTGGAGGATTAATGGGACATTTTAGTATTACAAAGGCCTTATGCATCCTTAAGGAACATTTCTTTTGGCAAAAAATGAGAAGCAGTGTGGATAAACATTGTTCTCAATGCATAATTTGTAGGTCGGCTAAATCTAGATCACTTCCACATAGTTTGTATGCTCTTTTACCCATTCTAAATCCTCCTTAGGCTGATATTTCAATGGATTTTATATTCGGATTGCCTAGATCCAAATGGGTTAAAGATTCTATATTTGTGATTGTTGATTGATTCTCAAAAATAGCTCATTTTGTGGCATGTTTCAAGACTAATGATGCTTCCTATATTACAGATTTATTCTTTAAAGAAGTGGTGAGAATGCATGCGATTCCAAAGACTATTGTATCGAATAGGGATACTAAGCTCCTTACTCATTTTTGGATGGTCATATGGAACAAACTTGGCACTAACCTTTTGTTTTCCACAACTTGCCACCCTTAAACGGATGGATAAAAAGAAGTGGTCAACTAAACACTCACCCAACTCTTGAGGACCATCATTGAGAAGAACTTGAAGAATTGGGAAGAATGTCTGCCACATATTGATTTTGCCTATAATAGGGTTATTCACTCTACTACTTCTTAATCTCCCTTTGAAATTATGTATGATTTTAACCCTCTAACTCCTTTGAATTTGGTTCTTTTGCCTATAGGTGAATAGATGAACCTTGATGGAGCTAAGAAGGTAGAATTGGTGAAGTCTCTCCACCAAAAGATGAAGACAGCTATTGCAAAGAGAAATGAAGAGATCGCACTTAAGCGAAATCAAGAAAGGAAAAGGGCTTCATTTGAGCCCAGAGATTAGGTATGGGTACACCTTCACAAGGAGAGATTTTTCACTCAAAAAGAAGCAAATTATACCCAAGAGACGATAGGCCCTTCCAAGTCATTTCCCAAGTTGGAGACAATGCTTATAAGATCGCTTTACCCGGTGAGTATAAACTGAGTGCAACGTTTAACATTAATAACTTAACTCCTTTTAATGTAAGTGACAATTCATGGAAGAATCAACTTTAAGAAGAAGGAGTTGATAGGAATCAAGCTAGCCAATTAGTTCAATCTCAAGAAGGAGGAACGAATTTGCAAGTACTAATGACAAGATCGAGAACTAAGAGGTTCTAAGGTGATATCCAATTACTCTTGCAACCATGTTTGAAGATGAAAGAGTTTTGAAAGGATGATGAAGGTAGCCAAGAGCTTAATTTGATGACTATCTAAGAGGAATCCTAACAAAAACCCCAACAACAATTTAAACCTGCACCAAATGAGGGAGAAAATACTAAAGACCAGCGAAACAGCACCAAACCAGCACTTGCCTAAGTCGACAGTAGCTAGCCACTGCCAGTATAGAAGTTGGGTTCCAACAAAAAGCCAGCGCTAGCCCATGTTAAGTCCCAAACCCTGTTTTGCGAATTTTTCAAGTTTTCTCTGGTTTCTTTCTACTTTTAACACTATGTAAAGACCTTTTAAGGCCTTAATTTGTCTGAGGGCCTTAGTAATCACTTAGCTAGGGTTAGAGTAGTATAAATACATCTTTTTATAATTTGACAAGATAATCTACTTACTTTATTCAAATTAAAAGGGAGTCTTGAGAGGTCTTTACTTCCTTATTCATCATATTCAAGACCATGATTAGGGTTTAATCCTCCCTTTGAATGAGTCTCTTAAATCTTGTGGATAATCTAATCTGGTTTCTTTTGATTGGGTCACAGTTGCTTTGTTCTTCCAAGATTTATCTTGAATTCTATTATTTGGTTGCCTATAGCTCTAGTTCTCTTGTTGTAGCTCTATCTTTGTTATTTCAAGGATATTTAGGAGAGTCTATAGTTAGTCTTGCTACTATTCTTATAGGTTTTTTATGCTTAGTTCTTCACGGGATTGCTAGAGTGTAGTTGTTAGGGATATGCCCTAGAGTCAATTTGTACTTATACTATTGTCGTTATATTTTATATAATAATATGAGGTTTTCCTTTTCATGAATAGTGCATTTTTGTTTTGTGGTCATCAAGTACGTGATTTAATAGTAAAACCCAACAATAAAAATAATGACTATTCTAAAACAGTCCCTAGTCGATTGTTATTATTTGAACAATAATAAATTAAGATTAGTATGTGTGTGACTAGATGGCTATGTTTTACTGGTCATGGATATTTGTGATATCAAGTCAAAACATAAATAAATGTTAGAGAACATTGTATTAGACATGACCCATTATGAGAGTACTTTATGGAACATGTCATAAGTACTTTCTAACCATAATGACATTAAAAGTCCTTCGACCTAAATTCATCATAATTTCCTACTTGATAAATTCTATATTTTGACGTTATCCAAGGTTTTCTTTAACCAGATAATAAATTAGACTACTGTTGGATATAGAATAAATCAAGGAGAGGAATATGATTGATAGTGAAGGAATTTATCCCTCTCAATTGTAGGAGAGATATCCATGGGCCCCTTGATAAGTTAGATTATTAAAATGCATAGTCGTGCTCAAATATATCAATCTAAGATATTGATATCATTTGTTTGAACAATCTACTATGAAATCAAGAAATAATTTATTAAACTTAATAAGGATGACATGTTCCGTGCCTTATGCTTAATCTGGATATCGTATGACAAAAGGACTAAATATAAAAATGTGGTTTGGTTCAAAGAGATCACTGGTCTTCGTTTAACTTGGATAGTTATAATGTTTTGTTGGAAATCGCTTTTAACTTGTGGGACATTTAAATATGATTTAGGCACATTGCCAGTGTTAAATGAACCTATAGGGTCATATAATAAGCGAACTTATTAGGTTATTTTTCTAGTAACTAGATTCGATGAATCTAGAAATATGTCTAAGTTAATCGAACCTAGAAAAATTTACCAGATACAATGAATTTGAAAATATGTCCACATTCGATGTATCTGGATGATTTCCAGATTATAAGAATCTAACTCGATAAATTAATTAGTTAAATTACCGAGATAATGGCAAAATCTTATCATATCAATTTTTAATTTAATTTGAATTTAGATTAAAATATGATAAGATATTATCAGATTTGGACCCTAAGAGATTCGGGAGTTTTTAAGAAAACCCTAGCCGTCTTCTCAACAGTCTTGTTCTTTTGAAAAATTTCGTGCCTCTATTTACCAGAAAAAAACCTCTCAAACCCTAGGTGCTAGCACTCTCAGGGTAATGAATCAGTTCACCATGTGTACCAATAGAGGACGTTCGCACACTGCAACGTCTGCTGATTGTTCGAGTTGCACATACAACAGCATAATCAAAATCGAAGGATCTCGATTACGCCAAAAAGAGGTAATTCTATAAACCTTAGATCTTCTTAATCATTTACTTGGATCCTTGGAAGGCATTCGTGGATGTTTTTCGCGTTTAGGAGTCCTCAAATCCTAACAATGGTATCAGAGCAACTTGCTAAACAATTAGGTTGATTCATCTGTGTTAATCGTATTGTTGAATATATGTATGATTTATATATGTGAATTTAAACAGTGTATATTGCATGTTCACAGGATTATGATTTTAGAATACTTAGCATGCAGACTGCCTGAATTAGGTTTAATCAGTACGTCTTAGTTGTTTGATCAGACCAGATTATTTGCAAATTGTCTGTAAATTGGTTTGTTTTAATATTGCAACACCCCACGACTACGTACCCTAAAAGGGCGAGGATGTTGCCCCGTCCTGTAGGACAAGGGGTCTTTAGAACTAGGTATAAAATATAAAGGCAATCTCCAAAGGAATCAACTTAGATAAATAAAGAAATACTCTTATTACATCAGGCTCAACTTGGAGCAAAATGAAATAAAACAAATATTGTTCAAAAGTATAAACGACAAAAGTCCCCTAGAACAGCATAGGAAAAATAGCCAAAGCCTCTACTATCAAGCCCCGCTGCCTCAACACAGTCTATCTCCTGAAAACATGATGTAAAACGGTGTCAGAATAAATCTCAGTAAGTCTTGTGTGTGCACATGGTGTTTTGAATAGTACGTGTATGCAAAGTGCAAAACATCTGTAGAAATAATTTGGCAAGTCATAAACAATCTCTTTTCGCAAGGAGTGGGTTTTTCTCATTGTCACACTTTGTACAAAATAAATCCTCCACTCGAATAAACAGTCATGTCACCACACTTTGGGCTCCATGAGAACAAAACGGCCAAGGCACCACACTTTGTGCACCTTGTCCAGACCAGATTACCACACGTTGAGCGTTCTGATCAAGGTGAGTGTACAGCTCATCGGGTGAGATACTCCTCCATATCTACACCCAACAAAACCATCCAGGTGTCCATGCCTGGAATATAAATAATACCATATCAGGTACAAATGCTAGCTCGGACTGGCCTAACCAACCAACACTGTCGCCTTTTCAAGCAGAGTTCATCTTCTGGAGGTGGCCTCCTGCCAGAAGACTTACGCCAGCCCTCCAAGACTAGTATTGTTAGCCTACCCTTATTGAGTACTCAACGAACATATCCGTCAATTCCTGATTCACAATATTTCCAAACCTTGGCTTTGTACAACGTGGTTTTCCTTAAAAGAGATTTCTAAAACTTTAAGGAAAAGAATAGTTTTCTTGATAAAATCATTAGTTTGACAAAACCGGTTAAAGAATAAATATCCACGTTTACAACCCAAGCAACCATAGTTCAACAATAGCTTTACAAAGCTTCACAACATAGACTTGCCATCACAACATTTAACCAAAGAGTTTATGCAATGACTTACCATCACAACATTTAACAAAAGAGTTTATGCAAGGACTTACTTGATATGCCTCAGATAAACGTGATAAATTCACAGCTTACTTTCCTCAATTAACCTCCTGATCTAAACCATATAATATCATGATCAGGGTCTCAATTAATCCAAACATGCTCTAATCTCATTTATTTTCACAACAATTTGCAATCTCCTATTTAATTCCAAGTAAACTATCCAATCCCCAAAGATCATACACCATGACCACATGCTTATCCCACTGATTAACATCATTAAACTTTACTTTCAGCATCAAGGGCGGGTATTCCCTTACCTTGCAACAACCGGGTGATGAGGTCTCGATGCTCCTATGGTGGTCATCCCGAGTTCGCTTGAGAAGAAGAGAAAAGCTACCTCCTTTGCTCCTCTTGACCGAAAATTAAAGAAGAAGATGGAATCAACCTCTATGGGGCGTGATTTAAGGGAAGAAGAAGGAGAAAAGAATCATTAGAGAAAACGGCATCAAGAGGTTGAAAGAATTTTTGCTTACCTTAAGGTGTGTTCGATTTTTGCTTAGAATAGTTCTTGAGTTTTCAAAAATTTGCAGAGAGGATTTGCTGGAATTTTCGTATAGAATGGAGAGGATAGACGGCTGCTATGATTTAGAGTTGGAGAAGATTGGTTTAGGGTTAGATGGTGATGTTTAGAAAGACTCCTAATGGCTTTAAGTTTCTTGGACAGCAAGGGCGAAAATTTCAGCTTGTGATGTCTCTCCTTGCTGCCGAATCTAGGTGAGTTTAAGGGGGAGAAAATAATCTGCAATTTGTTCCCTTGAGCTGGCTGAAATATTGGTCAAGAGAAGGGCTGATTATGTTCAGAATTTTGGGCCAAACAAGGAAGAGTTTGTGTGGATTTTGGTGAATGAAAATCCTTTGCAAGCTGTGCAAAAATTCTGTGCAAGAGTGACAAGTTTTGGACTGTTTTGGCTGCTGTAGTTCTACCGAAATTTCCAGAGAAAGATTGAGGGTTTTGGGTGCTAAAAATAGTTTGATCAGCTGGGGTTTTTCAGTAGGTTGTGTGTGCAAAATTTCGGTTGGAATAGGTGTACAAGGCTGGCCGAAATTCCCTGCACAAATCTGCCGAAAATCCTGTGCACAAGCTGGACGAATTTCAGTGATTTTGTGTGAATAAAATTCTGGTTTTGTGCAGCTAAGGTAACTTGAATTGATGAGGAGTATTTAGGTGTTTTGAGCTAGGGTTTGAAGAGTTGGATTGTAGCTAAAGAGTGTTGGAATTTCGGACAGCTTGTGTTGACACAAAGCTGCCGAAATTCTGCTAGGATAAGGAAGAAAATCCTAGTTGAATTTGGATTGAAATAAAAGTCTGATTTGCTAAGGGATTTAGGATAAGATTTCCTAGCTTTGGAAGAGTTTGAGTTGAGCGAAAGTTCCTCCAAGAAGTGGCGGCACAATCTGGAATTTTTTTCCAGGTTTTTAGCTAACATTCTAGGGTTAAAATCAACAAGGTTTCCTACTAGGAAAAGGACTCTTTAATTCCAACTATCCATGGTAACATCCATTAAGCTAAAATTAAGCTGGAATTTTATTTATTAGCTAAGGTTTTTCGAATTTCCTAAAGGATAAAAGCTGAAAATTACAAGTGAACTTTATTCCCATCAAAGTCCTTAAATTTAGGGAATAAATATAGAGACTTATTTCCTTGGAATAATGACACTAAAATTTCTCTAGGTTTGCTAGATCTCTTTTCGGCCAAGACATGGAAACTCTAAGGGAAGGAATTTTCAAGAAGAGGAACTAACTTCACAAAAAGTAGGATTTGAACTCGGGTCACCAAATGAAATCACCAACCTCCCCACTATTCCAAAACAACTCCAATACTAATTTTTTTCTACAATCAGTTCTCATCACCCCAATACTCATCCTTCCAAATCTTTGACCAAATCTCCCTTATCCAAATCTTTAACAACACAACTATTTCACATCAATTAATTCAAATGCAAGAGCAACAGAAAAATTCACATGCATCCATGCAAATAAAATAATTCTAAGCTACCACATAAAATGCAAAATGCTATGCAATGCATGACTTTTCCCTATGGTCAAAGGTAGTTTTGGGCGGGGTATTACAGATATGATATGGTATCATAAGCATGCTATCCGTGGTTCTATATTTACGAACTATTTGTATTAATTAACCATGATAATATGTTATCTGTACGAATATGATTAAAAGGGAGCGTTGATTGTCTGTAATATGAAAATTTCACGGCGATGGTTATTAAGGGGTCCAAACGTTAATTTGATTAATATTTAGAAATCCGAAAGCGAAATCTCATTCAATGACAGAAGAAAAAATCATTTTTCCTTCCAAGGGTGCTGCCCCCGAAGACCTCCGCAAGGGGCGCTACCCCCTTGACCCCTGCCCACTGACCCTTGGACCCCACCAGGGGCGCTGCCCTTTGGAACCCCGACTAACTATTCATTGTGTGTTATTCATTTTTTTTTTTATTGTAGTTGTGGATTATTTTGAATAGTGCATAGCATGGCCCATTTTATCCCAATGTGATTGGTAGGTTACATTCTGGTTGTTTTATGTTGTAATTTTTAAATACGGCCTACGTGTCATTTTTCATTGTTGTAAAATTGTACTACTTTCCTAAAATATGAATTATTTTAATTTTACTATCCAATGTAAAAGAATATGGCAGCCTACATTTACAACCAAGGAGGAGTATACTCAAGGCATTACAGAATGCTTAAGGAGTTCATATACCTAGATTGACCACCTTGATCTTCACTTTACTCGTGATGATCAACATAAGTTATGGGCCGTGCTATGTCACTTTTTTTTATGTCTTGCATGCATATTTGATATGCTTATTCCATGCTTACTACAATCAAATTTTTATTTTTAAAAAAAATTAAATGTTAAATGCCTTCCAAAATCAAACACTTGTTATTACTTGGATCATCATATGGTCATTCCTGCCAAAGTAGGATGCTTTTGATTATCTAAGTGAGACAAGATGGAAAATGGTTTTCCATATGTTTGATATGGTTTGACTTAACTGGGCTATCAAAATGGTTTTGGGCCTAGGGCATTATATGAGATATTTTTAGCCAGGACATTTGATGTCTATCTTATTTAAAATTGGAGTTTTATTTAATTATAAGATTAAAGCCAAAGATTACTTATGATTAAAATTAAATATTTATGAAAAAAATTTTTACCCACTACGAAATATCAAAATGTTGAAGTTTTAAAAGTTTAAATGCTTTTAGTGGGAGTTTTCATTAAAGCCTCAAAATTAATTACTTTGCATATTTTGTATGAAGATAATGGCAACAAACAGTTGGAATAACTCATTGCGATCTGTGCTCGAGAAAGACAAGCTTAGTAGGACTAACTTTCTTGATTAGACACGAAACTTAAGAATCGTTCTTAAGAAAGAAAAAAAGCTCTATGTTCTTGAAAATCCTATTCCCTCTACTCTAGCAAATAACATCTCAAAAGCTGAAAAAGATGCTTATAGTAAGCACAAAGATGACTCCAACGATGTTTCTTGCCTCATGCTAGCAACCATGAACTCTGAACTTCAAAAACAGTTTGAAGAAACAGAGGCATATGACATGATTGTGCATCTCAAGGAAATGTTCCAAGAGCAAGCACGGCAAGAGAGATTTGAAACTCACAAGGCGTTAAATGCATGTAAGATGGTTTCTGGCACCTCAGTAAGTGCTCATGTCCTTAAAATGAAGGGCTATCTTGATCATATTGATAAGCTTGGTGCTCCTATTAATCATGACATGGCCACGAATTTGATCTTGGGCTCATTACCTCCTGAGTATGACTAGTTTGTCATGAATTTTAACATGCATAATATGGAGAAATCCATTACTGAATTTCATGGGATGCTAAAACAAGCTGAACTGAACATTAAGAAGAATACTCCTAGTGTTCTAATGGTTCAAAAAGGGAAAAGAAAAAAGAACAACCAAAAGGGCAAAGTCATGGCTAGTAATGGCAAGGACAAGGCAAAGTCCAAGTTCAAGCCCAAACCTAAGGCCAAGACACTAAAGGAGGGAGCTTGCCACCATTGTGGAGAACAAGGACATTGGTTAAGAAATTGCAAGCTTTATTTGGAAGCAAAGAAAAAGAAGGACAGTGAGACTGCCGCTTCAGGTATTTATGTTATAGAAATTAATTTATCTACTTCTGATTCATAGTTATTACATACCGGTTGTGGATCTCACATTTATGAAAATGTACAGGGTCTAAAAGGGAGTAGAGACCTGGCAAAAGGTGAGGTGGACCTACAAGTTGTGAATAGAGCAAAAGTTGCTGCAGTATTTGTAGGAACTTTTGAATTAATTTTGCCTAGTGGATTTGTTTTAGAACTGAATGATTGTTTTTATATTCCTGCTATGAGTAAGAATATTATTTCAGTTTCTTGTTTGGATTTATAAGGTTTTAAATTGGTTATTAGGAATAACATTTTCTCCATTAATAAAAACAGTATTTTTTATGGAGATGCCTCATTATCAAATAGGCTCTATATTCCCAATCTTCATGGATCTTCAAACAAGTCTGTCTATAATATTAATACTAAGAGATTGAAATCCAATTATTTAAATCAGATTTACTTCTGACATTGTCATTTGGGCCATATAAATGAGAAACGCATAACAAGGCTTCATAATGATGGGCTTCTAAATTCATTTGATTTAGAATCTTATAAAACATGTGACTCTTGTTTATTAGGCAAAATGACTAAAACGCCTTTTAAGAGACAAAATGAAAGGGCAACTGATTTTTTGGGCCTAATGCATACTGATGTATGCGGACCAATGAATTCACATGCTAGAAGAGGATTTCAGAACTTCATTACATCATTTACAGATGATTTCAATAGATATGGCTACATGTATTTGATGAAACACAAATCTGAATCATTCTAGAAATTCAAAGAATTTCAAAATGAAGTACAAAATCAGTTTGGCAAAAGTATCAAAACACTTCGATCAGATCAAGGTGGTGAATACTTAAGTTACAAGTTTGACGAGCATCTTAAAAATTGTGGAATTATCTCCCAATTAACTCCACCTGGAACACCTCAATGGAATGGTGTATCTGAACGGAGAAATCGAACTTTATTAGATATAGTTTGATCAATGATGAGTCAAACTGATCTTCTAATCTCTTTTTAGGGTTATGCCCTAGATACTAAATCAAGTTCCATCTAAATCAGTTCAAAAAATGCCATATGAGATATGGACTGGGAGACAACCTAGTTTGTCATTTCTCAAGATTTAGGGTTGTGAAGTTTATGTAAAGCATATATTATCTGATAAACTTGCACCTAAATCAGATAAAATCTCATAATCATAATATGCCAAATCTCATAATCATAATATTATCTGAAGTTTCTTTAGGTGCAAGTTTATCAGATAATATATGCTTTACATAAACTTCACAACCCTAAATCTTGAGAAATGACAAACTAGGTTATCTATAACCTTTTATCTATAAAGCATATATTATCTGATAAACTTGCACCTAAATCAGATAAAATCTCATAATCATAATATGCCAAATCTCAAATCATAGATTTAGGTGCATATTATGATTATCAAACTAGGTTTCTTTATGTGGGTATCCTAAAGAAACTAAAGGATATCAATTTTATCTCCCAAAAGAAAATAGAGTAATTGTTACTTGAAATGGATTCTTTCTTGAAAATGAATTTAATTTCAAAAGAATTAGTAGGAGTACAATACATCTTGATGAGATTCAAGAGCCAAAATTAGTACCTGAACCAAATAATGAAACCTCAATTAGATGGCTCACAAGTCCAAAATGAGCCTACTTCTATAGAACAAGGACCTCGAAGATCTGATAGGGTTCGTCAACAACCTGAGAGATATGGATTCCTCATCACTGATTATCACAATGTGGAGCTTATAGTTAATGATGAGCCTACTTCCTATCTAGAAGCCATTAAGAGTTCTGACTCTGGAAAATGGTTAGAGGCTATGAAGTTTGAGATGCAATCCATGTATGATAAACAAGTCTAGACTTTGGTTAATCCACCTAAAAATTCAAAAACCATTAGGTGTAAATAGGTTTTCAAAAAGAAAATAGACATGGAGGGAAATGTGCATACTTACAAAGCACGACTGGTAGCAAAAGGTTATAGATAAACTCATGGTATATACTATGATAAAACCTTTTCACCAGTTGTAATGCTTAAATTTATTAGAATTCTTCTTGCCATAGCAGTATATTATGATTATGAGATTTGGCAAATAGATGTCAAAACTGCGTTTCTCAATAGAAACTTACTCGAGGATATGCACATGACACAACCTGAGGGTTTTGATGATCCTTTGAATTCTAATAAAGTGTGCAAGCTTCAAAGATCCATTTATGGATTGAAGAAAGCATCTCGAAGCTGGAATCTTTGTTTTGATGAAGCAATTAAAGAATTTAACTTTATCAAAAATGAAGATGAGCCTTGTGTCTATAAGAAAACAAGTGAGAATGCAATAGTCTTTTTGGTACTTTATGTTGATGACATCTTACTCAT
The DNA here is from genome assembly GCA_026120185.1 of Voacanga thouarsii. Taxonomy (NCBI): domain Eukaryota; kingdom Viridiplantae; phylum Streptophyta; class Magnoliopsida; order Gentianales; family Apocynaceae; genus Voacanga; species Voacanga thouarsii. The sequence continues at coordinate 1,355,464 of JANUWF010002207.1, forward strand.
TGGAAACGACATCCCAACTCTACAAATTATAAAGACATAGTTGGGAAATTGTTTCTCAATGAAAGACTTAGGTGAAGCTGCCTATATTCTAGGTATAAGGATCTATAGAGATATATCTAGAAAGCTAATTGGACTAAGTCAAAATGCATAAATTGACAAGGTACTGAAAAGGTTCAGTATGCAGGACTCTAAGAGAGGATTCTTACCAATGTCGCATGGCATTAAGCTCAACAAAACTCAAAGTCCTTCTACGAAGGATGAAGAAGAGCGCATGAACAAGATACCATACGCTTCCGCTATAGGGTCTATCATGTATGCCGTGTTATGTACTCGACTCGATGTATCATATGCATTGAGCATGACGAGTAGGTTCCAGCCAAATCCTAGAGAGGTACACTGGACTGCTGTCAAGAATATATTGAAGTACTTAAGAAGAACTAAAGATATATTCTTAGTTTATGGAGGACAAGAAGGCGAGCTAGTTGTAAATGGTTACACTAATGCTAGTTTTTAGTCCGACATAGATGATTACAGATCGCAATCAGGTTTTCTATTTTGTTTGAATGGAGGTACTGTAAGCTGAAAAAGTTCAAAGCAAGACACCATGGTCGATTCTAATACAAAAGATGAGTATGTAGCTACCTCAACTACAATTAAATAAGCAGTTTGGAATAAAAAATTCATTACAAAACTAAATGTAGTTCCTAGTATTGTGAATCCAATGGATCTCTATTGTGACAACAATAGAGCCATTGCACAAGCTAAGGAAGCATGATCACATCAACGATCCAAACATATACTTAGACGTTTTCATCTCATTTCAGAAATTGTTGATATAGGTGATGTCAAAGTATGCAAGGTATCAACTATAACAATGTTGCAGATCCACTGACAAAGCTTCTCTCATCGTCTAAACATGATAGTCATACTAGATCAACGGGGTTACAGCTTATGCCAAATTGGTCTTAGTGCAAGTGGGAGACTGTTAGGGATATGCCCTAAAGTTAATTTGTACTTATACTATTGTCGTTATGTTTTATATAATAATATGAGGTTTTCTTTTCCATGAATAGTGCATTTTTATTTTGTGGTCATCAAGTATGTGACTTGATAGTAAAACCCAAAAATAAAAATAATGACTATTCTAAAACAGTCCCTGTAACACCCTGCTACCTAGGCCCGCCGGGGCCGGGGATGTCGCCCGTCCAAAGGACAAGGGGTCTTTATAACTAGGTCACACAAATAAAATAGCGAAATAAAAATAATAATTTAACTTAAAATTTATTACATCCCAAGAATAAATCCACGAATTCCCAAAAGGAAACAAATCCATAAATAAAATCATCCACTCTCAACTCCCCAAAGCAATGCGTAAAAATAAAAGACAACATTCTCTTCCAAGGCAGATAACACTAGCTACTCATCCCCACAGCAGGATCGGCTTGAAATCATGGTAAAAAGGTGATGAGACAGAAATCTCAGTAAGTCCGTGTGTGTTTTGGGTGTTCAGTGAAAACAATTCGTGGATGCAAAGTGTGAAATCTTTATAAGAGAAATATTGGCAAGCAATAAACATTAGTCAAAAGCAAGAATGGTGTTTTCCTCTTTTTGAAACCATACAAGTGCACAATAAAATCAACCACTCATAAAGGTGGTCATGGGTTACCACACGTTGGGCCCCATAACCATACAATGGTCAGAATGCCACACTTTGTGCAGACTGATAAAAGAAATACTGGCAAACAATGAATGATGTTCAAAAACAAGAGTGGCGTTTTGGCTTATCTAGCCATACATAATTTATAAAATCAACCATTCGAAAGAAAAGATTATGGGTTACCACACGTTGGGCCCCATAACCTGTCAGAATGCCTAACACTTTGTGCAGACTGACAAAAAGTAGGTGATCGGCCTACCGGGCAAGATACTCCTCCTTCTCTATACCCAAACAACAACCGGGTGTCCATTCCGGCAAAACACAGTCACTTGACTGATTTAAAACAAACTGCTAGCTCGGACCGGCCTGACTAAGTAGTACTGACGTTTCTCTAAGTTGAGCTTATCTTCTGGAGGTGGCCTCCTGCCAGAAGACTCACTCTTGCTCTTCAAAACTAGTACTACTAGCCTACCCCTGTTGAGTACTCAACGTAACTTATCCCATTTGGGGAAAAATGAACAAAACATAGTTCCACTTGAAAATGGCAATTAAGGTTTTCCAAAGTTTGGGGCAAAACTGGTTTTAGAAAGAATTTTAGCTTTTGAGTAAAACTGCCCCTTGATTTACAAATAATTTATTTGTCTGAAATGGGAATGGAAATAATCCTCAATTACCTTTACAGAAATGAGTGATCATGCACTCTACATTTGGCTTGCCATAAAAAATATCATTTTTCATCAAATAGGTTTTATGCAGGAGCTTACCTGATTTTTGCTCACAACAACAAGGTCTCAAACAGCTGACCTAACCCCACATGGGCAAATACAAATCTTAATCAGATTCAAGCCACAATCAACTTCCTCAATTTTAAATCAACTCAATTCACTACAGTCATATCCCTAGTGTCCCAAGCTTTAAGGCTCAATAATAAATAAAAAGGTTTATAAAATAATTCTAGTTTGATATTAAAATAACTTGAGTTTGGGAAATAGGTACAAAAAGTTGAAGGTTTAAATCTTGCTAAAAATAAATTATGGTCTATTTGAAAAAGGGTCCAAGGTGGTATTAGGTAAAATAATAATTTATTAATAATTAATTACTAGAAAATAATTGATAGTTAAAATTAGTTGAAAATAAATTTTAATGAGTCTTGCTTGAAAAATAATAAATAAATTTTAATAGGTTTGATTAAAAGATAATAATTAAATTTTAATAATAAATATTTTATCTATTATGATTATTTTCACAAAAGGCTTTATTTGATATTATAATATATATATATATTTTTTCTAGCAAAAACTATTATTTATTTGACTAACATATCACTATTTTATATAATAGACCAAATCTACATTTTCCCATGGTTTTAAAAATTTTACTAAAAAAATCATATTATTAAATATTTTATTAATGAAATAAAATTTAACTTAGGGACAACTAGATCATGATCATATTCCTATAGCCAACCACAACCATGAACATATACAACCCTTCAATTAATCAAATCATCCAAATCATGCATACAAGCATAGATCTCAATTTATCAAAATATGATCTAACCCTTACTAGCATAAATATGATCATGGCTTCAATAATCCAACATGAATATAAATCCTATTCACCAAAGGTGACATAATCTCTAGCATACTTCATCACAAATACTACCTATGACATGCATCAACCTCAAATCATCATATAATCATCCAAGACAATCCTTCCATGCATAAATCCCATCTCCTTCACAAACATACATATATTTATACTTCAATCTCAACAATATATATATATATATATATATATATATATATATACTCCAATCCTATCACCATCCACCTATTATCATCATCATCCTAGAGACATGAATCTAGAGTTTAAAAAGGAAGATTGAAGGTACTTACTTGATTGATGAATGACTTGAAGGAGTTTAGAGAAGATCCCAACTCCTAGCTGGCTAATCTTGTTCAAGAAAGGTGGCGAAAGCATGGTCATGGAAGAAGAGTCCATTCGGCCAAGAGGGGAAATTTCGGTCCATGAGAGAGAGAGAGAGAGAGAGAGAGAGAGAGAATAAGAGGAAGTCATTAGTGTGATCATTCATATAGGTTTTCATTAGAGATCAAGTTGAAGAGGTTGATGTTGATAGAGTGATTTTACCTTGAAGATGTTCTTGTCCAGAAATTTCTGCTTTGATCCGAAGTAGCAAGATGTTTGGAGGAGTTTGATGTTAATATTGGTGTTGATGGATTCACAGCAATGAGTAGACTCAATCTGGAAGTTTTTGAGTGGATTTGAGATGGTTTGGAGGGGCATTAGGTGTAGAGAAGAAGTAGGTGTTCTTGGTGTAGTGTGTGTTCTTGATGGCTGAAGAAAAATCGAGAGGAATGGTTGTTGTGGCTGCCGAATTTTTTGTGGAATGAGGGCTGCCAAAATTCTGTAGGGTTTAGGAGGATGTTTCTCTGATTTGAGAGGGAAAAGGAAAGGTTTGTTGTTACAATCCTTGAAGAATATTTTTAGGAAGTAAATTTGGAAAGTAAATATCCTAAGAATATCTTGATTGCTTGGACAGCTTTGAAGTCTGCCATGGCTGATTGTTTGAGCAAAATTTCGTGGGATTAATGCTGACTTATGGAGGCTTATGGTGGCCGAAAGTAGGGTGTACAATGATGAAGAAGAAGTCTGGTCCATTGAGCAAAATATTATGGAAGGTTACTAAATAAGATGGCTGAAATTTTGGAAACCAATCAAGCTAAATTGCAGGGATTTGTTTGAGAGATTTTTGGACAGCCATTAATGGAATTTTGTGCAGAAGTTCAAGGGGATCAATGGAGCTCTGTTGATGGAGGTTTAAGGAAGGTTTTGACAGATTAAGGTTGGTGTTTTGGCTGGAAGAGAGATAGGAAACAAGCTGGACGAAAATCTGCACAGAATTTTCGCTGCACAGTAATTTTTCTGGCAGATTTTCGTCTGCTGTTCAAAGCCATTTTGCAGCAAGTTTTGAAGGGGATTTCAGGGGTATTCAGGGCTGGTTTCTAGACTTCTTTATGGAGGAAAAACTTGGCTAAGGTTCTGCACAAAATTTGGGAGGAAACAGCTTGGTTTGGAGCTCTCAAAGTTGATTTTCGTATACGATTTTTTTTTGTTTTGCTCCAGCTTGTGCAGTCCGAAATTGGACAAAAGCTTTCAGGTTTCAAACTGATCCTAAAGACCATTTTTCTGGTAGCATTTGGGAGGGAATATTAGCTAAAAATTTTGACTCTTTGAAGGTACAACAAGCTGGAAAATTCCAGCTCATTCTATGAAGAAAGATGAACTAAGCTAGAGGAAAATTTCAGCAAGCTCACTAGAGGGATTTTTCCTCTTGAAATTCCTCACAACTCTTCCATATTTTTCAGACCATAAGGAGTCTTTTACCAAGACATTTCGATCGTAAAAGACCTCATTACTCTACTAAATTTTCTGGAAAGAAAAAGGCTAGAACATCTTGATCAAACCAATGAGTTGAAACTAAGGAAAACTAAAGATCAAGGAAGAATGATTTTCCCTATAAGAATTTCGAGAAGATTAAAAGGAGTGGAATGAGGTTACTTCCATCATGTCTCACCTAGAACATCATCACCACATTAATCTAGGCCCTTAAGGCCGAAACCATCCTTTCCCAAGCAAAATAAAATTTACTCAAGCTAAAGCTTCTATGATGGACTTTGAACCCAAGACCTCAAGAATTAATTCCAAAGCTCTAACCACTACACCACAACAACTCTTGTTGCTATTTCTACTAGAAAAATTATTTTCTATTCAATCCACAGGCTATCTCCCTATTTTCACCCCAGGCAAAAATTACCATTTTGCCCCTCTCACACAATACTCACCAACAAGACTTCAAGACAATAAAACTCGAATCCAAAACACATAAAAATTCATATGAGAATATATTTAACCATGAAATAAAATATGATATGCATCCCAACCCCCTTACTCTAAGGTTGGTTTTGGCTGGGGTTTCACAGTCCCTGATCGATTATTATTATTGGAACAATAATAAATTAAGATTAGTATGTTTGTGACTAAATGGCTATGTTTTACTGGTCATGGATTTTTGTGATATCAAGTCAAAACATAAATAAATATTAGAGAACATTGTATTGGACATGACCCACTGTGAGAGTACTTCATGAACATGTCATAAGTACTTTCTAGCCATAATGATATTAAAAGTCCTTCGATCTAAATTCATCATAGTTTCCTACTTGATAAATTCTATATTTTAACATTGTCTTTAACAAGATAATAAATTAGACTACTATTGGATATAGAATAAATCAAAGAGAGGAATATGATTGATAGTGAAGCAATTTATCCCTCTCAATTGTGGGAGAGATATCTATGGGCCCCTTGATAAGTTAGATTGTTAAAATGCATAGCCGTGCTCAAATATATCAATCTAAGATATTGATATCATTTGTTTGAACAGTCTACTATGAAATCAAGAAATAATTGATTAAACGTAATAAGGATGACATGTTCCGTGCCTTATGCTTAATCTGGATATCATGTGACAAAATGACTAAATATAAAATTGCGGTTTGGTCTAAAGAGATTACTGATCTTCATTTAACCTGAATAGTTATAATGTTTTGCTAAAAACCACTTATAACGTGTGGGCCATTTAAATATGATTTAGGCACACTGCTAGTGTTAAATAAACATATAGGGTCACACAATAAGCGAACTTGTTAGGTTATTTTTCTGGTAACCAGATTCGATGAATCTGGAAATATGTCTAAGTTAATCGAACCTAGAAAAATTTACCAGATACAATGAATCTGGAAATATGTCCACATTCGATGTATCTGGATGATGTCTAGATTATAAGAATCTGACTCGGTAAATTAATTAGTTAAATTACCGAGATAATGGTAGAATCTTATCATATCAATTTTTAATTTAACTAGATTGTTGCCCTTGCTATGCATGAGCGGAATATATTTATTTTTTTTAAAATTATACATACATTATTGGTATAATTGCATATCACCACAAAGCAAGGAAGAAAAGCTCTAGGATTGAGCAAATAAAATTCCTCAATATTGGAATAAAGGCCTACTTTCCCAGCCAAGGAATTGAACCCCGTCTGCCCTGCAATTTCTTGAATGTTCTCCAGAGGCCTATGCACTATTTGATAGAAACTCTCTACCTCAAATTCACCGAATGACTATAGCCTATCCAAAATCTAATGCATCCATGCAGAGAAAGCCTAAAATCGAAACAATACAAATTAATAACGTCTCTAACCGGATTCATCACTTCAAAAACTAATGCTGTGAGATTGGTGAAAGATTCTGATTCTCGGAATCACATGAAAATTGAGGGAAAAAAGTACAGAACCTTGGAGCTGCATTTCGCCTTCTATTCCATTACGCAAACACCAATCTTAATCTTCTTCACACTATTACTCACTTTTTCACCCCCATTTTTCCTTTCAATGTATACTCTCTATTGCTCGACCTCTCTCTTAAACTTTGCTTCTCAATCTTTTCTTTCGCTGTATAAAACCAAAAATCACCAAAAATAAAAACATATCCACGCATATATACGCCATTAAAAGGAAAAAAAATGAAATGATAAAAGAAAGTCCTCCAAAACAAGCGAAGCAAACACCAGAAATCGTTACCGTATATGCAAGAATCCCGAAACAATAGGTAAACAAATGGCAAAAATCAAAAGGAGGTCAAGACACCGATGTTTTTCATCAGTTCTTGACTGAAAGGTTTCTCTTCTCTTTCCTTCCCTTCCAAGCGATATCAATGAGGTCCCGGACAGCGGTGGAAGAAGAGGGAAAAAGCTGAGAGTCGCAGCAGCCCAGCGAGTCTGCAAATTGATTTCTCTTGCTGTTTACAAACTGTTGCACCTAAAACAGGCATAAAATGGTCATTAATTGAGAAACCCATGGTAGCAACGGAGAATCTAGCAGCGTCCAGGGATGTAATGTCGACTACCGCTGCGGTGAAGATGGCGGTGGTTGAGCAGCAGGGTGACTCCCAAGCATTGCCTGGCTACATCAACATCTATCTACAAATCATGGACCCTCGCAACATGACATCCTCCAAATGGGACTATTTTGCAAGCTACCGCCTTTCTATAGAGCATCCCATGGACCCCTCCAAGTCCATCACCCACTTTTCTTCCAAGAAGAAAATAGTGAAAGCTGGAAGAAATCCCATGGTCGGTGCAATTTTACACCCTCAAACTCAATGTGTTTTTGCTGCAATGTATATCCCTGCATATTAATGGAACTATTTAACAAACAACTATAGGAAATTCAAAAGTTGAGAATTGAAATGAATAAAAGCTATATTGTGTAATGAATATAATAACTGGAGAGTAAATCGAAGAGTCTATACAGATTTAATAAATCTCTGTAAATGAATGGAATGTATCTTGTATAATGTATACAGATGAATATTGTGCAATGCATGTACGTCTATCTTATATGAATTCAAATAACTCTGATTACTCCCATGTTATCTGAATTCATTGAATTTGATTGCGTCTACCTTATTTGAATTCTTATCTGAATTCATTGACCCTAATATTAAAAAAAAAACTCTTAAAATTTCTTTACCCGGGGGGAAAAAAAAAACCCACGTGTCAATGCAGGAATGTGCCATGTGTTGTAACAGGAGGCTTCCATAACTCCTATTATATATATATATATATATATATATATGAATTTAAATTAAAATATGATAAGATATTATCAGATTTGGACTCTAAGAGATTCAAGGGTTTTTAAGAAAACCCTAGCCGTCTTCTCAATAGTCCTATTCTGTTAAAAAATTTCGTGCCTCTATTCACTAGAAAAAAGCCTCTCAAACCCTAGGTGCTAGCACTCTCGGGGTAATGAGTCAGTTCGTTGTGTGTACCTATAGAGGACGTTCGCACACTGCAACATCTAGTGATCATTCGGGTTGCACGTACAATAGCACAATCAGAATCGAATGATCTTAATTACACCGAATAGAGGTAATTCAATAAACCTTAGATCTTCTTAATCATTTGCTTGGGTCCTCAGAAGGGATTCGTGGATATTTTTCATGTTTAGGAGTCCACAAATCCTAACAGTAGTTAGGTAGTTGTTTTCCTCTATTTTGGCCACAAAACTCTACTGTTTGGGTTTCACTATATGAGTTGAGGTTTTTGCCTATTGTTGCCCATTGTTCTATCAATTTAACCACTCAAGATCATATTAATTTTCAAGCCATCAAAGTATACAAGTCAAGAAATAAGAAGATAATTAAGAAATAAGTAATTAAGGGAGGTCTATGAAGAGCTCAAAGTGTAACAACCTACAATAATAAGGCCTGAATGGTTGCAAATGTCACCTCGTCTAAGTGACAAGGGATCTTTATAATGAAATAGTTAAGTAAATAAATTGGAAATCTTTAATAACTTCCAAAGGAAACTTGATCATAAACTTAGAATATAAGTCAACATTAGTCCTTAAAAGCTTTCTAGAACATAACTCACAAAACACGAATACCGAAATATAAATTAATCCCAAAACAAATCAACTATCCTCTCTTAGGTCTTAAGCCTATACAAGTCGAAGACCTATATAAGTTTGCCTGAAAATATAAATAAAACCATGTGAGATATAATCACAATAATTCCCATATCTAAAATTTTTGACAAAGCATCATTTGTAATGCATGCTTAAAGCATTGGACGTAAGTATAAGTGCATAAATAGTAATATGTTTATCAAAAATAAGTTTCTCTTACTTTTCGAGAAAAACTGTACCATTATGGTAGTTCACAACATCATGGTAGTATTTGTGAAATAATACTGAGCTTTTAGTAGCAAATCATACCATATTCTCAAAATACGATTTACATATTTAATACCCATATTAATTCACATTACGATACCATATGAAAAGAACATTGATCTAACCAAAAACATCAACACCATAGGATCTCAATCCTATGAACATGATAAAATGCATGATTAACCCGGTGCCTTTACCATAATTAGTCACACTTTGACCATCATCATGATCGGGACTACGGCTCGGGTGTCCTACGCTCGACCAACTATTCCATGACTGAAAATAAGTTGCTAGCTAAGGATGGTAAATTCTAATATCCTGTCGCTCCGGTTTGGAATAAAACAATCCCTAGAATGATCTAGGTTATTTAGGGATATCTACCTCTAATGTAGGCTAGTACAGTAGTCAAAGCCTCCACTGAGTGCTAAACGCTTAATTAACACAATGTCTCGACACAGCTCAATATTCCCAACATTGAACCCTTTTCCAAAGTGAATATTTATTTTCCAAAAAATATTTGAAATATAACATAGTTCTATGTATTCATATTTCTTTGATCAATATTTTACCCGTTACAGGGTTTTACATTTAAAATCGTGCTATACTTTTCGCAATTCATTTTATGCAAGATAATTTCATTTCTATATGCTAGCCACAAAATAACATAAGATTATATAATCCTATCATCATATGTAAATAATAATCATGACTAATAATAAAGCATGCTTTAATATCTTATATCAAGCTTTTCTATAAATAACATGCTCCCATTTTCCATTTGCAAGCATTTTTGCACAAAAGATTTATTTCAAAAATAATATCATTCATGTGCACATAAGTGACTTCATGAAATTTATACTACACTATGAAATAGTTTTAATATGTAAGGGACTTACATTAAGTCTTAGCTAAAAGGATAAATCATGTCCCTACATCTGAAATTTCACACTATCTCTTATGCTCCAACATGCTAATATATATATATATATATATATATATATATATATATATATATATATCTTACCCCATCCTTAATCAATACTCATCATAGCAATTTAGCTACACAAATATAACATAAAATATCATGCTTCATGATGTGGGCATTTGCGTATAGAGAAAATTCAAGTCGTTGTGCCCTTCATACACATAAGTTTTCATAATTAAAATTCCAATTAGCATTACACAACACACACATATATAAGAAAGTGCACCTATGTGTAATCTAGTATTGTTGGCAAGTGATAGGGGCTAAATACATCAACAATTTTCTAGTTATTTGAGGATGTTTTGTGATACATTTGGTGCAATAACTAACCATATTCCTTTATATTTGATATTTTAACCTTGTAAAGGGTTCGAGTTCTAGCGCACAATCGGCATCGGTTCAGACTTCTTAGACTAGCGCTATTGTCATTCTGTGAAAACAATACACACGGCAAAAGGAACTCCATCTTCGGTTGGTCTTACAGACCCAAGCCGATGCTAGTTTCACGCACTAGAACTCGTGCCGATTGCAGCCTCCTTGTTGTCGTTTCTACGCAAACATCTCCAATTGTCATTTTTTGTATACCAATAGCAAGGTCTGCTCCTACTCATTTTCTAGCATTGCTCATATACTATCCCACTTGAAATGTGCTTGCAAATATGCTTGAAAGTTGTGTTGGAATTGTTTGACACGAGCTCTCATCAACGGACCGGGCAAGCTTAGTTTTAATTTGGTCTCGTCCTTTCCCCCTTCTTGAGCTCGATCTTCATGGCTGGATTAATTCCTATCACACACACACACACACACACACACACACACACACACACACACACACACATATATAGAGAGAGAGAGAGAGAGCTATATAAGCTAGTGTAATCTCTATACAACAATTAGAGTTGTTTAAATTACTAAAAAAGAAAAAAGTATTATATACAAATTTAAAGCTAATCAAATACAATTTACAATGTTATTCAAAGATTTTGTTGTATTTAAAAACAAATACACCCACCTAAAACTATCATATTTGTCTCAATATAAATGACGGTTTAGTGTAAACCGTCGTATTTGTCTCAACAAATATGATGGTCTGATTCAAGCATCTTATTTGTTATACAAGAAATAAGATGATTGAATCAAACCGTCTAATTTGTCTTCACACTATCGTATTTATTAAGACAAATACGACAATTTATACAGAACTATTATTTATGTTGAGACAAATACGATACTAACCATCATTTATGTTAAGACACATACGATGATTTATCCTACACCATCATCATATATAGTCATTAGTTACGACGGTTTTGTTGCCATCGTATTTGTAGGCATCATATTTACTTTTTTTTTTAGTGGATCCTTTACTATGAATAATGTTCTAGTGTTTTTTCAACTAATTAAAGGTATCGATTCATCCCACTCAAAGATATAAAAACCCCAAAATGTGTGTCATATGCTATTGAAAGAAACTGCTTTGTAAGTTCTTCAAAACAAACCATTAAAATTGGAAGAATAAATTGGTGTTCATCGTCTGTGACTTTTTATTACACTAGTAATAGAGGTAGGGATGGCAATGGGATCAGGCCGAGCAGGAGACTAGAAATCCCGACCTCACCCCCGCATACCCCCCCCCTCCTATTTCCCTATTCCCGCCATGGGAAAAGGTAGGGATCCCCGCCCCCGACCCGCCAGGGACAAAACAATCCTTGATCTCGACCCACGGTGAAGTGGGGCCCATTTGGACTCGAAAATATTTTATAAAGATTTTTTTGGCTCCGATATATTTTTATTCGAAACTTTTTAATCGTTTCGAAAACTTTTGTGATGGTTTCCAATAATTTACATATTTATCATATCACTAAATTAGTAAAAGTAAAATTTATAATTTATAATTTTTCCTTTTCATTTTCTTTTTTTCCTCTTCTTTTCTATTTTATTTTATTTTATATACAAATATAATCTACTATATATACATATATAATTATATATAATATATATAATCTACTTATAATTTATATAGTATATATATATATATATATTAGTATGTATACATATATAATATATATATAATTTATATAGTATGTATATATATAACGTATATATAATTGACCTCTATGTGTGTGTGTATATATATATATATATATATATATATATATATATATTGTTATGTATACATATATAATATACATAAAATATATATAGTATGTATACATATATAACGCATATATAATCGTCTTCTATATGTATGTGTGTATATATATATAATCTACATATATATACATATAATATATATATATATATATAATATAAAATATATATAGAGCAGGTCGGGCGGGCTGGGCCGGGGGCTGGGATAATCCAATTTGCATTCCCGTTCCGCCTCCAGTTCGCAAGCCTAGGAATGAAGCCCGCCCCCGACCTCAGTCCCGTTTAAATCGGGGAATCCTCGACCCGATTGGCCAGATCTCTGGTTTAAGCGGGGGAATTACCATCCCTAAATAGAGGAGCGCGCACACATCAGATGTTTGCTTCCAAAAGGAAAATTCTGGAGGAAAGAAGTTGGTTTCATGTCTTGAAGACCAAATCTTCAAAGTAAGCATGGGGAGAGGGAGTCTCGCAAAACTGAAAGCTCCTTGAAGTTAGATTGTGGTGAAAACGCAGTCTGTAGGATTTATTCTTAACAACCACAACACAAAACCATGGCCAACAAGACGAAAGGATTATAAATATGAGGATGCCATTAAATGATGAACCATTAATCATTGACTATTCCAATTTTATCTCAGATGCTATTTTAGAGCAATTCTTTGCAGAATAATTCATAAACCCTACTAATTTGTAAGCAAATTTACCTTAAATTTGGCTGACGGCAACTCCATTCACCCCTACTTTGTAACACGAATGAGAAAGTGCTAGAATGAAGGGATGAGAGAGAATGACGGGTTCAAATTTCTCCCAGATTCACCATGTCAAATCAATCATTGTCTTTAAAGGGAACTAGAAATTTTGAGTGGGATTTTCTCAATTTCAGGGGCCAAAATAAGGGGAATGGATGATTGTGTTTATCCTTGGCTGGAGCCGCCGTGGATGAAGCCGAAATCCTTGCCTCTTTCTAGTGCAATGGCATCATCTCTCTTGTTGTATTATTTTGCCTGACGTGGCGCATTTACAGCAGCCAGATCTGCTCAAATCTGGTCTGCTGAAATGGCCGCGTCCGCAATCCATTAATTTTAAATTTAGAGCGCAAAAAAGCATGCTCCTCTCATGATTTCTTGTAAACAAAACTCAAGAGTCAGCTCAGTTCTTCTAAACTTTCTGCAAGGACTGTGAGAGGATTTTAAGAGTTCTAGCAAGTGCCTGCAAGATTCTTTGAATAAACAAAACATTGTTGAGCCTTTCTCAACAACTGCAGCAGGAAACGTTGGTGTTGAAATTGAACTCAAAGCCAAAGAAGAATAAGGTGAGGAGTTCCAAGAAATGTTGCATTTTTCACAAAGAAAAGATGTTCAATGAAGATGATAGATACGAAGGTTTTGATTGGGGATTTGGACAAAAATCATGAACATGATTGCCATTGTGCATGGTTGTGGCAGTGCTGGTACCAGTCGGTCTTGCAGATATTGTTGAATTGAACTTTTTCTGAGAATGCGCAATGGAAGCATGAATTAGAATAATTTTGAATATATATATATATATATATATATATATATATATATATATATATATATGAGTGTTTTTATATTGATGCATGGTTTCTTGAAGAAGAATACGAAGAAGAAGAAGGGTGTCATCAACTCGCGTGCTTTGTGCAATTTTGTGCTTATAATTGGCTCAGTTCTGATGCTATATATTTGTGTGAATGGATCTTGTTAGTATGCTTGATTTGCCTAAAACTTCAATTTGTTCACTTCCTGCATGTGATTATCTTATCTAGTTATCCCATTACTGAAAGATCTTGAACATGCTATATCTCGGGTTATGTACTAGGTTCAGATTTACAACGATAAAAATTGGGTTTTCTAAAATAAATGATTTTTCAGGTTTTTGTAACAGCAAATTTTTTCCTTTCGCAGGCTGGGGACTTTGCTATTGATACTCGAGCGGGAATTGGTGTACCTTTGCATTGGATTACAGCTATTAAGAATAGGAACGGTGCTATTATTGGTTTAACTTGTCAAGTTGGGCAGTATCAGGAAAGCCATTTTGTTGCTGGAATTATTACAGATTGGAGCTTCTCTATTGCTTACTGAGCCTCCAGGAGTAGGAAAATCGTCAGCTTAGTGAATAATTCTTTGTTTTTTTCGAAGAAAATAATTAAGTTGCACATAAAATATATAGTACAAAGTCATCTATTATAAACGAGCATTTGCAATCTAGTTATGGTATAATACTTCGTGCACTCTGCTCTTTCATTTGTCTATTTTGAGTTGAGGTGGATGCCACGTCAAGTGTTTATATTTGCGCTGCAAGTATGGCTTACATGTTCGTAGACAGTAATTTCACATTTCATGTGTTTCATTGCTTTTCTTTTACCTTATGCAGCAACACATTTTGGTCTGGTGAACTTAGGATTGTTAATATTTTCTTACACTGAAGGAACACAGCTAGGATGCTTACAACGGAAAACCTGTCTTGATAATTGACGCCTCTAATAAAATTGGTGCGGGTTGCAATGTACCAAAAGCTGGGACAGGAACTGCACGTAAGATGCAAGTCCCTCGCTCCAGCACAGCATAAAGTATGTGATTAAAGTCAAAATCAAATGTATAGGGGTCTTTCATTACAAAACTCATCAGATTGTATTGACAAGTCACTCTCTTCCCCCGAGTAATTGATGTATGCTTTGATTTTATTGTTTGTGCCTGAAATTTTGTTATATACGTATCAATAATATTTGTACTTTTTTTTTTTTTTTTTTGCCTCAATTCTTAGTTTCATGTGCCTATTCGACATGTCTCAGTAAAGGGAAAAGTGCAGTAACATATTCCGAACTTTCAAATATGCAGGATCTATGCGCAGTCCTAGATAGGCCATTTAATGTGTAGTAGGAGCCATTTATGTCAAGATTGATAAGGGCTTATCAATGAATGGTCTGTAAGAGCAAATTTTTCTGTTGAAGAATTTGCCAGGTTTGGCAATGGAATTGAAGTTACTGCCATTGCTTTGCTTCATAGGATTGAAGCTGCAGACCAAAGAAAATGATACTAAACTACAAGTGAAACATTACTAATTTTTCTTTCAATGCACCTTAGAACTCATTATGAAAGACTTCTACAAAGGAAGACGACAAAAACACGCCAGAAGCGTGTCCGACCTCTTAGTTCTAAAGATAAAAATCTTCGAAAGAAAAGAGGATTAAATGATCCAGAAGATCATATTGAAGAAAAGAATGATAAAGACCAAGAGAGAACTGATGACAAAGAACCAGAAGTTGATGAAAGTAACACTGAAATTTCTATCAATTATACCACTTCCGGTAGAAGTTAGAATCGGATAGAAACTGTTTTTGATAATATATTTGCATACAATATATCTCTTGATGTTACACAGGATAATGATGATCCTGAACCAATATCAGTTGATGAATGTCGGCATAGAAAAGATTGGCTGCAATGGAAAGATACGATTCAATCGGAGTTAAATGCACTGACAAAACGTGAAGTCTTCGGACCTGCAGTCCGAACACCAGAAGGTGTAAAACCTATTAGCTACAAATGAATATTTGTGCGAAAGTGCAATGAAAAGAGTGAAATCGTTCGATATAAAGTGCGATTAGTAACTCAAGGTTTTTCACAAAGACCAGGTATTGATTATAATGAAACTTATTCTCCTGTTGTTGATGCTATTACACTCTGATATCTTATCAGTTTGACAATACAAGAAAAGATAGATATGCGTCTATTAGATGTTGTCACTGCTTACTTGTATGGAAATTTAGAAAATGATGTTTACATGAAAATCTCCGAATGATTTCATATGCCTAAAGCATATAAACATTATTCTCGTGAAAATTACTCTATCAAGTTGCAGAAATCATTATATGGCCTAAAGCAATCTGGGCGCATGTGGTTCACACGTCTTAATGAATATTTATTAAAAGCGGGATTTAAAAATGATCAGGTATGTCCATGTGTTTTTATTAAGAAATCTGGTTCTAAATTTGTGATATTAGATATATATGTTGATGATATTAATCTTATTGGAACTCCTGAAAAGCTCCAAGAAACAATTGATTATTTAAAAAGAGAATTCGAAATCAAGGATTTTGGTAAAACAAAATTTTGCCTTGGTTTACAAATTGAACATCTGGAGAGTGGAACATTTATTCATCAATCAACATATACAGCAAAAGTGCTAAAAAGATTTTATATGAACAAAGCACATCCATTGAGTATTCCAATGATCGTCCGATCATTAAATGTGGATAAAGATCCTTTCCGACCTCAAGAAAATGATGAAGAACTCCTTGGTCCTGAAGTACCATATCTCAGTGCAATTGGTGCATTGATGTATCTTGCTAATAATACACGACCTGATATTGCTTTTGCTGTCAATTTATTATCAAGATTTAGTTCTTCACCAACACGACGACATTGGAATGGAATTAAACAAGTCATTCGATATCTCCAAGGTACAATTGATCTCGAATTATTTTATTCAAATAAAATCAGTCCAACATTAATAGATTATGCAGATGCTGGTTATTTATCTGATCCACATAAAGCACGTTCTCAAACAGGCTGTCTATTTACATGTGGAAATACTGTTATATCATGGCGTTCTACGAAACAATCTATAGCAGCTACTTCTTCAAATTATGCTGAAATTATAGCCATTCATGAAGAAGTCGAGAATGTGTATGGTTAAAATCCATGATTCATTATATTCGAGAAAGTTGTGGATTATCATCAATCAAAGATATTCCAACTCCTCTTTATGAAGACAATGCAGCTTGCATAGCTCAATTACAAGGAAGATATATTAAAGGAGATCGGACAAAACATATTTCACCAAAATTCTTCTTTACTCATGAACTCCAAAAGAAATGTGAAATTGATGTACTATAAATTCGGTCATGTGACAACTTCGCAAATATTTTCACGAAGACTTTACCGACTGCAACATTTGAAAAGTTGAGATATAAAATCGGTATGCGTCGGTTTAAAGATTTAAAGGAATCATCTCATCAGGGGGAATAATAAACAGACATATAGAATAGTGTACTCTTTTTCCTTCACTAGATTTTTTTTACCACTGGATTTTTATCTCGTAAGGTTTTAACGAGGCATATTCTTTGTGTAATAAATGGACATCCAAGGGGGA
This sequence comes from Voacanga thouarsii, assembly GCA_026120185.1. Lineage (NCBI taxonomy): Eukaryota > Viridiplantae > Streptophyta > Magnoliopsida > Gentianales > Apocynaceae > Voacanga > Voacanga thouarsii. The sequence continues at coordinate 1,373,257 of JANUWF010002207.1, forward strand.
GTGTTATGAATTATTGAAATCTCCATTAATTAGTGGAGGCTCCACTAATTATGGATTTATGTGAATTATTAGAGAAGATTTTTATGGATATCCACCATTTAGTGGAGACACCACTAATTGAGATTAGTAGAAGATGATGTATGTCATGATGTATTCCACTAATTAGAACTCTATAAATAAAGCTGTTCTCTAAACTTGTAATACACCATTATTTTGTGAAAAAAAGATTAGTGAAAGAAAGATTAGAGAAAATTGTGAGAGAAAAGAAAGAGAGAAATTCTTGTACAAAGAATAGTTAAAATTTTCTTAGTGTGTAATATGTAGATTTTATTCTAACACTACCCTAATTTTATAACATATATATATATATATATATATATATATATATATATATATATATACTGTTGGATCAATTTTAATTTTATCATTAATTTCAATAGGATCTTTTCGTCTCTTCTCTAATAATAAGGTTTCCATCTTTGGCCTTTAATTGAGTTAATAGTTCAAAAATGCGAAACTTGACGAGTCATATGTGTAATTTTCGTTTCTTCCTTTTTTGCCCCTCCTCTGCAATCCAACTTTTTTCCCTCCTCTTGTCCATCTCTCCATTTTTTGTATTGATTTTCTATTAAAGGGAAAAAAAATAATATTCATTATTAAAAGATGAAACCTAGAACATTTTCCCGCTACCATTTCTCTCTCTTCCCCGATGTTCGTTATGTTTTCCCCCTCGCCATCACCACCGAGTCTACCTAGTATCTCCCTTGGTCTTCCATCTATCTCTCCCTCTCAGGGACGGACACAAGGCTATGTTAGGGGAGGCTTTGCCCCCCTCCTTCCAACCCTTTTTTTTTTTTTTAAAATCTCTATTAGTAGTACTATATTAAATTAAAAATTATAAAATATTTATATATATGACCTTTTTTAAAAAAATCTTTTTCTACTAATATAGTATATTAAATTATTTGTATACATATTATATTATTAAATTCTTTCCAAATCTATTAATTATTATTTTTTATATGTACTAAATTTTAAAATTTTTTAAATTTATCAAAATATTTAAAATACTTATTTATGCTTATCCATTAACTTAACTACTTAAGCATTTAGAAAGTTAGAAGTCTGCCAATTTAAATTACTTGTGAGGTCTTAAGGCCTACCAAAGTACTTAAATTTATTTATTTATTTTTTTTTTTTTTGTTACTGATTCTCTTTTCATGGCGATAACAAACAAAGAAAGAAAGTTTTACCCTTTCTTCTTAGCATTCTTTCTTTGTTTCAATTGTGCATCTTGAACCGTCCCATTTTCACCCAACCAAATATTTATTTTGTGTCCGCCCTGCTCCCTCTGTACCCTTCCAATCTCTAGCCTGCCACCCCTCTATTGCTGGTATCCTTTGACAGATGGCTTCAAATCAAACCACATAATTTGAAGTTAGGCGGGAAGAGTACGAAGAAGACGAAGAGGAAGAAAATCAAAATTAAAATAAATAAATAAAAGTAAAAAACAAATGAAAATTAAGTGAAATTACAATTTGTCCCTGTAAATTTTTTGTTTTTGTACAACAAGCTCTCAGTCAACGATCAAAATTGAAAGACACCTTTAGAAAAGAAAAAAAAAAACTGAAAGATTTGATTAAAAATTTCAAAAATTTTTAGACAACAAAATCATTCAAAACGATTCAAGAAAGATTTAGTTGGAAAATAGTCTATTTTTGAACGAACAAACTGAAAATAACCCTAACATGGATTTATATGAGTGAAATTAAAAAAGAAACAAAGGAGAATACATTTGGACAAATTTGTGGTTTTCTTTCGAAGGGATCCATTCTTGTTTGGGTACAGAATATATAGGAATACTTCGTACTTCTCAAGTGATAAAATCTTGATCTAAACGTCCATATAACTATCTCCATCACTGCATAGTTTAGGTTGGCCAAGGGAGATTTCGACCTAGAAACTAGAATATGCTGGATTCTAATTCCAACATTGTGAGGCACAGTCATGGATTTCCATGTTTCATGGATCTCATTTCAAGGCTAAAATAATTTCCTAAAATAGCTGTTAGCGCCAAAAAGTCTAAACAGAAAGGCTTAACATAATACCAGTTTAAAAGTTGAAGTTGCTCTAGATCTCTCATGGCATCAATTTGTCTTAAATTGAGACCAGTGTTAGCATCTCGAGCAGTAAGTATTCTATGCATAGCATAACAGAAGTTTAAGATGTTATTGCCCAGTTATATTCGACAGTTTTTATTATTATTATTAATAAGGGATACATTCGACAGTTTATAAAAATTTCAACTGAATTTGGATTGTTTATAGTTGCTGACGGTTGAAAGACAAATGTCTTAAAAAAACTCGAATGAACCTAGGATTTAGCTATGATACCACAAGTCGCCAAATTCTAGCATTCGATCATTTGTATTGAGATATTCTATTTCCTTCAAATTTTATTCCTTTTCTTCAATAAATTCGGGTGTCAGATGAATATCTAGAGGTTCAAAGAACATGTCGCAGCACAAACCAACTTCAAAATTGTATGTGTTTTTCTCCTTTTTTCTCTCTGTTTTTCTTTCTTAGGGTGCAAAGAAAGAATTACAACGATCTGCAAAAGTAAAACTTCACCACGAGAAGGCAAAGCAGAACCTTTTTAATTAAGGGTCGTATGCAATACCCCTTTTTCATATTTTTCGTATCAAGCATTAATATTTAGAACAATGGGAAGAAATAATGACATCAAGCTATAGCAAAAGAATAATTCCTTCCAGAAATGTTCAATGGCAGAATATGAGATGAGAAGAATGTAATAAGAGTCTATCCAAATATACATTGGAAATTTAGCAAAACTAAGGATATGAAGGGTTGTTCGACAGGAGATTACATACTGAATCCAAAAAGAGAATGAGAAAGAAAACGGACAGCTACACCGTTTATCCAATCCCGACCAACTTATCCTTCATTACAATCCATGGTACATGAACTACCATATCTACAAATTAGCCACATCCACCCACAAGAATGGAAACCTATCGCTATCCTAAGGTAAGATTCAATCCACTATCGTGATGCTCAGAATCCTGGGAATTCACAACCAACATATACAATAATTTCCCAATATATAGATATTACAATTTGAAATAATGAAGGGTTGCCCAACTAGAAACTGAGTTTGTTAGAGGAATGAATCCTGTCTAGAATTAGAGCACATAGTAGGGATTGAACTACTACGTGGAAGGAAGTGGTTACAAACAAAAGGCAAAACTCTATTGCCTCAGCAACTGCGTTTGGAGAATGTACTACTGTTTTAAGCTTTGCACACTTCGGAGGCCCTTGAACAATTTTTGGCTTCGTTTACACATTGAATATTAAGAATGACAGAAGGTAACGTCTGCGCAAAATATGGCTTTTGTCATCACATCATCTCACAAAGATAACTTTCATAGGTTAGAAATCGTAAAGGCAGAATCATATCATAAAACCACCTATATATTAGAATGCTAAACCACCCCCAAGGTAAATACACAAGTAGTGTTTGAGATAGGTTTTGTACAGTCTCTAGTTAACATGCATATCTTTGCTCAGATTATTCTTAGGCCCACACAAAGAATAATTCCGCTTGCCTGCTGGGCTTAAGAAACACTTTGTAGACGTCTTAATCTACCAAACACTAACCAATGAGCTTCAGTTCACTTAAATGCCAGTCTAACTGACTTATTCAGTCACCAAAAGAAAACTACACACCCTTAACTTTTAGACAATCGTCATGCACCCACTAAACAGTTATTTTGGACGACATGCCCCATATTTAGCATTTCTATGCAATTGATTTATGCAAGTTAAATAGAGCGAGTAAAATGTCTATAATGTTCTTTAACTGTTCTAAAAAAAATTAACACCTTAACCCTAAAAAACCCACGGCCTTGAGAAAAAAGAAAAACAAAAAAAGAAGTCACCAAGAGGGAAGGCAACATTCTTTCGAATTCTAGAGCTTCAAACCAGCTTTACTCAAAGGTCTGGAAGAAAACCTGGAAAAATTCAAAGGGAAGGGGGCTGATCACAAAAAGGGAAGGGATCATTGCTCAGAGCTCAAAACCAAAGCTTTCCTCTAATCTCTGGAGGAAGACCTAGAAGAGGAAGGTCATTCCCACAGGGTGTTGTGGGTTGAGGGGAAAGAATGCAGGGTGAGAGGGAGGAGGGGGAAGGGTGCATGGTGCTGCGAGGGGAGGATAGGAGAGGAGGGTTACAGGGTGTTACAGGACTGGGGGGGAGGGTGCCGGGGAGGGGGAGATTGTCGTGGGGGAGGGGTGTTAGTGTTGTGCCCTAGAGGCAATCACTTGTACCATGTCTATTGCATATTAAATTAATAAGAGGTATTATTTATCTTTCAGTTTGATTGTTATATCTAACTATGTGTACAAACCGTTAGATAAAGTCCCTAGTACAACACAGTGTTAAGGAAATCATGATAGAGATCATGATGTGAGATTCTTACTACACTATGCAATATTTGTACTTAAATAATCCCCAGTCATAGTATTAATAAGATGGGACATTATTAATACGCCAAGACTGGCACATGTTATATCTCTTGATTGGATCAAGCGGTGGTTCTCATATCCGTGGGTATTGAGATACTCAGGATTAACGTGTGGATACTTGTTTTGAAACAAGTTCATTAGATGACCTAGCTACGAGATAATCACTTGGATAACTATTTAGTGCCAGTGATACAATCTCATTATAGCAAGTGTGCAAGTATCCTTAGACTTGAGATCTCCAAGGTACTTTGTTTATCGAGCGTTGTACTTTGATTCTAATCTTTGGAGTCTTATCTAGGACCGCCTATGAGATGGATATTGGGTACAACGTAAAGTAAACGAAAGTAGTTGAGAGGGTCAATAAAGGATTCACCACTCCTAATAGTAGGAGAGTATATCTCAAGGCCACTTGTAGAAATCATTACTCATGAAATCCTTGGCCAAGGCGACTATGTGATGGAAATGGTTCCAATTGATACACATATCGAGTAATGGATTTCTTGAACAAGTACTAAAATATTCAGGCCAGAATTAATAATATTCTGGAGGGAGTTGGCACTAATTCCATGCTCTAGACCGAATGAGATGTTGTATGTGGAAAGGAGTTTATTACACTGATAATTTGCTATTGAAAGGTTCATGTCAAGCCACTTGACTTTCTGGACTTTTGGGTGGTCAAGAGTCATTGCTAGATGTCGCTCTTGATATGCTAAATATGAATTTATTAATTAGAGAATTAATAAATTTAATCATTTATTGTATTAAGGATTATTAATTCTAATATTGTTAGAATTAATTCGTATTATGCTACTAATAAGACCAGGAAACCTAATGGGTCACACACAATAAAGGTTTGAATGTTCAAATATATAATTTGATAATATTGTGGGGTTAATTAAGAGAAGGGAATATATTTATAGGTGAATTATAAATTTGTTATAATTCATGGGACCTAATTGTAATTAAGTAAACTTCAAGGACCAATTTGTTGACAATTGGACGTTGAATGACTAAGTTACAATTTATGGTAATTATAAATCTATAAATATAAGGAAACGGTTTCCTTAGGGTTTGAGACAGACTATTCACACAATAACAGAGAAACCGTTTCTTTGCCTCTCTCTTGATCAAACCCTAGCCGTCTCTCTTCTTGATCAAAACCCTAGCCTCCCGAATTCTACTAGCATAGAATTGTGAGATTGTGAGCATTCAACCTTGTGTGGATTATCATTAGAGGGAGTTCTTTCTTGGACTTCGATTGAGCTGCGGTGAACGGTTTTGGATAATACGGATCGCGCCTGCGTTCTTGTTTACGAAATTCTTGAATTCAGGCTTCACGAGGTAATAAACGCAATCTTCTCCTTTTTCCGTTTCTATTGCAAACCCGTGATCCATGGCTTGGATTTCTTGTTGTTTTCCGCTGCGCTTAATCGATTATGCATGATAGAAATCCTACGGTGGTATCGAGCCAACGGGTTTGTGTTTTAATGGGATGTTTTATTGCTTTGAATTGTTCAAGCATGTAAATTGCAAGATTACGACATGTTAATTGTATGATCATGTCTGCTTGGTTTGTATGTAATCGTCTGGGTTTTGTTTTGAATAATGCGGGTTGCGAAATCGTTTACTGCGTTGTGGGTTTTATGCTTTTGAAAATATTGCGAGAATGGTTACGCGTACGTGTTCGAGTTTTGGCCTCGGTTGATGTTCATCCTGTAATTACGCCTTCCGTTTAACAATTTGGATTGTTAAATTGATTGTGAGAATGATCACAACGGTTTGTTAATAAAGATTAACAAAGATCAATGTCAAAAACTGGTTTTGATTGATCTTGGAACGGCCCCGAACTGAACAAAAAATTTCCAGAAAATCCAAGCCGCACGCGGTGGTTACTGTTCGGATTTTTTTTTTTTTTTTTTAAAAAAAAAAGGTTCTGGAATAGAATTTTGAAAGGGAAAATCTCATTTGATGAGAGGTGGTAAAATAAAAATTTTTTCAAGGGGACGCTGCCCCCCTTGACCCCCGCCCGATGACCGGCCTGCGGGACCGCCGTTATCGTTGCGTGACGGGACCCAGAAGCATTTTCTCAAAATTAGTTTTGAGACAATCAATTTTATTTTTCAAAATAGTGATTTTGAAAATTTAAAATTAATGTATTTTTCTTAAATGTTGATTTTAGAATTTGTTTTATTTTCCCAAAATAATGATTTTGGAATAATAAAAGTATATGTTTATTTTGTTTAAGCATAGTTAATGGCATGGTGGATGGTTATGGACTAAAACAAACTATATCTGTTCATGCATTTTTTACCGCTTTGTTTTAATGAAATAGGGCCTGCGGTCCTGTCTTCTCTCAAATTCTGATGTAATTCTCTTCTCATCTAACTCCCCTCGAATGTAACTCGAGGTTTCTCCTTTTAGGAAATTATGTAATTAGATTATATAGGTTAGATTGAGGTAGAATTTTATTTTCAAGATTTTGAATATGGCGTTCAAAATAAGGCGAGATGGTAAGACCCTCTACTGTATCATGCATGAACACATAGGGTTGACCATATTAATTTCCTTGGTGGCTCGAGGAAATTAATTTAGAAAGTCCATAACCATGCCACGTAATTGTTTATTACCATGTTTATCAATTTATCTTGCTTATTGATAAATTGTATGCATGCCTAACAATGAGACCACTAAAAGGAATAAATCCCTCAAATAATATTAAATCTAATGCCTTCCATTAATATAGTGAGAACGAGAGCTCTTTTTCGAGACCGGGTTGTTGGGCAAACCCAAGCCTACTTGACATCGAGTATGTTCAAGCTATAGAATTTAAATTCATGTTAATGGGTTGGATTTAACTAATTTCTTTATCCCGGTTGGGCTAACCCAAGCATAAAGAAAATTAGAGGCAAAGTTGGGCTAGTATTTGATACTTTAATGATTAAAAGATGTTAATCACCCAATGATTCGGTAGTTACTTTTTGATGTAATTGGTATTGGATACCTACCACTTGAACTTAAGAGTGGCTTGTTGGGCTAACCCAAGGTTATTCTTAAGGAATTTGGATCTTGATCCACTAAGAAAGTTTCCAACGGGCTTTCCCGAGTCAATAGTGAGGGCTATTGGTTTGAGTAAAATAGTGGAATAATTATGCGCTTAATTAAAGACCTAATTAATTGCATTGCATTTGCATATACATGTTCTAATAATTCTATCTTTACATCTAGGTCATTTGCATCATGTCGACAAACCTAAACTTGCGTAGCATCTTGGAAACAAACAAGCTCACTTGAATCAAACTATTTGGATTGGTATAGAAACTTGAGAATCGTTCTCAAGTCGGAAAAGTTGCTCTACGTGCTAGAAGCTCCTATTCCGCCACCTCCGACTCAAGATGCTCTGTTTGAAGAGCATGCTGTCCACAAGAAGCACAAAGAAGATAGCGACACGACATCTTGTATCATGCTTGGCGTCAATGTCTCTGAGCTGCAAAAACAGCATGAGCATATGGATGCTCAATCAATGATCCTCCATCTTAGAGAGCTATTTGATAAACAAGCTAGAACAGAGAGATATGAGATCTCTAAACAAGCTGTTCCGTGCTAAGATGGTTGAGGGTGCTTCGGTGGCCACTCATGGGCTGCGAGATGTTGGGCTACATTGAAAAACTTGGGTCTCTTGGGTTCGTAATGGATCATGACTTAAGTATTGACTTAATTCTACAATCATTACCAAGTAGTTTTTCGCAGTTTGTGATCAACTACCACATGAATAATGTTGAGACCACAATACACGAGCTAATCAATCTGCTTAAGACTGCTTGAGTCCTCTATGAAAAAGGATGATAAGGCAATCTTGTTAGTAGGTTCTTCATCTTCTAAGAAAAAGGTTTCTAAGAAGAAGAAGAAGAACACTCCTACTAAGCCCAAAGGAGGTGTCAAGAAGAAGGAGGCTGCCCCTAAAGGCCCATGTCATCATTGTGGCAAAATGGGCCATTGGAGGCGTAACTGCAAGGCCTACTTGGAGACTGTGAAGGAAAAGAAGGAGAAGGAGAAGCTTGCAAGCACTTCTACTTCTAATCCTGGTATGTTTATGATTGAGATTAATACTGCCTTTAATAATGAGATATGGGTATTGGATACCGGTTGTGGATCTCATTTATGCAATAATTTGCGGGGACTAAAGGACGGTAGAAGGTTAGAGAAAGGTGACGTGGACCTACGAGCTGCAAATGGAGCAAAGGTTGCTGCACTAGTCGTGGGGACTTATCATCTCAATCTACCTTACGGATTAGTTTTAGAACTACAAAGCTGTTATTTTGTACCAGTTTTGTTGAAAAATATTATCTCAGTTGCTTGTTTAGACTTATTCGGATTTCATTTAAGTTTTAAGAATAAATGTTGTTCTTTCTCATTAAATGATATTCATTATGGTTCTGCAACTTTGATCAATGGTTTATATGTTCTAGACATGTATAATCCAATTCTCAATATAAGTAAAAAGAAACATAAAAATGATAACTTAATCTCATCTTACTTATGGCATTGTCGTTTAGGCCATGTAAATGAAAAACGTGTGTCTAAGTTATACAAATTGGGTGACTTAAGGTCGTTTGATTACGAATCATATGACACATGCGAATCTTGTTTACTTGGAAAAATGGCTAAAACTTCTTTTTCAAGAAAAGGAAAAAGGGCAAAAGAGTTATTAAAACTCGTACATTCAGATGTATGTGGCCCAATGTCAATACAAGCAAGAGGAGGTTATCAATACTTCATTACCTTTATTGATGATTATTCTCAATATGAGTATTTGTATTTGATGAAATACAAATCTGAAGCCTTTGACCGTTTCAAAGACTTCAAGAATGAAGTAGAGAAACAACTTGGCAAAAGTATTAAAGCTCTTAGATACGATCGAGGAGGTGAATACTTAAGTCAAGAGTTTCTAAGTTATCTAAGAGATAACGGAATATTATCTCAATGGACTCCACCATATACACCTCAACATAACGGTGTATCTGAGAGAAGGAATCGAACCCTTTTAGACATGGTAAGGACCATGATGGCTTTTGCATACCTACCAAAATCGTTTTGGGAGTACGCACTGGAGACTGTTGTTTACATTTTAAACAAAGTTCCGTCAAAAACGGTTGATACCACTCCTTATGAGTTATTCTTTGGTAAGAGGCCAAAGTTATCTCATTTAAGGATTTGGGGTTGCCCTGTTTTTGTTAAAAAGGTAATGTCAGACAAACTTGAAAGTAAGTCTGACAAATGTTTATTTGTTGGATATCCAAAAGAATCGTTTGGATATTACTTCTATCTTCCTTTTGAAAATAAAGTTTTTATTTCAAAACATACTGTCTTCTTAGAGAAGGAGCACATGTTCAAAGAAGATAGTGGGAGCAAGCTTGAACTTAGTGAAGTTCAAGAAGAGCAAACAAATATTGATCAACCTTCTGAACCTGTATCTATTCAAATAGATGAACCTTCTAACACACAAGAGTTTCGTAGGTCAAGTAGGATACGAGTGGCACCTGAGAGATATGGATTTCTCATAAGTGACCGTAATAGACGTATTGCTCATAGATGACGATGACCCTACTACTTACAAGGATGTTCTGAATAGTTCAGAATCTGACAAATGGCTCGAAGCTATGAAGTCAAAGATGGATTCCATGTATGACAACTAAGTATGGACTTTGGTTGATCCACCTGAAGGAATCAAGCCTATAGGGTGTAAATGGGTTTTCAAAAAGAAAACTGACATGGATGGTAATGTGGTTACCTATAAGGCTCGCTTGGTAGCAAAAGGTTATCGTCAACGACAAGGTATTGACTATGACGAAACTTTTTCACCAGTTGCGATGTTGAAATCCATAAGAATACTCCTAGCCATTGCCGCTCATTATGATTATGAGGTTTGGCAAATGGATGTGAAAACAGCTTTCCTTAATGGAAACACTGATTGAGGAAGTGTATATGACACGCCTGAAGGTTTCATATCCGAAGATGGCACAAAGGTGTGCAAGTTGCAAAGGTCCATTTATGGACTTAAGCAAGCATCTAGGAGTTGGAATATCCGTTTTGATGAGACAATTAAATAATTTGGTTTCATTCAAAACATGGATGAACCTTGTGTGTACAAGAAGGCTAGTGGGAGTAAAGTTGCTTTCCTATTGCTTTATGTAGATGACATATTGCTTATAGGAAATGATGTTTCCACTCTTCAATCAGTGAAGATTTGGTTGTCCAAGATGTTCTCCATGAAAGACCTTGGAGAAGCAACATATATTCTGGAAATAAAGATCTATAGAGATAGATCTAGAAGATTGCTAGGTCTTTCACAGTCTACATACATAGACAAAGTGCTGAAAAGGTTCAGCATGGATCAATCCAAAAGAGGATTCTTACCTATGACACATGGTGTAAGCCTTTCAAAGTCAATGTCTCCAAAGACACAAGTTGAAAGGGATCACATGAGTAGAATTCCATATGCTTCGGCAATTGGGTCTATCATGTATGCTATGATATGTACTAGGCCCGATGTATCGTGTGCTCTTAGTTTGATGAGCAGATACCAATCTGATCCTGGAGAGGGTCACTGGGCGACTGTAAAGAATATCCTTAAGTACTTACGAAGGACTAAGGATGCATTCTTGCTATGTTCTGATCCACTCACTAAAGCGCTTTTCCAGAAGAAACATGATAAATATGTTGAGTCATTTGGTATTCGATACATGAATGATTGGCTCTAGTGCAAGAGGGAGTTTGTTAGTGTTGTGCCCTAGAGGCAATCACTTGTACCATGTATACTGCATATTAAATTAATAAGAGGCATTCTTTATCTTTCAGTTTGATTGTTATATCTAACTATGTGTACAAACCGTTAGATAAAGTCCCTAGTACAACACAGTGTTAAGGAAATCATGATAGAGATCATGATGTGAGATTCCTACTACACTATGCAGTGTTTATACTTAAATAATCCTCAATCACAGTATTAATAAGATGGGACATTATTAATACGCCAAGACTGGCACATGTTATATCTCTTGATTGGATCAAGCGGTGGTTCTCATATCCGTGGGTATTGAGATACTCAGGATTAACGTGTGGATGCTTGTTTTGAAACAAGTTCATTGGATGACCTAGCTACGAGATAATCACTTGGATAACTATTTAATGCCAGTGATAGAATCTCATTATAGCAAGTGTGCAAGTATCCTTAGACTTGAGATCTCCAAGGTACTTTGTTTATCGAGCGTTGTACTTTGATTCTGATCTTTGGAGTCGTATCTAGGACCGCCTATGAGATGGATATTGGGTACAACGTAAAGTAAACGAAAGTAGTTGAGAGGGTCAATAAAAGATTCACCACTCCTAATAGTAGGAGAGTATATCTCAAGGCCACTTGTAGAAATCATTACTCATGAAGTCCTTGGTCAAGGCGACTATGTGATGGAAATGGTTCCAATTGATACACATATCGAGTAATGGATTTCTTGAACAAGTACTAAAATATTCGTGCCAGAATTAATAATATTCTGGAGGGAGTTGGCACTAATTCCATGCTCTAGACCGAATGAGATATTGTATGTTGAAAGGAGTTTATTGCACTGATAATTTGCTATTGAAAGGTTCATGTCAAGCCACTTGACTTTCTGGACTTTTGGGTGGTCAAGAGTCATTGCTAGATGTCGCTCTTGATATGCTAAATATGAATTTATTAATTAGAGAATTAATAAATTTAATTCTTTATTGTATTAAGGATTATTAATTCTAATATTGTTAGAATTAATTCGTATTATGCTACCAATAAGACCAGGAAACCTAATGGGTCACACACAATAAAGGTTTGAATGCTCAAATATATTATTTGATAATATTGTGGGGTAATTAAGAGAAGGGAATATATTTATAGGTGAATTATAAATTTGTTATAATTCATGGGACCTAATTGTAATTAAGTAAACTTCAAGGACCAATTTGTTAACAATTGGACGTTGAATGACTAAGTTGCAATTTATGGTAATTATAAATCTATAAATATAAGGAAACGGTTTCCTTAGGGTTTGAGACAGACTATTCACACAATAACAGAGAAACCGTTTCTCTGCCTCTCTCTTGATCAAACCCTAGCCGTCTCTCTTCTTGATCAAAACCCTAGCCTCCCGAATTCTATTAGCATAGAATTGTGAGATTGTGAGCATTCAACCTTGTGTGGATTATCATTAGAGGGAGTTCTTTCTTGGACTTCAGTTGAGCTGCAGTGAACGGTTTTGGATAATCTGGATCGCGCCTGCGTTCTTGTTTCTGAAATTCTTGAATTCCGGCTTCACGAGGTAATAAACGCAATCTTCTCCTTTTCCCCGTTTCTATTGCAAACCCGTGATCCATGGCTTGGATTTCTTGTTGTTTTCCACTGCGCTTAATCTGATTATGCATGATAGAAATCCTACAAGGGGGGAAAGGATGAGGGACACTACAGTGGTGGGGAGAAAGAGTGTCCGGTAGGAGGAGAAGGTAGTGGGGGTGAAGAGAATGGCGGTTGGTTGTGGTGGATTTGTTAGAGGAGACGATGGCGGCTGCGGTGGCAGTGACAGATTAGAATCTCTGAAGTAGGGATGATGCTTAAAAAAAATTAATTTGGGGGTATTAACCCTAGAAAATTCTCTATCCTAAATTGAATGTCCACATTTCTATTTTATGTTGTTCCATAATAAATTTCCATTTTCCCAAGATAAAAATATTTTCAATTCAAACTTCCACCCATAATCTCCTAAGCAAAAGGCAGGAAGGGTTAAGAGCCCAAGTCCTACAATTCATGCCAAGCCAAGGGCAGGTATTAATTTGGGATAAAGCGACTATTTCCTCCAGATACCTCATAGAAGTCAATCAGTAAGATCATATTCCTCAACATAACCATGCTGCTATTCTCAATGTGCACAAATATTTATCCTCAATAAAAGTGGCATAAATGGCATACAAAAGCGCATAACATTGGAAGAAAGAGATTTTTGCCTCCTATACCCACCTCCCCCCCCCCAAAACCCCCAAACAAGAAAAAAAATAATAATAACTAGTCTAAAATTCAAAATTGCAGCCACCACCCAAAGCCTCTTCCCGATATTGATCACTCAGCAACTGTGAAATGATGCTATTCATGTGAAAAGGGTAGCACAATTTCAAAGTAAAACCAAGACATAATTAGGGCTGTGAAGGAGACAAGCCAAGGCAAGCTCATATGAAATCCCCCAAGCTCAAATTCTTCAAGCTAAAGCCCTACTCGCTAAAAACTCATCTATAAAAATCAAGCCTCTTCAAGCCCAAAACTGAAACTAGAGGCTTGTAGATCAATTATATCGAGCCCAGGATTGCAGATCGATTATAACAGTGCCTCAGCCCTTCAAAGTACTATTCAAGTAAAGGTTGTTCCACCTTCTACACTGTTTATATGTGTAAATAAAAATACTCTTGTTCATGTGTTCATTAACTTATAGATAATCAGGGTAATTTGGTCTCGTTGGACACACTTAGGAAGGGGACACAGTGGGCAAAGCCCAGGAACCCCTTACTGCACACCCAGAAAACAAAACCAAGTAGAGCGCCAAGTTGCAAGAAGCAATCTTAATCCTCCTAAGGCCTTTAGGAAAAAATATAAAAATTACTCCGGCTATTTGGTGGTTTGAGTTTACAAATTTGAAGTGGCTAATGGAAATTATTAGGAAAAAGTTCCAATAACAACCAAGCCACTTTCCCTATTTTATGTGGTACAGAGCCTAATTATCTTATAAGGAGCTAAACTAATGACATGACCATGACTAAGCATTTGACAGACCACATCCAACATATTGCCATCCTATAGAAGACATGACTTTGAAAGACTTGTCCCAAAAGACAATGATAATCACAATCAACTGCATCAAAAGAGCATGAAAAGTAAACAATTATAAAACTGACTTGATAAAACTAACAAAATAATCCTTCCAAAGTGAAATTCTCTAATACCACCCTCTTAGATCTATGGTTTTCTTGTACCTCCTTGATTTTTTACTCAAAACTATTGCAATATATTTGTACCTGGCCATAGAAGTGTTTGCACCAAATATAGGAAATATCGTCTCACCCCTTTGTAGTTTTGTAACCCTATATGCAACACAATTAAATGCAACCCAATTTAAACCATCTTAATCCTGGCAGCAGAAGATGCAAGAGAACTTACATATTGAATTTTCTAAAGTTCTTATTAGCTACAGAACAGCCTACGGCACCCTGCACCATTTCAGTGTAATCAATTCAAGTAGCTAATGAATTTGCTCCTGAAATTTTCTAGGTTTGTGAACTTTCAATAATAACACTAGTGTCGAAAAGAAAAGACAAGTTGAAAAACTACTTACAACTTTCAAAGTTGCTCTCGGATGTAGGCCATAGATCGCAACATTGAACCTAGAGTATCTCTGCAAACTTGGAATTTCACTTCTGTTTCACCCGTACTAGTCATGGTATCCTGAAGCTGAGAAGAACAAAGGAGAAAAAGTAGTCGGTCAGATATTAAACATTAGGGTAAAGTAAAAGCTCAGTGAGCAATGTCAAATTTTAACTAAAAACGCTCAGAATATGAGAAAACCCATTTATTGCCATTTTGAATCTGTCTAGTACCAGGTCAAACTATTCTTTGCAAAAGCTGGTAATCACATTGATGCAACATTGTTTCAGCTCAAGTGGTGGCCAATATAGTGTTGCTTAATTTATGAAGCAGCGATGGAATTTTTGAAAGAGAAAAGAGCTTAGTTTAAGAAGAACAGAAAGAAAGAATTAGGGGAAGGAAAGAATGCAGCAAGAGAATGGAAGGAAAAGATGCAAAACCTCAGACCGAACAACTCTACTCATCATTCAATAATCACCTCCCTTATTAGTGTTGTTACAATGATATATATAGACATCAAAACCTAAGAACCAAAAACTACTTAAAAGCCAAAGTATCTTATATCCTAAGCAACTTGAAAGCCAAAAAGTTCAACCAAAAACTACTGCAGGTTGGCTACATCTAAACTAATTTACTGCAAGTTGAAAATCACTAAAACAATCTAGATAAACAAGTATATGATTCAAGATTCAACATTTGTTACAAACAACTAAAACATCTACTTTATTATCATATATGATCTTGCAAATCGTCTCAGCCTTTTCTTTACATTCTATGTTATTCTGCCCTACATTTGGAAAAACTCAACCTTGAGGTTTGGAGTATCTTGGGATAATAAATAATGTAGGACAAACTCATTTAAGCCACCATACCGCACAACACTAAACTCTATTAAGATTGCAATAAAAATGCGGAATAAAGGGCCTTAGGGAAGAACCCTAGTAGTCAGTAAAGAAACTGAATAAAGCCCCCTAGAGAATGATAGAGACAAGTGGCAGCAATCAATTAAGGTTCACAAAAGGAGGGGAAAAGACACTTCTAAAGCCCAAACCCTAACTTGGCACACCTTAGAGGATGGACAGCTCATATAAGGGTTAGAATAATATTGAGTCTTTCTTTTAGATTTCTTGTTTTATGAGTTTTCGAATATAGAGTATTTTTGGAAACTTGTGAGTTTGAAGAAGTTTCCTAAAAGTTAAAATTTTTGTTCTAGTTAGGATTCTCAAGTTGATAGGTCTAAGAATCCTATTGTCGTAGTTATTATTGACTTGAGAATCTTAAAGAGTCTAGTCCTAGTTAGCTTAGGCTTTTGAGTCTATAAAAAGAGAAGTTCTTTATTACTTGCGGATGCTTCTCATTATTCAAATCAATAAGAACCTACAAATTGTTTTTGTACTTCTAGTTGTGAGATGCAATCAAAACCTAAGGTGTGATGCCTTACGGTCCGAGTTGTGACGCCTAGGGTTTCTCCTTCATCTCTCAGTGGAGTACTACAAGTTTTCTGTGATAAGTTTCTTTGCTGAAGTTTCTGAATTTACGGCAGCTAAGTTCAACCATTCTTCTTCCAATAATTATTTAGGCTGGCCTAACGACTGTCATGCGTCAGTTTGGTATCACAACTACGTAACCAGTCGTTCTTTTATATAAGTTTTCATCTTTAGGAGTTCAAAGGGGGAAAGAAAAGGTTTCTATTTGCTTTGGTAAATCAAAAATCCATTTTTTGCTTTTTTTTCCTGTCGTCCCAAGAATTCTTAAGTGGGAAAAACCACCAGCCAAAGTACACTGATAGGGAACATGATGAGTTGATCCATTTAACCATGGAGAGAGTTGATGCCTTGGAAGCCCAAATCAAAAAACTAATGGTTTATCATGTTGTAACCAAAGGCACTGCAGCCAAAAGTTCAGAAACAACCAGCAAAAGAGCTACAAGCAATGGAAAAGATGTTGTGGATGTGGTAGATTCTCAAAATTCAGGTCCTTTGCAGCCTGAAAATATTAAACACAAGGATGCTCAGCTCATGGCCAAGGCACAAGTCACTCTTCAAAGGTATGGCTCACTCTTCGTAGTTGAGTACATGAATAAGTTTGGAGAGCTAAAGATTCGTTGTAGAGGTAGGGAGGATCCTCGACACACTTTGTCTCAATTTAAACAAGGGTTGAGGCCAGAAATTTGCAACTACATGATGACCTATCCCATGGACACAATAGATGAAGCATTCCAGTTTGCATAAAGGGTTGAAAGAAGCTTAAAACAGACAGCTAAGAGGTTTCCTTCTCAAGCCAAAGAGACAATTACAACCAGAAAATTCACTTTTGATGCATGAGGCATTAAGTCAGTAGCTACATCAACCTAGAACAAGCCTAATAATACTAGGAGTAAGGTTCCTATGATAGAAACTAGGGAGTAAGATGCCAGTCATGAATGTTTCAGTAGTGGACAAATGGGGCATTACACATGGGAACGCACCAAGAAGAAAAACCTGCACATGGGAATAGAATCCAATAGGGATGATGAAGATGAGGATAAAGAAGAAAAGGAATCTGATTACTTAAATGGAATAGCAGGCCTTGAAGACGATGGTTTGGAAGACAATGAGGAGAACACATCATTCCTTTTAGCATTTAGGTGTATCCCTAGAGCACCTAAGTAGCAAAAGGAGGATTGGAGAAGAACTGCAATTTTTCAAACCTTGGTTAGTTGTGGGGATATGACTCGAAAGGTCATTATTGATGGAGGTAGCACTGTAGCAGTATGAATATGGTCTCTAAAGCTACGGTTGAAAAGCCTAAGCTACCTATGGAACTACACCCAAACCCTTATAAGGTTAAAATGAATAAATACCATCACTATTCCAATTACTAAGCATTGTTTGGTGACTTTAACTCATGGTCCTTATAGTGATTCTATCTGATGTGACGTCATTCCAATGACCATTACTCATATTCTATTAGGTCTCCCATGCCTACATGATTGGGAGGTGATGCATGATGGAAGGAAAACACTTATTCCTATGGCTTTAAGGGCAAAAGCCATGAAGAAGCATCGGGTAAAATGACCTAATAAACATGAAGAAGAACCTTCCAAGGTAAAGGTTGTAACTAAGAAGAAATCAATACAAATTCTTAGCAAGAAGCCACTTGAAAAAGAAGCTAAGGAAACAGGGATTATCTTTATGGTGGTGCTAAAGGAGTTGAAGAACCCTATTCCCCCAAATCATGCAACCAACTCTCCTGAATTGTCTAAAGCTTCTTGCTGATTTCACAGATGTGAAACCCAAGGATATACCTAAAGGACACCCACCAATGCGAGATATTCAACATGCTATAGACTTTATACTTGGGTCACAACTTAATAACTTAACAACCCATCGCATGAACTCAAGAGACAAGTTAAGGAGTTGTTCGATGAGGGGTTGGTTCGTGAAAGTTTGAGCCATGTGTTGTTCCAGCTTTATTTACACCTAAAAAAATGGAACTTAGGGGATGTGTTGTGATTGTAAGCAATCAACAAGACAACTATCAAATATAGGTTTCCAATACCATGACTTGAAGACATGTTAGACATGATGGTGGTTCAACTATCTACACTAAGAGTAATCTCACAAAGGGCAACTTCCAACTTAGGATTCGGCTAGGGGACGAGTGGAAGACAGCATTGAAAACAAAGGACGGTCTCTATGAGTGGTTAGTAATGCCACTCGTTCTTACTAGCACCCCGATCACTTTCATGAGGTTTATAACACAAGTACTTCAACTTATTGGGTGATTCCTTGTGGCTTATTTTGTTGATCTACTCATTTACAACAAGTCTAAAGAAGAACACATAATTCACCTTCAACACGTTATGCAAGTATGCCGTCGTGAAAAGTGCAGTTTTTTGTGTTCTAGTGTGACATTCTTGGGGCTTTGTTGTTTCTGCTAGAGGAATAGATGTAATAAGGTGAAGGCAATCCTAGATTGGCCATTACCCAAAGCATTGCATGAAATTTGAAGTTTTCATGCACTGGCAACCTCTTATAGGAGATTTATTAGGAATTTCATTGTTTGAAGGAAGGACAGTTTTCTTGGACTAGGGCAGCACTTAAAGCTTTTGAATTGATCAAGAAGTTAATGAGTCAAGCATCCATTTTACACTTACCAGATTTCTCCAAATTATTTGACGTGGCTTGTGATGCTTTAAGCGTGGGAAACAGAGGAGTACTTAGTGAATATGGGCACCCTATTGCTTATTTCAGTGAAGAACGGAATGAAGAAAAGCAAAAATACTCCACTTACAATAAAGAGCTTTATGTAGTGGTTCAATCCATCCGTCATTGGCACTATTACTTGGTTTTTAAGCAGTTCATGTTGTATTCCAACCATGAAGCTCTTAGGTACATATACTCGTACATAAAGCTATGTTTCAGGCATGGAAAATGGATCTCATTTTTTCAGCAGTACGCTTTGTTCTAAGGCATAAGGCTAGCACAAAAAATAAGGTAGCAGATGCATTAAGTCATGTGGAGCATGCTCTTACTTCAATAGATGTTCAAGTTCCAGGATTTGACTTAATTAAATGAGACTATGCAGACTGTAAAAATTTTCAGGTTGTTTTTGTTGGGTGCTGGCCAAAAAAAGTGTATTGTTAAAGTATATTACTCACATTAAAGATATGTATAATGAAGCATGTACAAGTCATGGAAACTCCACCGATGAGTTCCGCGGACTTTGTTTGCAGTGTTCATTGCCGATCTTTAGCCCGGATAAAGGAGAGTTGAGGCTTGTGACAGCCAACGTAAAATACAGTCACATCCATGATATGAGCCAATCGATTTGCATATGGTATTTATTGACCTGGAGAAAGCATATTACAAGATGCCTAGAGAAGTAGTTTAGTGAGTACTAGCCAAGAAAAATGTATTGTTAAAGTATATTACTCTCATTAAAGATATGTATGATGGAGCATGTACATGTGTAAGGAGCTACGCCGGAGTGACTACAGAGTTTCCTATTACTATCGGGGTACATCAAAGATCAGCAGTGCTTGGCCCTTTCCTCTTTGTGACCGTTATGATGAGTTAACTTGTGATATACACAAGATTGTACCATGGTGTATGTTATTTGCTGATGAAATTGTGCTGATTGATAAGACTAAAGCCGGTGTAAACGCTAAATTGGAATTGTGACAACAGATGTTAGAATCTAAGGGCTTCAGAATCAGTAGAAGTAAAACGAAATATATAGAATGCAAGTTCAGTACTAGTAGAAATATAACTCGGAGTGTAACTTTGGATGGCAGAATATACCAATAGATGACTTCTTCCAATATCTAGGATTGATTATTCAGAAAGACAAAGAGCTTGATGGCAACATTACACACCAAGTTAAGGCAGGTTGGTTGAAATAGAGTGCGACGGGTATTTTGTGTTATAATTTTTTTTGTGTGTGTGTGTGTGTGGGGGGGGGGGTGTTGTAAGACGTCATGAACTGCCATAAACTACTGTTTCCAAAAGGGATGCGAAGTTTGTTACTTTTAGCGTCCTTGGTGGGGTTTGCTGAATAAAAGGTTGGAATTTTCTTCTAGTTTGCATCCACAGATGAACTATCAAACAAAAGTTGTTAACCGCAATCTTGGAACTCTATGTTGCTTGGTTGGTGAGCATCTCTCTAATTGGAATCATGTGTTGTACTGTTGCCCATGGCAGAATTTGCATACAACAACAGTTCAATCAATAGGACTACCGGACCAATGGATTTATACCTCTGCTAGTGCAAGTTTCAAGTCTATTTGATGTGTTTTGGAGTGAAGGAAATACAGAAAAAGGAAAGGCAAAATCAAGGTATGTAAAGGTTAAGGAAAATAAAAAGATAAGGTTGAAAATATTTATGAATGAATGCTGAAATGACTTTTGTTTCATGGTTTGTAGCTATGGAATTGTTGTATTTGCAGGGTATTGAATTGAAGTGGCAGAACTGAATTATACCTTAACATGTTAGCATAGGTTAGGAGTTAGTTTTTTGGGATTTTGAAGGTGAAAGAATTCATAGGTCTTTGAAGCTTTGATCTTCAAGGATTGTTAAATTGTAAGAAGATAGCTTATATCTCTTTTAGATACTAAATTTCCCTGTTTTGATTACTTTGAATTGTGCTGTGAGCTTGGGCCACTTAATCACTTTGTTCACCAAGAAAAACCCCCTAAAGATCATATCAAATAGTTTGGTATCAGAGCAAGGATAGCTTTAATTCTAATCAAAGCTTGCAATCAAGAAAACAAGACAAAACAAGTTGAAGAAAAACAGGACAAAACCCGTAGCTCAAAAAATTAAATCAAAAAGGTCAAGAAATCTTTCATTTCTCGTGTTTCTTGGGTGGAATTTGTTCTATGATGTGGTATATCACTTGGGAACAAATTTTTCTTGTATTTGTGATGAATTTGGGCTTGTATGGGTATGAAAATTTTGCTATATCTTGAGTGACGAGATTGAAGACAAGGTGTTTGATAAATGTTCTATGAGGGTGTTTGTGGCTATAATTGAGAGTTATGACTTTTTATTCAAATTTATTGGGATATGGGGACTTGGTTTATCATGCTATTATTGAATTCCATACTCATTGAACTCATCTTTGTTATTGCTTACTTGTGATCATTTAGTTTTTCATAACTCTACACACTAGTTGAACTTATCTCTTTGTGTTTTGTCAATTCTTGTTTGTTTGTTGTTTAAATTGCCTCCTTCAACTTCTAGTATTGTTCCTGTGATTGACTCGTCCATTTCTTGGAATTCTTGCTGAAAACTTGTTTGTTTGAGATACCCAACAAATGTTTGTTGAAATTCCCCTAAGACCTCCAATTGGAAAATCCTTTCACTTTTGGTTGAATCACTTGGTTGGACTAGATACTTAGCTATTGCGGAGACTTGGGATTGAACAAGAAGGCTGTGAGTGTTGAGAAAAAAGCAAGAGGGTAAGATTATCATTGAAAGAGCCAAAAGAGAGTAAACACGAGTGTGGAGTGATTATCCTTGAGAGTAAACACGCAAGAAAGTGAAAGTGAGGGTCTATTTCTTTCCTAACCACTTTCTTGCAAGTTAATATTCTTGAAAGCCTCCAATGATGTCTCAAGAAGAACCCCAAGACATGTTAGCCACCATCCTAGCTAGGATTGAGGAACAAGGGAGGAATATCCAAGACTTTTGAAGAGACTTCACAGAGTTACAAACCAACCAAGGGCAGGCTTCCACGGTTGCTCAAAGAAAGGGACAAGGGCTACAAGAAAGCCCTAGGAGAAAAGATGAGCTAATTATACACCCCCATTGCATGCACAACAAGGTGAAGAATGGGAAAAGCACTCCCTTAGAGGATTCCAACAAGCTCCCATGAGAGGAGATATGGCTTGTGCAAATTGTGAAAGCAATCAGGAGATTCTGCCATGTAAATGAAAGGACCATGTCTGTTTGTGTGTAAAACTGTACCAAATGGCATGTATGTAACTGAACTTTGCAGATAATTGTCCTAGGATCATTTTGGGACAAGTGTTGCTTAATTTTGAGTAGTATGCAAAATATTATGGCCAAAATATGGAAGACTGGCATTCCTGAAGTCCTGAATTGCTTCTATAGCAAATGCAAGTTGTTTTGACCTCCTATGTTCTTAGGCACCGTTGTGAACCTTGGGAAGCTGAATGTACTTTACGCCATTGATGTTAGGAAGATAAGGGTATAAGTTTTATAGGGTATTAGCAGCCTGCTTAGTCTCAACAAAACAAAAACCCATAGATAGCCTAAGTAGCCGTAGGAAGAGAATAGGTTTATTTTGTTATTTTTTTGTTATGCAGCTAAATTAGACGCTTTGTGCACCTTGGATAATATAAGGTTTTGTTGTAGGTGACCGTAACCAAAAGGAGCTATAAACCTCAGGGAGTACATTTCCAAACACATGGTGAGTCCTTGGTATTTCAAAGACATGGTTTGCAAGTGGTTTTCAAATAAACACATAATTATGATTTCAAAGTGTGCATGCTTTACTTTTAAAACCTAACTACGATAGTGTAAGAATGATCCAAACAGTGTTATTTCAAAGCTGGTTATGCCACTTCAACTCCTTTTGTGAACTCCTCGGTTTTATAAACGTTTTCCTGAAGCAGTATTGGCTAATGTTTGAACATGCACATGAACCACCTTTTTCTTAGCAACTTTTAGACATCTCTGAAAATCTTATACCCCTTTTCTCTTCTCAAGAAACCCACCTACTTCTAAAACACCTAACGCTCCCTATGGGATGTGTTTCATCTTTTTCCAACAGTTGAACTTTGGAATGATGACAAAAGATTCAAAAGCTTCATGCAAGCCCCGAAAATGAATTTTTCTTTGAAATACGCTTGGAGATGAGCATGTGTAGCAATGAAGATGTTGAGTACTAAGCGAGGGCTTTTACTATTGTACTAGCTCGTGTTAGAGATAGATGACCCCAAGTAACTTGATCAGTTCTGCGATTCATCTTACTCCAAACAGGGCGATAGGACATTGAAATTAGCCCGAGTATGGTATCTGACAGTGTAAATGCTATGACGATGTAAGGAATAATGGCGTAAATGCCGTAATGATGTAAGGAATGACAATGTAAATGCCAAGATAACGTAAGAAATGAAGGCACAAGTAATAATGACGTAAGCAATGATGGCACAAGTATTGAAGGCAAAAAGGAACTCAGCAACAAGAACATCCAAAATATATTTGTAGATCTAGACTTGGAAGATCCAGCTACAAGCACAATTATTAGACCATCTTTCCCGCCATCACAAGGCAGCTTTCTTTATATAATATCATTATGATTTTATCTTTAAATAATTAATATAGGACCCATGGGGACAGTGATTCCACATGCATGTTTTTCTTTTAATTGAGATTACTATGGGAACTTAGGCTAAAAGAATATGTTTATTCTAAGAAAATAGACATTCATTTGGGCATAACCCTTCCTCATCTGTTTCCTTCCAGAAAAAGGACTAAAACTAAGCATCAGGACACACCCAAAAAAAATAATAGTAATAATAATAATAAGGAAAAAATTTACAACTCAGTAATTGAGCGAAAAAGTTGCTAACCTTTAAATTAATGACAGCAACTCTATTAGCAGATGCTGAAAGCTGTTGATTTATGTAAACCATGGATCTTAGCATTGGCTCCAATGTGACTCTTGTAAGTCTAAATTGCACATCCGATTCTCCTGAAGGAGTCTTACTATAATCTTGCAGCTACAATATAGTCAAGAGAAGAAAATGTAGCTTTAGTGTGCATATTTTTTGCATGTAAGGTGGTAATTAGTTTATGAAATACTACGAGAAATATCATTACAAATAGCCTACCCACCATATGCATATCCAATTTAGGTAAAAGCATTGGCCATAAGATGATTTGTAATTCAATATAAGGCTCTCAGAAATTATCTAAGGATCTCAAAAATTTTCGCTAAAGGAGTAATGTCCATACATCATGACTCCAAAACCTCAACCAGCACCCAGACAAGTTTAAGCAAAGCAAGTTAGACCATGTCTATCAAAAAACATTGACTCTGTTAGTTTGAGCTCCAGACAAACACTTTCATAGCACAACTAAGACGGCCCTGGATAGCATGCACCCATAATTGAAAGTTAAGGGTGTATTTGGATTGATTTTATAAACCAAAAAGCTGTTTTATTTTTGGTTTTGAGAAATGGAACCACAAACAAAAAAAAAAAATCCAAATGAAGATTCTTTCTCAAAAGCTCACTCACAACACATCACATTCTCTCTCTCCTTGGGCCCACGTCTTTTTTTTTTTTTCCCCCTCTTTCCAAAATTCAAATTTATTGAAATTTCTACAATGAAAAACAGAAAACATATACCCAATCCACTTATAGCCCAAGATTCTTAAATAAAGAGAGGCAGCATTAAGGAAACCTTAAAAAACACACCACATTCTCTCCTTTTGAATCAATTTTTTTAGCAAGTTGTACTCACATTGCCAAATTTTCCTCAAAAGGCACTTTTACTTGGGGAACATGAGATCACTAAAAAAAATTATCCCCTCAATGCATGTTGAACATACTTGTTTGTGATTGTCTGCAGCAGTTAACAAATGTCCCATCATAGAAATTGATGGAAATGCATCCTCATGAATTAATATACCTCATAAATTATAAAATTTCTTCTCAGTTGGATAGGATGCATGTAACATCATATCCATACACATAGAAAAATGTTCTAAATGCGATGTCCTGACTGTCTAACATTTGACAAACTGTCCCATGCAGTGTAAAATACTATCTGTCCATGCTTCCTCTTCCATTACCAAGCATGTCAGACTTTCATCTCTATGATATAGAGGACACAACAATAAAATTAGACAACTGTAACACATGAATCAAGCTAAGATTAGAAATCAAAGAACAAGACATACAACCTTCAGATTTATAACAGCAACTTTATTAGCTTGATTCTTAGTTTCTATGACCCATGTCATTGACTTAAAACAAGTGAGGACTACCTGCACACATGAAACATGGAAGTTAATGGAACCAAAAGAAACAATTGCATTTTGATTCTTTTATTGCTCTTTCTATACTTCATGCATACAAAAGCTTTTAAAGAAGAAGGGAGGGGGGTGATCTTTTGACCACTCCATCCCCATACCGTATTGTTGTCAGCAAGCACACCATCATGGTGGATAGCAAGAGGCGCCAAGGATGGTTGATTCAAGTCAGCAACAGGGACACCACCATCATTAAGATTAACACAATGAGGAACCATATCTTGCCATGGCCATGAAGGTAGGCAGATATCAGAAGCTGTTACCATGGTCTTTTTGTTATTCTCATCAATCCAAAGTCCATTATTTTCAGTTTGGGAGGAAGGGAGTTTAACTTTGGCAACATTCTTCTTCACAGCAGAGATTTTCCTCACACCCTCCCTTAGAGCAGCCATTGCAATATTATAGGTTTCTATAGAAATTGCTCCTTCCTCCGCATATTTGAATGCTTCGCAGCATAGATTATTGAAGCGTAATGTCAGAGACTCAAAACCTTGTAGGTCTGATTCCTCATCAGACAAAAGCTCAGCCCTAGCATTTCTTGTCCACCTTTTCAATATGTAATTGGGTGGAACAGTAAGAACATTAGTGACAGTAAACACAGTCAATATGTGCCTACAGAGTATGCCTGAGTACTCAAACATCTGACAGCTGCAACTTGCTTTCATATCAGAAACACTCAAGGTGACAACAAATGCCTTATCATCGTGCTCATATTTTGCAACCCTGAATTTGCTTATCTCATCGTCACCGTCAATCTTATAGGCAGTATAGACAAAAGTTTCAACAAGTTCCTCTTGAAACTTGGCAAAGATTTTTTTGGTATACAAATTCGCAACTTGCTGCTCCATTGGTGATGGTGTCTTCAGTACAGGCTTGGTGCAAATACTATCAAAATCTGCCTCTATTTCCCTTTCCAGTGCGTCTTCTAAAGCCCTCTCATACTGCTGGAAGAACATCGGAAGAGTACTTTGTTGATTAACATATCCATTGAGAAAGGAGCTCGCTCCATGGTTTGATGAAAGTGCAGCAAAGAATGTATCCCGAAAATAAACAGGGGCCCACTGCTCACGAGCATTATTCAAAGCTTGAAGCCACTCATTTTTCCAAAGGTCATATTTATCAAGGAGAGAACCCCATGAGGACTCAAATTCTTCAATCGTTTCGGAAAAATTGATGCAACTATATAGCTCCCCATAAAAAGAAGGATGAGCTAGATATATACGAGCCAACCTTTCCTGGCCCTCTCTTAGGATGTGCCACTTGCAAATGCAGTGACGAGTTTTGGGCAACACCTGAGTGACTGCTGCCTTGATGGCTCTATCTTGGTCGGTTGTCACAGAAATAGGTGGGCGATCATTCATTGCAGATAACCATGTTTTGAAAATCCATGCAAAGGAAGACTCAGACTCATCCAAAATTAAAGCACAGCCAAATAACACCACCTGGCCATGGTGATTTACCCCAGTAAAGGGAGCAAATGGAACTTGAAACTGATTTGGTCTGTACATAGTGTCAAATATAACAGCATCACCAAAGTGACTGTAGGCCATCCTTGATCTAGCATCAGCCCAGAAAACGTTACTCATGCGATTGTCATCATCAAGCTGAATGGCATAAAAGAAACCAGGACTTTGAGCCTGCATCTTTTTAAAGTAGTTAAGGAGATTATGAGCATCTCTTCCCAGAGTTCTTTTTCGGCTACAAGGTTGAACAAAATTTACTGGCACAACAGGGCTAAAATTTCTACTCACACAGTTTGTTTCTACTGGAGAAGCACTCCTACCAACCATATTTGAATCATAGAAAGCATGATTTCCATCTGAGGAAACCATAATATCACTTTGGCTGGTGACAGTCTCCGCCACATTCTTCATTGTACCAGCGAAATGCCTTCTAGGTCTAAGGTAATGGACCTTGCTTGGACTCACTGTAGAATGGTTGTGATCCTCCACAAATTTAGTCACAACCCAACTATCAGCATCCTCTTTCTCTATTCGAAGCATAGCATTACAGCTTTCAACATTCTTCCTTTTAAATATTTCCCTGGAACATGCAAAATCCCAACTAATGATCGGCCCATCAGGCTTGGTACGGCTGTACTGGCCAACATGGGTGCTAAAACCAACACACCTTGCATATGCATCATAAAAGCTCTTTGCAGCTTCTTCAGATACGAACACCATACCAACATATGGCTTCTCATTTTCACAGCTAACCTGATGGTTTTTCTCTATTTCAGTAGAATTTCCAGGTAAATTCTGCATTCCATCCTTGCTAAGTTGAGTTTGCAATTTCCCATTTTTATGCCTTCTGTCCTGATCTACATCAACAACTTCATCATCCATCGTCTTGAGTGAACAGTGTCAGGACATGGGTGTTATTTTCCAGAATTATTTGCAAATATGTTTCTCATATCTAAAAAAAAAAAAAAAAGCAGCTGGCAACACTAATCTGATCAAGGCAACTCAATTTGAAGTGCATGGCACAAACATCATCCTATTTTAAGCACTAAAATCATAGGTGATATGCATTCTTGCCCTTCAAATGCTATAATTGTTGCAATTGTATTCCTCATTTTACCCACAAAAAAAAAGGTACTTTTCTGCTTCAAGTGTTATGATTTTTGCAATTGTGTCCCTCCTTTCAATGCCACGTCTTTCAAATTTACATTTGTAAACATCATACTAGTCAGAATTTTATCCTTTAGATGTGAAATCTGATTAATGTTACCATCTATTTAGTAACTATATATTTTATATAAGTGTAAATTTGAGAATATTTTGACATTTAGAAGGGTAATTATTAGTTTCATAAAAGGAGGGGCACAATTAGAGGAATCATTAAATTTTAAGGGTAGAGTGCAAGAACTACAGAAACCAGAATACAATTATAAAACTCCTAACAATTTGTAGGGCATTATTGTAAATCTCCCTTCAATCAATAGTAAGATAAACAAAAATAAATAAACAGAGAAAGGAGCTATAATCAACTTCTCTATACATTAGCAGGATACACCAGGTCAAATGTTTCAATTATGTATATTGGTTTCTTCCAAATAGATCATCACTCAAAGCATGACGTATCTGATCATCTTCTATTTGGGGAGAAGTTCTCTCACCAAGTGGTCAATGGGAACTAGAAAAGCGCTATGCTTGAGAATCATGATTTTGTCCAATTTAAGGTACGTGGTTCCTGACCGGCATGATATCATCATCATCAATATATCTCTTCTTTGCATATCATCTCAAGAATGAGGCTAGTATTCTACTAATACAATGTATAAGCACATGCTAAATCGGCAATCTTCATATACCCAAAAGGAAATTCAAAATATTTCCTGAGGTATTTCCAAATTAAGAAAACTGAAGGAAATTCAAAATATTACCCAAAAGCATAGTGTGTAGGTTTCACCATTAATTCTACTCAACTGTTTAGAGCAGCACTGGAAAAAAATCAATAGCTCCTTGCAAGTCCATAAATTCCAATATTGTATAGAAAACATTAACATAAATGCTAAAATATACAGTATGCAATTCAATCATCAAAGCTACTAGGACAATAGCAATAAGTTACTATCAGGCTAATCAAACAGCATAGATGCATAAACTCCATCATTGCAAGCATATTGAAAGTCCAACAATTATTGTCATCCTAAAGTCGAGCAAAAAGCCTCCACCAAAAATTTCATTTCCGGCTCCTCAAGGCACTAAATAATATGATCAGAGATTTTAAATAAGAAATCAAAAGATAGCCCTACACAAATAAACCACGTGAAGCCTCATCTTTGATGAACAGCCAAGACATTTCTAGCAATCATGTTAAGCTTTCTAAGAAAGATGACGAAACCAAGCAATTCCCATAAATGTATGATTTCCATAGAACCGTCAAACAGCAAAAAATGAGGGACCTTACCGAGTTCAAATGCAAGCCCGAAATCCCTACTCCACAATCTTCAACAATTAGACTGCAAAAGATGAAAACGAAAAAGTATACCCAATTGAAAACCCTAGCTTGCGGAATATAGACATTTCATAAAGAAGTATTTATTATAATTTATATGGATAATATTTGAAAGGGCAGAAGAGAGCCAAACCTCAGATTAGTATGAGTCTTGGCATGCTAATCTGCCTCTAGATTTTATAAAAAACAGAATTCGGGAGATGAGGCGACGGGGAAATAGAAAATTCGTTCTCGCGCAAGGACGGGGACGTTAGTAGATGTAAACGTCGCTATTTTGAATGCGTTTTAGTGTGAACTTGGATTGGCACTAATTTGAATTTTACATCTCAATTGAAAGGAATTTCAATTTAAGAGGTTCACATTCCATTAGTATTATTTATCCAAAATATAGTATTCACTCTCTTTGACTCCACATTTTTTTTTAAAGAGTTACTTTCCAACTTTTTCAAATTTTAATTTGTACTTTTAAATTTTAAAATATGTAATTTTAATTAATGTTTTCAACACTCAGAGAACTCATCCTAGCTATTGCAATGGCGACTTCAACTATCGTTTTGTTGAGGATAAATTTTGGTTAGTGGGGTTACCATGGCTGTAATTCAAGACCATAGAATTCAAAGCAGAGGCCAACTATTACAAAGGTAGGATGACCTCATTTTCTACTCATCTGCTTTATGACCTCGTTTTCCACAAAAGTAACATTTAATGGTAGATTTGGAAGACTTATCTTTTCTTTTAAAAGGCTTAGAAGTTCTTTCTTTTCTTTCTTTTTTAAAGCTTCGCTTCTTGTCCTTTTTTAGTTTTTTATGGTGGAGTTATGGGGGAAAATCCAAAAATTTCACACAAATTACCTAATTCTTTTTTAGATTTCTTATGATAGGATTCCATCTAATTTTTGAGTTTTAGGTCTGTGCATAAATCTGCACCTGCTTGGTTTACATAACTAATTATCTAAAAAGAAGAAAAAGGTTAATCAGCTTTCTTTACCAAAAGACACTCTAGAACAGATTAATCAAATCCTTGATCAATATGATTCCTCTCCTTCATCATACACTAGCGATAGTGAAGCAGAAGAAGTGTTTGAAATCCAAGAGATTTTAGTGAACAATCTTCTTGTGATTGTACAGGCTTATGTACCTGTGCAATAGGAGAACTTTGTATGATTAGCAGTAAATAGCATAATCAAGTTAACGTAATCACTAAAGCAAATAAAGAACTTTTCTTCGAACTTTTAGATCATATTCAGGATGAAACAGTTAAGAGAGAATATTTGTTAAAAGTCAAAGAATTAGTTCTTAATCCAAAAGTACAAGTAGAACCCTACAATTTAAAAGAAGTATTTGATAAATTTAAAGGAAAACAAAAAGAAGAACCTTCTGATTCCCTGCAGGAATTAAAATTAGAAATAAAAGAACTTAAACAGGAAGTTAAATGGTTAAAAGAACAAAATGATCAAAGAATTTCTGACATTAATCAAATAAATACGGAATTAGTGAAACAGAAATTAGATAAGCCTTTAATAGATCCCACTTCAGATGAAGAAATAGAACAAAATGAAAATAATCCAAATTATATTTCAGCCATACTAAAGGAACAATGGACATAGAAAGTGTAGATTTTATTAAAGAAATCAACGAAAACCTAAAAAAGCTAAAAACCAAAGATCATCCCTAATCTAGTAAGACACATCTTCAAACTTTACATCAGCCAGTTTCTTTAATCGATATTGATCCCTCTCCTGAACAGCTCAATAAGCTCACTGGAAATAAAAGGACTTCAAAAATACAACAACCACGATATGCCAATCCATATACTAGGAATTACTATCCTAGACCATCCTTTTCCAGATGTTCAATTTGAAGAACGCCATCTTGATACTAGAGCAGCATTTACAGGAGAAGATATTACAGAATGGAATATAGATGGAATGTCTGAACATAGTATTTTAAATGTAATTCAAGAAATGTCCATGGCTATCGCTGCCATTAAGTGTAAAAATCCTACTAATTTTGATAGCAACATTCTTCTTATCCTTACCACTGGATTTACTGGTGTCCTTCATGGGTGGTGGAATAACTATCTTTCTGAACCACAACGCCAAGAAATTTTAAATGCCACAAAAGTCCAAACCAAAATAATCCCAAATGCCAGTGGTCAACCCACTCAAGCATCAGAAACAGTTCCTGACTATCTAAATACTTTCATGTTTACTTTAACTCAACATTTTGTAGGAAACCCTCAACAATTAGCAGATAGAAGTTTTGAAATCCTTACAAATTTAACATGTCCTAAGCTACATGATTTTAGATGGTACAAAGATATGTTTTTACAAAAGGTTATGCTAAGAACAGATTTCCATCATGCGTTCTGGAAAGAACGATTTATTTCTGGTTTACCTCCTTTATTTGCATAAAAGGTTAGACAAAGGCTAAAATTAGATTTTGGAAACGCAATTCCTTATGACCATCTAGCATATGGCCAGTTAATTAGTTATGTAAACCAAGCAGGTGCAGATTTATGCACAGACCTAAAACTCAAAAATCAGATGGAATCCTATCATAAGAAATCTAAAAAAGAATTAAGTAATTTCTGTGAAATTTTTGGATTTTCCCCAATAACTCCACCATCTAAAAAACTAAAAAAGGATAAGAAGCGAAGCTTTAAAAAAGAAAGAAAAGAAAGAACTTCTAAGCCTTTTAAAAGAAAAGATAAGTCTTCCAAATCTACCATTAAATGTTACTTTTGTGAAAAACGAGGTCATAAAGCAGATGAGTGTAAACTAAAAGCTAAAAAGAAGAAAAAGGTTAATCAGCTTTCTTTACCAAAAGACACTCTAGAACAAATTAATCAAATCCTTGATCAATATGATTCCTCTCCTTCATCAGACACTAGTGATAGTGAAGCAGAAGAAGTGTTTGAAATCTAAGAAAAATCCTCTAAATCAGATTTTAGTGAACAATCTTCTTGTGATTGTACAGGCTTATGTACCTGTGCAATAGGAGAACTTTGTATGATTAGCAGTAAATAGCATAATCAAGTTAACGTAATCACTAAAGCAAATAAAGAACTTTTCTTCGAACTTTTAGATCATATTCAGGATGAAACAGTTAAGAGAGAATATTTGTTAAAAGTCAAAGAATTAGTTCTTAATCCAAAAGTACAAGTAGAACCCTACAATTTAAAAGAAGTATTTGATAAATTTAAAGGAAAACAAAAAGAAGAACCTTCTGATTCCCTGTAGGAATTAAAATTAGAAATAAAAGAACTTAAACAGGAAGTTAAATGGTTAAAAGAACAAAATGATCAAAGAATTTCTGACATTAATCAAATAAATACGGAATTAGTGAAACGAAAATTAGATAAGCCTTTAATAGATCCCACTTCAGATGAAGAAATAGAACAAAATGAAAATAATCCAGATTATATTTTAGCCATTTCTCAGATAACTTTTCAAAAGTGGTACATTCCAATCCTTCTCAAAATAGGAGATTTTTCAATTCAGTTGGTAGCTCTTCTTGATTCTGGAGCAGATCAAAATTGTATCTGTGAAGGCTTAATCCCTACTAAATATTTAGAAAAAACAGGTTTTAAGTTATATACTGCTGCAGGTGAACAGTTAAAAATCAAATATAAATTATCCAATGCTCATATTTGCAATAAACAGTTTTGTTTCATGAATTCCTTCCTAATTATTAAAGATTTAAGTCAAGACTTAATTTTAGGAACCCCATTCCTCACTCAGATCTATCCCTTTAGTGTAGACCAACATGGTGTTCACATCGAAATAGGATCAATACCAGTCACTTTCTCCTTTCTGCAAAGCCCACTCACCAAAGATGTCAATCTTTTAAAAAGAAAGATTCTTTGTCGTGAGCAACAGATAGCCTTTATCAAAGAAGACATAAAGTATACAAGAATCCAAAGCCAGCTACAACTAAAAGACATTCAAGATAAAATAGAATCCATTCGTAAAGATTTTGAAAAACAAATCTGCTCAGATGTCCCCACTGCTTTTTGGGAAAGGAAAAAGCATATTGTCAGCCTACCATACATTGATGATTTTGAAGAATCAATGATACCCACTAAGGCTAGACCAATCCAAATGAATCAGGAACTAGTTGAACATTGTAAATTAGAAATTTCAGACTTATTACAAAAGGCTCTAATTAGAGAATCTCGATCACCCTGGTCTTGTTCTGCTTTTTATGTTAATAAAAATGCAGAAAAAGAAAGAGGTGTTCTGAGACTAGTAATCAACTATAAGCCATTAAACAAAGTCCTAAAATGGATAAGATATCCTATTCCCAACAAACGAGATTTGTTGAAACGAACTTATAAAGCAGTTCTTTATAGTAAATTTGATATGAAATCAGGATTTTGGCAAATTCAGATTACCGAAGAAGATAGATATAAAACAGCCTTTAATGTTCCATTTGGTCAATATGAATGGAATGTTATGCCTTTCGATTTAAAGAATGCACCCAGTGAATTCCAAAAAGTAATGAATGATATCTTTAACCCTTATCCGCTTTTACCATTGTCTATATTGATGATGTTTTAATCTTCAGTGAATCTTTTGAACAACATCTTAAACATTTACGTCTTTTTCATGAAATAATCACGAAAAATGGGCTGGTAGTAAGTGCATCCAAACTCAAACTTTGCCAAACTAAAATCAGATTTTTAGGTCATAATCTAACTCAAGGTACATACCAACCAATTTGCAGAGCAATTGAATTTGCAGATAAATTCCCGGATGAAATTAAAGATAAAACTCAGCTTCAAAGATTTTTAGGATGTTTAAATTACAGATCAGACTTTATTCCTAACCTTAGAATCATCCATGAACCTTTATATAAGCGTTTAAGGAAAGATCCAATCCCTTGGGGTTTAGAACAAACCCAAACTATTAAGAAAATTAAACAGATAGTCAAAAAACTTCCTTGTCTAGGAATCCCAGATCCAACAGCATTCATGATTGTTGAAACAGATGCATCAGATTTAGGTTACGGTGGTATACTCAAATAGAAAAAACCTAATTCCCCTACTGAACAGTTGGTCAGATTTCATTCAGGCATTTGGCTCTCAAGTCAAAAGAACTATAGCACCATTAAGAAAGAAATCCTTGCCATTGTTTTATGCATTTCCAAATTTCAAGATGATTTGATAAATCAAAAGTTTTTACTCAGAATTAATTGTAAAGCAGCAAAAGATGTTTTGCAAAAAGATGTTAAAAATTTAGTATCCAAACAGATTTTTGCCAGATGGCAAGCACTTTTATCCAGCATTGATTTTGAAATTGAATTCATCAAAGGAGAAAACAATTCCCTTCCCGATTTCTTAACCAGAGAGTTTTTGCAAGGACGCATATGACTTTTAACACAGTATTCAACACTGTGATGAGTACCGCTGTAGTGCTTGGAGCTCATTCCTTACGCCTATAAATACCAACCTCAATCAAGCACAATTCAGACATGGATCAACAACCACGGTTCCGACCACCACAAGGTAATCGTTTCTAGAGTACTCAATTCTTTCCCATCTCTCCCATCCAATTCTGTGAGCAAGTCACCGCTCACAATGGATCTCTTCAACCCAGCCTCCTCAAAAAACACAGAAACCCAGAAAACAGATTTATCATTCTATACTACTTCTATCCCCACTTCCTTTAAGGAAGCAGTTGTCCCGAAGACGCCAACTAAACCAGAAAAACCAACCCTTTCTTCAACCAAAGAGAAATTTGAATTTCTCCCAAAAACAGTTATCCCAATACTAGCTCTTCCCAGAGAGTTAACAGCTCTTCCTGAAAGAGAGTTAGTTACCAAACTCCATCCAGAAGCCTACTGACAGTCCAGCCATATTTTCAAATCCGAACCTCAGAAAGCCCGTCTCTATTACGAGCATATCCTTTTTGCAACAGATTCAATTGAATTTGAACATGAAATAAACTTGAACAGAGCCGACAAAGGCATAGCCTATTCTAAATGTAGGATTATGAAAATCCTTGACCTCAACACTTGGCCGGTCACCGGTATTTACACCCTTATCCTACTTCTTATGCGGCTCATTAATTTTGGAATTACTCTTTCGTACATCTTCGAATCCAACCATACACAAAAAATTACAGATTTTATCATTTATAAACGAAACCTAGACATAAAGATGTGGAAAAAAGAAACCACATTCAATTCTTGATAGATAGCAAAGGAACCAAAATTCAGTTCTTAATAGATAGCAATTTTCTTGACATCTTTACAGAAAGAAAGAATAAATTTGAAAAAAGAAGTGAATTATTAAAAAAAAAAAAGATATGAAAGGAGAAATGAAAGACGTACAAATCGCAATAGTCTTTTTATATCGTATATATAAGCTACTGCATAAGAATTATAGAGAAATTTAGTATTATATTGTGAGGGTTATGAGTAGAAGAAAATATCTATAAAACAAATTATGTATGAGTTATACAACGAACTTCCGTGAATACTCAATAGTTTTAATTGACAAAGAATTATTTTTTAAAATTTTCAAATATGTTAAAGAATTAAAATAATACATTTTAAAATTCAAAAATAGAAATTAAAATTTCTGAAAGTTTAAAGATAATTAACCTATTTTGCCCTTTTTAAATTTAAATTCTTTCTCAACTCAAACACAATTTCTCAAAAACATTGCAATTCAAGTACACCCTCCAATGGAGTTGTATATGGAGTAGTGACAATTTGCTTACCTTCCGACGGAGTAGTGACAGCATTCTCCTTTGTGGTGTACTTGTGAAATTTATCTAATTAAAAAAGAAACTAGGACACATATGATAAAGTTAAAATTTTGAAATTTAAACTTTTATATTTAAATATTAAATTCTAAAATTACAAATTTATTTATTTGAAGACTGGATTTTGAATAGGGGGAGGCTATATCTTATTATAATTTATATTAGATAAAAATTAATAATTAGAATAATATTTAATATATTAAGATTTTAGATTTATTTTTACTTAAAATTTATAATAGAACTAGGTCTAGGTCGCGAGCAAATAAATCGTTTTTTAATTTTCTATAGTTTAAGTTATGTTGTGTCTATATACATACTTTTTATCAATCAAAATTTGTAAATCCTCTATAATTTGGCCTAGGATTTTGAAATGTACAATTATTTATCACATAAAATTTGCCTTCTTCAATGTTATTTTGAAAATCATAAATTTAGAAAGAATCATGAATAATAAAAATTCTTATCTAATTTATGAATAATAATAATAATAATAATAATAATAATAATAATAATAATAATAATAATAATAATAATAATAATAATAATAATAATAATAATAATAATAATAATAATAATAATAATAATAATAATAATAATAATAATAATAATAATAATAATAATAATAATAATAATAATAATAATAATAATAATAATAATAGACATGCCTCTTGGTCTTCTGAAATTTCACTTGTAGAGGAAGTCTCTACCAAGTGATAACACCACAATTATCCTTAACTTTTATATATAAGGAATTAAACTCTCATCAAATAACAAAAAGACATGCCTCCTGACTTTTTAAATTCCTGAATAATAAAAATCCTTATCCAATTCCTAAATAACAATAATAAAGATATGCCTCCTAGACTTCTAAAATTTTAACTGTAGAGGAAGTCGTCGTGTGTTGTATTCTAATGCAATTTCAGCCGCCATGTGACAACATTACAATCATCTCAACAAATTATATATATATAAATATATATATATATATATTATAATACATTTTAATTAATTAAATAATAATAAAGCTTTATTATCAAATTTAGTATAATAGGTACGCATTTAATATTAAACATAATTATTTAATAATTAATTAATGACGGTGAATAGAAAGAAGTGGAAAGAGATGATTAATATGAATGACCACACATAATTTTTGTATTGGTTCATATAACACACTCCAAGTTGTTTGGGACTAAGGTTTAATTTTGTTGTTGTTGCATCTAACAATGTGTCATATATTTATTTATTTTGAAATTTTGTGAAAATATTTTCAATTAATTTTGAGAAAAATGCATTAGACACATTCAACGAATGCGTCCAAACCTTAGTAAATGTGCATTGATGGAATGCACCATAAAATCAAAATTGAATGTCCTCCCACTCAAAAGCTTGTAGATGCCTAGCTCTTCACCAAAAATCCACCCAAAGAATTGATTCTCAAACACAATCGTTGCTAAGTTTTGCTCAAGGAAACTCATTAATTCTGACAATGTCACTATGTCAACCCATTACAACTCATACCATCTTGCTTCTATTCAAAGGTTTTGTTTGATCAAAAGAAGCCATTATTGAAGAGAGAAAAATCACTAAGTTCTTACCTCTTTCCAGTGCACTGTTGGTGAGTTCATGCATCCCTCAAATCATTCAATTTCATCACTTGCTTTGCATCCTATGAGTTTGTTTGTTCAACATCTGCTCTTTTCATTCTATTCCACCTATTTACTTTGAAGAAATTAAAGTTGGGGTTTTTTGTTTTTTAAAACTTAACTTGTGAAATTACCTACTAAAGAATCTAATTAAAGCCTCACATTTGTAAATTTCACTTGAATGGGTTTCAAAATGTTCAATGTATTTGACACAATGCAAATCTCATATTCTAATAAACTAGTTTAATCCCCCATGCACTGTACGGGTTGCTAAATTTGTATGGTACTCTAACAATTCAATGAATTTAATAAATTCAGATAACCCTAATCTAAATTCAATAAATTTAGATAACTTTCATATTTATATAAAAAAAAAAAAAAACTTCATCTGAATTCAATCCTACCACATTTAATAAATTCAGATAACATTCATTTAAATTCAATGAATTCAACGAATTCAGATAACCTTTCACATTTCGTTTAAAAAAAAAAATCTAAATTCAATATTGTCATGTGTCAACACATGATGCTACCACATGTATCAACAGTAAGCATTAATTAATTATTTTTTCCTTTAACTGGGATGGGGAGAAGGAAGAAGTTCAAAAGACAGAGTTTACTTTGTGTTTAGCTTAAATATGTGTAAAGATTGTCTCTTGGATTGTTTGATTATGGGTTTATGTTTTACATGTATGCCCAGTTGCTAGTGATGCTTACTATTTGACTGAAAATTACTTGCATCAAGAATGAATTATGCATTTGAGTTTTGTTTGAGAAGCATTTCATTTCAGAAATTTTAATTGTTTCTTTGGCTTTTAAAATGTCTAGTATTCGAGTTTGGTCTAGGCCTACAATTGAGTGTTTTTTTTTTTATTTTTTTATGTAAGAGTTGATTTTTTTTTTTTTTTGAGAATTCATCATGATCATTTGGGATTCAGTTTTTTCTATTTTGTGTGCAGAAATATAATTCCTAAACAATCGTGATATAGGTTAGTTAGATGCTATCTAGATGATTAGGTAAAAAAGCCACCATCTTTAATCCCACTTGTTCTCTGCAAAGACCAATGCATACTGTTCTAGAAACTGCATCTTTCACTCAAGCTAGAACTTGATCCCAGAAAATCCCTGAAAAATTCAACTAAAAACAAAAAGTAAACTTTTTTTTTTCAGGCAGTAGTTTCTGTCTTTTTCCCTTTCATTCCCCACAAAACCAACATATTGAATTTTATTCACACTATATGCGTGCAAACAAACAAACACAAATATTATCGGTGCCCACAAAATAAAAAACATACTATAGTCAAAGTTGCAGTAACATCCAATGAAGAAATTATTAAGTATGACCCAGAAACCAATTAATTAGATCTAATTAATAACCAAAATCAAATTTCCAAATACAAATTCAGTGTCAGTAGCTAGATAATCGAACTCACCAATGTGAAATTGGTGGCCACATTAAAGCTTAGCCTAAAATTAGTCACAACTTCCAAACAAATATTTTAAATTTATAAGTAAATATAAATTTCCAAAATCCACCATCATAACTTTAATAGCTTTGAACAAAAGGAAAAAAAGGAAAAGTTATTACTAGATCAATGGTTAGCTAATAAGCCCATGGATATTGAGGTACTGTAAGCAGTACTTCCTAATACTGTATTTGAAGTAGTTGTTCGAATTCCTTATGATATGCAACTGAAACAAGAGTAGTTGACCCAGCCCCTTGTTGTTTGAAGAAACCCTCCACTTCACTTGTTTCACGAAAAGGGGAATCTTGTGTTCCAGCCCGCCT
Organism: Voacanga thouarsii; assembly: GCA_026120185.1. NCBI lineage: Eukaryota > Viridiplantae > Streptophyta > Magnoliopsida > Gentianales > Apocynaceae > Voacanga > Voacanga thouarsii. Next base: position 1,412,945 of record JANUWF010002207.1, read on the forward strand.
GCCTACCAATCAAAGAGGCTGAGAGTAAGCATAAGCTCGCCCGTAAGCTCTTCAAGCTTCCCTTCATTTGCTTTGCGGGAGCCGCCCCCGAATTTGGAGTATCCTACTTTCATGTAATTCACAGGATTCAACAAGTAATTGATATTTCATGATCAATGGTGTAATACTCTTTGTAGTAGTCATATCCCCCAGGGATAACCTTTAGATCCTGGACTCAGATTTAGACCTAAGACAGCTAATTAATACTCATCTGTGTACATTTACCCCTTGGACTGCTACGAAAAACACCATCAGATTTCAAAGTAGCATGATCTAATTCAAAATTTTCACCCAATTGAGCACATCTAGTATATTTTTTCACAGCAGCAGGATCACTATAAGTCACTCCGTCGAGTCCTCTTCAAGGCATAATATGGAGAATGCTCATTGAATGAGCAATTCAATAAGCGAGCTCGGATATTTCTAGTACTAGAAATAGAGAAAGGTAAGGATATGTGATTTTTTTTTCAAACCTTTTTATTCCATATTTTATTCCATAGGATAATCAAAAATATGAGTCTATAACTATACAATTTCTAATTTAACACTCGAATTAATTAAACCTGTGAGATATCCACTATATGATCAAGGCTAGCCTAAATGATCTTCGCGTCCCTTTCAGTCTTACCTTGATTCACTGACTGAAACTCCTTTTGCTCCTTTCTAATTGGGAGTGCATCAGTGCCATTTTGGTGATCCAAAGTTTCTCCTTGCAATCATTCTTAATCACTCTCAGCTTAGTTTATCCTTCCCATATAGCACATCGGTAATTCTTGATTTCTTTCTTGAACGCATGTTAGACAATTTTGTATAAACATAGATAATCTTTTTGACTCATTTGTTTCCCGAATTATGATTGGGTATTTCCCATGGATCATCATCGTGAAAAATCTCCCATGAAGTTGCATTATCATTGTCGAGAGCTTTCTCCACTACTGCATATGAAGGGAGCAACCACCTTCTTGCTTTTTACCCTATTATAGAGAAAATTAAGTTTGCAATCCATAGTTAAACACAATAACAATAGTTCATAATACCATGTTTAAGCAACCAAATAGACATTTTACCTTTCCAGACCTCTAGTTAGGAATTCTAAAGCTAAAGATGTCTTAAACCCTGGGTAGGCATATCAATTGTGATGATTGTGAATAGCTATTGACAATAAATAGTTGATTATCAAACATTGTGGTTAAATCTCATCGAACAATGAAAAGACATGTTGGCCTTTTAAGTTCTTGAATTAAACAAAAATTTATCCAAAAACTTATTTTGGGGATAAACATAGCACAATAAACTTATTCAGATAACCTTTGTCTAAATTTATAAACTTTTATTGACTTCAAAGTTGTCACGTGACAAAATAAAACATAGCCACTTGTTACTACAATAGCATTCCGCTATGACTTTTATATATATGTGTGTGTGTGTGTGTGTGTGTGTGTGTGTGTGTGTGTGTGTGTGTAGATTTCTTCTTTTATAGTAATGGGGCTATTTTTGGTGCACTTTAAAGGAAACCAATAATAATTACTTGCTTGTTGAAATAAGTTTCTTCCAAAAGAATTTGGTAAGTTAACTTCAAAATTAAGATTGACTTTTTATCCAGTTATGTCCTGCATTCTGCCGCTTTTGATGATCATAATAGTAAATCCATTAGTCATACTTATGGGAATTTTATACATAGAAAAGATTCATAAAGATGATAAATTGAGTCTTTAATTGATTGGGAAAATGATGATGATATCTCATTTGATTATGCATTTGTGGGAACTATTTAATAAATTTATTTTGCAGCCAGAACAACATAATTTCTAATTCTTAGGTCATTTTCTTTGGAGGAGTCATTGGAAAATTTTAAAGAATGGATATATATGTCGGTAAGAATGGGTTTCAGAATATGCAATGTAACAAACACAGGTTTTTACTCTTTTTGTTGCAAATCCCTGGCAAAAAGAAGGTTCTAATAATTTCTAGATATGTATCATAAGAAAAGGCATCTAAATGTTGCAATGTCTTACAATGATCATGATGTAGTTGAATGGAATGTGTACTGCCTCCCCTCGGTTATACTTAAAATAGGAAGGGTCATGTATTTAAAGAGCACTTTATATGGTAGTATGTGTTGGGGGTGCATATGTGTGTTTCGTGACTATTATTTGTACTAGATATTCTCATGTACAATTGATGTTATATATTTTTTGAATTTTATGTAGCATTTAATTATAAATGTAGTATAAGTATTGTTGGGGGGAATTATTGTTCCTAAAGTTTATTTTGAGTATAAAGGTAATTTTATGGATGAAAACTCAATATTAGTATTAAAAAAGGAGTCCATGAGTTTTATTTCTAAAACTTAGCCCTAACGGTAACATTCAGATAAATTTGTAAGGCTAAAATTTATTTTTGAAATTTATATAAAGTAAAATATTAGGGCAAAAATATAGATTAGAATGTAACTTTGGATAGCAGAGATATTCTAGTAGATGACTGCTTCCGATATCTAGAATCTATTATTCAAAAAAATAAAGAGTTTGATGGCAATGTTACACATCGAGTTAAGGCTAATTGGTTGAAATGGAGGAGTACGACTGGTATTCTATATGATTGTAATATGTCTTTGAGCCTAAAGGGAAAGTTCTATAGAACTGCAGCAAGACTTGCTTTGCTATATGATAAAAAAATGTTGGGTAGTTAAAAGATGTCATATTGAGAAAATGGAGGTAGTTGAGATATGTATATTAAGGTGGATGTGCGGGTATACTAGAACAGACAAAGTAAGGAATGAGACTATTCGGGAAAAAGTGAGAGTAGCATCTATTGAAGATAAGATAAGAAAAAACTGCTTACATTGGTTTGGACATATATAGAGAAAACCGAGGAATGCCTCTGTTAAGAGAATTGCGGGATGGAGGCATGATGAGTTAAGAAGAGGTAACGGCAAGCCTAAAAAGATATGGAGGGAGGCGATTAGAAGAGATACGTCTTTATTAGATTTGGATAAGAGTATGATGGTGGATAGAGAGAGGTGGAAGGAGAAGATTCATAGGGATGACCACACGTAATCTTGTATTGGTTCATATAGCTACTATGGGCTAAAATCATCATTATTTTTCTAGTTATTTGAGGTTATTTTAAGATACATTTATTGTAATAACTAGGCATATTCTTTCCTATTTGACATTTTGCTTGTAAAAAGTATTTTTGGCAAATTTGAGTTAAATCAAGCAAAAAGTGAATAATTCCAAAATGTACCTAGCGCTAGACCTAGCTAAGGGACCAGGTGCCAAGTCTATTCTGGTCTAGTAGAAGAATTCAAGCAACTTTCAGTACAAAAGTAGAACAGACCTGGCGCCAGGTTTGGCAAGTGTACCAGGCGTCAGGTCCATTCTATCTGCCGATGAGAACAGACCAAAAATAGAGCAAAAATAGGGGAAGAACAGAGTGCACCTGGCGCCATGTGGGTCGAAGGTACCCAGTGCCAGGTACGCTCTAGAAGGTGAATTTTCTGTGCACGAAATTAGGAATTTTTCAATGATTTGGTATTTTTCGAATCCTACTCAGCTAAGACTTTCTCAGCCACGAATTTAGCATCCAGGAGGCCTATAAAAGCACAAGAAAACACAAGGATTAAAAAAGGGAGGTGAATCCAAGAGCTACAATTCAAAACACTCAGGAAAGGAGGAATTCACCCAATCAAGGACGGTTGTTCAAGAGAGTCTCCAAGGAAGAAGAAAGAGGTTTGTTTATGAGTTCTTTCTTTTACCTTTGTTTTCTTTTCCTTAAACAATCATGAATTCAATATTTCCATTATAATTTGACATTGTTTTTATCATCATGATTTATTGATTAATTTAGTCTTTTGATCAACTCATTATTTATCTTGGTATTTGATTATTTGTTTTTCTTACGGAGTTACTTGATTAATTTTTATTATTAACTTGCTTGAAGAAGAGGTTGGTAATGATTTCAATTAATTAGTTTCATATTTTTTATCTCTTAACTTGCTTAAAAAATGGGTTAATTATCTAGGACATAGGTAATCAAAGGTTAGTTGATGATTGCTAGAATATAGATTCACTGACTAATTTCATGTTTTAAATCACCTAGAATATAGGGGTTTATATGAGGATTGATTTTAATGCATATTTAGATTAGTTAGTCGAGACAGAATATGTTCACTAATTTAACTAGAAGATAGTGATTCCATAGATTGTAAATGAGGTGGGTCTATATTAAATCTTTCATGAGACCAAGATAGTAATTGATTGTGATATGAGCTAAGTGATTCATTATCATGTTTTCAAAAGCTTTTGTCTAAATTGCATATTTTCACATATATTTCTTTATTTTTATTTTTATTATTTTATCACTTTATTTGGTTGGTTAAACAATGAATGAAAAGTGATTAGTGTGTACTTATTCCTTTGTGGATCGATACTCATTAATTCCCTATGCTATACTTGCAATAAGTATACTTATTCGTATGTGTATTTTGGAATTAATGTTTTATTTAAAATTTGACTAAGGGATGGATTTAAATTTGATGATTTTTCTACACTCAAAATTTATGCATCAAGTTTTGGTGCTGTTGTCGGGGAACAGTATCATGAAAGTTTGAATTTTGTTGATTTAACCATGTTTATATGTCCATATGTCTATATGTAAATGTGTATATATGTTCTTTGTTTAAATCAGTGTTCTATCTTGTAATTTGTGACATTGTGTAACTTGATTGACTAGCTTACTTCATGTTGTACTATAAATACCACTAACTTTTGCATTTAGATAGTTTGTGAATATGTGTGTTTTTCTTTTCTTTATTTTTCAATTATTTATTTTTCCCTTTTGTTTTTTTTCTTTCTTTTTTTTATTATTTTGTTTATTTTTATTTTCGATTTGATTTTTATTTTTCTTTGAGCGCGAGATTGACATCATCATGGACAACTACTTTTGGGTACAAGATCAAAGGAGTTATATTGACGAGAATTTGGCAAATTTGCAAGCTCGAATTAACGCTTTTTGTGAGACGTCACTTAAAGTCTTAATGCATTCTTTTGTTGCCAATACAAATTCCTCTATTAAGTGGCATGAAGAAGCATCCCAACTTATGAGCCATCAAAGAACACAACTAGCCAAGTTGATTGAGGATACCATAAAGATCCATACGCTTGAACAAGAGAATCCTCAAGGAAAAGAGAGAGGATATGAGGAACAATTATCTAATGTGGAAAGGTAAGTCGGAATAATGTCTTCTTGAACAAGCTCTTCTATTCTTCTCCAAGTTATAATATTTATTAAAGCATTATTGCACTTGGGAAATATTGCTTAAACTCTACCCTTCTATTATTTTTGGTCCATTTGGTGATTCTTTAATATGTTAATTTTTGGTCAAGAGGGACATTTTCCATCTTAAGTGTGGGGGAGTGGTTTGGTGATATTCTTTTTCCAAGTTTTTATCAATTATCCTGGTGTTTTCTTGGTATTGAGCTATTTTGGAAAATTTTGTATTTTGATTGAAAAATAACTTTGTTGCAAGTTCCTTGAAAGTTTTGAATAGTTGAAGATTTAACAGTTTGGAACTTTTGGAGCTAATTCGCAATGGAAGTATTTTCTTTTCTCTATTCTTCTTCTTTATTAAGTTTGGTCTTCTTGGCTGTACTTTTATTATTCTATCTTTGGCCATTGAGGACAACGTCTTGTTTAAGTGTGGGGGGGGGGGGAGGGGGGGAGAAAGGTTGAAGAAGTACTTTTCCATATCATTTTGTGAATTTTTTTGAAAAATTTTAATGTTTTCATTGTTAAGCAAGGTTGTAATTCTTTTTTTTACTTGGACATGAGTTTTGTCATTCATTAGGTAGATTTTGATGAAATTGGTTTTGTTGAATAGGATATCTTGCAAGACTTGAGAATTTTGATTAATCTTGTTTATGCATTGGTGTTCGAATGTTATTTGACTCATCTAGTTGAAATATAGAGGATATGATGAATATGGGTAAAGTTTATTGGTTAACTCTTGTATTATAAGTTTAAATTTTGCTTAACTTTGAGTTATAATGAAGAATGTGAGTTGATAAAAGATTTTTGAGCGGAAAGATAATGAAAAAAATTGTAAAACATTCTTGTAAGTTGAAGACTTGACAAAATGAGTGGTTGTTTCCTCTTTGAAGATGAGAAAAATTTTGTTTTTGCTTGATTATGGGGGCCAATATGGATAATGAAGAAAAATCCACTTTCTTGAGGTTATGAATTCCCAAGAGCAAAAGAAAGGTATATTGTTGAAAAAAATGATGAGTTATGGCTAAAAGAGGGCTAATACGGTGTGTGAAGAGAAATCTATGCACTTAAGGCTACCAATTTCCTAAGTCATTAAAAAAAATAGAGAGAAAAAGATTGGAGTGCGTTCCATACATCATAATTTAAATTATGCAATTTTTGGATCTATAATGCTTGAGTTGGTAGATGGCTTAACTTATGTGATTCATGTTTTCTATATTTGTACTTGAAGAGTGAAGTAATCTTCTTAGACTAAGGTATACACTTGATTAATATGACTTCAAGAGTTTTGTGGTATTTTGTCAAAAGTTTCAAAGTTTGTATTGTTTTCAAAGAGTATGAATGTCAAAAGTTGTATCTAAAGTTTGAAGGGAAGATATAATCTTTGCTATAGTAAAGAAATTTTTGAATAAGGAAGGACTTGTGTTTTCTTAATGATTTTTCTTAACTAAAGTATTTTGCTTGAGGACAAGCAAAAATTCAAGTGTGGGGATATGTGATAGGGGTTAAAATCACCATTATTTTCTAGTTATTTGAGGTTATTTTAAGATACATTTGTTGTAATAACTAGGCATATTCCTTCCTATTTGACATTTTGCTTGTAAATAGTATTTTTGACAAATTTGTGCAGATTTGAGTTAAAATCAAGTAGAAAGTGAATAATTCCAGAATGTACCTGGTGCCAGGCCCAGCCAAGGGATCAGGTGCCTGGTCTATTCTGATCCAACAAAAGAATTTGAGCAACTTTCAGTAAAAAAACAAAACAGACCTGGCGCCAGGTCTGGCAAGTGTACTAGGTGCTGGGTCCATTTTGTCTGCCGATGAGAATAGACTAAAAATAGAGTAAAAACAAGGGAAGAACAGAGTGCACCTGGCGCCATGTGGGTCGAAGGTACCCGGTGCCAAGTACGCTTTGGAAGGTGAATATTCTGTGCACGAAATTAGAAATTTTCCAATGAATTTGGTATTTTTCGAATCCTATTCGGCCAAGACTTCATCAGCCATGAATTTAGCATCGAAGAGGCCTATAAAAGAACAAGAAAACACAAGGATTTAAAAAGGGAGGTGAATCTAAGAGCTATAATTCAAAATACTCAAGAAAGGAGAAATTCACCCAATCAAGGAGAGTTGTTCAAGAGAGTCTCCAAGGAGGAAGAAAGAGATTTGTCTATGAGTACTTTCTTTTACCTTTATTTTCTTTTCCTTAAACAATATGTATTCAGTATTTCCATTGTAATTTGACATTATTTTTATGATTCATGATTTATTGATTAATTTAGTCTTTTGATCAATTCATTATTTATCTTGGTTTTGATTATTTGTTTTTCTTATAGAGTTGGTTGATTGATTTTGTTATTAACTTGTTTGAAAAAGAGGTTTGTAATGATTTCAATTAATTAGTTTCATATTTTTTATCTCTTAACTTATTTGAAAAAGGGGTTAATTATCTAGGATATAGGTAATCAAATGTTGGTTTATGATTGCTAGAATATAGATTCACTGACTAATTTCATATTTTAAATCACCTAGAATATAGAGGTTTATCTGAGGATTGATTTTAATATATCTTTTGGATAAGTTAGTCGAGATAGAATATGTTCACTAATTTAACTAAAAGATAGTGATTTCATGGATTGCAAACGAGGTGGGTCTATATTAAATCTTTCATGAGACCAAGATAATAATTGATTGTGATATTGATTAAGTGATTCAATATCATGTTTTCAAAAGCTTTTGTCTAAATTACATATTTTTACATCCGTGAGTTGTATATATTTCTTTATTTTTTCATTATTTTATCACTTTATTTGGTTTGTTAAATAATGAATGAAAAGTGATTAATGTGTACTTATTCCTTTGAGGATTGATACTCGTTAATTCCCTATGCTATACTTACAATGAATATACTTGCTCGTATGTGTATTTTGAGATTAATGTTTTAATTAAAACTTGACTAAGGGATGGATTTAAATTTGATAATTTTTATACACCTAAAATTTACGCATCAATAGCCGACCCCAAGTTGGTTCAGATTAAGGCTTAGTTTTTTTGTTGTAATATATAATAAAATATTGGATATATTTTAAATCCTAACTTTCCTAAAATTTCTCCTAGTTCTCGTCCCTTTTTTGCCACCACTCCCTACTCTCCTATTCACATGAAATTTTATTTGATCTTGGAAACTAACCCTAATCCTTCTCAACCCTAAATTCTCCTACAATTTATTGCAATACTCTTACATTTAGTTGTCACTTTGCCAACACCCAAGCTACATGATTTTTTTTTCTTTTCTCCAAAAGAAAATCCTAACCCTAATCCACATAGCAGTTGTCACACCTTCTCCCCCTAGAACTCTTGGTTTTCTCACTATTTTCAATACCCAACGATTTCTCCCATTGCTCTCAAAGCCTAGCCCATTTTTGTAGAAGAAGTACACTCACTAATCTCCTATGCGACACGAATTCTTGTAGTAAGGTAAACAAAATCTCAGTTTTTCTCCTTTTTTCTTGATGCAAGTAACATGTAACACCTTACAACCACAGGGCTCGAATGGTTGCGAATGTCACCCCATCTAAATGACAAGGGGTTTTTATAATGATAGAAATACATAAATAAATAAATTCAAAGACTTAAATAACTCCAAAAGAAATTCTATTTGAAACTCAAGACATATGTCTTTACATGTCTCTAGTAAAAAGTTTACTGGATATATGCCCGAATGTCAATACAACAAAGCTCAAAATACATTGATTATCCTTTTTAGGTCATGATTCTATATAAATCCAGGGATTCACAAAAGTTTACCTAAAAAGTTTGGATTAAATCGTGTGAGATGATATATATCTTAGTAAGTCCCGTAATGTGCTGTGTGAAATTTTTTGAACACTGTTTTTATGATGCATGACAGATTTATTGGAATGGTGATAAAAGTCGTAACTTCTCATTTGTGGAGGATTTATAATGAAAACCATTTGAGCATTTTTTTTCTTCAGGAAAGTGTGCCATTAAAATCATGTTATTAAGTATAATATAAGTATTGAGTTAAAATCATAAATCATTTCCTATTTTCAAAATACATTTCACATTGCAATCTTATCCGAAAGGAACATTAGTCCAACTGATAATATTAACTTTAATATACATGAAATAACCCATACACCACAATTAAACATACGATAACCATCATCATGATCTGCCCTATAGCCCGGGTGTCTTATGCCCGTCCTTCGTTTCCACTTTGGTTAAACATGTTGCTAGCTAAGGATGACTAAACATCAAATACTAGCACTTCATAAAGAAAGAGATCATAATCCGGAGGTGGACACAAACCGAATAGCATTCTCCAACTCACGTAAGTTAGTATAGGTGTAAAGCCTCTTTGAGTACTCAAGAATCATACCACACCACAAATCAACATATTGTCTCAACATAATTCAATACTTCCACAACCAAATCCTTTTTCCAAAACATTTTCCTTTCCAAGGATATTTTCCTTCCTAAATTCACTTTGAATATAAATACATGTAACTTAGGTCAGTTCTAATATTTTCATAAATTCATATTTCATGCTATGGCTTTCACAATCCTTATGCATGAAGTGCAAGCAAAATCGGTTAATGAAATTAACGTAGGGTTTCCAAAACATTTCATCATATATATATGATTTATCAAAATAAAGCATGCTTGAACAATGTATAATCATTTGTGTTTCCAAAATGCTTCATAATATTTTTAATAGAATAAACTAGCATGCTTAATGACATTTTTCTCATAAAAGAGTTTTATTGAAAATGTTACATGGATGTGGGGACTAACCTTAAGTCCTAGCGAAAAGGAGAAATGTACTCGTCCTAAGTCTGATAGTCTAAGCTTTAACCTCCTATGAGATCTACCATATAAATCGGACATATATCAATTTCCTATCATCCTTATTAATCACATAGTTCCTTCCTTCACAGACTACTCACATCATTAGATCATACTACTACCCTTCTCCTATTTTATATCTCCCATCGTTATCACCAACAAACATCACAACAATTATCACCATACACATAACATATACTTCTATCATATGCACATAATAGCACCAATCAAAATCGAATGATTCCAAGTATTACATAATTAAGTCCTATCATTCTTTTTCACCTTCTATATTACTTCTCCCTTTTTCTTCTTCCAACCTTGTATTCTATCCTTACTACTTCTAGTATTTATAGGTGTTAGGAAAACTTAGGTGGAAGCTTTACTTATATCATGGATTATGTAAACTGCTTAGATAGGAAGTAATGAAATGTGATTGGATCATATTGTAGGTGATTCAACATCTTCTAGAAACCTTTAGAATTTTGTAGAAAATTATGGAAATTAGTAGAAATCTTTAGAAGCTTTTAGAATTTTATGGAATTATTTAGAACATTTTAGAAATTTGGAGAAATAAATAAACTATTAATTAAAATAAATATAATAATAAAAAGTTATTTATTTGGTTAAAAGTTGTGGATCCACATTTACACCTTACTTTCTTTATTAAAGGTGTGGACCCCACATAATTAATATAAAGGTTAATTAACCAAATTAGATTTTGCTTCTTATTATAAAAATAAAATGTTATTATAATAATCGTAGTTATAATAATAATGATATTTATGATAAGAATAATAATTTATAAAAATACTCTTTCTGTATCAAATATAATATATGCAAAATGGATTATTCTTATAGAATATAATACGTAGAATATATAATTTTATAGAAATATATATTTCTTACCCCACATAATTAATATAAAGGTTAATTAACCAAATTAGATTTTGCTTCTTATTATAAAAATAAAATGTTATTATAATAATAATCGTAGTTATAATAATAATGATATTTATGATAAGAATAATAATATATAAAAATACTCTTTCTTTATCAAATATAATATATGCAAAATAGATTATTCTTATAGAATATAATACGTAGAATATATAATTTTATAGAAATATATATTTCTTATCGAATATAGAATGTGATATTTCTTACTAAAATAGTAATAGTATTAAATGTTATTTTCTATATATAAATTTATATAATATAATATAAAATATTTCTACTACTAGTTTTAGTAGTAGTAGTAGTAATAATAATAATAATAAATAACAAAAATAATAAAAATAAAAATATTATTATAATAATTAGGGTTATAATAATAATATTTATGATAAGAATAATAATATATAAAAATCCTCTTTCTGTATCAAGTATAATATATGTAAAATAGATTATTCTTATAGAATATAATATGTAGAATATATAATTTTATAGAAATATATATTTCTTATCAAATATAGAATGTGATATTTTTTACTAAAATAATAATAGTATTAAATGTCATTTGCTATATATAAATTTATATATTATTTCTTCACACACGGTGCTATTATCCACATACTTGAATTAAAACAACTATTTAGCAAACATTATTCAATTGAATAACAACTCCTAAAGTAATACAAGTACATGGAATACCTTAATAGGAAGAACATAATAATGCATGTTAAATTTCCTATTTCACCAATACTGCTCACAAGGAAGGAGTATTACATCCTTCCTCTCTTAAAAAAATTATGCCCTCAAAATTGCTAATATCATACCTTGTAACAACTCCAGATACATTTTCTTTATCCATTCTTCAGTTTCCCAAGTCGCATATTGTACTCTATGATGTTCCCATAATACCTTGGCCATAGGAATCCTTTTATTCCTCAATTTCTTTATACTCCTTTCCAACATTCTCATTGGCTTTTCTTCATAACTCAAATTTGGTTGTAACTGTAATGACTCATCATTTAATATGTGCTCAGGATTAGGATTGTATTTCTTGAGTTACGATACATGAAATACATTATGTATCCTAGTTAAACCATTAGGAAGCTACTAGTCCAATCCTTTCAATATTCAAGAAGGGTCCTAAATATCGTGGGCTCAAATTTTTTGCCTTTCAGATGCTTCATAATTCCTCTATTGGGCGTTAGCTTCAAAAGACTGATTCTCCTACTTTAAATTCTAAGTCTCTTCTCCTGTTATTGGCGTAGTTTTTTTGTCGACTTTGTGCAGCTTTCATCTGTTCTTGTACCAATTTTACTTTATCATCCATAGCGTGAATGCTTATGGCTCCATCACGGTTAATGGGACCATTTTCTTCCCAACTCCAATACAATGGCACTTGACACTTTTGCCCATATGATGCTTCAAATAGTGCCTCCCTATTGAGGCTTGTTAACTATTATTATAGGCCAACTCTACAAATTGGAGGCTTTCATCCATTGATTCCCAAAATCTAGCACATAAGCTCGTAACATATCCTCCAAAATTTGTATCGCCCTTTTTGACTGCCCGTTTGTCTGTGGGTGTGTAGTTGTACTAAATTCAAAATTGTTCCCAGAGATTCTTGAAATTTACTCCAAAAGCTAGATGTAAATCTAGAATCCCAATCTAAAATAATACTCATGGGTACACCATGTAATCTTACAATCTCTTGGGTATAAACTTAAGTAAGTTTTTCCATGGAATATTTTACATTCACTTGAATGAAATGAGCAGTCTTGGTTAAACAATCTACAATCACCCAAATTGCATCCTTTTGACTCCTACTCATAGGCAAGCTAGTAAAACGTCCATTGTTATAGACTCCCATTTCCACTGAGGTACTGATAGTGGTTGAAGTAAATCTAAAGACTTTTGATGTTTGGATTTCGCCTTTTAAGAAGTAAGGCACACTGATACATATTGAGCAATATCTTTCTTCATTCCAGGCCACTGAAACATTCTTTTTAGATCTTGGTATATCTTAACTTCTCTAGGATAAATGGTATATCGACTCTTATGAGCTTCCCCTAAGATTTTCTTCTTTATTTCCTCAACATTGGGTATACACAACCTCCCACAAAAATATAATATTCCTTGGTCATCCACATGAAAGTCTTGACTTTCTCTTCTTATCTCTTTCTCCTTAAAATTTTTGAATTCTTGTTTGTTCAGTTGAGCATTCTTAATTTCTTGCTTCAAATCAGGGATAACTGTTAAGTTTCTCAAACAAATCTTTTTTTTTCCCAGTTCAGCTTCTAAACATAGCACCTCCTGCATTGCTCGCACTTTTTGCACCTTTAATCAATCTAAATTCACTTTTTTACTTAATGCATCTATTACCACATTAGTCTTTCTAGGGTGATCATTAATTGGATACTTATACTCTTCCAAAAATTCCATCCATCTCCTTTTGAGTGAATATGTGTTTTAAACTCTTGTAGTCTATGAACACTTCATGATTTGCTCCATACAAATAACACTTCCACTTCTTTAAGGTAAAAATGATGGCTACCAACTTCAAATCATGCGTGGGGTAATTTAGTTCATGTGGCTTAAGTTTGTGTGAAGTATAAGCAATCATCTTCCTTTCCTGCATCAATATTGCTCCTAATTCTTCTTTTGATGCATTTGTACATAGTGTATAAGTTTTTTCTTCCTCAAGCAAGCTCAATACAGGTGTTGTTACAAGTCTCCTCTTTAGTTCATGAAAACTTTTATCACATTTATCAATCCATGAAAATGCCATATTTTTCTATAAAAGTCGGGTCAATGGTGATGCTAGGGTTGAAAATCTCTTGAACCTCCTATAGTATCCAACTAACCTCAAGAAACTTTAGTTACTATATGCCCTAGAAATGCAACTGAGTCCCTCTAGAATTCACATTTACTAAACTTAGTATAAATGTGATTTTCTCTCAACTTTTCCAGCACCAACTTTAAATGCTCTACATGCTCTTCTGGACTCTTGGAATGTATCAAAATATATTTAATAAAAATCATCCCGAATTTATCCAAATAAGGTTAGAAGACATGATACATCAGATCCATAAAAGTAGCCAGAGTGTTGGTTAATCAAAATGGCATAATTCATAATGTCCATACCGTGTATTAAAAGCAATCTTTGGTATGTCATTTTTACGTATGTGCACTTGGTAATACCTTTGTCGCAAATCTAATTTTGAAAAGCAACATGATCATTGAAGTTGATCAAACAACTTATTTATGAGTGGAATAGGATAATTGTTCTTAATGGTTAACTTATTCAATCCCCGATAATCAATACACATTTGAAGGGTTCCATCATTCTTCTTAACAAATAACACTAGGGCTTCTCAATGTGAAGTACTAAGTCTAATATATCCTTGACCTAGCAGCTCCTCTGATATAGAGTTTTAGAAATAGGTTCAGCTCCAAGTATAGATCGATGGTAAACTCCACATCTCGAGAAAAGGGTAAAGTTGTCAATTCATTGGGAAGAATGTCCGTGAGGGAGACGTGAAACAGGGGAGCATGCACGGTTTAAAAAAACGGAGAGAAAAATAAACCGCAAGCCTTAGAGGCCATACGGAAGCGTGAAGATCATACCTTTGCGCTCCTTAACCCTTCTAGGTTGAGTAGGAGCAGATTGAACGACTGGAATCGCCTCACTTCGCCCACTTGAAGAAGCTTCCGGTTGAACACCCGCTAGCCTTCTGCTTCGCCTTGTTTGCATCAACGCCAACCTTTCCAGCTCTCGAAATATTCCTCTACCTAACCTCTAGTCTGTGAACACTATGGTGAAGAGGAACGGTCTCAATTCTCATTGGTTCACTTGCTATTGGTTAGCAAAGCTCCAAGGAGAAACCAGAGAAAGAGAGAGACGTTGAGAGAGAGAGACGTGAGAGCCAGAGTGAATGGCGTGAGTCTCAGTATGGCTAGGAAAAACTAGGGTTTTTCTTTTTTCCAGAGAGTTGTTTATTAGTTAGCCAAAATTAGGTATCTCATTATCTGATAAACATATCCCCAGGATTTCATATTTCAAAACACCCAAATGTTATCCTGAGAATCAGTTTAGCCTAACCCTAAACCCCTCTTAACCGTATCTGGAAAAAACCCTAAGGTCCAAGCTATTTGGCCAAAATAATATTTATTATTTCTTTTGGACCCAAAAGGCCCAAAATAATAAACATTAATTATTTATTTCCTGAACTTATATAAATAACCCAATAAATAATTAATGAGCCCAAATGAACCATAATAATTAATCTTTAATTATTTATTTCTTGGGCCTATATAAATAACCCAATAAATAACTAAACATTAATTATTTCCCCTAGTTTAAGCCCAGGTTAATTTCTTAATTATTCATACTGGACCTAGGCCCTGAATAATTAATTAACCAATTAAACTAGATAATTAAATTTCTCTCAACTCCTATTTCAATTTATTTATTTATTTTATTCCAATCCAATAATAAATTAAACTTCCTGAATAAAATAAAATAAAATAAAATCCTCTTCAACTGAGACCAATTCCTCAACCCAAAATTAGTTAGGACTTACGGGCTATTCCGAGGACCAAAAAGACACATCGCCTTGGCTGCTAAAATGACCAAAATACCCCTGCTATATAAATAACTGTATTTTGCATTTTAAATATTTCCTAATATCACCATAAGGAAATATTGACCCCAAGGACAATGCTGCATTAACAAAGTCTCCGACCTACAGGTGAAATGACTAAAATACCCCTCTACACATCGCCGTACATTTAGAGAGGAAGAAGTGTACTAACACCCCTCTAAATGACATCTACCATCCTTAGGTTTCTAGTCCAATGATCCACGACTTCCTAGATTGTTTCCGCTTTCCAAGAGAGCTACCCTAAAGTAAACATTCAAGTCATGTTTCCCAGGGCCCTGGACATTTTAGACCATTCGGACAACCACAAGGGGCGATATAGTGCAGAACTATCTTGTACAAGTCTGTCTTAACTAACTAGTTACATATACCCAATACACAAGTATATTGGTTCTACTATAGAACCTCAACTATAGCATATCAAAGTATATGCTTCCAGCTTCGTCAGACCACCAACTCATACTCAAGTCGTAGAGTACTAGTCCACGCTGTAGCGATAGTAGTTTAGGTTTCTATCATATAGTACTTTTAGAAACCACTACTATAGGTCCTGTCCTACGTATTCGAAATACGCTTATGTCATGAAGTGAGTGGACTACTCACTGGCTAAAGGTAAGCCATTCCCCATTTGGAATTCATAACATAATAACCTAAACATGATGAGGTTCCCAGTCTCATCAATAGGTTAAGAACAAATGTTTATGTGTTAAATAACCCGTGATCCATACCTTACTGTAAAAGACCACCATTCACATGGACCACTTATTTAAACACAATGGGTCTGTTCCAAACGAAAATTGTGCACAAACAAATAGTAAATTCATAAATAATTTCTGAAAATAAATTCTTTTATTAAAATATTCGATTTTACATCAGAAACCTAGTCTAAGAGGGCATACAATCTAACAGTCCGGGTATTCCTTCACCATATCAGTTTTCTCCATAGAACGTTGCTCTTTAGGCTTATTAATCAAATAGGGTAAATATCCTTGACAACCTTTCTTCAGAAATTTACGGGTTTTAGTTCCAGATATCAAGTATTTCAGCTCTTGTGCCCGATTTTCTTTAAACTCCAAAACATTTCTTCCAGGTCTAACAAATTGTACCACCTTATTACTACAATCAACTGTTACATGGTGTTTAGATAACCAATCCATACCCAAAATAAAGTCATTGTCCTCAAAAGACATAATGATCAAGTCTCCCGAAAATTTCTCCTTCCCTATTTTAATCGCACACTCAAGAACATACTTCCCAACTTCCATAGATTTTTCCAAAGGTGTGCTGACTAACAAAGTATAAGGCAATTCTAACCTATTTCACCCTATATGGCATGCAAAAACTTCATTTATGTAGGAATGAGTGGAGCTAGGATCAATTAATACATTAACTCTATAGTCTTGAATAGTGAGTGTACCTTCAATGATAGTAGGATTTGTTTCTCACTCATTTCTGTCCATCGCAAACATCTTAGCATTTACTTGTGGCTTAGGGCAGTTAACTTGATTCAAAGACAGATTGGGTTTTTCTTGAGCAATCTGTCACAGCTTCAGGTATGTGTCTCTGAAATGAGTTGGATCTCTATAGTTGTAACACATTTATTGATTCTTCTTATGCCAGCAATCACTTTTCTTATGTCCCTTCTTGCTAAAAAAATGACAACTTGTCTCCCTTCAATTATTCCCGACCGGGGCTGTTCGAGCTTATTTTCCTTTATTATTCTATAGTTACCTCAATGGCCTTTTGGCAGGAAATTTCTTGATAGGTGATACCACTTTACTCTTATACTCATTCTCCGTCCTAGTAGCAGCATCGACAACAGTGGAATATATCATAGATGGAAAGAGTTCCAATGCTTATCTCAATTCTAGTCTTAATCCTTTTATGAACTGATGAGCATAATTCTTCTCGGTGTTAATAAGATGACGAAAATATTTAGACAACTTAGGAAATTGTGCCGCATATTATGCCACTATCATGTTTCCCTATTTTAAAGTTTGAAATTCATCTTCCTGCTTCTCAACTATCCATTGTGGTATATACTCTGCTCAGAATACCCACACAAAAGTATTCTAGCTCCACTTCTCTCCATCTTGCTCCTATACTTCCTAGACCTTTGTCCACCAAATATCAGACAAATAGCTACAAATTTTACCATCCTTTCTTCTGAATATTTTAGAGTTTGAAAGATGTTCTTAATGCTTGCAAGCCATATTTCGGTTTTTTGGTCTCGTTCAGCCTCTCCTAAGAAAATATGAGGCTAAAACTTTAAAAATTTCTCTAATGCGTCATCATCGCCCTTCTGATAATTTTTTTCCATTAAATTCCGTAGTATCTCTGTTATTTTCACAAAAGTTTGGGCAATAATAACTTCTTCAGCTCCCTTAACCTTAGCTGCTTGGGGAGGCTTTGTTATCGAATTAGCTCTTCGAACTGGCTAATTTATTGTCGAGGCTCCTCCGTTATTGCGGACTGTGGCAAGAGTTTTCGGAGGTATCTTAATACCACCGATATAACAATTTAAACTTCCATAAGGCTAAAATGTTCATAAGTATGCGTACTATGTTCATATGATATAACAAAATAAACATAGATGCAAATAGGCATCAATAAACATCAATGATGCAGACTGATACCATAAATATAAAAAATTTAAAATAGTTGCAAATAAGCACACATTCTAATTAGGAATAAATACAAAAATGCAAACATCTCCAAATTACTCAAATATCACGATCGACCTTATCTGCTCTTTTGCTATTAAGAATCAAGTCTTTATCTAATACTTAGCTGAATCATCCTTTGATTTCTAATGATTGATCTTATCCAAATCTGATAGTTTCGAATTATATAACCTAACTGGCTATTAGGCCTTATCTAACCCAATAGGTTGAAAGGAATGATTAAACCTAAGCTCTGATACTATTTGTAACACCCCACAACCACGGGACCTGAATGGTTGTGGATATCGCCTGTCTAAATGACAAGGGGTCTTTATAATGATAGAAATACATGAATAAATAAATAAATTCAGAGACTTAAATAACTCCAAAAGAAATTCGATTATAAACTTAGGACATATATATTTACTGTCTCTAGTACAAAGTTTCCTGGATATAAGCTTGAATGTCAATACAACAGAGCTCAAAATATATAGATAATCCTTTGCAGGTTATGATTCTACACAAATCCTGAGGGACGGGAAAACAGAGGAAAGCATGCTTGAACAGAAAAAAAACAGAGAGAAAAAAACGCAAGCCTTAGAGGCCACACGGAAGCATGAAGATCATACCTTTGCGCTCCTTAAGCCTACTAGGTTGAGTAGGAGTGGATTGAACGACAGGAACCGCTTCGCTTTGCCTACTTGAAGAAGCTTCCGGTTGAAAACCCGCAAACCTCCTACTTCGCATGGTTTGCATGAACGCCAAGCCTTTCAGCTCTCGGAATATACCACAGCCCAACCTCTAGTCGGTGAACACAACGGTGAAGAGGAACGGTCTCGAATCTCCTTGGTTCTTTTGCTATTGATTAGCAAAGTAACAAGAAGAACAACAGAGGAGAGGAGACGTCTGAGAGAGAGAGCTACGTGAGTTTTAGAGAGAGGCGTGAGTTTCACTTAGGCTAGGGAGATTAGAGTTTTTTCCTTTTTCCAGAGACTTGTTTTATTAATCAGCCAAAATTAGGTCTCTCAATATCTGATAAACATATCATCGGGATATCATATTTTAAAACACCCGGATGTTATCTTGAGAATCAGTTTAGTTTAACCCTAAACTCTTCTTAACCGTATCTGGAAAAAAACCCTAAGGTCCAAGCTATTGGGCTGGAAAAATATTTATTATTTCTCTTAGACCCAAAAAGGCCCAAAATAATAAACATTAATTATTTATTTTCTGAACTTATATAAATAACCCAATAAATAATTAATGAGCCCAAATGAACCAAAATAATTAATCTTTAATTATTTATTTCTTGGGCCTATATAAATAACCCAATAAATAATTAAACATTAATTATTTCCCCTAATTTAAGCCCAGGTTAATTTTCTAATTATTCATACTGGACCTAGGCCCTGAATAATTTATTAACCAATTAAACTAGATAATTAATTTCTCTCAACTCCTATTTTATTTTATTTATTTATTTTATTCCAGTCTAATCATAAATTAGACATCCTGAATAAAATCAAATAAAATAAAATCCTCTTGAACTGAGACCAATTCCTCAACCCAAAATTAGTTAGGACTTACGGGCTATTCCGAGGACCAAAAAGACACATCGCCTTGGTTGCTAAAATGACCAAAATACCTCTGTTATATAAATAGCTATATTTTGCATTTTAAATATTTTCTAATATCACCATAAGGAAATATTGACCCCAAGGACAATGCTGCATTAGCAAAGTCTCCGACCTACATGTGAAATGACTAAAATACCCCTCTACACATCGTCGTACATTTAGAGAGGAAGAAGTGTACTAACACCCCTCTAAATGACATCTACCATCCTTAGGTTTCTAGTCCAATGATCCATGACTTCCTAGATTGTTTCCGCTTTCCAAGGGAGCTAACCTAAAGCAAACATTCAAGTCATGTTTCCCAGGGCCCTGGACATTTTAGACCATTCGGACAACCACAAGGGGTGATATAGTGCAGAACTATCTTGTACAAGTCTGTCTTAACTAACTAGTTACATATACCCAATACACAAGTATATTGGTTCTACTATAGAACCGCAACTATAGCATATCAAAGTATATGCTTCCAGCTTCGTCAGACCACCAACTTATGCTCAAGTCGTAGAGTACTAGTCCACACTGTAGCGATAGTAGTCTAGGTTTCTATCATATAGTATTTTTAGAAACCACTACTACAGGTCCTGTCCTACGTATTCGAAATACGCTTATATCATGAAGTGAGTGGACTACTCACTGGCTAAAGGTAAGCCATTCCCCATTTAGAATTTATAACATAATAACCTAAACATGATGAGATTCCCAGTCTCAGCAATAGGTTAAGAACAAATGTTTATGTGTTAAATAACCCATGATCCATACCTTACTGTAAAAGACCACCATTCACATGGACCACTTATTTAAACACAATGGGTTTGTTCCAAACGAAAATTGTGCACAAACAAAAAGTAAATTCACAAACAATTTCTGAAAATAAATTCTTTTATTAAAATATTCAATTTTACATCCGAAACCTAGTCTAAGAGGGCATACAATCCAACAATCTCCCACTTTCACTCTAAGACTAGGTAAGTCCATAGGTGCCCACCCCTATGGCGTCTAAGTGTCTCTTGAAGACTCTCTTAGCTAAAGGCTTGGTGAATGGATCTGCTAGAGCGTTTTCTGAGGCAATATGTTGCACCATGACTTCCCGTCTCTGGATGAAATCCCGGATCAGGTGGTACTTCCTCTCGATGTGTTTCCCTTGCTTGTGGTTCCTAGGCTCCTTAGATTGTGATACTGCTCCAGTGTTATCGCAATACATCACAATCAACCTGTCCATATGTGGTACGACTCGAAGTTCTGAAAGGAACTTCCGAAGCCAAACTGCTTCCTTGGACGCCTCTGAAGCTGCCACATACTCAGCTTCCATGGTTGAGTCAGCAATACAAGACTACTTAATACTCCTCCATGAAATTGCTCCTCCAGATAAGGTGAAGACATATCCACTAGTGGATTTTCTCTCATCCTTATTCTCCTGGAAGTCTGAGTCTGTGTATCCTGTAGGAATCAAATCATTAGCCCTGTAAACCAGCATATAATCTCTCGTTTCCTTGAGGTACTTGAGAATATGTTTTACAGCTTGCCAATGAACCTCCCCTGGGTTTGACTGATATCTGCTAACTAAGCCCACGGTAAATCAGATATCTAGCCTAGTATACAGCATGTCGTATATGAGACTTCCTATAGCCGAAGTGTAGGGAATTCTACTTATTCTGTCCTTTTCTTTTTGAGACTTAGGACAGTCCTTCGAAGAAAATGACAACCCATGTCTGCAAGGGATTAGAGCTCCCTTGCATAAGTCTATGCTGTACTTGGCCAGCATTTTGTCAATGTATGTTGCTTAGGATAATCCTAACATTCTCTGCTTCCTATTTCTAAGAAGCCTAATCCCGAGAATGTAGCTGGCTTCTCCCAAGTCCGTCATACTGAATTGACTAGACAGCCAAACCTTTGTAGATGACAATGTCCCTACATCATTTCCAATAAGTAGAATGTCATCCACATACAGGACAAGAAAAACCACATTAATGCCTTCATGTTTCCTGTACACGCATGGTTCATATTCGTTTTGAATAAAACCATAAGACTTTATCGTCTCATCAAAACGAATGTTCCATGCTCTCGATGCCTGCTTAAGTCCATAAATGGACTTCTTAAGCTTGCAAACCATATGTTTTTGGCCTTCAGCAATGAAGCCTTCTGGTTGGGACATATAGATGTCTTCGCTAAGATGGACATTTAAGAATGCCGTCTTGACATCCATTTGCCATATCTCGTAGTCATAGTGACATGCGATGGCAAGGAGGATGCAGATGGATTTAAGCATGGCTATCGGGGAAAAGGTTTCCTCATAGTCGATACCTTCTTTCTGAGTATACCCTTTCGCCACAAGCCTAGCTTTGAAGGTTTTCACCTTTCCATCCGCTCCCCTCTTTCTCTTGTACACCCACTTGCACCCAATGGATTTTATCCCTTTAGGTGAATCTACAAGATCCCAAACCTGATTGAGGTACATAGACTCAATCTCGGCTTTCATTGCTTCATGCCAAAGATTTGCATCGGCATCAGCAATAGCCTCCTCGTATCTAGTAGGGTCTTGTTCCTGATGGTCAGAGACTAGCTTAAAGGCTTTTCCAGTCCATCTATCCGGAACCCTAGACACTCTCCAACTACGACGAGGCTCCACTTGCACAGGCTCTTGAGGCAGTACCTCTTCTTGTTCCACAATCGGGTCAGAAGAAGTTGATTCCATAGATAACTTCTTCTCAAGTTCCAACCTCGTAGAATCTTTAGTGGAAGTACTTTGATTATCTTCCAACTATCTAGCATTGGTATTGACTAGCACCTTCTGCTCCTTAGGATGATAAAAGTAACCTTCTTTTGTCCCTTTTGGATACCCAACAAAATAGTATAATTCTGATCTTGGTTTCAACTTGTCTCTCTTGACTAGTACATAAGTTGGACAATCCTAAATCCTGAGATGATTCAGACTTGGCTTACGCCCAGTCCACATCTCATAGGGAGTTCTAGGTATTGACTTAGATGGCACCAAGTTCAGAATATATGCCGCTGTCTCCAGGGCATATCCCCAAAAGGACACTGGAAGAGTAGCATGAGACATCATACTTCGGACCATTTCCATCAATGTCCTGTTCCTTCTCTCAGCTACTCCGTTCTGCTGGGGTGTTCCTGGCGCAGAGAGTTGGGATACTATCCCATGATGTACCATGTAGTCCTTGAATTCACCTAGGAGGTACTCTCCACCACGATCCGATCGTAAGGTTTTGATTAATTTACCTGTCCGAAGCTCGACTTCAGCCTTAAACTCCTTGAACTTGTCAAAAGAGTCAGACTTGCGTCTCATCAGGTAAATATAACCAAACCTCGTATAATCATCCGTGAAAGTGATGAAGTACTCAAAACCTCCTCTAGCTGGTGTAGACAACGGACCACCCACATCAGTGTGAACAAGACTCAACACCTCCTTGGCTCTATCCGCCTTTGGTGTAAATGACCTTTTGGCCATCTTTCCCATCAGGCAGGATTCACACTGAGGCCAACTTTCCAATCTCAATGAGCCCAAAGACCCATCATGGATTAACCTCTGAATCCTGGTTGAGTTAATATGACCCAACCTTAGATGCCAAAGGTATGAATCATTGATATTGGTATTTCTCTTCTTAGTTAAAGGTTCAGACTGAGCGTTATTTGATTGGTTGTTAATAGGGTTTAAAAAGAACAGATTTCCATATATGTGCCAAGTACATAAAATTTCTCTATCTCTACTGATAGAAATACCAGAATGGAAAGATACAGAATATCCTTGATTAATAAGTTTTGCAACTAAAATTAAATTATAACGAAAACCAGGTACATATAAAATATCTTTTAAAACCACTATCTTATTACAATAAAAAATAAGATCCAACTCTCCCACTGCAAGGGCCCAGTCTTGTGCTCCATTACCTACTCGAAGCTCATGTTCTCTCTTCTTGAGTCTTCTTATCTTTCTAAACCCCTGCAAGGAGTTACAGATATGATCAGTAGCTCCTGAATCAACAATCCAAGTGGAAGTTGATCATACCATTGATATGGACTCTAGATAGAAAACATTACCTGTGGGGTTTTTCTTGGTTTGAAGATCTGGACACTCCTTTTTCCAGTGTCCCTTCTTCCTACATTTGAAGCACTTGCCCTTTAGTTTGTCCTTGGGCTGGGTCTTGGGCTGGGCTGCTGCATTCCCCTTTTTCCCCTTGAACTTTCTGGGTTTAGGCCCAGTTCTTGAGGAAGAAGTCTTAGCAATCATGGCTTTTGACTGCGGCTTCATGACCTTCTCTGCCATCTGGAGCTTCTTCATCAATTCAGTCAAACTCATGTTCAGTTTAATGTTATAGTTCAACTTGAACTGAGTGAAGGAGCCCGATAGAGATTCGAGAACCATGTCCACTTGGCTCTCGGGGTCAATGACAGCCCCTAAGATTTCCATCTCTTCGAAAGTAGCAATCATCTTGAGCATATGCTCTCGGACTGATGCTCCCTCAGCCATCTTAGTGTTTACAATAGTTTGAAAAGCCTCATGCCTTGCGGGCCGGCTCTTATCCGCGAACATAGTAGCCAATGATTGACTGATGTCATATGCAGAAGCCATGTGCTAGTGTTTTGACTAGAGCACATTAGACATGGAGGCTAACATATATGTGCCATTTCGTCAGCCTTTTTCCATGCCTTCTCAACCTCTCGCTTTTCGGTGGTGGAACCTTCCCCGATAACAGGGCAGGTCTCGTAAAGGACATACTTATACTCTTCGGCTGTGAGTATTATGTCCAGGTTCCTTTTCCAGTCCACATAGTTTGGACCTATTAACTTATTCTCCCTGAGAATAACGGCCAATGGACTAAAAGAACCTCCCACCATTTCTAAAAATCGAAAAATAAAAGAAAGAATTTAGTTTGTGAAAACAAAATAAAATTTGTGCACTAAAAATAATTTGGCTCTTAGGAAAACTGACATAGCTTCTTGGGAAGATTAACAGTTTCCTAAGCTAAGTGTATTAACCACCACAAATTAATTTCCTTTCTAGGTAATGATCTAGAGGATAACTCCATCGTGGGATGGCCGTTTCCTCTCATTTCCTATGGACATACCTCGCACTATGACCTCCAACGTGGGCTGGCCGATCATAGTACGTGCCCTGGGCTATTAATTACATTATTCTATTAGATCTAGATCCTTGTGGTATCCCCATCCTATACGGGTTCACTCCCAGGGTGACGCGAGTGGACCCACGATCTCTAATGAGGATCATGATGGAAGCCGTAGGGCCATTGGAACCTCTTTCCCACTTAGTCTTTTAAAATAAAGGTTTTCTAAAAAATATCATTTTGAAATTTTCATTAAGTTTTTTCTTAACTCAAAAGTAAAATATCTAAGTCCATTAAAATCTCTATGTCAAGGCTTATATCCTTTGAGAGATTTCTCCATGAACTAATTTTATTTAAATTAAAATTTAATGATTTCAAAAATTTTCCAATTAAAACTTTCTACAGACTTTGTCTCAAGTTTATTTGACAAAACAATTTTTTTCTAGTCCAAAACAGAACAAAATGGCTCTCCATTTTAATTTACAAAAATATCTAAATCCAATATATTTTCTATATCAAGGATTAAATCCTTTGAGAAAATATACAAGGATTAATTTTTGTACAAATTAAAATAACCATTTAATTTTTGAAGAAAAATATTTTTCTTGTAAAAAAAATGTTCCCAAAGACTTTGGTCTTTGAGAAAAAGGCACACATAGGTACATAAAAAAATAGCATGCTCGAAAATAGTAACGTTTTCACACTTTTCTATTTTTTAAACCTAAATGCCCAAATAATAGAATTAAACACATTAATTAATTAATTAATTAATGATCTTGTTTAATTCTAAAATCTCTTACTAATATTTTTCATGCAAATATATTCCAAGAATAGAAATATTGCACAAGTATTAACTTCGCCTGGTATGGGACCCAAAACGAAAAAGAAAAAAAAAATAAAAAATTGCAAAAAAAAAAAAACTGGCGGTCCACTGCACCGGCCGCACCGGATCCGCACTTGCATGGCTTGCGGTCCACCGCGGTCGCGGTGCACCGCACCGCATCGGATCGCCTCCGCTGCAGCCCGTGGATTAGCCCGCACCTGCAACTCGTGACCCGCTTGCCCTCTGCTGCCGACCCTTGCGTTAAACCGCGCTTCCAGTTGTTTCGCACGCCGGTGCCCCGCTGACCTGCGCGCCAATTGCAAATTTTGCAATTGCAATCGGCTTCAATTCATGGAATTGGCTCGGCTTTCGCGGCTCATCAGCGACCGGCTCCTCTCACAGAAACGCAGCGGCTCGGCTCCACTGCACGGCTTAGGAATAGTGTTTCTTCTTCGTTTTTTCTCTTCTTCCGCCCGAAAGTTGCAGAGACCATCCTGCTTCATATTTTGCTCATATCTTTGGCTTCTTTGGACATTTTTACTTACAAAAACTCATCCAAAACACAACCGCCTATACCCATTAAAATTGGGTTTACACGATCAAACCTCAAAGCCAAAATTTATTATAGAGATGCCTATGCTTCAACGATGAAGCTCATAGTGATGCTATCCCATACCAAAACAGCGAAGGATCATAGGTATAATCATCTTTTCCATTTTTATTAACTACCATGCTCCCTATATTGATCAAAGAACCATTGGCTCCGATACCACATTGAGGGACGGGAAAACAGAGGAAAGCATGCTTAAACAGAAAAAAAACAGAGAGAAAAAAACGCAAGCCTTAGAGGCCACACGGAAGCATGAAGATCATATCTTTGCGCTCCTTAAGCCTACTAGGTTGAGTAGGAGTGGATTGAACAACAGGAACCGCTTCGCTTTGCCCACTTGAAGAAGCTTCCGGTTGAAAATCCGCTAACCTCCTACTTCGCCTGGTTTGCATGAACGCCAAGCCTTTCAGCTCTCGGAATATACCACAGCCCAACCTCTAGTCGGTGAACACAACGGTGAAGAGGAACGGTCTTGAATCTCCTTGGTTCTCTTGCTATTGATTAGCAAAGAAACAAGAAGAACAACAGAGGAGAGGAGACGTCTGAGAGAGAGAGCTACGTGAGTTTTAGAGAGAGGCATGAGTTTCACTTAGGCTAGGGAGATTAGAGTTTTTTCCTTTTTCCAGAGACTTGTTTTATTAATCAGCCAAAATTAGGTCTCTCAATATCTGATAAACATATCCTCGGGATATCATATTTTAAAACACCCGGATGTTATCTTGAGAATCAGTTTGGTTTAACCCTAAACTCTTCTTAACCGTATCTGGAAAAAAACCCTAAGGTCCAAGCTATTGGGCCGGAAAAATATTTATTATTTCTCTTAGACCTAAAAAGGCCTAAAATAATAAACATTAATTATTTATTTCCTGAACTTATATAAATAACCCAATAACTAATTAATGAGCCCAAATGAACCAAAATAATTAATCTTTAATTATTTATTTCTTAGGCCTATATAAATAACCCAATAAATAATTAAACATTAATTATTTCCCCTAGTTTAAGCCCATGTTAATTTTCTAATTATTCATACTGGACCTAGGCCCTGAATAATTTATTAACCAATTAAACTAGATAATTAATTTCTCTCAACTCCTATTTTATTTTATTTATTTATTTTATTCCAGTCTAATCATAAATTAGACATCCTGAATAAAATCAAATAAAATAAAATCCTCTTGAACTGAGACCAATTCCTCAACCCAAAATTAGTTAGGACTTACGGGCTATTCCGAGGACCAAAAAGACACATCGCCTTGGCTGCTAAAATGACCAAAATACCTCTGTTATATAAATAGCTATATTTTGCATTTTAAATATTTTCTAATATCACCATAAGGAAATATTGACCCCAAGGACAATGCTGCATTAGCAAAGTCTCCGACCTACATGTGAAATGACTAAAATACCCCTCTACACATCGTCGTACATTTAAAGAGGAAGAAGTGTACTAACACCCCTCTAAATGACATCTACCATCCTTAGGTTTCTAGTCCAATGATCCACGACTTCCTGGAGTGTTTCCGCTTTCCAAGGGAGCTAACCTAAAGCAAACATTCAAGTCATGTTTCCCAGGGCCCTGGACATTTTAGACCATTCGGACAACCACAAGGGGCGATATAGTGCAGAAATATCTCTTACAAGTCTGTCTTAACTAACTAGTTACATATACCCAATACACAAGTATATTGGTTTTACTATAGAACCTCAACTATAGCATTTCAAAGTATATGCTTCCAACTTCGTCAGACCACCAACTTATACTCAAGTCGTAGAGTACTAGTCCACACTGTAGCGATAGTAGTCTAGGTTTCTATCATATAGTATTTTTAGAAACCACTACTACAGGTCCTGTCCTACGTATTCGAAATACGCTTATGTCATGAAGTGAGTGGACTACTCGCTGGCTAAAGGTAAGCCATTCCCCATTTGGAATTTATAACATAATAACCTAAACATGATGAGATTCCCAGTCTCATCAATAGGTTAAGAACAAATGTTTATGTGTTAAATAACCCGTGATCCATACCTTACTGTGAAAGACCATCATTCACATGGACCACTTATTTAAACACAATGGGTTTGTTCCAAACGAAAATTATGCACAAACAAAAAGTAAATTCACAAACAATTTCTGAAAATAAATTCTTTTATTAAAATATTCGATTTTACATCCGAAACCTAGTCTAAGAGGGCATACAATCCAACAAATCCAGGGGTTCACAAATGTTTACTTGAAAAGTATTAAGTCGTGTGAGATAAAATATATCTCCGTAAGTCTGTTAGTGTGTTGTGTGAAATTTTATGAACACTGTTTTTATGATATATGACTGGATTTTTTGGAACAGTGATAAAAGTCGTGACTTCTCATTTGTGAAGGATTTATAATGAAAACTATTTGAGCATTTCTTTTTTCTTCAAGAAAGTGTGCCATTAAAATCATGACATTAAGTATAATATAAGTATTGAGTTTTTTAAATCATAAATCATTTTGTATTTTCAAAATACGTTTCACATTGTGATCTTATCCAGAAGAAACATTGGTCTAATAGATAACATTAACTTTAATATGTATAATAACCCAACGCATACATCACAATTAAACATACGATAACCATTGTCATGGTCTGCCTCACGGTCTGAGTGTCCCATACCCATCTTCCATTTCCACTTTGAGTAAACGTGTTCTAGCTAAGGACAACTAAACATCAAATGCCGTAACCTCATGAAGAAAGATATCATAATTCGGAGGTGGCTACCAACTAGATAATGGTCTCCAACTTACATAAGTTAGTATAGGTGTAAAGTCCCTTTGAGTACTCAAGAATCACATCAGTCGAGAGATCAACGCAATATCTCAACATAACTCAATACTTCCACAACCAAATCCTTTTTCCAAAACATTTTCCTTTCCAAGGATATTTTCCTTCCCGAATTCACTTTGAATATAAATACATGTAACTTAGGTCCGTTCCAACATTTTCATAAATTCAAATTTTCATGCTATGGCTTTTGCAATACTTATGCATGAAATACTAGCACAATCGGTTAATGAAATTAATGCAGGGTTTCCAAATCATTTCATCATATGTATATGATTTATCAAAATAAAGCATGCTTGAACAATGCATAATCATTTATGTTTCTAAATGCTTCATAATATTTTCAATAGAATAAACTATTATGCTCTATGATATTTTTCTCATAAAGGAGTTTTATTCAAAATATTATATTGATTTGAGGACTTACCTTCTGTCCTTGCAAAAAAGAGAAAAGTACTTGTCCTAAGTCCAGTAGTCCAAGCTTTCACCTCTTATGAGATGTACCACATAAACCAAACATATATTAATTTCCTATCATCCTTAATAATCACATAGTTCCTTTCTTCACAAACTACTCACATTATTAGATCATACTACTACCCTTCTCCTATCTTATATCTCACATCGTTATCACCAACAAACATATTACAATTTTCACCATGCACATAACATATACTTCTATTATATGCACATAATAGCACCAACCAAAACAGAATGATTTCAAGCACTACATAATTAAGTCCTATCATTCTTTTCATCATCATTATAGTTTCCCTTCCATCTTCCTTCTAAGTTGTTGTGCATCCAACATGATCATGTATTTTTAACAAGTATATATACACATATTTAACATGATCATATATATATATATATATATTATATATATATATATATATATATATTCAATCTAATCATATATCTCCAATATAGGTATAATCACCTTATTCCATAAAATTATTATTTCTCCCATATGTATAATAAAACTACTATATAAATATATAGCTTAGCAACTAACAAATACAAGGCATGATTTATTCATATTATTCCAACACATCACATAATAGCACACCATAGCATATATGCTCCCGAATAATACTTAATTATCATCATCCCAATCAATAACACACAACAACCACCTTCACCTCCAACTTCGTCTCAAATAATTCAAGCAATTTAAACAAATCACCAAGTAGAATATATAATAATATGTTCTTTATCTAAATTTAATTCAAGAAGAATGAATTATACCTTCAAAGTTTCTCTCTTTTCCTCTCTTTCTGCGCTCTCCCTCAGTTTCTCTTTCTTTTCTTTCTTCCTCTTTCTTTTTCTTTCTTTCCCAGTTTTCTTCTTCTTCTTCTTCTCTCTCTCTCTCTTTTTTTTCTTCTCATTTCTTTCTTCTTTTCCTTCTTCCTTATCTTCCCTAGATTTCAGTAGCTCCCCCTCTCTCTTACTTCTCCCTTTTTCTTCTTCCAACCTTGTATTCTATCATTAGTTCTACTATTTATAGGTGTTAGAAAAGCTTAGGTTGAAGCTTTGCTTATGTCATGTATTATGTAAACTACTTAGATAGGAAGTAAAGAAATGTGATTGGAACACATGGTAGGTGATTTACCATCTTCTAGAAACCTTTAGAATTTTGTATAGAATTATGGAAATTTATAGAAAGCTGTAAAAGCTTTTAGAATCTTATGGAATTATTTAGAACATTTTAGAAATTTGGAGAAATAAATAAAATTTTAATTAAGATAAATATAATAATAAAATGATTTACTTGATTAAAAGTTGTGGGTCTACATGTACACCTCATACTTACTTTATTAAAGGTGTGGGCCCATATAATTAATATTAAAGTTAAGTAGCCAAATTGGAGTTTGCTTCTTATTATAAAAATGGATGAAGTAGCAAAGTTGGATTTGTCTTCCTATAATATAATATAAAATACAATATAATATAAATATAATATATAAAATATTTCTACTACTAGTTTTAGTAGTAGTAGTAGTAATAATAATAATAATAATAATAATAATAATAACAATAATAATAATAATAATAATAATAATAATAATAATAATAATAAAATTATAATAATAATAATCATTGTAATAATAATGATGATATTTATGCTAAGAATAATAATATATAAAACATACTATTTCTTTATCAAATAATATATATGTATATATATATATATATATATATATATATAATAGATTATTCTTATAGAATATAATATGTAGAATATATAATTTTATAGAAATATATATTTCTTATCAAATATAAAATGTGATATTTCTTCCTAAAATAATAGTATTAAATGTTATTTTCTATATATAAATTTAGACATTATTGCCCTTATCCACATACTTGAATTAAAACAACTATTCAGCTAACATTATTCAAATGAACCACAACTCATAAAGTAAAGCAAGTACACGGAATAAAATAACAGGAGAACACTATAATGCATGTTAATTTTCCCACTTCACCAATATTGCTCATAAGGAAGGGGTATTACATAGCATGCTAAGGTTTGCTGAATTTTTTGGACCATGGTTTGCTTTCATATATGGTGCCGTTTTGCTTGAGATTTATATGGATCTTGATCACTTGACTCCTTGATTTACATGTCTCAAAAAATGTTTTTTTCAAGGGAAAACTGAATGAAAGAAACTGACTTTTCCATTGATGGTGTTATGTGTGCATGTGGGTGAATGTTGGATTGGAAAAAGTATCAACAAAAGCCACTATTAAATCAAGTTTTAAAATAAATGCTAATTCCCAAAATTACACAAATATAGCAAGTATTCCCATCTTATAGTATAGGAATTAGCAAGTATTGAATCTATAAAAAAGTCAATAAGTACCACTACTTCTTATCTCATTGTTTAACCAAATAAATAAGCAAAATAAGTTAATTAGCCTACTAAACTAAATAGCAATCAAGTCCATACATGAAAAAGTCACAAGGCTTCTCAAAGGATAGGAAAAAGAGAAAAAAAAAAAAACCATGTAAAAGTAAAGGCTCCCCAATTATATACTAAGAAAATCAATTCTCCTTAAAACTATTGATTTCAATCCCAAGTAGTAGTATGAGTGTTCAAGGGTAAATCTCACCTATTCTCAAGGCATGAAATTCCTATTTCCAAATTTAGTTGACCAATATCTCTATCAAATCAACCAATTCTAGGAAGCATATGATCCACTCGTACAATTATTCAAAAAGCAAAAAATCCCTAACTCTAGGCAATTTAGCAACCCTTTTGATTACTAAGTTCAAAATCCCTAATCTCTCTCTCTCTCCCTCTC
Source organism: Voacanga thouarsii (assembly GCA_026120185.1). Classification (NCBI taxonomy): domain Eukaryota; kingdom Viridiplantae; phylum Streptophyta; class Magnoliopsida; order Gentianales; family Apocynaceae; genus Voacanga; species Voacanga thouarsii. The sequence goes on from JANUWF010002207.1 coordinate 1,445,672, forward strand.
TCTCTCACTCACTCACTTTTTTGTTAATTAAAGGAAAACAAACATTGAATCAATTGATTTAGTGTTCAACTCTCAACCTTATCTCTCGAATTCATTAAAAGTGAACCAATTCATTAAAAAAATTCAATCAATTCCAAATCAACAACTCAACACAAGGATACCCAAGTAATCAAATACAAAATATTGAAATTTAATAGGTCCATAGGAAATCATAATCCAAAACATCAAATAAGGGTTTATCCCTTCAAATACAACTAAAAATCAACTTAAATCCTTATCAATAAAGTAAGATTACAAAGAGAAGAAAAGAAATTACAAAGAGAAGAAAGGAAAGCACTTATAGATAAGCAATCTTCCTCTTCTTTCTTGGACTCTTCTTTGATCAACTCTCATTCTCTCTTTCTTGATTCCCTTGATCCTCTATTTTTTTTGTGTTTCCTCAAGCTTTCTGGGTCTCTCTAGGGTTTCCTCTTATCTAAGCACTTCTTTTTGGGGTTTATAAAAGGATTTATACATAGTTTTCCCCTTAAAAAGGCGTAGAAATCTGTGAATAGGGATTTTCTACGAAGAGAGGTGGCCCTACTTGAGTTAGGCTAGGTGACCTTGACTAATTTTATTTTTCTGATGAAAGCACAGCGCGACCAAGCTCACTCTGGGTGGTGCTGTTTAATGGGTGGTGCCGTTTAAGGTGACCTAGGTGGCCCTACCCTATTATAGAATCTCTTCTGCCTTGTTTTCCAATATGATATTTTAAAAAGAGGCGGCCCTACTTAAGGTGACCTAGGCACTGCTGCCTATTATGCTTCTTGATGAGTTTTTCAGCTTTCTTCCTTATTCTTTTCACATTGTTTTTCATCATATGATCAGTTGACCAATTTTTATAAAAAATAAGGTAAAAAGGGTGGGGTGAGTGGTCATCCAAGCCAAATTTCACAACAAATCAAGTGCATATGACATAGAGAATATAAAAATAAAAAGCACTCATCACTTCCATACACTTAAGCATTTGATTGTCTTCAAATAAATCACTATTATCCACAATAACCAAAAAGCTACCTAGCAAAGTAAATGTTTTGAAAATGGTATTCTAGGTAAATTAACAAGAATAACTTAGCATATATGCAAATATAGTTATCATGGTAGAGGTATTATTCCCTCTTTTACTCTAGAATTCATCCCAACACTTTTCTAACCAAGTTAAACCCATATAGACCTGTATATTATGCTAAACATGTTGGAATGTATGCCCATAATGGCCTATATATTTCTGTATTTTGAAAATTAATAAAAGTTTCATTCATTAATAGTTGTTTGTTTATATATATATTTCACATTAAAGGTCTAAATATATTAGTAAGTAATCTACGTGATTGTGTCGTACTTTCATAGTAAAGTGTAGATTATGAGCTACTAATACATAAGCAAAAAATTGTTATTGACCGATTGATGGAGCTGGACATTTCATTAAGATTTAGATCATTATACTATGGTTTCTGAATGGGGAATGGTTTACCTTTAACCAGTGAGTAGTTCACTCACACCAATAGTGTAAGCGTATTTAGAATACGTAGAATTGGACTACGCGATAATAATCTTTATAAAAGTACTAAATTAAATAAAAATTGGTTTATTGTAGCTACTACTTGGACGAGTACCCTAAGACTTGAGTATAAGTTGGTAGTCTAGTGAAGTTGGACTTGTCCATTTTAATGTATGTTGGGTGAAGTCATATTGCAAGGATAATATCCTTGTATGTTAGGTATATGACTTTAGTTAATTAAGACAGACTTATACAATAAAGTTTCTATACTTTATTACGTGAAGAAATCACTTCTTTGTGATTGCCTGGGATAATCTAATAATCCAGGATCCTGGGAAACATGACTAAGTATGTACATTTTTGAGTAGCTCCTTATGAGAAGTGGACACATGCTGGAAGTTATGGATTATCAAACTGGCTATTAAAGAATGGTAGATGTCATTGAGAAATGTGTTAGTGCATTTTTCCTATCTCAATAACGGGTGTTACGTTGAGGGGTATTTTTATCATTACACTTGTACGTCGAAGACACTGGACATGCAATATTATTCTCGGGGTCAATATTTCTATATGGTGATAAATTGAATACTTAAAATGATTAAAATACTGCTATGTATTAGCTATGGTATTTTGGTCATTTTAGTAGTCAAGAATAATATGTCTTTTGGTCCCCTGAGGAGCTCAAATAATGTTAATAAATTTATTTACTATATGGGCTTATTGGGTGAATTTTTTATTGGAAGATTTATTCTAGAAGTCCAAATAAATATTTATTTGGATTAGAATAATTAATTGGACCAATCTAATTAATTGGCTTGGATAATTTTATATTAGACCTAAGTGGATTAATTAATTAATAAAAGAGCTAATTTAATTAATTAATTATTAATTAATTATCTTGAGTAATTTTATATTGGGCCAAAGTGGATTAATTAATTAATAAGAGAGCTATTTAATTAGTCTTAGACTAATTAAGAAAACCTTGGCCCATTAGGGTTTGATGGTCGCCACTGTAAAAAGGAAAAAGGAAATAAGGAAAAGAAAAGAAAATAGGAAGTGGCCGATTTTGTTTTTTTGTTTTTTTTGAAAAGGAATAGGAAAGCTGGTTTTTTCTTTAAAAGGCATTGCGTGTGCCGGTGAGGGTTGACCAAATTCTGGCAAGAAAAAAGAAACAACTTTCGTTCTTTTTCTATTAGAAAACAAGGCCATTGTTTTCTTGTCCTTTTTCCTTTACCGTCTTAGCTCTTTTGTTTTTCTTCCAATCTTCTTTACCCTAGTTCTATTTTCATCGGTAGAGGTCCATAGAGGCTAGAGAATACTCTGAAAGGTCAAGAGTTAGCAAACGTGGTAAGTGTTTGATGCGAAGGAGTCGACAGTTAGCTGGTATACTCGCAAAACAAGTAGACGTTTCAGTTTAGGAAGCGTTGTCAAATTCGAACCCAACTCTGGTTATACAAGTAAAATGCCCTAGAAGTAAGTATTACTAGACTTTAGCTTGGGAAAAAAAAATTAATTTTCTGTCTTCCGCTATGTTTTTAATTTTCCCACAGTCCTTCATGAGGTATTAGAGTCGTAGTTTAATCTATGAGCTTGTTTAGGGTTAATAACTAAAAAAAGTGGTTCCTTTACTAATAAAAGTATGATAATTGTGATTGTATAGATCCCTTGTAGTTTTTGGTATGGGTAAATTTTGTGTACACCTTGCGCGTGGAGGCATAGATACCTGTAATTTATTTTTAATCGCTTTCCGTAGAATTTGTGTACGCCTCATTTTGAAAGGCATAGGCGTTTAAAATTGTATTTTTAATTTTATCTACGAATTCTATACCAAATAAATGGTGCCTGGATCATCCCTGAAAGAAAACTTGAAGAAGGAAAGGAAAATAGGAGAAAACGAAGCCGGGTCAAGGGAGCCCAGCTGCGACCAATTCGTTAGAAGCGGCGGCCAGTTGGATACATTTTTTACTCATGAGCTATGGCCGGTTTGTTACCATCCGTGGCTGGCTCAAGCAATATTTCCCATGAAAACTGTGGTGGATGCATAGGAGTCATGGCCGGTTTCTTGTTCTTGAAATCTCTAGGAGCCACGGCCGGTTCAAGCACATCCGTGGCTAGTTTGTACACTTGGTTCTTGAAGAAGCCATGGCTGGCTTCTTAAGGAGTTAGATCGGTTTGAAGCTACAGAGAACTAATTTTGTCCTGGTTTGATCAGCGGTTCAGGTCTCTTGGTTTGGGTCCACTGAATGCAGTTTTTCCACTATTTTTCTTGTAATTTCTTTTTCTTTTGGGTCCCATATCACATGAGGTTATTTTCTTGCAATGGTTTATTTATGAAATTAAATAATTTTGCATGAAAATAGTTAGTAAAGGCGGAACCACCTTAGGATTAAACAAGATCATTTTAATTTTATTATTTTTATGATGTTTAATCCATTATTTGGTCACATAAGAATTAAATGTTAGAAATAGCATGTAAAAAATTTATTTTTGGAGCATGTCTATTTTATTTAATTTTGTGATTAAATGCACAAATGTATTTGAGAAATTTATTTTTCTTTAAAAAAAATAATTAAGGAAAACGTTTTAAAATGGAACTAAATAATATAAAATAAATTCATGATTTATTCTTCCAAAGGGTTTTTATCCTTAACATGGAGAATTATTTTAAATTTAAGTGTTTTAAATTTAGTTCTTAGAAAATGGTTTTAACTTAAGTAGTGAAATAAAAATTCATAATTTATTCTCTTAAAGGTTTTTATTCTTGACATAGAAAATAATGTCTGAATTTTTGGGTATTCACTAAAATTAATAAAAACCAATTAATTTTAAAGAAATGTTTTTTTTTTTCTAAAAACTTATTTTTCTCAAAAGATTAAGTGAGAGAGGGGTTCCAATGGCCCCACGGCTTCCATCACAGATTCCTGTTAGAGATTGTGGATTTCCTCATGTCATTCTGAGCATGACCCCCTATAAGATGGATTTCCACGAGAATCTAGAACTAACAAAGGAATTACAATTAAAGCCTAGAATAATTGTTAATGTCAACTAGCCTATTGTTGGAGGCATTAATACTAGAGTATTCGTAGGTGGTGAGATTAGTGACCATCATATCGATGAAACTATTTCTGAATCATTACATATTAATGAAGTATAATTTGTGATAGTTATACACTTAACTTAGAATATTGTTAACTTTCTTATGAAGCTCTGTCAATTTTTCTAAGATCCAAAATTTTCATATTTTTGATAATGGTTTTAATAAGTTAACTAGATCATGGAAATAATATAATGTCATAAATGTTCATTTCTATATGTTTTTTCCAAAACAAACATTTTTTTTGAATGAATTTTTTTTTCCAAATTAATATAAATGTCTGGTTTCAGTCATTTGTCCATTATTCTCAAGGAGAATAAGTTAATTGGACCTAACTTTATAGATTGGAAAAGGAATCTGAACATAGTACTCACTGCGGAAGAGTACAAGTATGTTTTGAACGACCCCTGTCTTGAAATTGGGGAAGATTCCATGGACTTGGATCGTGAGGCTGAGAAGGTATGGAAAAAATTTGATGAAATGGCTTGATGCTATATGTTGGCTTCCATGTCCAATGTTCTCCTCTCTAAGCGCAAAAATATGCCTACCGCATATGACATTGGTGTATCGTTGCATACCATGTTTGCGGACAAGAGTTGGCTCACAAGATAGAAAGCTATTAGAGCAATCATGAACACTAGGATGGTTGAAGAGGCATCAGTTCATGAGTATATGCTCAAGATGATTACTCATTTCGAGGAGGCCGAGGTCCTAGGGGTAATAATCGATTTTGAAGAGCCAAATTGACATGATTCTTGAGATTTTGCCAGATTTATATTCTTAGTTCAAGTTAAATTATAACATGAACAAGTGGAATATGTCTTTGGCAGAGTCAATGAAAGAACTTCAGGCTGTTAAGAAAATTATGAAGCTTGGGTCAAAGATTTTAGTTGCTCGTTTTGGTTCATCTTCTAGAACTAGGTCTAAGCCCAAGAAGTTTAAGAAGAAGAAGGCCTAGAACAATGTAGGGGCCTAGCCTAAGGGATCCAAGCCTGGTCCATCCAAGCCTAGTGACAAGCCCAAGGGCAAGTGCTTCAAATGGGGCAAAAAAGGATACTTCAAGAAGGATTATCCATACTTTTTGGCTAAATCCTCTTGAAGTATTGCTCTATACTGAGAGTCTATATTGTTAGCTGGGTCATCACCTACTTAGATTGTTGATTTCAGAGCCATTGACTATATTTATAACTTCTTACAGGGGTTTAGCAAGATAAGGCGACTCAATAAAGGAGAGCATGGACTAAGACTGGGCAACGGAGCATAAGTGTGGGCCGAAGCAGTGGGAAACTTGGAGCTAATATTTGAATGTAATAGGATTTTAGTTTTAAAAGATATTTTATATATTTCTAGTTTTAAATATAATTTGATTTCAATTTCAAGATTGATTAATCAAGGATATTCTATTTTTTTCCATTCTGGTATTTCAATAAATAGAAATGGAAATATTATTTGTTCCGAAAACATGTATAGGAATCTTTTCTATATTAATCCTATTAATTGTCAAATAAATAATACTCAGACAAAACCTAATAATGAGAAAAAAAAAGGCCACATCAAATAACTCTTATTTATGGCACTTGAGATTAGGACATATAACTCATAATCGGATTTAGAGGTTAATCTAAAATGGATCTTTAGACTTATTGAAATTGGAGGTGTTAGCCCTAAGGGCATTCTCCTATGTTTTAACTTATGACAAACAATGATGAGGACTAACTTGTGTGATCTATATGTGATAGGACATGTTTAACCTCTGTTCTTCTAAGGCATGCAAATAAGATCGCTAAGCAACTCTTAAGCAATGGAATCCAAGAATGGGTGATCAAGTAGAAGACTAAGTTTAAGAGATTGCATACCAAGAAGTCCTTGTAGAAGAACTTTAGATTAAGAATTGTTATTAAGTATTTCTTGTAAATTCCTGTGTCTCTTTACCTTATGATTCAATTTATTTCTACCTTGAAGCACACAAAGAAAAAGATTTCAAAGTTTTAAATTTCAGAATTTTAGATTGAGTAGTTTGGATGATTCTGCATCTAAAAGATTCGTCCAAAATCCTGTAAACTGTGACAAATCATTTCTGCTTGAAAAAGTATCATTTTGGACTTACATTTTAGATGCATCATTATTTTAAACATGAGTCCAAAACACTTGTAAATTTAACAAAAAAATTATAGCCATTGGTACTTCACTTTATGGCTCTATATAAAGCTTCTAAACTTGATTTAACATAAGATTTTTGTGGTATCTTTCTAAGAAACACTCTTGCTCTATAGAAAATAAAAATCCCCTTTATCAAAGTGCTTCAAAGTGAATTCAAATTGTGTCTAAAAAGTAAAAGTGTTTGTACTTTTTCCTTGGTGCACATCTGCTCAAACAAGTGAGCTTTCACTATTCTGTTGATATTCAATCTCTTTTATATTACAAGGTTATAGTGTAAAACCCATTTGGGGTGAACCTTAATTTGATTATTTGGTTGAGAGGTTTTGGAAAATCAAATGTGGTGATCCTCTCTTGTATTTGGTATAGTTTGATTTTGTTAAGTTGAGTAAATGGAATCTGATTGAAAATCCTTAAGTGTGAGCTTAAGGTAGTAGATGTAGATTGTAACACCCCCTACTATATACCCTAAAAGGGCGGGGATGTCGCCCCGTCCAAAGGACAAGGGGTCTTTAAAACGAGGTACATAATATATAGAGACGAACCAAAGATGTCAAAACTTAGATAAATAACGAGAAACTCTTATTACATCAAAATCAACTTGGGCAAAACTAAACATATGCCAACATCGGTTCCAGAAACATAAATAAACATCTGTCTCTCAAAACATAAAGAAAGCAACAAAAGCTCCATCTATTACACATCCCGCATGCTCAATAGTATCTATCTCCTGAAAACATGATATAAAACAGTGTGAGATTAATATCTCAGTAAGCCCTGTGTGTGCACATGGTACTTTAAACAGTTCGTGTATGCATAACTAAAAACATTTGCAGAAATATTTGGCAAGTCATAAATAATTTCTCTTTGTAAGGAGTGGAGTTTTCTCATTGTCACACTTGTACAAAATAAATCATCCACTAGAAAAAACAGTCATGGCGCCACACTTTGGGCTCCCATGATAAGAGAATGGTCAAGGCACCACACTTTGTGTACCATGATAGGATTAGTTTACCACACTTTAGGCGTTCTGATCAAGGGTGGGTGTACGGCCCACCGGGTGAGATACTCCTCCATCTCTTCACCCAACAAAACCATCCAGGTGTCCATGCCGGGAAAATAATACCTTACCAGGTAAAAATACTAGCTTGGACCAGCCTGACCAATCAATATTGTCACATTTTCAAGCAGAGCTTATCTTCTGGAGGTGGCCGCCTGCCAAAAGACTCACTCAAGCCCTCCAAGATTAGTATTGTTAGCCTACCTTTATTGAGTACTCAACGAACATATCCGTTAATTCCTGACTTACAGTGATTCCATACCTTGGCTTCATAAAACGTGGTTTTCTTTAACAAAAGGGTTTTCTAAAAAGTTTAAGAGAAAGACAGTTCTGGATAAAAGCATTAGTTGACAAATCCATGTAGAGAATAAACATCCACGTTTACAACCTAAGCAATCATAGTTCAATAAGAGCTTCACACAGATTTACAAGATTTGACTTGCCACCACGAGTGTTAACAAAAAGAGTTTATACAAGGACTTACGTGGTATACCTCAGAGAAATAAGATAAAATCAACTGCTTGCTTTCTTCAAATAACCTCCTGATTTAGAATCACATAATATCATGATCAGGATCTCAATCATCTCAAGCATGAATATAAACTCACTTATTCCTATAAACAAATCATGACTCATCAACTATCTTCAATAAATCACACATTCCATGAAATAAATATATCATGAACATATATCCATCAATGACACGAGCAATATGCCAAAAAGGTCTCAACTTAACCATCAACATTCACATCCATCATTATCTCAACAAATCATAACATCGCTATCTATTGCACATGCTTAACACGATACTCATCTCAACATATTCATCTATCCCCGACTAAACATATTCATCATGCTATTATACATCCATAGACATCATCAATTACATTAAATCTTAATTTCGATCATCAAGGGTAAGAATTCCTTTACCTTACAACCACCGGATTAACAAGATCAAGATGCTCCTAGGATGATAGTCGCGAGCTCACTTGTGAAGAAGGGAAAGCTACCTTCTTTATTCCTCTTGACCAAAAGTTAAGAAAGAAAGGTGAGATCAGCCCTTATATGGCGTGGTTCAAGGGAAGAAAAAGAGAAGCATTAATGGAAGAAAGGAATCGAGAGGTTGAGAGGATTTTTGCTTACCTTAAGGTGTGTTTGATTTTTGCCTAGTGATTGCTCTTGTGTTTTTCGAAAATTGTAGGGGAGAGTTTGCTGGAATTTTCGTGCAGCAAGGAAGGAATAGCCGGCTACTTTGGTTTAGGGTTAGGAGAGATTGATTTAGGGTTTAGAAGTTGATGCTAGAAAGGACTCCTAATGGTTCTAAACTTCTTTGGCAGCAATGGTGAAAATTAGGCAGCTTGCTGTACCTAATTGCTGTCCGAAATTAAGAGAGGTTAAGAGGAGAAAAACAATTTGGAATTGTTCTCCTAGGCTGGCCGAAATAGTGCACAAGGGAAGGGTTGTGTGTGTTCAGGTTTTTGACTAAAACAAGAAGGTTTTTGTGTGGGTTTTGACAACCAAAAAATTCTGTGCGAGTGGAGGTGTTTGTGCTGTGCGAAATCTGTAAGCAAAAGAGAGAAAATTCTGGGCTATTTTGGTTGTTGTTCTACCGCAAATCATAGAGAAAAAAGTGAGAGTTTTAGGAGCTGTAATTTGGCTAAATCAACAAAGAGTTTTGGTATGTTTTGGAGTGCAAAATTTCGTGCAGTATAGTGTGTGCAAAGTTGGTCGAAATTCTGGGTACAAGCTGGCTGAAATTCTGGAGAAAAGAGGGAACAAAAATCTAGTTTGTGTAGCTAAAATAAATCTGAATTGATGAGAGGTATTTTAGATGATTTGGGCTAGGTTTAGAAGAGTTTGGATACCCTTAGGAGTGTAGTATTTTTGTGCAGCATATGCATGCACAAGGCTGACCGAAATTTGCAAGAAAAAAGGGGAACAACCTGATTTGTTTAGGAATAGAATAAAATCTATTTTTCAAGAGGATTTAGGATAAGATTCCCTAGTCTTGGAAGAGTTTGAGTTGAGCTAGGAGTGCTCCAAAGGTGGCGGCACAAAGTTGGAAAATTTCTAGATTTTTAGCTAGGGTTTTATTTTCAAAATCAACAAAATATTTTGCTAGGAAAATAATAGATTTAATTCCAGCTAACTAACACAAAATCTGATTAATGAAATACAGATGGAATTTAATTGTTCTTAGCTAGGATTTTCAAAAATTAAAAGGAATAAAAGCTAGAATAAAATTAGTCTCCATCTTTATAAAAAAACCTTGAGTTTGGAAAATAAATATAGAGATTTATCTCCTAAGAAAATGGCGGCTGAAATTCCAAAAGAGTACCTAGGGTTTTCAGCCAAAGCATGAAGAATCTCTAGGAAAAGAATTAAAAAAGGAAGCTAAGATTCGCAAGAGGTAAGATTTGAACTCAAGTCACCAAGGGATAACTGCCAACCCTAACCATTAATCCAAATCAACTTTGGTGTTAATATATCTCTAAGAAATTCCTTTCACCGTACTTCTCATCCCTCTATCTCCTCTACTAAATTTCACCTAAACGATTCTCAAATAATGCAAACAACACAACTATTTTTCATTAAATAAATTAATGCAAGAGCAACCTTGAAAATCACATGCACCCAAGCAAAAATAATTTTAAGATATCACATGAAATGCAAAATGCTATGCAATGCATGACTTTTCCCCCATAGGTCAAAGGTAATTTTGGGTGGGGTATTACATAGATCTTGGTAGATCGAACCACTATACATTCTGTATCTCATTTCTCTACATACAACATTAACTGCATTGTATTTCTTACCTTAGCCTGAATCTGGATAGGATAGCTTTCCCTGTTGCCATGAAGTTGGTCCAAGAAACTTGAAGATCATTAATATTCTGTATAACAGACTACTTGAAAATTTTAGTTTGCCAAAAACCTTATTCATCCCCCTCTAAGGTTTTTCATTTGGTATCAGAGCTTGGTCTACATATTCTTAGTTTAACAACCTTGTAGGAAAGATCCTCATGGTAAGCTCATCATCTCTTCTATATGTTGAAGGATCTTCGACAAATTGACCTCTTTTGTTTAATGGAAACAACTACACATTCTGGAAAAACAGAATAAAAATTTATGTGTGCTTAATTAACTTTGAGTTGTGGAATTTAATAGAGAAAGATCCTTTTATTCCGCAAAAAATTGTTGATAGTGTAAAAATGCCTAAACAAATTGATGAGTTTAATGTTGAAGATAATGCTAAGATGACATTGAATTTTTAGGCTATGAACATCTTATGCTGTGCACTAGATGCAACTGAATACAATCAAGTTAGTGGTTGTGATTCAGCCCAAGACATGTGAAAATTACTTGAAGTCACCCATGAGGGGACAAACCAAGTTAAGGAATCTAAATTGGGGCTTCTAATTCATGATTATGAATTATTCACAATGAAGCCGAATGAAAGCATTATTGATAGGTTCACTAGATTCACAAATATCACAAATAGTCTCAAAGCCTATGGGAAGGTTTATTCCCTTGGGGAACAAAATCGAAAAATTCTAGATGCATTACCTAAAAGCTGGTAGCCTAAAGCTCTTGCAGTGGAAGAATCCAAGGATTTAAAATCCTTACCAATCGAAGTGCTGATTAGCTCTCTTCTAACACATGAAATGAAACTCAAAAGGTTTCAGGAATCCGATGATCATGATAAAGGTAAAAAGGGAATAGTATTGAAAGTTGAAAAAGAGGATGAAGAACCTACTCAATCTGACAGTAGTGATGGAACAGAAGTAGACAATGCAGATCTGGCAATGATAAGAAAGAAATTAAGAAGGATGTTCCACAAAGGAAACTTCAAAAGAGAAAAGAAGTTCACAAAAAAGAAAAGACAATCCTCAGCTTTCCAACCTCAATGTTATGAATACAAAAGCACTGAACACTTCATTGCTGATTGTCCAGTTACAAAAGAAAAGGAAGGCAGAATACTTAAAAAGAAGAATGAGTTGAAGGTAAAGAAAGGTAAAGGATTGATGGGGACTTAGGACCTAAATGGGATTGAGTCCGAAGAAGAAGATTCTGAGAAAGGAACTACTAACATATGCTTCATGGCTATGGAAAACGAGGTAAACTCTACTACCATAAATTTCATGTCTAATTCGCTTATATCTATGACTGAAAAGCATGATAATCTGAATGAGTTGTTAATTGATATGTTCTATGAACTAAAAAAACTGTACAAAAAAAAAAAAATAAAAAAATGAAATTGAAGATTAACTATTTGATAAATGAGAACGAAAAGTTGTTGAGTGAGAACAAAATGTCTTTTGAGTCACATATAAGTGCTATTATTGAAAAAGATGTGATCATGACTACTTTACAATGTGTATCTCTAGAAAATAGAAGTTTGTGTGATAGAATTCAAACTCTTGAAAGTATGGTTAGCACTTTTGATGACATGAAAAATAGAGTTAATGACCTTACCACATGTATTGAAAAATTCACAAATGGAAAAAACAACCTAGAAAAATTACTTGGGACTCAACATTAACTTAGGATACAGACATGAGAATAAGGACAAAATTCACAAGCCTCGATTTGTTAAACCTGTCTCATATTACACGACATACAAATGATGCACATTTTGTGAAAAATCGGGACATATAGCATCGAGATGTCTTATTAAAAGAAAAGTGGAATCTGATGGAATAACTTTTTGGAAAATCAAAAGAAACGCTATTAACCTCCATGGACCCAAGAAAGTGTGGGTACCAAAAATCACTTCTCCTTCTCATGTATAGGCACATTCTCTAAGCTTCACCAAGTGATTCTTGGACAACAGGTGTTCAAGACATATGAATGGAGACGCAGCCTAGTTAGAAGATGTACCGACCACAAATGAAGGATTCATTACTTTTGGAGACAAGAAGAAAGGAAAGATTCTTGGCATTGGTAATATTGGTAAAGGTTCTTCAACCATTATAAAACAAGTATTACTAATTGATGATTTGAAATATAATTTGCTTAGCATTAGCCAACTATATGACAATGGTTGCAAAGTCATTTTTGAAAAGGATTCTTGTTCTATCATGGATAGCTCAAATCTTGAAATAATCTTTGTTGCCAACAGTGTTGGAAATGTATATGTAGTCTATCTAAATGACCTTATAGCTCATGGTATTAGATGCCTCTCCATACATGACAATGATGGTTATCTTTGCCATAGAAGATTATGTCATGCATCTTTTGATTTGCTAAATAAACTGTCCTCAAAAGAGCATGTTAGGGGACTGCCCAAAATGAAGTTTGATAAAAGCAAAATTTGTGATGCATGCCAATTTGGAAAACAAATCAAAACTTCCTTTAAACCCAAGAAAATGATTTCAACCTCAAATTCTCTTGAATTAATTCATATGGATTTGTTTGGACCAATAAGGACTGTTAGTCTTGGCGGTAAAAAGTATGCATATATGCTAGTTAATGATTTCTCTATATTTACTTAGACATTATTTCTTAGACAAAAGGATGAAGCCTTTTCTGAATTTTCGAAACTAATCAAACGCGTCTAAAACTCTATGGAATGCAAACTGATTTCTATTAGAAGTGATAATGGTAAAGAATTTTCCAACAATGAATTTACACACTTTTGTGATGAAAATGGAGTCTTTCACAATTTTTCAACAACCAAAACACCTCAACAAAATAGTGTTGTTAAGAGGAAAAATCGAACTTTGTAAGAAATGGCTAGATCCATGCTTTGTGAAAATGCTCTTCCAAAATACTTTTGGATTGAAGCTATTAATACAGCTTTCTATATAGTAAACCGAGTTATGCTGAGACAATTTTTGAGAAAAACACCTTTTGAACTTATGTTTGACAAAACTTCATCAATCTCTTATTTTAAAGTGTTTGGTTGCAAATGTTTTGTCCTTAATACCCAAGACAATCTTGAAAATTTTAATAGCAAATTCGATGAGGCCATATTTCTTGGATACTCTTCCAATTAAAAGGTATATAAAGTGTATAATAAAAGAACTCTATGTGTGAAAGAATCCGTATATGTTGTGTTTGATGAATCTAACATTTATACTCTAATGAAAGATGATGATGATGATGATGTAGGAGGTTCAAATGAAGTAAGAAAAGACCAACTTAAAGCTCCACCGTTAGATACTTATGCAAAAGAAGAAGAAATTGAAGAACAACAAGCTGAACAAGGAAAGGAACTAACTGAAGATTCTAGAATTAACAATTACTAAAGGATTGGAAATACAAAACATGTCATCCCAAAGAACAAATCGTTAGTGATCAAAGCTATGGAATTAAAACTAGACGGTATTTCATAGATAACTTTACTCTTCTCTCAAATATAGAACCTAACTATATTGATGTAGCTCTACATGATGAATTTTGGATTATTGCTATTCAAGAAGAATTAAACCAATTTGAAAGAAATCAAGTTTGGAAAATTGTTCCTAGACCACTTGATCGTCCGGTTATTGGTACCAAGTGGGTATTTAGAAATAAACTTGATGAAAATGGAGTTGTGATTAGAAATAAAGCTATATTGATTGCCCAAGGATTTAATTAAGAAATGGGTATTGATTATGATAAGACATTTGCTCCCGTTGCTAGACTGAAATCTATAAGAATACTTCTTGCTTTTGCATCCTTCAAAAATTTCATGCTCTATCAAATGGATGTTAAGAGTGCATTCCTAAATGATTTTATTTAGGAGGAAGTATATGTTGAACAACCTCCTGGTTTTATTCATGAGCACTTTTCAAATCATATTTTCAAACTTTCTAAGGCTCTTTATGGGTTAAAACAAGCTCTACGAGCTTGGTATGAGAGGTTTAGTGGATTCTTGATTTCAAAAGGTTTTCTAAGAGGATTGATTGATATCACTTTGTTCATTAAATCTGATACATCTGGTGATCTACTTATTGTTCAAATTTATGTAGATGATATAATTTTTGGTGCTATTAATGACTATTTGTGCATGATGTTTGCTAAGACAATGCAACAAGAATTTGAAATGAGCATGATGGGAGAACTAAACTTCTTTCTCGGGCTACAAATTAAGTAAGCCAAGGATGGAATCTTTATAAATCAAGCTAAGTATGCCAAAGAGTTGCTCAAAAGGTTTGGTATGAACGAAGCCAAAGAAATCTGCACATTTATGAGTACTTTTATAAAACTTATCTAAGATGAAAAGGATAAGAAGGTAGATGAATATAAGTATAGAGGTATGATTGGAAGCTTGCTCTATCTTACTGCTAGCCGACCTGACATTATGTTTTCATTATGTCTTTGTGCCCGTTTTCAATCATGTCCAAAGGAATCACACCTATATGCAATAAAATGCATCATTCAATATCTAATCGGTACATAAGATAATAGCTTATGGTAACCTCACACTAACACAATTGATCTTATAGGATACACTGATGCAGACTATGCGGGATGCAAAGTGGAAAGAAAAAGCACAAGTGGCCATTGTCAATTTCTTGGACACTCTCTAGTGTCATGGTACAACAAAAAGTAAGCTTATGTATCCTTATCTACAATTGAGGCCGAATATATTGCAGCAGGCAGTTGTTGCGCACAAATTTTGTGAATGAAAACTGCATTGCTTAATTTTGGTCTTAACTTTAATTGCATACATATATTATGTGACAATACAAGTGCCATCAATCTAACAAAAAATCATATTCAACATTTTAGGACAAAGCATATAGAAGTTAAACATCATTTTATCCGTGATTATGTGCTTAAAGGTGATGTATGTATTGAATATATTTCAACTGATGAACAACTTGCCGATATCTTTACAAAATCTCTGGCCAAAGAAAGATTCAACAATCTGAGAAGAGGTTTGAGAATTACAAAAATCACATAACTAACCTGCCTGGGCCCAATAGGGCCGGGGATGTCGTCCCGTCCAAAGGACAAGGGGTCTTTATAACTAGGACACACAATAAAAATAAAACAATACTTTAAAATTTAAAACTTATTACAACCAAAAAATTCATGAATAAATATAAAATAAAAATTGTTCACTCTCAACTCCCAAAGCATTACATAAATTAAATAACAGAATATCTTCCAAGGCAGGCAATAACTAGCTACTCATCCTCACAGCAGGATCGACCTGAAATCATGGTAAAAAGGGTGATGAGATAAAAATCTCAGAAGTCCATGTGTGCTTTGAGTGTCTAGTGAAAACAGTTCATGAATGCAAAGTGTAAGAACTTTATAAGAAAAATACTGGCAAGCTATAAACAATATTAAAAATCAAGAGTGGCATTTTGGCTTTTCTATCCATACATGTACAATAAAATCAACCACCCAAAAGGGCGGCTATGAGTTTCCACACTTTGGGCCCCATAACCATACAATGGTCAGAATGTCACACTTTGTGCAGACTGACAAAAGGTAGGTGATCGGCCTACCGAGTAAGATACTCCTCATTCTCTACACCCAAACAAAATCGATTGTCCATTCCGGAAATACATAGTCCATATGACTGAAACTTGCTAGCTCGGACTTGCTAGCTCGGACCGGCATGACTAAGCAGTACTGATGTTTCTCTAAGTTGAGTTCATCTTCTAGAGATGGCCTCCTGCTAGAAGACTCGCTCTTACTCTTCAAAACTAGTACTACTAGCCTACCCTTATTGAGTACTTAACGTTTAGTTGTCCCACTTGGGAGAAAACTGATAAAATGTAGCTTTGCTTAAAAATGGCAATCAAGGGTTTCTAAACTCCATGTAAAAATCAGTTTTAGAAACAGTTTGGTGTTTGAGTAAAACTTCTTAAAGATTTTCAAATAATTGGTTTGACTGCAACAAGAAAAGAAACAGTCCTTAATTGTCTTTACCAAATATGTGTTCACATACTTGTGTTTACCTTGCCATTGTAACCTTTTACAACAACAAGTTTTATGTAGGAGCTTACCTGTAATACTCC
Source organism: Voacanga thouarsii (assembly GCA_026120185.1). Lineage (NCBI taxonomy): Eukaryota > Viridiplantae > Streptophyta > Magnoliopsida > Gentianales > Apocynaceae > Voacanga > Voacanga thouarsii. Next base: position 1,462,485 of record JANUWF010002207.1, read on the forward strand.
ACTACCTAGGCCTAACAGGGCCGGGGATGTCGCCCCTCTAAAGGACAAGCATTTTTATAACTAGGTCACACAAATAAAATAGCGGAATAAATATAATAACTTAACTTAAAATTTATTACAACCCAAGAATAAATCTACGAATAAAACCATGAATTCCCAAAAGAAAAACAAATCCATAAATAAAATCATCCACTCTCAACTCCCCAAATAAATACATAAAAATAAAAGACAACATTCTCTTCCAAGGCAGATAACATTAGCTACTCATCCCCACATCAGGATCAGCCTGAAATCATGGTAAAAAAGTGATGAGACAGAAATCTCAGTAAGTCCGTGTGTGCTTTGGGTGTTCAGTGAAAACAGTTCGTGGATGCAAAGTGTGAAATCTTTATAAGAGAAATATTGGCAAGCAATAAACATTAGTCAAAAGCAAGAGTGGTGTTTTCGGCTTTTCCAGCCATATATAATTTATAAGATCAACCACTCAAAAGAAAGGATTATGGATTACCACACGTTGGGCCCCATAACCGAATGGTCAGTATGCCACACTTTGTGCATACTGCCGGTCAGAATGCCACACTTTGTGCAGATTGACAAAAGGTAGGTGATCGGCCTACCAGGCAAGATACTCCTCATTCTCTATACCCAAACAACAATCGGGTGTCCATTCCGGCAAAATACAGTCACTTGACTGAAATAAAAACTGCTAGCTTAGACGAACATGACTAAGTAGTACTGACGTTTCTCTAAGTTGAGTTCATCTTCTGGAGGAGGTCTCCTGCTAGAAGACTTACTCTTGCTTTTCAAAACTAGTACTACTAGCCTACCCATATTGAGTACTCAACGTAACGTATCCCACTTGGGAAAAAATGAACAAAACATAGTTCCACTTGAAAATGGCAATTAAGGTTTTCCAAAGTTTGGGGCAAAACTAGTTTTAGAAAGAATTTTAGGTTTTGAGAAAAACTACCCCTTGATTTGCAAACAATTTATTTGTTTGAAATGAGAACGAAAATAATCCTCAATTGCCTTTACAGAAATGAGTGTTCATGCACTCTACATTTGGCTTGCCATAAGAATCATTTTTTGCATCAAACAGGTTTTATGCAGGAGCTTACCTGATCCTTGCTCACAACAAAGGTCTCCAACAGTTGACTTAACCCCACATGGGGTAAATACAAACCACAATCAAACTCAAGCCAAAATCCACTTTCTCAATTTAAAACAACTTAACTTACTACTACCATGATCCTAGTGTCCCAAGCTTTAAGGCCAAACAATAAATAAATAGGTTTATAAGTTAAGCCTAATTTGATATTTAAAATAATTAATGTTTTAAGAAACAAGTACTAATAAGTTGATGGTTTAAATCTTGCTAAGAAAAATTTAGAGTTTATTTGATGAAGAGTCCTAGGTGGTATTAGGTAAAATAATGATTTATTAATAATTTAGTTGTTAGAAAATAATTGATAACTAAAATTAGGTGAAAATAAATTTAATGAGTCTTGCTTGAAAAATAATAAATAAATTTTTAATGGGTTTGATTAAAAGATAATAATTAATTTTTTAGTAATAAATATTTTACTAATTATAATTATTTCCATAAAAGACTTTAATTGATTTTATTATTTTAAATAATATATATATTTTATTTTTCTAGCAAAAGCTATTATTTATTTGACTAAAATATTCTTATTATATATAATAATCCAAATCTACCCTTCCTAGGGTTTTTTTTCCCGAAATTACTACCAAAATCATTTTATTAAATATTTTATTCATGCAATAAAAATTAGCTTAGGGACAACTAGATCATGATCATAATTCGACTTGCTAATCACAATCATAAACATATACAATCCTTCAATTCATCAAATAATCCAAATCAAGCATATAAGCATAGATCTAGACTTACTAAGGCATGGTCTAACCTCTACTAGCATAAATATAATCATGGTTTCAATAGATCATCATGAATATAAATTATATTCACCAAAGGTGATATAATCTCTAGAATACTTGATCACAAATACTATCTATGACATGGAGACATGCATTAAACCTCAAAACATCACACAATCAACCAAGATAATCCATCCATGCATAAATCCCATCTCCAACATATTCATGCTTCAATCTCAACTCATCACAACAATATATATACTCATCCCTATTCATTATTCATCTTCTATCAACATCATCCTAGAGACATGAATCTAGAATTTAAAAGAAGGGTTAACAAGGCTTACTTGATTGATGAATACCTTGAAGAAGTTTTGAATGAATCTCAACCCCTAGATGCCTAAATCCGTCCAAAGGAGATGAAGGAAGCATGGCCATGGAGAAGAAACCATTCGGCCAAGAGAGTGAGGGAGTGTTTGGTCAAGAGAGAGAGAGAGAGAGAAAAAAGAGAAGAAGAAATCTCATTAGCATGCTTAAACACATATATGTTCATTAGATATTGAAGATTAGAGAAGATGAAGTTGATTGAATAATCCTACCTTGAAGGTGTTCTCGAGCCTTTACAAAATTTTTGGTTTTTGATCCAAAAGTGCAAGTTGGATTTTGGAGTTTGATGTTAAAAATGGTACGGATGGACTCACAGCAATGAATAGATGAAATCTAGAATTTTTAGAGGTGGTTTGAAGCGATTTGGAGTGGTATTAGATGAAAGGAAGGAGTAGGTGTTCTTGAGGTTGAAGAGAGTAGAGAGCTTTTGGATGGAGGCTAACGAAATTCTATGAGGATTAGGGTTGCCAATTTGTTTGTCGGGTTTAGGTAGATGGTTTTTCTGGTTTGGAAGGGAAAAGGAAAGGCTAGTTGTTGGAATCCTTGAAGAATATTTTTAGGAAGTAAATTTGAAAACTAAATATTCAAGAATATCTTTGATTATGGAAGAGCTCTTGGAAATCTACCATGGCCGACTGCTTGTGCAGAATTTTGGTTGGATGAAAGCTGGTTGAAGGAGGCTAATGGTGGCTGAAATTAAGGAGTCTAATGGTGAAGGGAAGGTCTGGTTGTTTGAGATATATTTTATGGAAAGTTATTAAATCATGGTGGCTGGAATTTTGGTATCCAAATCAAGGCATGATTGCAGAATTTTTTTGGAAATCTTTTTGGCAGCCATGACTGGATTTTCATGCAAAACTTATGGAGGACAATGGAGTTTAGTTAATGGAGGTTTAAGGGTGGTTTTTGCAGAAAAAGGATGGAGTTTCGGCTAGGAGAGAATTAGGAAACAAAGCTGGAAAAACTACTGCACAGATTCGCTACTTGCTGGAATTTTCTGGGCAGTTTTCGGCTGCCCTTTTCCAGACGGTTTGCAGGGAGTTTGAAGGGGAATTTTAGGGACTTTCAAGGCTGGTTTCCAGCCTTCTTCATGGAGGAAAAACATGGCTAAGGTACTGAACAAAAACTGGAAGAAAATAGCTTGGTTTCGGACCTCTAAAGTTGCGATTTGCCCAGGGATTTTTCTGGTTTTGCACCACCTTTGTGCAGTCCGAAAATGGCTAGAAAAATTCAGGTTGCAAGCTGATCCACAAGGCCATTTTCTAGTAGCATTTGGGAGGGAATAATGGCTAAGAATTTTGACACCTTGAAGGCACAAGAAGCTGGAAAATTCTAGTTCATTCCAAGAAGGAAGATGAACCTAGCTAGTGGGAATTTTTAGAAAGTTCACTAGGGAATTTAATTCACTTGAAATCTTTCCTCCTCTTCCATTGTTTTGGTCCATATGATGTCTTTTACTATGACACTTTGAACCTTCAAAGCCACAACACCTTGCTGGAATTTTTGGAAAGAAAATGGCTAGAACAATTTGATCAAACTAATGAGTTGAGAAATAAGAAAAAATAAGGATCAATAGGAAATGAATTCCCCTTAGGAATTTTGTGTAGACCAAAGGAGTAGGATTTGAAGACTCCTATCATGTCTCTCATAGGACAATATCTCTACTCTACTCCAACCACCACTAAGGCCGAAAATGATACCTCCCAAGCAAAAATAAAATTTAACCAAGCTAAAGCTCCTATGATCGAATTTGAACCCAAGACCTTAAGAATTAATTCTAAGGCTCTAACCACTAAATCACAACCACTCTTGTTCTTATTTCCTTTCTAAAATGCTTTTCCTATTTAATTCCCAAGCTATCTCCATATTTTCACCTCAAGCAAAAATTACCATTTTGCCTTTCTCACTCAATACTCACAATCAAGCCTTCGAGACAATAAAACTCAAATCCAAAGCACATAAAATTATATAAAAAATATATTAAAATATGAAATAAAATATGATATGCATCCCAACCCCCTTACTCTAAGGTTGGTTTTGATTGGGGTTTCACATTACTTGATCCTTTGCTCGAGATAAAATAAAGATCTCCAAAAGCTGACCTAACCCTGCTTGAATGATGACTACCTTGAAGACGTTTCAAGAGGATCCTCACGCTTGGAAGGCTTAAAAGTGTTCTTGAGCCTTCAAGAAAATTCTGATTTTTAATCCGAAAGTGGAATTTTGATTTCAGCGTTTGATGTTAAAAATTGCATAAATGGATTCAAGAGGATGAGTAGGTGTGATCTGGAGTTTTTGGAGAAGATTGGAGAGGTTTTGAGTGGTCTTAAGCGTTAGAATGGTGGTAGGTGTTCTTGGTGTTCTTGGAGGTTTAGAGAGAATGGAGAGAATGGGAGAAAGGTTGGCCGAAATTCTGCTTGGAAAAGGTGACCGAATGAACTGGAAATTCTGGTAATTGGATTTTCAGATTTGGGAGAAAAAGGAAAGCTGGTTGTTTGAAATTCAAAAGGAATAATTTAGGGAATCAATTATGGTAGTAAATATGGTAAGAAGATCTTGGTTGATGGAGGTCTTTTGGAAGCTTCAATGGCCGATTGAATTGCTGGAATTTTGCTGAGATGAATGTTGGTTGAATGAGCTTTAGGGTTGCCGAAATATGGAGTACAATGGTGAGGAAATTTTCTGGATAGCTGAGGCTTAAACCATGGAAGTTGGATGAAATAAATTGTTGGAATTTTGGACTCCAATCGAGGGCTTGATTGCAGTGATTGATGGAGGGATTTTAGGAGCAGCCATGGAGCTTTTTTGTGCAGGACAATGGCGAGGAAGATGAAGTTCAGTTCATGGTTGACCAAGGTTGGTTTTACAGAAAAATGGGGTGAGTTTCGAACAAGAGTGAAGAAGAAACAAAATTGGAATTTTCTGGTTAGTTTTTTTTTTTTTTGCAAGGCTTGCTGGAAATTTTGTGCAAATTTTTCTACCATGCTTCTGCCAATTTACAGAAGGTTTGAAGGGGTTTTGGATGGTCCTTTAAGGCTGGTTTCTAGCCTTCTTTATGGAGGAAAGACAAGGTTGAATTGCTGGTTGAAAAGCTGGAAGAAATAGCTTGGTTCTTGGCTCACCAAGTTGCGAAAACTGCCTAGGAATTTTCCTGGTTTGAATAGTTTTTTTTGAGTAGTTCGGTTTTGGCTGAAATTTTCAGTCTTCAAGCTGAGAGAATAGGTTATTGTTCTGGCAGTATTTGAGAGGGAAAGATGGCTGAAGATTTTGACAATTGAACTAATTAAGAAACTGTAAAAATTTCCAGATTACTACATGAAGAAGATGAACACACATAGGTTGGAGTTTGAAGGTTCAACCATGGAGATTAATTCTCTTGGGAACCTTCCATAACTCTTCCCCATTTTCGGTCAACAAGATATCCTCACAAAGATATTTTTGAAACCTTAATATCATAGAACCTTGCTGGAATTTTCTGGAAATAAAATTAGCTTAGATAAATTGAACAACCTAATTGATTAAGAACTAAGGAAAGTTAGAGATAAAAAAGGGTATGAATCTCTTAGAAATTTTTGTAGGGCACAAGAGTAGGATTAGGACATTCTTTTCATGTCTCACATAGGACAACACTCCTACTCCTCCCTAGGGCATGCAAGGGCTGAAATATAGCCTACCTAACAAAAATAAAATTTAATTATGCTAAAACTCAAATGATGGAATTTGAACTTAAGACCTCAAGAATTAATTCCAAAGCTCAACCACTAAACCACAACAACTCTTGTTCTTATTTTCTCTCCCAAATATTTTTCGTATTTAATCCTCAATCTATCTCCCTATTTCCACTTCAAGCAAAATTACCATTTTGCCCTTCTTACTCAATAAGCACAATTAAGCAATCTAGGCTACAAATCACATATCTAAAGCACATAAAATTATACAAAAATATATTTATGCATGCAAGAAAATATGATATGAATCCTGACCCTCTTATTCTAGGGTTGGTTTTAATTGGGGTTTCACATTCTCCCCTCCTTAGGAGAATTTCGTCTCGAAATTCAGGCATACCTCTATCTCAGATCGGGATACTTCCGCTTTACCCACTCCTTTGATTCCCACGTGGCATCCCGCGTGCCATGATGCTCCCACTAAACTTTTACCATCGGTATCTGCTTGTTCCAGAGATTCTTGATACTGCGGTCCAATATTCGCATAGGTTTCTCCATATAGCTCAGATCGGGTTGCAACACCAACGGCTCATTATTCAGAACATGACCGGGATTGGCATTATACTTCTTTAACTGTGACACATAAAACACGTCATGAATTCCCATTAATCTATCTGGCAAGTCTAATCGGTATGCTACCGGTCCAATCCTTTCCTTTATCGGGAACGGTCTCAAATACCTCAGATTCAGCTTTGCACCTTTTGGATGCTTCAAGATCCTTCTATTTGGCGTTAATATCAGAAATACACTGTCTGCTACTTGAAACTCCAGCTCTCTCTGCCTATTGTCTGCATAGCTCTTTTGTCGGCTCTGAGTTGCCTTCAACCTTTCCCTGATTAACTTGACCTTGTCTAACATTTCCTAAACACAAACTTCTCCGGTTTTGCTTACGTGACCATCCTCTGACCAACTCCAGTATAGCGATACTGACACTTGCGTCCATACAGGGCCTTATACGGAGCCATCCCAATTGAAGCTTGATAACTATTATTATACGACAACTCTGCATACGGTACACATTCAATCCATTTATCTTTGAAATCCAGAACACAGGCTCTCAGCATATCTTCTAATATCTGTATGACTCTTTCTGACTGTCCATCAGTCTGCGGATGTACCGTCGTACTGAACTTCAGACTCGATCCCATTGATTCTTGGAACTTGCCCTAAAAACGAGAGGTAAACCTCGGGTCTCGGTTAGACACAATACTTGAAGGCACTCTATGGAGACGGACTATTTCTCGCACATAGGTCTGAGCCAACTTCTCCATGGAATCTCTTACATTCATTGGTATGAAGTGAGCCGATTTGGTCAGTCGATCCACTACTACCCATATGGCGTCCTTCTGGGTCATTGACATAGGAAGTCCGGTGACAAAATCCATGGTCAGTTCCTCCCACTTCCATTCAGGTACTGGCAATGGTTGTAATAGTCTCGCTAACTTCTTGTGTTCTTCTTTGACTTTCTGATAGGTGAGACATGTCGAGACATACTTGACTACATCCCGCTTCATTCCGACCCACCAATAGGCCCTCTTCAGATCCTGGTACATTTTGACTTCCCCTAGATGAATGGCGTACTTGCTTTTGTGCGCCTCTTCTAAAATTCTGTCATTCAATTAATGCTCTCCGGGTACACACAACCGATCCCTGAAATACAAAACTCCCACCTTGTCTTGCCAGGATTCACTGTCTTGCCGTCTAAGATCCTTGTCCATGAACAATTGAAATTATGTGTTACTTTGCTGGGCTTCCATGATTTCCCGCCTTAGATCTGGTACTAACTTCAAGTTGCTAACAACAAAGCTTTTCTCTTGCACTTCCACTCTCCTATCCAACACATCCTGAACCACTTGAATCTCCTGCACTTTTAATCTGGCCATTCCGACTTTTTTGCTCAGGGCATCAGCAACAACGTTGGCCTTCATGGGTTGATAGTTGATTGGACAACGATACTCTTCTAAGAATTCCATCCACGCTGCTGTCTTAAATTCAAATCCTTCTGGGTGAAGGTGTACTTCAGGCTTTTGTGGTCAGTAAACATTTTATATTCCGCTCCATATAGGTAATGTCGCCATTTCTTTAGAGCGAACACAATGTCTGCCAACTCCAGATCATGCGTAGGGTAGTTGACTTCATGAGGCCTCAATTTCCGAGAAGTATAGGTGATTACCTTCCGGTCTTGCATCAAAACCACCCCCAATCCTTCCTTCGAAGCATCGGTATACAGAGCGTAAGGCTTATCTCCCTCAGGCAGACTCAACACTGGTGCTGTCATCAATCTTCGCTTCAGCTCTTGGAAGCTCTCCTCTCATTTTTCACTCTAAACAAGTGGGACATTTTTCCTCAGTAGTTGAGTCATAGGCGATGCGAGCGTTGAAAATCCTTTGATGAACCTCCTATAGTAACCAGCCAATCCCAAGAAACTTCAAATCTTGGTGATGTTCTCCGATTGCTTCCAGTCTGACACTGCTTCAACCTTTGCTGGGTCTACCTTAATCCCTTCCTTGGTCACCACGTGGCCAAGAAATGCTACACTATCCAGCCAGAACTCACACTTGCCAAACTTAGCGAAAAGCTTATGCTCCCGCAGCTTCTCCAATATGAGCTTCCAATGCTCCTCTGGACTCTTGGAATAAATTAGGATGTCGTCGATAAAGACTACCACAAACTTGTCCAAATAGGGTTGGAACACTTGATGCATCAAATCCATGAATACTACTGGAGCATTGGTCACCCCGAATGGCATTACCACGAACTCATAATGTCCATATCTGGTGTTGAAGGCTGTCTTGGGGATATCCTCCTCTTTTGTCCGCATCTGATAGTACCATTGCCTCAGGTCCAATTTGGAGTAGCAACTGGATCCTTGTAGCTGGTCGAACAACTCATCAATCAGTCGTAGGGGATACTTGTTCTTGATCATCAGATTGTTCAAGTCCCGATAATCGATACATAGTCTCAGAGTCCCGTCCTTCTTCTTCACAAACAGTACGGGTGCTCCCCAGAGCGACGTGCTAGGTCTGATGTAGCCTTGTTTCTCTAACTCTTCTAACTGCTCCTTTAGCTTTTTTAGCTCTGCCGGTGCCATTCGATATGGAGTTCGGGATACCAGTTCTACTCCTAGAACTAGGTCAATGGTAAATTCAACTTCTTGGCTGGGAGATAGAGAAGTGAGTTCCGCGGGGAACACATCGGGAAAATCCTTTACTACTTCGGTATCCTCCAGAGTGCACTGGTCCTTTAGCTTGTTTATCACATAAGTTAGGCACCCTTAACATCCTTGCTTCAGCAATTTCCGGGCCTTAGCCCCCGCTGTTAAATACTTCAATTCCTTTACTTTCTTGCATCAAATTCCAACACATCACAACCCGGTCTAATGAATTGGACTGATTTATTCTTACAGTCTACCCTAGCTCTATGCTTTGCTAGCCAATCCATTCCCAATATCAAGTCATAATCCTCAATATCCAACACTATCAAATCTCCCTCCAAGCTTTCTCTCCCAACATCAATTTTACAGTTTCGCACATATCGATCTGCTTGCACCATCTTCCCCAAAGGTGTACTTACTAATAAGGTAAAAGGTAGCTCCACTCCGTCCCAACACAAATGACATGCATAGATCTTGTTTAAATAGGAATGAGTAGAGTCAGGATCTATCAATGCATTAATGGAACGTCCTTGGATAGTAAACATACCTTCCACTACTACTGCATCGGTTCCAACCTCTTCTCTGTTGAGAGCGAATACCTTGGCTTTCACTTGAGGCTTCGGTGCTCCACTCCCGAATGCTCCCATGGCATTGGCTCTATTGGGTCCCGAATTCTGAACTGGATTTCCTTGCCCGTCTCGGTATAGTTTAGGGCAGGCGTTTCGCAGGTGGTTCGGGTCACCGCAGTGATAAGATTTCCATTCACCTCCTTTGGACCAACAGTTCTTCTCTATGTGGCCTATTTTCTCACATTGTCGGCATAACGGATGGTTCTGCGCAGGTCCAACTGGTGCTGTCTGGGCTTGCTTTCCTTGATTCTGCTACTGTTGGTTGGCGGGGCGCTTGTTGGATTGCTACCTCTGGAAGTGTCCTTGCGATTGCCTTGGCGGCTGGAAAGGCCTCGCTGCCATCTTGCTGCGATCCTCATTCTCGATCCTAGTAGCTGCGTCTATGGCCCCTGAATAGGTGGTTGGTGGAGAAGGTGCCAACGCCCTCCTCAATTCCTACCTTAGTCCCTTAAAAAACTGCCTCGTCCTATTCTGTTCGGTGTCTACTAGCCTCTTGCAGTACTTTGATAGCTGGGTGAACTGTGCTGCGTACTGGGCCACTGTCATGCCTCATTGTTTTAGATTCTGGAACTTGTTCTCCCGCTTTTCCATTATCCGCTGAGGGATATACTCAGCTCTGAAGGCTTCAACAAAGTTAGACCACGTCCATTCCTGCTCAACCATCTCCCAGTCGTCCTGAACCCACTGCCACTATGCCCGGGCTGGGCCCCTCAAATGGAATGCAATGAACTTAACCATTCGCTTTTCAGTGTACTCGAGCGTTGCAAATATGTCTTCCATCTGCTCGATCCATTGCTCAGCTTTCTGATCTTGCTTAGCTTCGCCCAAGAAATCCTCCCATTTTCCTTGTATTTTTCCTCTATTTATGGGCTTTTGAAATGCCTATATTCGTTCCTCTAGGGTTTCTCGCCGACTAAAAGTAGAAAAATACTAAAACTCTGTGAATTGCCAAAAAATACGCACAAAAATCAAGGCACTGCCTCAGCATCAGGGCACAGCTGGCGCCGCCTATCCTGCCTAAGGCTGGCGTCGGTTGTGGTCTGTCTCTCTAGTTGTTCGCTAATTTTTCTTGATTTTTGCACCAATCCTTCCAAAGTGCAGCCGGCTCCGCCTTTGACCTCCTAGCCAGCGCCGGTTTTGTTCTATTCCTTTCTATTTTACCGATTTTTTATCGCTTCGAAATACATGCCAATAGCATGTGGTCGGTGCCAGTTTCCCTGTCTTGGCCGGCGCCACCTCTACTCTATTTAGCGACGCTTTTTTGTCTTATTTTACCCCTAAAATCTAAAAAAATGCACAAAATACCTTTCCAAGGGTAAAATCTCAAATATGAAGGAATATGACTAGTTATTGAACAAAATTTATCACAAAATAACCTTAAACAACTAAGAAATATATAACTAATTTAGGCCCTATCAAAAGAGTTCATGGTTTATTCTCTTAAATGATATAATCATTGACATAAAGAATAATGTTGAACTTAAGGTTATTTAATAAAGTTTTACTTGGTTATTAACTTAGAATAGTAAAATGAATTCATAATTTATTCTCTCAATGGATTTAATCCTTGACATAGAGAATAATATTGAATTTTAGTTTTTTACTAAAGTTAATGAAACTATAAGATTATGGAAAACGTTTTTCGGCCTAAAACTTTATTTTCAATAAAAGATTAAGTGAGAGAGGGGTCCAACGACCCCATGGCTTCCATCACAACTCTCATTAGAGATAGTGGATTTTCTTTTGTCATTTTGAGCATGACCCCTTATAGGATGGATTTCCACAAGTATCTAGAACTAATAGAAGAGTAAAATTAATAGCTTAGGGTATTTTCTATGATAAACCAATCTACGCTAGAGGTTTTTAGCACTAGATTGCCCGTAGGTAGTGTGAATCAGTGGTCATCCTATCGGTGGAACTTTTTCTAGACCATTACCTATTTATGAAGTTTTGATTCGTAATGATTATACACTTAACTTAGAATGCTCTTAATCTTTCTATGAAGCTCTCTGTTAGTTTTTCTAAGAGCTAAACTATTTATATTATTGATAATGGTTTTAAGAGTTATCTATTATCAAAGAACTAATATAAAGAATGTCCATTTTTATTTCTTGCAAACTAAATGAATGTTTTTTTGCAATATTTCAGAAGTATCTGGTTTTAGTCCATTGTCAATCATTCTTAAGGAGAATAAGTTGACAGGCCCAAATTATGTGGACTGAAAGAGGAACCTGAACATAGTACTCATTGTTGAGGAGTACAAATATATTCTTACGGATCCCTGTTTTGAGATTGGAGAAGAATCCACTGATCAGGAACGAGAGGCCGAGAAGGCATGGAAGAAAGCCAATGACATGGCTAAGTGCTATATGTTGGCTTCTATGTCTAGTGTGCTCCAATCTAAGCATAAGTACATGGCCACTATGTACGACATGGATTTGTCATTGCATATCATGTTTGTTGACAAGAGCCAGCCTGTAAGGTAGGAAGCTCTTAGGCCAATCATAAACACTAGGATGGCTGAGAAGGCATCAGCTCGAGAGTATCTGCTCAAGATAATTACCTACTTCGAGGAGGTCGAGGTCCTAGGTGCAACGATAGATCCTGAGAACCAAATTGATATGGTTCTTGAAACTCTGCCTGATTCATATTTGTAGTTCAAGTTGAACTATAACATGAATAAGTTAGATGTTTGTGGTCCGATGACTACACCAGCTAGGGGAGGTTACGAGTACTTCATCACTTTCACAGATGATCACACTCGTTTTGTTTATATTTATCTGATTAGGCGCAAGTTTGATTCTTTTGATAAATTTAAGGAGTTTAAGGCTGAAGTGGAGCATCAAACAGGAAAATTAATTAAAACTTTGAGATTGGATCGTGGTGGAGAGTGCCTTCTTGGTAAGTTTAAGGATTACTTGGTACATCATGACATAATATCTCAGTTAACTGTGCCTAGAACTCCCCAACAAAATGGAGTAGCTGAGAGAAGAAATAAAAATTTGATGGAAATGGTCAGAAGCATGATGAGTCATGTGTCTCTTTCTATTTCTTTTTGGGGGTATTCCTTAGAAACAACGACATATATTTTGAACTTGGTGCCTTTCAAATCAATACCCAGGATAGCCTACTCGTCTAGTCTCTTAAGAAATGGGGTTGTCCAGCTTATGTGCTGACAAAAGGAAGTAAGTTGGAACTAAGATCAGAGTTATGATACTTCGTAGGGTACCCAAAAGGAATAAGGGGTGGATATTTCTATCATTCTTAAGAATATAAAGTACTTGTTAGTACTAATGCTAGATACTTAGAGAATGAACAAATTACTTCCACCACAGGTTCAAGTAGAATAGAGTTAGAAGAGAAGTTGGTCACTGATTCAACTTTAGATACTTCTAACACCCCGATTGAGGAAACAAGAGATACATTAACGGATGTTCCTATACAAACTGAGCCTCATCGTAGTGGGAAGATCACAAGAGTTCCAGAAAGGTGGATTGGTGAGATCTATGATCTAGTCTCTGATTATTAGGAATAAGATCCCACTAGATATTAGGAGGCCATTGTTGATGCTGATGCAGATAAATGGCAGCTAGCCATGAATGCCAAGATTGAGTCCATGTACCTTAATCAGGTCTGGGATCTTGTCACGGCATTTAATGGGACAAAACCCATTGGGTGTAAGTAGGTATATAGGAGGAAGAGAGGTGCAGATGGAAAAGTTGAAACCTATAAAGTAAGGCTGGTTGTTAAATATACTTAGAAAGAAGGGATCGATTATGAGAAAACCTTTTCACCAGTAGCCATGCTTAAGTATATCCGAATTCTCTTAGCCATAGCATGTCATTAAAACTATGAAATATGACAAATAGATGTCAAGACGCCCTTCTTAAATAGCTATCTTAGCAAGACATCTATATGTCCCAACTAGAAGGTTTTATTGCTAGAGGTCAAGAACAAATAGTCTGTAAGCTTAAGAAGTCCATTTATGGACTTAAACAAGCATCACGAGCATAGAACATACATTTTGATGAAAATGTGAAAGCATATAGTTTCATTTAAAACGTGAATGATCCATGTGTGTATAGGAAATCAGACAGTGGCAAAGTGATTTTCTTGATACTTTATGTAGATGACATTCTACTCATTGGAAATGATGTAGGGAAATTATCATCCGTTAAGATTTGGTTATCTAGTCAATTTATCATGAAAGACATGGGAGAAGCTAGCTACATTCTAGGTATTAAGCTTCTAAGAGATAGGAAGTAGAGAATATTAGGTTTGTCCCAATTTACTTATATTGGCAAGATATTGGTCAAGTACATCATGGATCAATATAAAAGGGGCTATTATACCCTTTAGATATAGATTATCCTTATCTTCTAAGTAGTGTCCTCAGACACAGGAAGATAAGCAGAAAATGAGCAGGGCCCCTTATGCTTTGGCTGTGTGAAGTCTCATGTATGTTATGCTTTGTACTAGGCCAGATATCTACTTTGCTATAGGCATGGTTAGTAGATATTAGTCAAACACAGGGAAAACTCACTGGGAAGTCATAAAGCATATACTCAAATATCTCAAGGAAATGAGAGATTATATACTTAAATATCGTGCTGATGATTTGGTTTCTACTGATTACACAGACTCAGACTTCAAGGCAGATAAAGATGAAAGAAAATTCACTAGTGGATATGTCTTCACTTTGTCTAGAGGAGCTATTTTATGGAGAAGTATCAACCAATCTTGCATTGCTGATTCTACCATTGAAGCTGAGTACGTTGCTGCTTCAGAAGCTTCTAAAGAAGTTGTATGGCTTCAGAAGTTCCTCACAGAACTTGGAATACTATCACACATGGATAGGCCTATCACGATTTATTGTGACAACACTAGAGCGGTGTCACAATGCAAGAAATCTCGAAACCATAGGAAGGGCAAGCACATAAAGAGGAAGTATCACCCCATCCGGGAGTTCATTCAGGAACGGGAGAATGTGGTCGATCAGATTTTCTCTGTCAATAAATTGGCGGATCCTTTTACCAAGACTTTGACAAAAAAGGTGTTTGCAGACACTTAGATGTCATAGGGGTACACACTTGTGGACTTTCTTAGTTTTTGAAATGCAAGTGGGAGATTGTTAGAAAGTATCCCTCAAAGACTATGTATTCTATGTAAATATATTGCAATAAAATGTTTATTCATTTAATTTAGTTTGTTTCTTATATTATTGAATATTTAAGGTCCAAGTATGACAAGTAATGGTCTATGTGTTGGATCGTTCTTCACAGTAAGGTATAGACCATGGGTACTTATCATACAAGTAAAATTGAGTTCTTAGTCGTTTGATGGAACTGGGCATTTTATTAAGGTAAGACTATTATGCCATGAATTCTAATGAGGAATGGTTTATCTTGAATTAGTGAGTAATTCACTCACATCATAGGCATAAGTGTATTTTGAATACGTATAACTGGACCTGTTGTAGTCTTCTGTCTTAAAGTACTATAATTATAGAGACCGGACTATTACTATTATAGTGTGGACGGATACCTTCATACTTGAGTATGAGTTGCTGGTCTGGCAAAGCTAGGGTTTTATACTTTGATATATGTTGGGTGAGATTTTTTTTGTGAGATCAATATCATTGTATGTTGGGTGTATTACTCTAGTTAGTTAAGACAGACTCATGCAATAGAGTTTCTATACTTCACTTAGTGAAATTAAATCACCCTTTGTGATTGTCTGGGACAATCTAATGATCCAGGGCCTTGGAAAAATGACTCTAGAATATGTGCTTTTGGGTAGCTTCTAATGATAATCAAGTACATTCAAGTTGAGTCATGGATTATTAGACTAGAGATCTATAGATGGTAGATGTCTTTGAGATGGGTATTATTACATTTATCCTGTCTCAGTGATGGGTGTTACATAAAGAAGTATTTTTGTCATTTTACCTATAGGTTGGAGACATTACTTTAGCAGTATTATTCTTGGGGCTAATATTTTCATATGGTGAAAAATCAAAATATTTAAAATAGAAAAATGCAGCTATTTAATAGTAAGGGCATTTTGATCATTTTAGTAGCCATGAATAATATGTCTCTTGATCCCGGAGTAGCTCAAGTTATCTTGGTGTTGTTTAGACAAAATCTGGGTTTGATGGATAATTATTTGGAAGAGAAATAAAATTTATTCTAAGAATCTAATTAGAATTGATTAATTAGTCTTGGGTTTTAATAAGGTCCAGAAAAGATAATTAATTAATTAAGAAGATTGGATTGGAATAAATTAATTAATTGGGCTGATATATGTTGACATATATTAAGAGTCCAATTAGAATTAATTAATTAGTCTTATGTATTAATGAAGCCCATAAAAGATAATTAATTAATTAAGAGGATTGGGCTAGTCTTGGACTGATTTATAAGCACAGTACCAAACCTATTAGGGCTTGATGATTTCTGCCATTAGGGCTTGAGGCAACCCTAAGGCTGGCCGAAAAATAGGAAGGAAAAAGAAGAAGAAGAAAAAAAAAAAAACGACATTAATTATTCTTTCTCTTTCAGGTGTGCCATATCTTCCTCTCTCTGTTCAACGTTCTTCACTTCTTTATCTCTTAGAGAGTATCTTGATTATCCAAAGAAGGAGCTTTCACCAAATTAATGCAATAGCAAGGTAGAGTCATACTCCAAAGATGAAGAGAGAAAGCTTGGAGACCCTTGGTGCATAGAAGTAGAAGATTGGCGAGAATACCGATTGAATCGCAGGTGCCTTTTCTCCCCTTCTAATGTAAGCTCTAGTGCAACCCAGCCCCTCGTTGGTTAATCCGCAACCAATAAAGAAAAGTAAGTACTCTATCTTAGATGTGGCTTGGAAAATTGAAAAATTTTCCTCTGCGCTTTCTTTGATGTTTTCCGTTTTGATCATTCAAATGGAAATGGTTAGAAGCATGATAAGTCATGTAACTCTTCCTATTTTTTTTTTGGGATATGCACTAGAAACAACACCATGTATTCTGAACTTGGTGCCTTCTAAATCAGTGCCTAAGACACTCTATGAGATGCGAACTGAACAAAAATGTAGTATAAATCATTTCAAGGTATAGGGTTGTCCAACATATGTACTGACTAAAAGAAGTAAGCTAGACCTAAGATCAGAATTGTGCTACTTCGTAGGGTATCCAAAAAGAACAAGGGTTAGATACTTTTATCATCCCTAAAAGAAAAAAGTACTTATCAGTACTCATACTAGGTACTTGAAGGATGAACAAAATGTATCTACTAAGGTTTCGAGTAAGGTGGAATTGTCAGAGAAGTTGTTTGATACTTCAACTTTAAGTACCCTAATTGAAGAGACTAAAGAGGCACAACCAGATGTTTCTATATAAAATGAACCACATCATAGTAGGAGAATTTCTAGGGTTCTTGGACTAGAAAAGCATTTGAGGTAGTCTCTGACTATCAGGAACAAGATCCCACTAGATATGATGAGGCCATTGCTGATGTTAATGCTGACAAATGATAAGTAGCAATGGATGCTGAGATTGAATACATGCATCTCAATCAAGTCTGGGATCTGGTCACTGCACCTGAAGGGATTAAACCCATAGGGTGCAAGTTGGTATACAAGAGAAAGAGAGGTGCAGATGAAAATGTGAAAACCTTTAAAGAAAGATTGGTTTCAAAAGATTATACTCAGATAGAAGGGATTAATTATGAGGATACTTTTTCACTTGTTGCCATGCTTAAATCTAAACACATCCTCTTGGACATTGCATGTCATTATGACTATGAGATTTGGCAAATGGATGTCAAGACAACTTTTCTTAATGGCTATCTTAGACAAGATATCTATATGACCCAACTTGAAGGCTTTATTGTGAAAGGCCAAGAGCATATGGTTTGTAAGCTTAAGAAGTCCATTTATAGACTTAAGTAAGCAGCACGAGTATGGAACATACGTTTTGATAAGACTATAAAGTTTTATGGTTTCATACAAAACGTGGATGAATTATTCATGTATAGGAAGATAAATGGCAATAGCGTGTCTTGTATGGTACTTTATGTGGACGACATTCTACTGATTGAAAATGATGTAGGGACATTGTAATCTATAAATATTTAGCCATCAAGTCAATTTAGCATGAAAGATATAGAAGAAGCTAGCTATATTCTTGTAATAAAGCTTCTTAAATATAGGAAGCAAAGAATGCTAGGCATGGATTAGTGTAAAAGAGCAATCATACCCTTTAGACATAGATTAACCTTATCTTCCAAGCAGTGTCCTAAGACATAGGAAGAAAAGGAAAGGATGAGTAGGATTCCCTATGCCTTGGTAGTGGAAAGTCTCATGTATGCCATACTTTGCACAAGCTAGATATCTGCTTTGCAGTAGGCATGGTTAGCAGGTATCAGTCAAACATAGAGGAAGAATATTGGCAAGTTGTAAAATATATTCTCAAGTACCTAAAGGGAACAAGGGGTTATATGTTTGTTTTCTGGGCCGTTGACTTATTCCCTACTGATTACATGGACTTAGACTTCTAGGTAGATAAAGATGAAAGAACATCCACTAGTGGATATGTTTTCACTTTGTCTAGAGGGGCTATTTCATGGAGAAGTATCAAGCAATCTTGTATTGCTGATTCTACCATGGAAGCTGAGTAGTGGCAGCTTCAGAAGCTTTTAAAGAAGTAGTTTGGCTTCGGAAGTGCCTTACAGAACTTGGAATTGTACCATAAATGGATAGACCCATTACTATATATTATGACAATACTGAAGATGTGTCACAATGTAAGGAGCCAATAAACTACCGAAAGGCCAAACACATTGAGAGGAAGTATTACTTGATTCGAGAGTTCATTCAAAAATAGGAGATAGTGGTTGACTAGATTTCCTCTACAAACAATAAGCCTATTTACCAAGCCTTTGACAGAGAAAGTATTTTGAAGACACTTAGATGTCATAGGGGTAGGCACATATGGATTATTATAGTCTATTTAATGCAAGTAGGAGATTATTAGAATGTATGTCCAAAATGGCCTATGTATTTCAGTATTTTAGAAATTAATAAAAGTTTCATTCATTAATAGTTGTTTATTTACATATATTATACATTAAAAGTCTAAATGTATTAGTAAGTAATTTATGTGATTGGGTCGTACTTTCACAGTAAGGTGTAGATTATGGGCTACTAGCATATAAGCGAAAAATGATTCTTGATCGATTGATGGAGTTGGGCACTTCATCAAAATTTAGATCATTATACTATAGTTTCTAAATGGGGAATGGTTTACCTTTAACCAGTGAATAGTTCACTCACATCAATAGTGTAAGCGTACTT
This sequence comes from Voacanga thouarsii, assembly GCA_026120185.1. Taxonomy (NCBI): domain Eukaryota; kingdom Viridiplantae; phylum Streptophyta; class Magnoliopsida; order Gentianales; family Apocynaceae; genus Voacanga; species Voacanga thouarsii. The sequence continues at coordinate 1,481,618 of JANUWF010002207.1, forward strand.
AAAATACGTAGAATTGAACCATAATAATCTTTATAAAAGTACTAAATTAAATAAAGATTGGTTTATTACAGCTACTGCGTGAATGAGTATACTAAGACTTGAGTATAAGTTAGTGGTCGGGTGAAGCTGGACTTGTATACTTTGATGTATGTTGGGTAAGGTCTTATGGCAAGGCTATCCTTGTACGTTGGGTGTATGGCTCTAGTTAATTAAGATGGACTTACACAATAAAGTTTCTACACTTCATTACATGAAGAAATCACTCCATTGTGATTGTCTGGGACAATCTAATAATCCAGAGCCTTAGGAAATATGACAAAGTATGTACACTTTTGGATAGCTCCCTGTGATAAGTGGATACATACTGGAAGTTTTAGATTATCGGACGGGTTATCAAAGGATAGTAGATGTTGTTGAGAAAAGTGTTAGTGCATTTTTCCTATCTCAATGATGGGTGTTACGTAGAGGGGTATTTTCGTCATTACAGCTATAGGTCGAAGACACTACACATGCAATATTATTCTCGGGGTTAATATTTTCATATGGTGATAAATGGAATATTTAAAATGATTAAAAAACTGCTATGTGTTAGCAAGGGTATTTTGATTATTTTAGTAGCCAAGAATAATATGTTTTTTGATCTCCAGAGTAGCTAAAATAACCTTAGTAAATTTATTTACTATACAAGCTTGTTGGGTGAGTTTATTATTAAAAAAATTATTCTAGAAGTCCAATTAAATATTTATTTGGATTAGAATAATTAATTAGGCCAATTTAATTAATTAGTTTATTAATTAATTATCTTGGATAATTTTATATTGGGCTCAAGTGGATTAATTAATTAATAAAAGAGCTAATTTAATTAATTGGTTATTAATTAATTATCTTAGATAATTTTATATTGGCCCAAGTGGATTAATTAATTAATTAGAGAGCTACCCTGGCCCATTAAGGTTTGATGGTCGCTATTGTAAAAAGGAAAAAGGAAATAAGGAAAGGAAAAAGAAAATAGGAATTGGTCGAATTTGTTATTTTGTTTTTTTTTTTTGAAAAGGAATAGAAAAGCTAGTTTTTTTCTTTAAAAGGCATTGCATGTGCCTGGCAGAGGGTTGACCGAATTCTGGCAAGAAAAAGAAAACAACTTTCATTCTTTTTCTCTTAGAAAACAAGGCCGCCGTATTCTTGTCGTTTTTCCTTTACTGTTTTAGCTCTTTCGTTTTTCTTCCAATCTTCTTCACCCTAGTTTTACTTTCACCGGTAGAGGTCCATAGAGGTTTGAGAATACTCTAAAAGGTCAAGAGCTAGTAAATGTGGTAAGTGTTTGATGCGAAGGAGACGATGGTTAGTTAGTATACTAGCGAAACAAGTAGACGTTCCAGTTCAGGAAATGCAGTCAAATCCGAACCCAACTCCAGTTATAGAAGTAAAATACCCTAGAAGTAAACATTCCTAGACTTTGGCTCAGAAAAAATTTTAATTTGCTATTTTCCGCTGCATTTTTAATTTTTTCGTAGTCCTTCTAGATACAACTAAGGTTGTCAAAGTTGAGTTAAACAAGTTTATACCAATTAAAATGTGATTCACAATGCCTCTTGTAAAACCCTACACTAAACTGCCCTTAGAAAGTGGAAGAACATGCATTGCAATATTTCTGAGCTGTATGTGTTATGTGCTTGAATATATGTTCATATATCTATATTAGTGCCTTATGTGTAATTTAATTGATTAGCTATTGTTATACTAAAATTGCTTAACTTAGCTAGTATTAACTTACCTTATTTGTGTAGCCTAGATGTTTCACTTGAGTAGCCTTGAATTACTCTACTTATTCATTTAAGACTTGAGCTGAGTAGGGGTTTATAAGGGATTAGGATTTCTGAGCAAATAGAGAAACACGAGTTGAGGTGGTGAAATGGTTGGGGTATTAAACTTCTAGCCTAACAATTAGCGAATCCTATCTATCATTTTCTTTCTCCTATTTTTCTTTTCCTTTTTTCTCTTGGCAGGCCAAGGTAAGCCTAGCCGTCATCTCCTTATATGGGAAATAAAATCCCATGACTTAGGGAGCAATCTATCTAAGAGGGTTAGCTTTGAATATATCTCACCTACTAAATACTCATATTTCCTTATTTACTTAAGTTTCATATACTATATACCTTATTTTGGCAACTAGCTATTATATTTATATATTTCCTTAGTAAAACAACACTCTTGGATTGAACAAAGATTTCTTCCCATTATTAACCCTATCTAGCCTCTACTTCCTTATTTAGAGAGGGAAAATATTCCATCAAATAAATATGATCTCAATTTAAAAAAAAATATATATAGTTCCTCTTTTCTTGACCTTACCATATTTCACCTCATCTCTATATGGCAACTGACCAATCACTCCTCATTACCCTAATCATGCACTAAGTTAGGGAATTGAATGGAGAAAATTAAAGCCATACCATAACCTGTCACCCCTTCATTTCTTAGCAAAATTTCAAATTTAAAATCCCAAAAATCTAGCAACATTAGGACTGAATTTTCTCTCCTTAGTCTAGCCATTCCAGCTGCCACCTTCCTTTCTTGAGACCACTGATTGTAGAAGCAAATCCAAAAGGTAGGAAGGTGATGAGACTCCGCTTCATCATGGAGGTCAAGATCAATGAGGGGGAGGCGTGATTTTGCAAGGACAAGGACCGTTGACAAGAGCTAGGTCCAAGAAGCTCTAAGATGTTTTTCAATTGCTCATAAAACCATGCTTGAGGATGGAAGATGGTTGGAAGGTTGAGAAAGCTAGCCAAGAGTTCATTTTGATGACTATCTAAGAAGGATCCCAACAAGAACACAAGCCGGCAACAAAGGCGGATGAAACTTGACTAAATGAGGCCTTCTAGTGGATAGTTGGCACTGGCTCCAAGCAGCCAAATCGGTGCCGGCTTCAACCTGCCCAACAACAGCTTCATTCCACGCGGACTGGCCGAAGACAAAGCCTAACCGGTGCCGGCTTGAGGGCCCTAGCTAGTGCTGGCTCCATCCTGGGCAGCTGACGGCTACTCCATGTTTTTTATGTTTTCTCCGATTTTCTCTAATATTAAGTGTTTGTAAAGACTTTTAAGACTCTAAACTGTAATAAAACCTCAGGGATTACTTAGCTAGGGTTAGGGTAGTATAAATAGAACCTTTAGTGATTTGACAACACAATTCATACACTTTAATTCAAATTTGAGAGAGAATCTTGAGAGGCCCTAGCCTCCTTGTTCATCTTGTTCAAGACCATGCTTATGGGTTAGTCCTCCTTATGAATGAGTCTATAAATCTTTTGGATAATCCAATTTGGTTTCTTTGAATGGGTCTTAGTTGCTTTGTTCTTTTAAGATTTGTTTGAATTCTATTACTTGGGTGCCTATTTTCTCTATTCCATTTGTTCTTATTTGCCTTTGTTGCTTCAAGGATATTGGGGTGAGATTATAGTAGAACTTTCTACTTTTCTTGAGGGTCTTTGAAGCTTAGTTCTTTAAAGGTTTGATAGAGGGTGGGTTGTTATTTCATTTTCTCATTTTTTTTTTGTCTCAAGAAGAATCCTTGTATTTGGTCCCATTAGTTGAGCTGAACATATAACCACTAAACCACTCACAACACCAAGAATAATCCCACACAAGATTATATCAAAGAGTTTGGTATCAGAGAAAGGAAAGTTTTGATTCCAATCAAAGCTTGAAAGCAAGAAAAGGAGCCTTACAAAGTTGAAGAAAAAGAAAACAGAGAAAATCCCATAACTCAAAAACATGTTCCAAAAAGGTCATGAAATCTTTGTTATATATTGAATTTTCTTTTGAGAAATTGCTCCTTGATGTTAATATAATCCTTGGGAACAAAATTTTCTTGTGTTTGTGGTGAAAATTGGCTTGAATATGGGTAAAAATATTGGTTGTTCTTAAGTGACGGGATTGCATCCAAGGTGTTTGATAAATGTTCCATGAGAATGCTATTGGTTATAGTTGGGAATTTTGATTCTTGATTTTCATTCCTTGTGACATTGAGACTTAGTATATCACTCTATTGTTGAATTCCATGCTCATTGAACTCAACTTTATTAGTGCACACTTGTGATCATTTTGTTCTTATAATCCTAGTTCTAGTTGTTCTTGTTTCTTTGTTCTTGCTAATTCTTGTTTGTTTCTTGCTTAGAAGTGTTTTTTGTGTATCTAGTGTTTGTTCTTGTGTTGATTGAGTCCATATTTCTTGAAATTCTTGATTAAAACTTGTTTGGTTAAGGTGCCCAACAAGTGTTCGTTGAAATTCCCCTAAGACCCCCTAAGACAAATCCATTGATTTGTGTGATTCACTAAGTTGGACTAAATCTTTTGTTGGGCATCTCTCGCGTATCATATATGATGCAATAAAAGAATAAAATGAGATACCATCATAGGATCCGTATATGTGTGGAAAACAAGACATATATATAAAAAATAAAGAAACAAAGATAACAGCTTTTACCTTTCTTTGTTTGTATGGAAAACAAAACTTTCCTTCTTCAAGTATGATAATTGTGGCGCGATCTAGCAATCCTCTTGAAGAATCACCACGAGAGTTGTATGTCCAATCACTATAATCATGGTATGTGATTATCTCTAATAGAAATCCACACGGAGGATCACACTCAAGCACCAAGATTTTCTGTGCTAGTAGAAAACAACAATGGTGGTTGGGGTTTTTCTTCTTTGTTCTTCTTGTTCAGCAAAACCAGAGAGAAGAAGAAGAAGAAGAAGAAGAAGAAGAAGAAGAAGAAGAAGAAGAAGAAGAAGAAGAAGAAGAAGAAGAAGAAGAAGAAGAAGAAGAAGAAGTGCCTTGGTGTTCTCTTGGAGAGACTCACACGAGAGAGAGAGAGAGAGAAGAGAACAAAAGATGATTCTCTTGTGTGCCTCTTAGTTTTTGTAGAGTTGTTTCATGTGTCCTTTGGTTTTCATATTTTGTTTTTCTTGTGTGACCCATGAAGCACCAAAAAATCTCAACAAAAAACCACATCTGAGAATTCTAAACAATTAGAATTCTCTAATTTGTAATTGGAACCCCTCAAGTTCACAGAATTACAAATTGGCCCATAAATTATAACTAATTATAATTTGGTCACATCAACTTCTCTTTCTCGCAATAAACCCTACTATGTTATCAAATAACATCTTGAGTATATAATCCTCTATTGTGTGTGACCTATTAGGTTTCCTGGTCAATTGGTAGCGAATATGAATTAATCTAAACGTCTTTGAGATTAATAATCTATAATTAATTAGATTTAATCATATTGATTCTAATCAGGATTGGTTTATTAATTCATCAAATAATAAACCTATATTCCCATATCATGAGCGGTATCTAGAAATACATCATGACCACCGATGAGTTCAGGAAGTCAAGTAGCTTGACATGAACCCTTCAATAGTTATCTATGTGATTATCTAATGCAAGAATGATGTGCTATGTGATGTGGTACCCATGCAAGCGGGTCACTTGCTCCTAGGGAGGCATTGGCAATACGATAGGCATGTAAAGCATGATGGGAGGAAGAATACTTATTCCCTACTCAAGGAGGGAACTAAGTTTACCCTCACCCCCATGGCCCCTAGTGAGGTGAACAAAGATCAAAGAATCATGAGGAGAAAGAAAAGAAGAAGGGAGCGCAAGATGTTAAACAAAAATAAGAAATTGAGAGGAAAGAAAAAGAGAGGCAAGAAAAGAGTTGAGAGAGAGGATGGACAAACAAGTGACTTTGACAATCAAGGATAAGAGTAAGCAAGGACAAGAGAGGGGAGGTAAACGAAGAGTGAATTTCTTTGCAAAAGAAAGTGAGGTCAAAGAGGCTATAGAAGCTAAGGAACCGGTTATTCTTCTTTTATGTAAAGGTTCTTATGTTTCTAATAAAGATTTTACATTGTTTTTACCTAATGAAATTGCAACTATTCTTCAAGAATTTGAAGACGTTTTTTCAAAGGAGGTGCCTGGAGGGCTACCACCCATAAGAGGGATTGAGCATCGAATCGACTTTGTGCTCGGAGCCATCATCCCCAATCGACCGGCATATAGAAGCAACCCGGAGGAGTCCAAAGAGTTGCAAAAGTAAGTAGAGGCATTGCTTGAGAAGGGACATGCGAGAGAGAGCCTAAGCCCATGTGCGGTTCCGGTTCTCTTGGTGCCCAAAAAGGATGGGACATGGCGTATGTGCCTGGATTGTTGCGCTATCAATAACATCACGGTAAAATACCACTATCCCATTCCTAGGCTAGATGACTTGCTTAATGAGTTATTTGGTGCATGCATTTTCTCTAAAATTAATTTAAAATTTGGTTATTACCAAATTAGAATAAGAGAAGGGGATGAATGGAAAACGGCTTTTAAAACTAAACAAGGGTTGTATGAGTGGCTTGTCATGCCTTTTAGATTGTCTAATTCTCCTAGTAATTTCATGCGATTAATGCACCATGTTTTGAGGGAATTCATTAAAAAATTTGTTATTGTGTACTTTGATGATATATTAATCTATAGCAAATCATATATGGATCATTTGAATCATGTTCAAAGTGTGCTTGTTGCCCTCCGAAAGGAGAGATTGTATGCTAATCTTGAGAAGTACTCTTTTTGTTTGGAAAAGATTACATTCCTTAGGTATGTTGTGAGTGCCAAAGGGATTGAGGTTGATGAGGGAAAAGTGAAAGCCATCCAAGATTGGCCAACCCCTACCACCATTACCCAAGTCCATAGTTTCTATGGGCTAGCTAGCTTCTATAGGAGGTTTATCTAAAATTTTAGCACTATAGTAGCCCCTCTAACCGAAGTGGTAAAGAAAAGGTAGGATTTAGGTGGGAGGAAGCCCAACAACAAGCCTTTCAAGGCCTCAAAGACAAATTGATCTAACCTCCAATTCTTATTCTTCCTAATTTTGAGAAGGCCTTTGAGATAGAGTGTGATGCAAGTGGGGTGGGAATATGTGCTGTCTTGACCTAAGATAGAAAACCCATTGCATATTTTAGTGAGAAATTGTTCGGGGCGGCCCTCAATTAGTCTACCTATGACAAATAGCTTTTTGCCTTAGTGAGGACCTTAGAATATTGGCAACACTACCTTTTGCCAAGAGAGTTTGTCATTCATACCGATCATGAGACCCTTAAACACCTCAAGAGCCAACAAAATTTGAACAAGAGGCATGTAAGATGGATGGAGTTTATTAGGACATTTCCATATGTCATTCAATACAAGAAGGGCAAGAAAAATGTGGTAGTGGATGCACTCTCTTGAAGGTATGCACTACTAAACTTTTTTGGATGCTAAACTTCTTGGTTTTGAACTTGTGAAAGATTTGTATGTTGATGATGAGGAGTTTGGGGATATTTTCCATGCTTGTGAGAAAAGTGCATTTGCTAAATATTATAGGTATGATGGTTTCTTGTTTAGGGAGGCAAGGCTTTATGTGCCAAAGGGTTCTATTAGGGTGTTGCTAGTTAGGGAGGCCCATAGTGGGGGACTAATAGGGCATTTTGGTGTTGCAAAGACCTTAGGCATTTTTAAGGAGCATTTCTTTTCGCAAAAAATGAGAAAGGATGTGGAGAGACATTGTTCTCAATGCATTATTTGTAGGCGAGCTAAGTCTAGATCCTTTCCACATGGTCTTTATACTCATTTGCCCACACCTAATATGACTTGGGTTGATATTTCAATGGACTTCATCTTAGGATTGCCTAGGTCTAAAGGGGGTAAGGACTCCATATTTGTAATTGTCGATCGATTCTCTAAAATGGCTCATTTTGTGGCTTGTTTCAAGACTAATGATACGTCCTATATTGTAAATTTTTTCTTTAAGGAAGTGGTGAGAATGCACGGGATTCCAAAGACTATTATCTCAGATAGGGATACTAAATTCCTTAGCTACTTTTGGAGAGTATTATGGAACAAACTTGGTACTAATCTCTTGTTTTCCACAGCTTGTCATCCCCAAGCGGACGGACAAATGGAGGTGGTCAACCGAACACTCACCCAACTTTTGCAAACCATAATCAAGAAGAGCTTGAAAAATTGGGAAGAGTGCTTGCCACACATTGAGTTTGCTTATAATAGAGCTATTCACTCTACCACTTCTTATTCTTCTTTTGAAATTGTGTATGGTTTTAATCCTCTAACCCCTATAGATTTGGTTCCTATGCCTATAGGTGAACGGTTGAACCTCGATAGAGCTAAGAAGGTGGAAATGGTGAAGGCACTTCATGAGAAGGTGAAAACAACCATTACAAAACGAAATGAAGGGATCGCCCATAAGCGCAATCAAGGAAGGAAAAATATGTCATTTGAGCTGGGCGATTGGGTATGGGTGCACCTTCGCAAGGAGAGATTTCCCACGCAACGACGGAGCAAACTAGATCCAAGGGGGGATGGTCCATTTCAAGTTCTCACCAAAGTTGGAGATAACGTTTATAAGATAGATTTACCCGGTGAGTATCACGTTAGCGCCAATTTTAATGTTAGTGACCTCTCTCCCTTTGATGTAGATGATGGCAATGATTCGGAGATGAATCCTTTTCAAGGAGGGGGAGATGATGAGACTCCGCTTCATCATGGAGGTCAAGATCAAGGAGGAGGAGGCATGACCTTGCAAGGATAAGGATTGTTGACAAGAGCTAGATCTAAGAAGCTCCAAGATGTTTTTCAATTACTCACTAAACTATGCTTGAGGATGGAAGAGGGTTAGATGGTTGAGGAAGCTAGCCAAGAGTTCATTTTGATGACTATCGAAGAAGGACCCTAACAAGAACTCAAGCCAGTAACAAAGGCGAATGAAACTTAACAAAAGGAGGCCTTCCAGTGGATAGCTAGCACCGGCCACAAGCAGCAAAACCGGCGCTGGCTTTAACCTACCCAACAACGGCTTCATTTTGCGCGGACCGGTTGAAGACAGAGCCTAACCGGCGCCGACTCCATCTTGGGCAGCCGTCGTGTTTTTGATGTTTTCTCTGGTTTTCTCGAATTTTAAGTGTTTGTAAAGACTTATTAAGACCCTAAACTGTAATAGAACCTTAGGAATTATTTAACTAGGGTTAGGGTAGTATAAATAGAACATTTAGTGATTTGATAACACAATTAACATACTTTAATTCAAATTTGAGAGAGAATCTTGAGAGGCCCTAGTCTCCTTGTTTATTTATGCGTATGGATTTGGGTATAAAAATCATATAAAAATAAGCACATTTTCAATCAAGTTCAAATTAAAACGTTAACCCCAAATTACACATATGAGCAAGCGTACTCATTATTAACATAGCATAGGGTTCAAATGAGTGTTGATCCTCAAGAAACAAGTATGCATTAATCCTCTTTCTTTTATTGTTTAACTGACTCAATAAAGTGAAAAAGAAATAAAAAGGAAAATGAAATAAAATAAAAATATATACATGTCAAGGATGGAGAATTATGTAACTCAAACTATTATTTTGACAAACATGATCTTGAAGTACCTAATCATTATCATAACTAATTATTCCCTTGGCATCATGAAGGATTAAAGTAGATTCACTTCTATGGTCAATCCATGAAATCACTATCTTCTAGATAAATTAGCATCACATGGTCTGTCTCAACTAATTTACCCAAAAGACGCATTAAACACAATCCTTGATAAAATTTCCTTGGTCTGGTAAATTTAGAGTATGAAATTAATCAATGAATCATTGGTCTGGAAAACATCAATTAACCTTTAATTACTCAATCCTGAGCAATTAACCCCATTGGTCTAGTAAGTTAATAGCCAATAAATATGAAATTAATCAATTGCAACTACCATCAATCTCTTTGGTCTAGCAAGTTAATGAAAAGAAACAACTAATTAATCTCGTAATAAGCCCAAGTAATTAAATACCAAGAAGAACAATTAATTAATCGAAAGATCAAATAACTCTAAATATTATGAATATCTAAAACAATGTCAAATTATAATAAAATAATTAATATATCATTGTTCAAGAAAAAGAAAACAAAGTGAAAGAAAGCACTCATAGACAAGCCTATTTCTTCTTCCTTTGAAAACCTTCTTGCACAACCCTTATTGAATTCAAGAACCTCCTTTGGTTTGAGTGATTTTCTATGATAATCTATGAATTTTCCCTTTTTCCCTTTTGTTTTCCATCTATTTATAGGATTAAGAAGTGCCTAAACTCATTGGTGCAAGGTTTTTGGCCGAGTAGAAGTAGGAAGATACTAAAACTCCACAGATTATAAAAAATCGCGTACAAAAATCAAAGCTCCATCTTTTCCTTAAAGCACAATTGGCGCCACCTTGGCTACTAGAGCCGACACCGGTTGTGTTCTGTTTTTTCCATTGTTCGCTGATTTTTTCTTGATTTTAGCACAATGTAGTCCAGAGTATAGCTAGCGCCGCCTTGGCTATTGGAGCAGGTACCGGTTTGGTTCTGTTCTGGTCTTATTTCAATAATTTTTTGTCGTTTCGAAGTTCATGTCATCAGTATATGGCCGACACCGGTTCCTCTGTCCTGGCCGGTGCCGCCTTCTTTCTGTTTTGCGACGTTTTTGCTTTGTTTTACCCCTAAAATCTGAAATAATGAACAAAATACATTTTCAAGGGTAAAATCTCAAATATGAAGGAATATGACTAGTTATTGAACAAATTATATCACAAAAGAGCCTCATATAACTAGGAAAAAAATGACTAATTTATCCCCTATCATATTCCCCCATACTTAGCTTTTTGCTTGTCCTTAAGCAAAGTATCAATGACAAATACGAAAACACAAGGTTTCATCAATCACTCAATCAATTTCAAAACAATATCTTCAATGCTTCCTTCATTCAAGAACATAAAACACATGCTACTAGATCTTTCACAACAAATGCAAGATTTGTGTAAGTGAATAATGACTTAGTAGAACTAGCTCAATACTTAACAATATTCTCAAACCATTAGAAAGAATTTTTTGTTCAAAAAGAATATGCATTCCATAAGCTTACTTTTCATACACTCTCTCCACTAATCCGAGACATATTAAGATTCTACTTAGGTCAAGTAGGACTTTCAAGCTTGTAATGTAAGGCCAAAGGCTTGTAATGTAGCTTATCAAACGAAGGATATAGGAGAATCAAATATCAAAGAAATTGAGAGTTTGCAAGAAAAGGATAAACAAAATGTATTAATAATTTCCAAACTCTTCTTGCTCTCCTATTCCCAAAATCAATCAAACCCCATAACCTTATTTAGCAATTACAATACAACTCAAGCAAATCTTGCAATTTCACTCTTTTTCTCATCTTTTCACTTCCTTCATCAACTCTTCTCTATTTTTCACAAGATCACTTAAATTTTTAGCAATGGTATCTAGGATTCGATATGAATTCAACTTTTACAGCTCAATCACCATTCCTTTTGTGATCTTTTTTATCATCTCTCTCAATTTTCTTTTGTCTTTCTTTCACTCATCTTTTGTTTTTCACTGCTGCTTTTCTTTTCTTTCTCAATTTCTCTCTTTCTTCTCTTTCTTTTAGCAACTTTCTGTTTTTCTTTCTTGTTTTCAATCTCTCTTTTTTCTTTCTTTTCTCTTTCCAGCTCAACACAACTATTGATATATGACTGAAAGCAATGAGTCATGCTCTTTCTCCCTTTTATTCTCCCTCAACATTCTCCTTCATATACTTTCATCTATCAATAGCATAAAGATTTGGAAAATTATTCAAACTTTCAGAAATAAGCAATGGACAACGTATGATAACGGGTTTTAAAGAAAGAAATCAACAATTTAGGCTCAAAATAGGCATTAGGGATAATACAAAAATAGGTAGGCTTGAAAAGCTTAAACTATCCAAAGAATGTCTATTACCGTCATCCATAAGTTAAATCATGATTGTCTTTCTTATTTCGCCTCAAGAGGTATTCAAGTAAATTCTAGAATGCTCCATGAATTTTAGTAGAAAAACAGGTTTAAGAACAACGTAAAGTATTTGATCAAGAATTACTTAGTCTAAGTGTGTGCAAAAAGTCATGCATAAGCCATAAATGATATAGAACATATGCTCTATAATCCATCATCAAGACATGTATTAAAAATACAGCTTGAAATCTCAAAGAAAATCAGAAAAATTTTAAAAATTTTTGCTCAAGAAGGCTGGCTAAAGTATATGCATAGAAGTTTCAATAGAAGAATTTTCAATCATATCACCCCCCCACACTTAAATTGGACATTGTCCTCAATGGCCAAATAAATATAACAAGGAATAAATAATGCTATGGGACCAAAAATATAAAGGAGAAGAGATAAGAAAGACAATACTTCCATATATTGTGCAATGTGTTGTACAAGAGCTGAATTCTAAAAGAAAGAAGCATTGGTAAAGTACCTAAAAAAGAAAAATACAAAAGAGCACACCAAAGCGTAAAAAATAGAAAAGAAAAATAAATAAAAAATAAAGGAAAGGAAATAATACAACAAAGGAAAGAAATCAAAAACTGACTAGAAAAGACATTAAAAGAGAAGAGAAAAACAAGAGTAAGCGAGAAAGTGTGGACAATCAGCATTAGTCCTCCTCCTCCTCCCCCTCATCATTATCAATATTATCAGCTGGTGTGGAAGTTCTCTCACCACCATGTTGCCTGGAAGAATGCTGCCTCCATTCAGCTAATTGTTGCTCTATAGTAGCTTGTCGTCTCGCCATGTCATCCATATATCCCTGCAAGCGTAGGAGCATCTCCGTTTGCTGGGCTAACTATCCCAGCATAGTAGTCTCAAAGTCAGTCTGGGGTTGGGACTGAGAATTGTTAGCTCGTGCACGTGCCGGTGGCGGTGGGTGCTCCTCCTCCACGGTGGGTGGCCTAACCTGATCGGGATGTCTGACCTCAAAGAGGGTTAGCCACTTTTTTAACTCTTGGCTGTACTTGTACCCGTAACTCATCAGAGTTTGTTTCATAACCATATCATGCTCAGTGGTAGCCTCCATCAGTTCTCCCTCAATACTAACACCAAAGTCTTTCAGAATTTTCATTATAACTAGGGGGAAAACGAAGGCTTTTGTAGAGAGACGGTGATGAACCATATCCCTAATGGATTAGACAATCAGGGGTACAAGAGGAATAGGTAGGGTGTTCATCATCCAATGCAAAATGTAAGTGTCAATAAGTCGAGTTTCATTAAAACCACTAGCATAGGGTACAACATTGAACCCAAACATATAGACTAGAGCTCTAAAGTTGGCAGCCAGATCATTGTTCGAATAGAAACTATTGGCTTGGAAGGCATTATGTGTTGGGGATATGCCCTAGAGTCAATTTGTACTTATACTATTGTCATTATGTTTTATACAATAATATGAGGCTTTCCTTTCCATGAATAGTGAGTTTTGTTTTGTTGGTCATCAAGTACGTGACTTGATAGTAAAACCCTACAATGAATATAATGACTATTCTAAAACTGTCCCTAATCGATTATTATTATTGGAATAATAATAAATTAAGATTAGTATGTTTGTGACTTGATGGCTATGTTTTACTGGCCATGGATATTTGTGATATCGAGTTAAGACATAAATAAATGTTAGAGAACATTGTATTGGACATGACCCACTGTGAGAGTACTTCATGGAATATGTCATAAGTACTTTCTAGCCATAATAATATTAAAAGTCTTTTGACCTAAATTCATCATAGTTTCCTACTTAATAAATTCTATATTTTGACATTGTCTAAAGTTGTCTTTAACCAGATAATAAATTAGACTACTGTTGGATATAGAATAAATCAAGGAGAGGAATATGATTGATTGTGAAGGAATTTGTCCCTCTCAGTTATGGGAGAGATATCCATGGGTCCCTTGATAAGTTAGACTGTTAAAAATGCATGGCCGTGCTCAAATATATCAATCTAAGATATTAATATCATTTGTTTGAACAGTCTACTATGAAATCAAGAAATAATTGATTAAGCTTAATAAGGATGACATGCTCCGTGCCTTATGCTTAATCTGGATATCGTGTGACAAAAGGACTAAATATAAAATTATGGTTTGGTTCAAAGAGATCACCGATCTTCATTTAACCTGGATAGTTATAATGTTTTGCTAGAAACCGCTTATAACTTGTGGGCCATTTAAATATGATTTAGGCACACTGCCAGTGTTAAATGAACCTATAGGGTCACACAATAAGCGAACTTGCTAGGTTATTTTTTTGGTGACCAGGTTCGATGAATCTGGAAATATGTCTAAGTTAATCGTAATTAGAAAATTTATCAGATACAATGAATCTGGAAATATGTCCACATTCGATGTATCTGGATGATGTCCAGATTATAAGAATCTGACTCGGTAAATTAATTAGTTAAATTACCGAGATAATGGCAGAATCTTATCATATCAGTTTTAATTTAATTTGAATTTAAATTAGAATATGATAAGATATTATTAGGGTTGGACTCTAAGAGGTTCGGGGGTTTTTAAGAAAATCCTAGCCGTCTTTTCAATAGTCCAATTTTTCCGTTGAGAACATTCGTGCCATTCTCTACCAGAAAGAAAAAAAAAACCTCTCAAACCCTAGGTGCTAGCACTCCCCGGGTATCGAGTGAGTTCGCGGTGTGTATCCGATAGAGGACGTTCGCATATTGCAGCGTCTGGTGGTTGTTCGGGTTGAACGAACAACAGCGCAATCAGAATCGAAGGATTTCAATTACAGTAACCAGAGGTAATTCTTAAACCTTAGATCTTCTTAATCGTTTACTTGGGTCCTTGGGAGGGATTCGTGGATGTTTTTCACGTTTAGGAGTCCACGAATTCTAACATTATGCTTATACAACCCTAGAGTGGCTCTAGTCCCATTGGCATCCCAATTCGGGTTAGAAAGAATTTTTTGATTATTCACGTCTATCCTTTGCCAAGAATCATCATCAAACACCTGGAGGAAATTAGCTAATTGATTTTGGGTGATGACAATGGGGATTCCTTTCACTCTCATTTCAATATGGGGAAGGTGTTTATTGCCCTTGTCAACCATATTAGCATAGAATTCCTTGATGAGTACTGGATAATACTTCCCTTTCAGCTGTACTATCGAACTCCATCCTAGCCTCCTAAACATCATTCCTAAGTTAAGGGCACGGTCTAGGAAAGGTACGAATGTACGTTCTACATTGATTTTGTTGGATGCTCTCCTATTGTACCATTCCTCACAAGATGGATCGATAAATTCAGTTGGTCTAAGGAACAAAGGATCGATGGATGAAGGGGCTGAAGAAAAGAAAGCTCTCGCCCTTTTAGATGAATGACCCCATGCTCTAGACATGTTATCAAGTAAGGAGTGGTGAAAATAGGAGGATAGAACAATTGAGCTCAAAGACTTAAAACGAGGTGTAGCTACCCTTTGCGAACACAATCCTCAACTCTTCTCAACCCTCAACCACTCTCACACCCACAAAGCCCAAACTCCTTCAATGTATATCACACTCCAATCAACAATCAATTCAATCCCCTCTAATCAATTCAACACAACCTGCAAGAATATATATAAAGTGCACTGTAAAGAATAAATGTGTTGAATATCTCCAATGCATTTGAGTATACATGAGCATGTGAATGAAGGCATTATCATGGCATTACATGAAAAACAATTCAATTTCCATATGTGACAATTATTTAACCAACATAAATAGCCACAATTCTAACCTTAGATATATGCATGAAGTTCCTAATGATCATGTGAATGAATAAAGTATCCAAGAACCATTAACTCCTAATCTATCCAAAATCATGAAGCTCAAAGAGTAATGCACAATTCAAGATAACATAAGCAATCCCAATTTTTGGCCAAAATTGTCCCTAAAATTAGAAAGAGTCATCTACACCATTTTAACTGTGGGAAGTGAATAAAAACTATACCTTTATGCTTGTGTATACATGGGCAAGCAAAAGATGTAAGCTTTTTGCAGAAATCTAAGCTCCTTGCTTGTGGATTGAAGGTGAGTTTGTTGGGCAAAAATAAAAGATCTTGAGATTTTTATCCGTAGGATCAACAAAAGAGAGGTAGATAAATGTTATAGAAATGATTAGGAGGTGAAAAATCAAAATTTGAGAAGTTGGGGAGGTGAAGCCAGTGCGGGTTAGAGAGAATTTGAGAGGGAGTTGGAGATTTTGAAAGAAAAATGGCCGAAATGGCATATATGTTGCGCTTTACCCGACAGGAACCGGCGCTGATCCTAACCCTAGCCAGTGCCGGTTACATTCTGTCCAGTTTCCAACTTTTTTTTTTAAATCAATAAAAATGATGAACACACAACAATGATGAAAAATGCACTCTAATTCATGAAAAACAATCAATCAAAATGACAGAAGTAAAAATTGTCTCAAGCACAAAACTGAAAGTAAAGTAAAACAAAAAAGTTGGCTTCAATGCTTTCCATAGCTTTGATCTCGTGGATTTTCCTCAGTGTTTCTTGGTAATGTTCCAGCTTGATGATCTCCCAGTAGTTTAGCTAGTTGACCAATTTGGTTTTCCAAGTTGCGTATGGAGGCCTCTAGGTTCCTTGTTGTAACATCGATCCCTTGGAACTTAATATCCATTGTACTTATCAATTAGCCAATCAATTCTTCCAATGGTGGCTTTGAAGGTGCTGCGTTATTGTTTATTAGGTTTTGGTTCCTTTGATTTCCTCAAAAATTGAAAGAGTTCTGCCTAAGTTGATTTCTATTATTCCAAGAGAAATTAGGGTAATTTCTCCAACCAAAATTATAGGTAGAGCTATAAGGGTTGTTACCTGGGTGGACATTACCTGTGAAGGCCGCTTGTTCTGGGGTTTCTTGGAGTGAACCCATGTTTTGGCATTCATGATTGGGGTGTCCCTCTCCACAAAAATCACAACTTACGTTTAATACCTGGCCTTAAGGCATCACCATTTGTTCTATCTTTTGAGTTAAGGCGTCCACCTTAGCTTCCAATGCTGCCACAACATCTACTTTATGTACTCCTTGCACACGAGCTCTAGACCTTGTACTTCTCCAAGAATAGTTATTAGAAGCCAGATTTTCAATAAGATCAAATACCTGTTTTGGGGTCTTATGATTGATGGAACCCCCTGCAGAAGAGTCCACCACTTGACGTGTTGCAAACGTGGGGCCATTCGAAAAGATGAGCATATGCATTCCTAGCTTAAATCCGTGGTGTAGGCATTTTCTCAGTATCTCCTTAAATCTCTCCCAACTTTCATATAAGGGCTCAGAATCTAATTGTCGGAAGGAAACTATTTTGTTCCTAAGTTTGGCTATCCTAGTTGGAGGGAAATATTTGGCTAGAAATTTTTCAGTTAGGGCATTCCAAGTAGTGATGGAATTGGTAGGTAAAGACTTTAACCAAGATTTGGCTCTATCCCTCAAAGAAAAAGGAAAAAGTCTTAACTTTATGGTCTTCTCAAAAATACTATTCATCTTAAAAGTATCACAAATCTCAAGGAAACTAGCTAAATGAGCATTGGGATCTTCTTCAGGTAACCCATCAATTGAACCATGTTTTGAACCATCTGGATAATATTGGACTTTATTTCAAAATTATTTGCGTCCACCCTAGGCCAAGTAATACTCAAGCCTGTGCTCGAGATTGCAGGTTTCACAAAGTCATCCATAGCCTTCCTATTCCCAGCATTGTTATTTTGAGCACCATCCATTTCGATGATTAAGTTCTTTTGGATTGTCCGGCTGATCTTTGATAGTGTTCTTTCGATTTCAGGGTCAAAATCGACTATCTTGCCTTCGGATTTTTGGGTCATGTACAAAGGATAATGCCTAAAAAAAAAAAAAAAAAACAAACAAAGAAGCAAGTTAGATACAGAATTTGTAATTACAACAAGATTAAAAGAATATAAAGTTAGTTAATAGAACATAGTCAAAGTTAGTAAGTTAGGTTACAAGGATATACACAAATACATAATATACAAAAGATAGCATCTTTTTGCGAAAAGAACAATTGTACATATTTATGTATTTACATATTTACATAGTTAAATAAACAAAATCTAAGTTTTCATGCTATTGTTCCCCGGCAATGGCACCAAAAACTTGATGCGTATGGATTTGGGTATAAAAATCATATAAAAATAAGCACATTCTCAATCAAGTTTAAATTAAAACGTTAACCCCAAATTACACATATGAACAAGCGTACTCATCATTAACATAGCATAGGGTTCAAACGAGTGTCGATCCTCAGGGAACAAGTATGCATTAATCCCTTTTCTTTCATTGTTTAACCGACTCAATAAAGTGAAAAAGAAATAAAGAGGAAAATGAAATAAAATAAAAATATATACATGTCAAGAATGGAGAATTATGTAACTCAAACCACATGATCTCAATGTACCTAATCATTATCATAACTAATTATTCCCTTGGCATCATGAAGGATTAAAGTAGATTAACTTCTATGGTCAATCCATGAAATCACTATCTTCCAGATAAATTAGCATCACATGGTCTGTCTTAACTAATTTACCCAAAAGATGTATTAAACACATTCCTTGATTAAATTTCCTTGGTCTGGTAAATTTAAAGCATGAAATTAATCAATGAATCCTTAGTTTGGCAGACATCAATTAACCTTTAATTACTTAATCCTCAGCAATTAACCCCCTTGGTCTAGTATGTTAACAGCCAATAAATATGAAATTAATCAATTGTAACTATTATCAACCTCTTTGGTCTAGCAGGTTAATGAAAAGAAACAACTAATTAATCTCGTAATAAGCCCAAGTAATTAAATACCAAGAAGAAAAATCAATTAATCAAAAGATCAAATAACTCTAAATATTATGAATATCTAAAATAATGTCAAATTATAATAAAATAATGAATATATCATTGTTCAAGAAAAAGAAAACAAAGTGAAAGAAAGCACTCATAGACAAGCCTCTTTCTTCTTCGTTTGAAAACCTTCTTGCACAACCCTCCTTGATTTGAAGAATTCCTCTTTTGGTTTGAGGGATTTTCTATGATAATCTATGAATTCTCGCTTTTTCTCTTGTGTTTTCCATCTATTTATAGGCTTAAGAAGTGCCTAAACTCGTTGGTGCAAGGTTCTTGGCCGAGTAGAAGTAGGAAGATACTAAAATTTCATAAATTATCAAAAATCGCGTACAAAAATCAAAGCTCCGTCTTTTCCTCAGAGCACAGCCGGTGCCGCATTAGCTACTGGAGCCGGCGCTGGTTGTGTTATGTTTCTTCCATTGTTCGCCAATTTTTTCTTGATTTCAGCACAATGTAATCCAGAGTGTAGCCGGTGCCGCCTTAGCTACTGGAGCTGGCGCCAGTTTGGTTTTGTTCCAGTCTCATTTCAGTAATTTTTTTTCGCTTCGAAGTTCGTGTCATCAGCATATGCCCGGCACCGGTTCTTTTGTCCTGGATGGCGCCGCCTTAGTTTTGTTTTGCGTCGTTTTTGCTTCATTTTATCCCTAAAATCTAAAATAATGAACAAAATACCTTTCCAAGGGTAAAATCTCAAATATGAAGGAATATAACTAGTTATTGAACAAAATGTATCACAAAAGAGCCTCAAATAACTAGAAAAAATATGACTAATTTAGCCCCTATCATTCATCTTATTCAAGACCATGCTTAAGGGTTGGTCCTCCTTATGAATAAGTCTATAAATCTTTTGGATAATCCAATATGGTTTCTTTGAATGGGTCTTAGTTGCTTTGTTCTTCTAAGGTTTGTTTGAATTCCATTACTTAGGTGCCTATTTTCTCTATTCTATTTGTTCTTGTTTACCTTTGTTACTTCTAGGATATTGGGGTGAGATTATAGTAGAACTTTCTACTTTTCTTAAAGGTCTTTGAAGCTTAGTTCTTTAAAGGTTTGATAGAGGGTAGGTTTTTATTTCATTTTCTGCTTTTTTTTTTTTTGTCTCAAGAAGAATCCTTATTTTTGGTCCCATTGGTTGAGCTGAACACATAACCATTAAACCACACACAACACTAAGAATAAGCCCATACAAGATCATATCAGAAGGCTTCCAAATTTAGTACCACTACTCTTGGTAATTTCCTTATTCAAATAAGGTAAGTTGCCCTTAGATAACTTATTGAAATTTCAAATATTTTTTTTCCTCTTTCCTTCTACTATTCCATACGGTTTGTGTATTCTCTCATTTAGGATTTCAGCCACCACTTCCCAAGAGTACCAAACTAAAATTCCAATCCCTTAAACTCAAATATTTCAGCCCTAGGCATGCAAAACAAAGATCAACCTCTAAACAAACCAAAGCTACTCTTCTCTCTTCTTCTAAACAAAACCGAAGCCTTTTTCAAGGGAGTTTCAATTTCTCCTCTGATGAGAGCTCATCATGTCTATATTTTTCAATATTTTTGTACTTTAATTGTGATAAGTTCTTATTTAAATCACTACTCACCACACTCTTTTCATCTTTGTTTTATAGGAAATAAAGAAAATACCATTTTGAGATGATAAAGATGAAAAGGAGGAAAATGGAGCAAAAATGAAGAACAATTGAAGAAGTGCAAATAGAACAAGGCAGCCTATAACTTCCCTACATGACCAAGGTGAAGAAATAGAAAACAAAGCACAGTAATATGGTGGCCCAGAGAATTTCTAATTCTCTAAGTCGCCTAGGATGAAGAAGAAAAACACATTTTGCTCAGGAGAGAGGCAGCTTAGGGAAGTATGGGAAGAAAATAAAACAAGAGAAAATTTTTAACCTGGCTGCCTAGGGAAGTTCTACTTGTCCAGAAAAAAGGTGACCTCAACTTCCCTAAGCTGCCCACTCTCGCAGATTTGCGCATTTTTGTACATTTTCTAATTTTCTTTCATTGTACACTATATATGCACACCATTATCAACATTAAAAATGCATCATTGGTTGGCTAACAGCTAAGAGATCCTTTAGGAAGCTTAAAAGAATTACTAAGAAAGGGAAGATCTTGGGGAATCATGGAGAAGAAGAAAGGGTTGTTCAAGGAAATTCAAGGAAGAAGAAGTTCAAGATCTTGTCTATGAGTGAAGTTCTTTCTTTTTCTTTGTATTACACTCTAATAATATTGAGATTTATATGATTTAGTTGTATTTGAGGGATGGACCCTAATCCATGTTCTTGTGTTGAGTTGTTATTATGATTTGTTAAATTTCAATATCTTGTATTTGACTATTTGGGCACTATTGTGTTGGATTAATTGTCTGGGTTTGGTTGATTTAGTCAATTAATTAGTTCACTCTTAATGAATTCGAGAGACGGGTTATGATAGGAATCAAATTAGGTGAGAAGGCCATTTTCAAGAAGGGGGAAGAAGGATAAAATCATACTTCATGGTTCCATGGGTAAGAACAATTTTTGAGAAAATTTAAAGGAATTTTCAAGACAAAGAATTCAACAAACACAGGTCCAAGAAGATTGTGAGGAGATAGATGGTAAAGAAAAGGCCAAGAGGATCAAAGCATGAAAACAATTAGTATGGAAGACCAAAAGAGCACAAGATGAGGTTGACAAGACAAAAAAAGAAGCTGTGAAGGGACTAGAACACACCTGGCACCAAGTACACTAGTACACCTGGTGCCAAGTCACCACTGGAACAAATTAGTCCATTTTTAAAACACACCTGGTACCAGATGTATTATTATACCTCGCGCCAGGTCATTTCGGGCTTGGCCCTGTTTTTACTGAATTTTCTTGTTTTATTCTATTTTGTTCCTAATTAAATTTTTACTACTTTTATTATGTAATAGAGCTTTAAGGTTGTATTAAGGCCATTTAATAGTTAGGATTAGCTTGCCATTATAGCTATTGTAAACACAACTTTTGGATATTTTTTAATAGAGAAATTATTTATTCTCTCTAGAGAAAGTTCTTGAGGGTGATCCTCTTAGGTGCTTCCTAAATCAATCAAAACTACTTTTCGGCTTTAGTCCAACCTAAGAATCTAGTCTCTCATCTTCTTAAGATAGATCATTGTTATTTCTAAACTGGGTCTTAGATTTCTAGCTAATCTAGGGTTCTTTTAGGAGTTCAATTGGTTGCCTAAATCTTCCCATCCCTTTTGTTCTTGATCATTCTTGGGTTATGGGTGTTTGGGTATTGATTTAGTTGGCTTAGTTAATTAGATTTTGGGTTCTAGGAAGCTAGTTTACCTAAGGTTCTAGTCTTGAATTAGGTCTTCAGACTTTGAGCTTCAAATCTTAAATTGGTGCTTTCCAAGATCATATCAAAGAGTTTGGTATCAGAGCAAGCTTGTATCGATTCTAATTAACACAACTTTCTTTGGGCAAAGGTACAATCTCTTCAAGCAATTGTGAAATTTTTCAGATTTTCGTCACTTTATTAAGTGCTATTTTTGAATGCTTGGAACTCAAAATTATACCATGGACTTGATGTTAAATTGATCTTCTATGTTGGTATGATGTTTGAGGAATCATTTGGCACAAATATTTGTTGATTTTGAGCACAAACAAGGTGGTAATCTCATCAAAACTATTGTTGCAAATTCAATCCCGTCACTATTTTTGCTAAAATTTTTGGTAGCTTAATACTTCAAATTTAGCCATGGGTTTATTGTGAAATTGAACCTACATATTTGGTTGATATTTAGGTAGCTATTTGTGGTGATAAATTGCAGAAATCTTAAGGTTAATTGGGTGTCTTGCTGCAAAAATTATGAACATAGAAAAAAAAAAATCCCATAGCTCTTTTTTATGCTATTTTTGTGAGCTTTAAAACTTTATTGCTGTAAAATTACTCCTTGATGTTATATCTATCATTGGGAATAAGTTTTACTTGTGAATTTTGAGTATTGGAGTGGCTATATGGTTGAAAATTTTGAAATACCTTGAGTTGCGAGGTTGCACACCAAATGTTTGATGTGTGGTTTTATGACTTAGGATTGTGCTTATATGACAACCAAAGCTTTGTTCATTAAATCCCTATAGTTTTTCTTGCTTATTGATTGTTTTTAGTAGGATTTTAATTTCCAATTGCTATCAGAAAATTTTTCTTATGAATTGATAAATAGCTTGGAATGTAAATTGGTGTACCTTAGATCATATCAATTTATCCCTTTGAATTTCTTGTGATTTCTTGTCTTAAGTGAGTTGATTGATCATCAAATTGAATTCTTGAGGTTGTGATAACATCCTAAATTTTGAAAACTCGTATCATTTGACTAAATGCCTACTAAGTGTTTGATGAAATGTTTGAGAGTCTTTATATAGTCTTGTAAGGTTTCTTAACTTACATTTTTCACTACTATTGAACTTAATTGATATACTTTTGTATTTGGTGGGTTGAATACCTAGATTGACATCTTCTTATGATAATTGGGATTAAATTGAACATTGTCAATCTTTGAGTCCTATCCCTTAGTATCCATGTTTATTTAAATTCTTGTGGTACTTATCTAATTATTGTCACTACGCATCTCCTTAAGGGTTCTTATTGATTGAGTCTCATTCTTGTTATCCATCTAGTGATAGCTCATTTCTCCTTAGAAACTTCCTGAACCCTTGGAATTTGGTTAACTTTAGCTAGTGGAACTAAATCCTTTGAATTAGGGAGACTTCGGGAAGAACTTGAGATGGAAATGAAACTATAGAAAAGACAAGAGGGTGAGCTCATCTTGATAAAAGCCAAAAGAGAGTATACACGAGAGAAGAGTGTCATTGAAAGAATGTAAATATGTGAGGGAGTGAAGTGATAAATTTTGTTCTACTTCTATCCAAAATTTGTAATTCGAAACTCTTTTGTAATATACACTATGGCTAGTTGGAATGAAAATGGGGAATATAATTGTTATGAAGAGCCTTGTTCAACTAGAAGTAGTTATGGTAGGAATAATGAATATGATTGGAGATATGAAGAGGATGATTATGTGAGTATAAGATATTGGAATGAAGGGGTTTGTGTAGGAGGACCACAAAAATATAAGTGGGTTGCAATAGTTAAAGAGTGGTATGCTAAAAGAAAGGGAATGTGGGTGTTTGTATGAAAGTTCAAAAGTATCTAGACCAAGGAAAAAGTGTACATTGAAAAATTCTTTCAAGAGTGGTTTGAGAAGAAAGCTAAATTATGTTTGTTCTACTTGTTGGGATTGCGACTATGACACATGTGATTGTCTAAGAAGGAAAATTCAAGAAAGTAGGGATGAGTTACAAAGAAGGAAGGAGGATGTGGAGAATAGGAAGTTGAAGTATAATGAGAAGTTGATACCTTCGTTCCTTGGGGAGAGAAATTTGAAGGAGTATTATGAATGGGAAAGAGGAATGGAAAATTTATTTAAATGCTTTGAGTGCAGTGAAAGAAATAAGGTGAGTTGAGTCAATAGAGTTCTCCAAAAATGATTTCAAATGGTGGGAGCAAATGAATGCACAAAGAAGGCGAAGTGGGTATCAAATGGTGGGTTCTTGGAAAGAGTTGAAAGATTTAATGCGGGAATAGTTTGTACCCAATGAGTGCAAAATATGTGGAAGTTTTGCGCACATATGCTATAATTGTCCAAGAAGTACTAAGCATAATGAGGGAAGTACAATGTGGAATTTTTCAAAAGGAGGGATGATGAGAAAACAAGATTATGTTTGCTCTACTTATTGGAAATATGGTTATAGTATATGTGATTGCCCATGATTGAATGATCAAAGAAGAAGTTTTGATTTGCAAAAAGGCAGTGCAATTCCTTGTGAGCATTGTAGTGGCTATGGGCACAATTCATTTGATTGTCATTGGAAGTCCTCTAAGCGGCAAAGTGAGATTCATAAATTTGAGAAGCAAAGAGCTAGATTTGAGACCAAAGTGGCCAAGAAAAATATTGTAGATGTTGAGGAGCCAAGAAGGGCAAGAAATGAAGAAAAAGTTGAGAGGGTTGAGCAAAATGAATTGCATGACTTTGAGAAGGATGAGAAGCTAGAAAATGAGGCCAAATGCCAAGGAATGCTCAATCAAAATGATGAAGTAGTGCATGAAGAAGTTAAGAAAAATGTTCATGAGGTTGATAAGGAGCTTAGTGATAATGAAGGAGATGAAGTAGGTCAATTGTGTCCAACAAAAGGGGTGACTAAGGAGTTCTACAATATTCTATTTTTCCTAAAAAATGAGTTACATTTCTTAGGAGTGGTGGAGGAGGTTGGGCAAGAAGAAATTAGGGCAAAAAAGTATAGAATTTGTTAAAGAGTTAAAGAATTCAAGGATTGAGGTAGAGAATGAGCAAATGCGTGCTATGGATGAAAGTTTCAAAAATACTTCAAGTACTTATAAAGTGGGAGAAAGCTCATATCCACAAGAGAAGAAAAAGAAGAGTTGGCTAGAGGTGGTGCAAAAGCAAATGAAAATAAGGGAAACTAGTTAGAATGAGCCATCTAGTTCGGCTTCACAAAAAAACCCCAAATCTAGTGGAGAAATTAGAGTGAATGGAAAAGATGGGGATGCACTTAAGAGACCACGTTCATTGATTGTTGTTATAAGGGAAGTTGTTGAAGCTTGTATGGTTGAAGGAAAAAAGGA
This sequence comes from Voacanga thouarsii, assembly GCA_026120185.1. Lineage (NCBI taxonomy): Eukaryota > Viridiplantae > Streptophyta > Magnoliopsida > Gentianales > Apocynaceae > Voacanga > Voacanga thouarsii. The sequence goes on from JANUWF010002207.1 coordinate 1,507,118, forward strand.
TTTACAAAGAGAAAATATTTTCTATTCAAGGTGTCAAATCAAAGAGAAACCATGTAGCTTAATTATTGATAGAGGGAGTTGTAATAATGTGATTAGTGCTACATTGGTGGAAGAATTGGTAATGGAGACCTTGAAACATCCTAAACCTTATAAGCTTCAATGGTTGAATAATTGTTATAAAGTAAATGTGAACAAACAAGTCAATGTTACAATTGTCATGGGAGGATATAAAGATGAAGTGATGTGTGATGTATTTCCTATACATGTTGGACATATATTGTTGGGAAGGCTTTGACTATATGATAGAGAAGTAGTTCACAATGGGAAGAAAAACACTTACTCTTTGTGCAAGGATGGAAGGAAATTCAGTCTTGTCCTATGCCCCCAAGTGAGATTGTTAAAGATCAAAATATTTTGAGGGAGGAAGATAAAAAGAAAAGAGAACAAAAATAGAGGGAAAAGAAAGAGCAGGGAAAATAATAGCAAGAGAGAAGAGAAAATGAAAGAAAAGAGAGAGAGAGTTAAAAGAGAAAAAGGAAGAGATAAAAGAGTTTAAGGTAAAACAGGAAGAGAGAAGAGTAAAAGAGCATGGAGAGAGGCAAACACAAAATAATGTGGCATAAAAGAGAGCCAAAGAAGAGGTTGAGAAAAAGAAAATAAGTGGGGGTAAAATGAGGTTGAGAGTTTGGGTGAGAAGACAGAAAACAAAGGAGTTGGTGAGGATCTAAAGCCAAAAGTTTTACCTTCATATAAAATGTCTTGCTTGAATTGTAATGCAGGTATCGATTCAAAGATTAATCAACCTTAGGAAGGGAGAAATGAAAGGAATCAAATTAGGCGAGAAGGCCATTTTTAAGAAGGGGGAAAAAAGGACAAAATCACACTTCATGGTCCTATGGGTGAGAATGATCTTCAAAAGGATTCAATGGAATTTTCAAGATAACAAATTCAACAAACCTAGGTCCAAAAAGATTGTGAAGAGATGGCTGGTAAAGGAAGGGCCAAGAAGATCAAAGTGTGAAAAAAAATTAGTATGGAGAGCTAAAGGAGCGCAAGAGGAGGCTGAAAGGACAAGAAAAGCTAGCTGTGTGGGGAGTAGAACACACCTGGCGCCAGGTACACAAGTACACCTGGAGACAGGTCACCATTAGAACAAATTGTTTTGTTTCCAAAACACACCTGGCGCCAGGCCATTTCGGGCTTGGCCTGCTTTTACTGAATTTTCTTATTTCGTTCTATTTTGTTTCTATTTAAATTTTCACGACTTTTATTATGTAATAGGGTCTCAAAGCTTGTATTAGAGCCATTTACTAGTTAGGATTAGTTTGCTAATTAGTTTAGGGTAAGGCATTAATATATATATGCCATTATAGCTATTGTAAACATAACTTTTGGATATTTTTAAATAGAGAAATTATTTATTCTCTCTAAAGAGAGTTCTTGAGGGTGATCCTCTTGGGTGATTCCCAAATCAATGAAGACTACTCTTAGGCTTTAATGCAACCTAAGAATCTAGTCTCTAATATTCTTAGGATAGATCATTATTTTTTTTAAAGTGGGTCTTAGATTTCTAGCTAATCTAGGGTTCTTTTAGGAATTCAATTGGTTGCCTAAATCTTTCCATCCATTTTGTTCTTGATCATTCTTAGGTTAAGGGTGTTTGGGTATTGATTTAGTTGGCTTAGTTCATTAAATTTTAGGTTCTAGGAAACTAGTTTACCTAGGGTTCTAGTATTGAATTAGGTCTCTTGACTTTGAGCTTCAAATCTCAAATTGGTGCTTCCTAAGGTCATATCAGGTTAGGAGTTCAATACCGAATTAATTAGTCTAATATTTGTTTTCCTTTTATTAACTCAAGAGAGAGGTCGGAGGATTAGAATTTGGTAGTCAATGGATTTTCAATATTGCCTAGAGATAAGGATATTGGGGGCTTTTGGGTACTTTTTGGGTGATGAGTAAGTGTAATGTTTCTTCGGGTTAGATTGATTAGTTAGAGATACCAATTACTTGAGCTTTAGGAAAAAAATCTCATAATTCGAGAAAGAGTGAGGTTTATTCTTCAAAATTCATACTGATGCTCAAATTGAGATTTGATAAACGTAGTGATATACTTTTTACTTGACATGTTTTTGGAGGGATTTCTTCTTGTACATGGCCTTTTCCGTATTCTTACTCTTAGACGATCTTTGTAACTTTTCTCGTGTGGGTCTGATATACTCTATATTGTAGTAGTTTTGTTTATTTAATTTTATTTACTTTATCTCTATATTTATTTTGGCTAGGTAATGAGATTAGAGCAAAGTAGTGGTAGTATCTAAGTTAAAGTGGATTTGATATTTGTTATTCCCTATATTATGCGATGTGTATACTTGCCCATATGTGTGGATTTAGTACTTAGCATGTTAATTTTTAAACTTGATTTTTGTGATTTGTTTATATTATTTCCAATAACTCTGCCTATGAGCTCCACGGGTTTTATCTGCGGTGTTCATTGCCGGTCTCAAGCCCGGATAAAGGAGGAGAGTTGCAATAAGGCTTATGACGGCCAGCGTAAAATATAGTCACATCCATGACATGAACCAATCGATTGACTTCGTGGCGGCGTTCCCTACTCAGCGACGCGTTGCACTTCCTAGACCTGGGTGTAGTGATAAATTTGCGAGGGTTGTTAGGTCGTTGCCCGGAAGCAACATGCAGTGTCGGTCCCCGGATACGGTGTCAAATATGAAAGGGTGTAGGATAAAAAAGACAGTCTATAAGGATAGGATACGTCTAGCTACATGGAATATAGGATCTTTGACCGGTAGATTGATAGAACTAGTTGAGGTAATGCAGAGGAGAAAGATTAGCATTTTGTGTCTTCAGGAAACCAAGTGGGTAGGTGAGAAGGCGAGAGTAGTAGCTCCGTGGGGTTATAAGCTTTGGTATTCAGGTAGAGTTAGGAATAGAAATGGAGTCGGGATTATTATTGATCATAAGTTTATTAATGATGTGGTTGAAGTACAAAGGAAGAGTGATAGGATTTTGAGCATCAAGATCATGATTGGCGGCGAGATTACTACTGTTATTAGTGCGTATGCGCCTCAAGTGGGACTCGATGATTCGATTAGGCAACAGTTTTGGGATGATTTCAATGAAATTGTTCAGAGTGTACCGTGTGCAGAAAAGCTTTTCATTGGTGGTGATCTAAACGGATATGTGGGTACTGATAAGAGCGGGTTTGAGAGTGTTCATGGAGGTCAGGGTTTCAGAGCTAGGAGAAAAGCAGGAACTGCTATTCTCGACTTTGCCTTAGCCTATGATTTGGCCATAGCAAACACCTGGTTTAAGAAGAGAGATTCTCACTTAGTGACCTTTAGAAGTAGGTTAAATGCCAGTTAGATAGACTTCTTTATTATGAGGCATATGTTTCGTAATGGTTGTACGGATTGTAAAGTTATTCTAGGCGAGAGTGTAGTTACTCAACACAGGCGGTTGGTCCTCGATTTTAATTTTAGAAAAAAAAAAAGTAAGAAGCGGAATCTTCAGGTTGACCCTAGGATTAAGTGGTGAAGGCTTCAGGGGGATGAAAGAATAGCCTTTGTCAATAAGGTAATTGAGGCAGATAACTAGTCTTCTGATATGGATTCAGATCTAGATACTATGTGGAGAAAGATGGCTCAATGTATTAGGATAGTAGCTAAGGAAGTGTTTGGGGAATCTAAAGGAAAAGTACCTCTTAACAAGGACGTGTTGTGGTGGAATGGCGAAGTGAAAAAAGCCGTAAGGAGTAAAAGAGAGTGCTATAGAAACTTAGGGACGTGCAGGAGTGATGAGAATTTTGAGAAATACAAGGTCGCGCAAAGAAAAGCTAAAGAAGCTGTTAGAAACGTAAGATCTATAGTTTACAAGGATTTATATGAAAAGTTAGCTACCAAAGACGGGGAGAAGAATATATATAGACTGGCGCGTTACAGGAAAAAGAAGACGAGAGATATAGGTGTGGTGAAATGTGTAAAGAACGACAACCACAAAGTTTTAGTTAAGGATGACGAAATAAATGAGAGATGGAGATCGTATTTAGATAAGCTATTCAACGGGAGTCAAGTCCAAGTTCTGAGTGTAGGTAGCTTGGCGATTTCGAACAAAGAGGCTAACCGTGTGTGGATTCGTCGTATTCAGAAGCATGAAGTCCGAGATGCCCTTAAAAGGATAAGACCAAAAAAAACTATAGGACCGGATGGTATATCGATCGAAGTTTGGAAGTGTTTAGGAGACATAGGTATTATGTGGCTGATAAGTTTGTTCAACAAGATATATAAAGTTAATAAGATGTCTACAAAGTAGAGGAAAAGTACTCTGATTCCTCTGTACAAGAATAAAAGGGATGTTCAAGATTGTGCCAATTACCGTGGGATTAAACTTATGAGTCATACTATGAAGCTTTGTGAGAGAGTGATTGAACAGAGGTTATAGGGCATTATACAAATTTCTGATAATCAATTTGGTTTTATACCTGGGCATTCCACTACGAAGGTAATTCATTTATTATGGTAGATGATTGAATATTATAGGGAGAAAAAAGAAAGATTTACATATGGTATTTATTGACCTGGAGAAAGCTTATGACAAGGTACCTAGAGAAGTAGTTTGGTGGATGTTGGCCAAGAAAGGTGTATTATTAAAGTATATTACTTTCATTAAAGATATGTATGAGGAAGTTTGTACAAGTGTGAGGACTTGCATCGAAGTGACTGCTGAATTCCCTATTACTATCGGGGTGCATTAAGGATCAGTGCTTAGCCCTGTCCTCTTTGCAGCCGTTATAGATGAGTTGACTTGCACTATATAGGAGGCGGTGCCATGGTGTATGTTATTTGCGGAAGATATTGTATTGATTGATGAGACTAGAGTCGGTGTAAATGCTAAATTGGAGTTGTGACGACAGACATTGGAATCCAAGGGCTTCAAAATTAGTTGGAGTAAATAGAGTATATGGAATGCAAGTTTAGTGGTAGCAGAAACATAGCCTAGAGTGTAACTTTGGAAGGTAGAGATATACTGTTAGCTGATTATTTCCGATATCTAGGATCTATTATTTAAAAAGACGGAGAGCTCGATAGCGACGTTGCACACCGAGTTAAGGTGGGTTGGTTGAAATGGAAGAGTGCGACTGGTATTCTCTGTGATCGTAATGTACCATTGAATCCAAAGGGAAAGTTTTACAGGACAGCCATAAGACCTACTTTCTTATATGGTATGGAATGTTGGGTAACTAAAAGGTGTCATATTCAAAAAATGAAAGTAGCTAAGATGCATATGTTACGGTGGATGTATAGATATACTAGAAATGATAGAATTAGAAATGAGATCATTAGGGAAAAGGTGGGCGTAGCATCTATTGAGGAAAAGATGAGAGAAAGTCATCTGCGTTGGTTTGGACATGTTCAGAGAAGACTGAGAAATGCTCTTGTTAGGATGATGGTATAATACCCCGCCCAAAATCACCTTTGACCTATGGGAAAAAAGTCATGCATTTCATAGCATTTTGCATTTCATGTGATATCTTAAAATTATTTTTGCATGAGTGCATGTGATTTTCAAGGTTGTGCTTGCATTAAATTATTTAAATGTGTTGTTGCATTATTTGAGAGTTGTTTTAAGTGAAGTTTCGTAGAGGAGATGGAAGGATGAGAATTAGGGTGAAAAGAATTTCCTAGAGAAATGTTACCATCGGAGTTGATTTGGAATAGCGGTTAGGTTTGGTGATTATCCTGCGGTGACTTGAGTTCGAATCTTACCTCTTGCAAATCTTAGTTTTCCTTTTTGAATTCTTTTCCCTAGATTTCTTCATGCTTGGCTGAAAATCCCAGCTTTCCTTTTTAAATTTTCAGCACCATCTTCTTAGGAATAAGTCTCCATAATTATCTCCTAAAATTCAAGGACTTTTGATGAGGATAAAGATTGATTTTATTTTCAGCTTTTATCCTTTTTGAATTTCAAAAATTCCAGCTAGAGTAATTAAATTCCAGCTTGATTTTAATTTATCAGATTTTATAATGGATAGCTGGAATTAAATTGTTATTTTCCTAGTTAAGTATCTTGGTGATTTGATCAAGGAACCTTAGCTAAAAAATCTGGAAATTTCTCCTGCTTAATGCCGCCACCTTTGGAGAAGTTCTAGCTCAACTCAAACTCTTCCAATACTAGGAAATCTTATCCTAAATCCTCTAGCAAATTAGATTTTATTTCAATCTTAAACCAACTAAGTTTTACTCTTTCTTTTCCTGCAGAATTTCGGCAGCCTTGTGCATGCACAAGCTACCTGAAAATCCTGCACTCCTAAGTGCATTTAAACTCTACAAAACCTAGCTCAAATCATCTAAAACACCTCTCACCAATTCAGATCACCTTAGCTTCATAAATCAGATTTTTATCCACAAAAAATTCTAGAATTTCGGCCAGCTTCTACACAGAATTTTCGACCAGCTTTGCACAGAAAATTTCTACTAGCTTTGCACACCATATCACACGAAATTATGCACTCCACAACATACCAAAACTCCTTGTTGATTAAGCCAAACTATAGCACCTAAAACTCTCATTTTTCTCTCTAAATTGCGGGCAGAATAGCAGCCAAAACAGCCCAGAATTTTCCCTCTTTTGCTCACAGATTTCACACAGAATTTCTAGTTACCAAAGCTGCACAAACTCCTTCTTGTTTTGGCCAAAAACCTGAACACACACGGCCCTATTTTCAAACACTGTTTTGACCAGCCTAGGAGAACAATTCCAGACTAATTTTCTCCTCTTAACCCCTCTAAAATTCGTCCAGCAATAAGAGTACAGCAAGCTGCAATTTTTCGCCATTGCTGTCAAAGAAACCTAGAGCCATTAGGAGTCCTCTATAGCAACAAATTCTAACCTTAAATCAACTTCTTCTAACCCTAAACCAAGATAGCCGACCACTCCCTCCTTACTACACGAAAATTCCAGCAAACACTCTTCTGTAATTTTCGAAAACCACAAGAGCAATCCCTAGCAAAAACCGATCACACCCTAAGGTAAGAAAAAAAATCATCTTAACCTCTCGATTCATTTCTTACATTGACTCTTCTCTTTTTCTTCCCTTGAATCACACAACATAGAGGCTGATTTCATCCTCTTTATCTACTTTTGATCAAAAGGAGGTAAAGAAGACAGCTTTTCTCTTCTTCTCAAGCGAACTCGAGACAATCACCATAGGAGTATCGAGATCTTGTTAATCTGGTTGTTGCAAGGTAAGGGAATTCTTACCATTGATGTCAAAATTAAGATCTAATGAGATTGATGAGGTCTATGGAAGTATGGTAGCATGATGTATGTGCTTAGTTGGGATAGATGAATTTTTTGAGTCGAGTAATTAATTAAGCATATTCGATGGATAGTAAAGCCATGTTTTATTGTGATAATAATGGATGGGAATTGTGATGGTCAAGTCAAGACCTTTTTGATATATTATTCATGTCCTTGATGGATATGGTCATAGTGTATGTACTTTGAGGATTAGATGATTTATTTGAAGTTAGATGATGGATCATGATTTGCTATGGGAATAAATGAGTTTAATGCATGTTTGAGTTGATTGAGACCCTGATCATGATATTATGTGATTCTAGATCAGGAGGGTATTTGAAGGAAGCAAGCTGTGGTTTTATCTTATTTATCTGAGGCATATCAAGTAAGTCCTTGCATTAACTCTTTTGTTAAATGCTTGTGATGGCAAGTCAAGTATTGTAAAGCTTTGTGAAGCTGTTGTTGAACTATGATTATTTGGGTTGTAAATGTGGATGTTTATTCTCTAAATGGCTTTGTCAACCTAATGCCTTTATCAAGACTGCTCTTTTTCTTAAACATTTTAGAAAACTCCTTTTTCAAGAAAACCATGTTTACAAAGCCAAAGTATGGACTTATTATTATGAATCTGGAATTGACGGATATATTCGTTGAGTACTCAATAAGGGTAGGCTAACAATACTAGTCTCGGAGGGCGTGAGTAAGTCTTTAGGCAGGCGGCCATCTCCAGAAGATGAGCTCCGCTCAAAAAGGCGACAGTATTGGTTGGTCAAGCCGGTCCGAGTTAGCATTTGTACCTGGTAAGGTATTATTTATTTTCCTGGCATGGACACCCGGATGGTTTTGTTGGGTGAAGAGAGGGAGGAGTATCTCACCTAGTGAGCTGTACACTCACCTTGATCAGAACGCCCAAAGTGTGGTAATCTGATCCTGTCTTGGTACATAAAATGTGGTGCCTTGACCGTTTCTTGTCTTGGTGCACAAAGTGTGGCGCTTAGACTGTTTTCTTATCATGGAGCCCAAAGTGTGGTGACATGACTGTTTATTCGAGTGGATGATTTATTTTGTATAAAGTGTGACAATGAGGAAAACCCATTCCTTGCAAAGAGAAATTATTTATGACTTGCCAGATATTTCTGCAAATATTTTACTATGCATTCACGAACTGTTCAAAATACCATATGCACACACAAGACTTACTGAGACTTAATCTCACACTGTTTTATATCATGTTTTTAGGAGCTTAGTTATACTGAGCAGGCGGGATGTGAGATAGTTGAAGCTTTTGTTATTTTCCATTATGTTTGAGAGACAATTGTTGTTTTATACTTCTGGATCAGATGATCATTTTTATTTAGTTTTGCTCTAGTTTTGAGCCTGATGTAATAATAAATTTCCTTTATTTATCTAAGTTCAATTTCTTGGATTTGCCTTCATTGTGTATCTTGTTTTAAAGACCCCTTGTCCTCGGGATGGGGCGACATCCCCGCCTTTTTAGGGTACGTAGTAGGGGGGTGTTACAAATGGGGGGAGTAAGGCAGGATAGGTTAGATATAGGTAGAGGTAGGCTTAAAATAACATGGTTAGAGGTGATTAGGAGAGACATAGCTTTGTTAGATTTGGATGAGAGTATGACGTTCGATAGAAGGAAGTGACGAGAGATGATTCATGTGAATGACCACACGTTGCTGGATGTTGGTTCACGTAGTCGACCCCAAGTTACTTAGGATTAAGGCTTAGTTTGTTGTTGTTTATACTATTTCCAATGTACGTAAAATACACATCAATATTTTGGCACTATTGCTAGGGATTAACAATATCATGAAACCCTTGAGTCTTGTTGATTTAGCTATGTATATATTCATAAATATTACTAATTCTTTTATGTAAATATTTATCTTTATATTTGTGCATAATACTAACAATTCTTGTATATAGACTTTTTTTTCCCCTTTTTGTACCTTGTTTATATGTTGTTTTGATTCTTTATTTTTGTCTTTGAGATAAATAAATTGTATTAAGTTCCAATGTGTTGTATCATTATGTTTGTTGTATTATTATTATTTATGATATTGTTGTATATTACTATATTGGGAAATTGTACATGTATAGTGGATTCTTGGGATTTAAGTTTTGCTTTTGTATACGACCTTGTTGTTGTATATTATTATTGTTGTTGTTGGGCATTTAGTAATTGTAGTTATGTTAGTATTTTTTAGGATAAAAATATTGTTGATATTGGCTATTATTGTTGTTGTTGTTGAGGAGATGTTGTGTATGATAATTATTGTGGTTGATTGTTGTATAATGGGATTGATTTTATTACTTTTGTAATGGTGTTGGAGTTTTGAGAATTTAAGTATTGTTTTGGTATTCTTGGTTGTTGTTGTACTATGTATTATGGAGGTTGAAAATTGATTATTGTAGTGGTGAATAACTTGAGGAGATGGTTGATTTGTATAATTGATGTTGAAATTTGGTGGATTATTGATTTTTAGTTTGGAGATTAGTTTAACTTTTTGACACATTTTGTATAATAGCTATTGAAGTGTGAGAATTATTTTGTTTGGGAGATGCTATGGTGTTTTTGGAAGCTGTGATATTCATGAATTGGTGGCTATAGTTGTGAAAAATCTTTTGAGATTCTTTTCAATAAGAACACTAAATCCTTGGCCCTTTCACTTTTTCTTGGATTTTATTGAATTTATAGTATGTATGTTGTATACTAGTTCTAGTGCATGGTATGTTTGTGTTTTGTTATATATATAGGATAATTATTAATGTTGAGGTATTAGCATATCTATATTGATTTAATGTTGCTTTAGTGAAATGATTGGGTTTTCATTTGTTTTGTGGCCTTGTTGTATCATTATTAGTGTAGTTCATGGTATTAATGTATATTTCAATATTATTTATATTAGTTGATTTTGTGGCTTGTTCATAATATGTATATATATTAGTATATGATGGTTTATTTCTTATTAGTATTCGTACTAGTGCATGTGTGTAAAAACTACTTGTATTTTTTTTATTTATATTTTCTTTGTCTATTATTTTTGTATTTTTGATGGTTACTTTTTTTAAGCCATGGTATACTATTGTATTTTTCTTTATTTTTGCAGGATTAGAAGATTTTCTTCTTTTGGACAACTATTCATTTATTTTCCCTCCTATGATACAATTAAGCTTCAAGATGCTTGCGGAGTATTTATTTACCTTCTTCTCATTTTTATTCTTTTTAGTCCCATTGAAAAGGTTATAATTATTTTTCTTTTAGTCCTATTGAAAAGGTTTATATTGTTTAATTTGAGGTGAATGAAGACATTGTCTAATTTAAGTCAGGGAGAGAGGTTGAGTTTTTTTTTCTTTTTTTTTACAATTTTGTATTATTTATTTTGACAATTTTCTTATTTTTGGGCTAAAATTTCTTGTTTTTGCATTTTGGGTAAAAATTTTTCAAATTTTTTCGCATTGTTGGGTTAGATTTTAAGGCTTGTTGGTATGTATGTTGATATGTGTTAGTTTAGTGGAGATATTATTCATCTTTTTATTTAGGAATTCTACTTAAGACTTTTCTAGGAAAGTTATTTTTATGTACACTTAGATATTGGACATGACATAGACTAAGTTTGGATAAGTGAGTTAATCTTGTTTATGCTTTTGAAAATGATGTGAAGCTTAATTCTTTGAGAATAGATGAAAAACTTAGTGATGAAATGTATAGCATGGGTTATTGGTTTATCTCTAGTTTCGTGGCAATTCCTATTCATCCATTCATTCATTTGTTTTATATATTGTATTATAGAAATTTTCAATTATTCATTGTAATTTTCAATAAAAAGGCAATTAGGAGTAAGAAGTAGGCTGCTCAATACACTCACCAAAGTGAGTGTTAGTGTTATGCAATAGAGGTAATCAGTTGTATATTGTATATGACACATTTATTAATTAAAAGGCATTCTTTATCCTTCAATTTAATTAGTCATTCTGCGTATATGAATATAAATCTGTTAGATAAAGTCCCAAGTACATAGTACAGTTCTAAGAAAATTATGATAGAGATCATAATATGAGATTCCTACTATACTATATAGTACTTGTGCTTAAATTATCCATAGTCATAGTATTAATGAGATAGGATATCATTAATGCGCAAAGACTAGCATATGTTGTACTTGTTGATTTGATCAAGAGGTGGTTCTCACATCCATGAGTATTGTGATGCTTAAAGTTAATACATGGATGCTTGTTAAGTGAACAAGTTCATTGGATAATCTAACTATGAGATAATCACACAAATAACTATTTAGTGCCAGTGACAGAATCTTATTATAGCAAATGTGCAAGTATCCTTAAACTTGAGATCTCCAAGGTATTTTGTTTACTGAGCATTGTACTTTGATTTTAATTTTTGGAGTCCCTACAAGACTGCCTATGAGATTGATATTAGGTACAACGTAAAGTAAGCGAAAGTAGTTGAGAGGGTCAATAAATGATTCATCACTCCTAATAGTAGGGGTGTATATCTCATGGCCACTTGTACGGAATCATTACTCGCGAAGTTCTTGACCAAGGCGACTATATGTTGCAAATAGTTCCAATTGATATACATATTGAGTAATGGATTCTGGAACAAGTACTAATAAATTCGGGTTAGAATTAATTATATTTTAGTAGGAGTTGGTACTGATTTCATACTCTAAAATCAAATGAGATATAGTATGATGAAAGGAGTTTGTTGCATTGATATTTTACTATTTGAAAGGTTCATGTCAAGTCATTTGACTTTTTAGACTTTTGGATACTCATAATGTATTGGTAGATGCCGCTCATGATATGCTAAATATAAATTTATTAATTTAAGAATTAATAAATTAATCATAATTAGAATTAATAAGTTAATTCTAATTATTAAGGATCTTTAATTCTATAGTGATTAGAATTAATTTATATTTTGCTACCAATAGACCGAAAAATTTAATAGATCACACACAATAGAGGAATTGATACTTAAAATATTATATAATAATATTTGGGATTAATTTGTGAGAAGAAATAATAATTATGGGCTAATTATAAAATGTTATAATTAGTTGGGTGAAATTATAATTATTTAAAAGCCTTGTCGTTGAATTATAAACTTGTTATAATTCAAAAAGCCTAATTGTAATTATATAAACTTAAAGCCCATAATTAAGGAAAAGGGATTATTATTGTATATTTGTTTCCTAAAAACTTTTAGGAAGCAAAAAAGGATGCTGCGAATTTCTTGTTTATGAATTCATTTTGGTTACAAGTTTTGGTGAATTCGTGTGAATTATATATGCTATCTTATATATCATTAGTTTTGGGTACAAAGAGGGGGAATTCGTGTTAATTCGTTAAAAAAAAAAAAGGTCATTCATTAAACAAAGAAATATGCAGCTAATTTTTCCCTTTTAATTTCTTTTCGCAAAATAAAACCCTAGCCTCCATATAATTTTTCTAGCAGAAAATTTTAGTGGCTCTTGAATACATCCTCGTGTGGATCAATATTAGAGAAATTTTTATTCTTGAAATTTAGTTGTTCGTGCTTGAACAATTTTTCAGAAGGGTTTTCGTGCTCGAAGAAAAATTTTAAAAGTTGTGCTTTCTAGATAACTAATTTTTCCTTTTTTTCTCCTAAACTATTTAATTATATACGAGTGATCATTTGAGAGGATTTCATTTTAATTTTCGCTGCACATGAATTGTTATTACATGATCGAAATCCAACAGTGAGGAGAAAAAAGGCTCTAAGAATGCAAAATGCTTTTCTTATGACGAAAAACAATGTGTGATGAAAAAAAAAAAGAAAAGAAAAACAAGAAAAAGAAAAAGAAAAAGAAAAAGAAAAAGAAAGAAAAGTAAAAATAAAAAAAAAATTGCAAGGGAGGCATAATAGCATTTAAGTTAAAATCACTTTAACTGCATTCCTTTTGTAGAAAGAAAAATGATGAAAAATGAGAGGCTCCCACTTTGCCAATTCAATTTGAAATGCATTGTTGTATTGTTGTACCAAAGTGTAAGGTGTTGTTGTATTGTAATGTAACATATGTAATACTTGAACTTGGGAAAAACCACGAGATTTGAGTGAGTTTTTTGATCCTATCTCATATGAATCACTTTGTTTGAATTCTTGATTGGAGAAGTAGAGTGAATCACATTTATTTGACATAAGCTTGTTTAATTTCACTCTAAGGTTCTTAGTTGTGTCTAGCTTAATATAAGGACATACATGGGATTAACTTGGACAGATTGGTGTTGAGATGAATTCTAACATAGAGGAAGAAATAACCCCTTTACCATTTTAACCTTATTGTATATATGCTAAGTTATTCTTGATAACTTACCTAGAATGCTATATAGAATATTTATCATCGTATTTGTAAGTTAGTCATTCTTTGTCCTTATGAATAAATATATTTTTCTTGATTTGTACACTAGTTAAGTTATGAATAAATGAAATATGCTAAATTTGTATATTAGTCAATTCTTTGTTTGTGAATAAGTATTGTTTGCTTGAGGACAAGCAAAGATTTAAATGTGAGGGTAAGTGATGAGGGCTCATCACGTCTATGTTTTCCAGTGTTTTTGTACTTTAATTGTGATAAATTCGTATTTAAATCAATACTAAGCACACCATTTTCATATATTTTTTTATAAGAAATATAGAAAATACCAATTCAAGATTATAAAAATGAAAAGGAGGAAAATGGAGTAAAAATGAAGAACAATTGAAGAAGTGAAAAAAAAAAAAAACAAAATAAGGCAGCCTAGGGAAGTATAGGCTGCCTAGGCGAAGAAGCAGAAATCAAGGCATAACAATATGGTGGCCCAGGGAATTTCTAATTCCCTCGGCCGCCTAGGATGAAGAAGAAGAAAACGTTTTATATAGGAAAGGGGCGACCTAGGAAGGTATAACTTCCCTAGGCTGTCTAGGAAGAAAAGAAAATAAGAGAAAATTTTCAACTTGGCGGCCCAGGGAAGTGGAATTTTAAAATTCCCTAGGCCGCCCATCTGCGCAAATTAATGCATTTCTACATTTATTTTATTTTATTTTATTGTACACTATATATACACCAACCCTAAAAACACATCGTTAGTTGGCTAGCAACCAAGAGATCCCTAGGGAGTTCAAAAGAATCACCAAGAAAGGGAAGATCTTGGAGAATCATGGAGAAGAAGAAAGGGTTGTTCATAGAAATCCAAGAAACAAGAAATTTAAGATCTTGTCTATAGGTGAAGTTCTTCTTTTTCTTTATAGTACACTTTAACAATGTTGATATTTATATGATTTAATTTCATTTGAGGGATAAACCCTAATCTATGTTCTTATGTTAAGTTGTTATTATAATTTGTTGAATTCCAATATCATGTATTTGACTAGTTCGACATTGTGTTGGATTGATTGTTTGGGCTTGGTTAATTTATTTAATTGATTAGTTCACTCTTCATGAACTCGAGAGATGGGGTTAGGAGTTGAGCACCAAATTAATTACTTCAATATTGGTTTTCCTTTGATTAACTCAAGAGAGAGGTTGAAGGATTAGAACTTAGTAGTAAATGGATTTTCAATATTGCCTAAAGATAGGGATATTGGGGCTTTCGGGTATCTTTTGGGTGATATATAAGTGTAATGCTTCCTTGATTTAGATTGATTAGGTAGAGATACCAATTAATTGAGCCTTAGGAAATAAATCTTATAACTCGAGAAAGAATGAGGTTTATTCTTGAAAACTTATACTGTTGCTAAAATTGGGATTTGATAAATGCAGTGGCATACTCTTTACTTGACATGTTTTTGGAAAATTTCTTCTTGTACGTGGCCTTTCCCATATTCTTATTCCTTAACGATCCTTGTGACTTTTCTTGTGTAGGTCTAATATACTCTCTATTGTAGTTGTTTAGTTTAGTTAGTTTTATTTTCTTTACCTCTATATTCATTTTGGCTAGACAATTAGATTAGAGCAAAATAGTAGTAATTGCTAAGTTCCTGTAGATTCGATACTTGCTATTCCCTAAACTATATGATGAGTATACTTACCCATATGTGTGATTTTAGTGCTTAGTATTTTAATTTTAAAACTTGATTTTTGTGGTTTGTTTTCACTATTTCCAATGCATACATGCATCAAGTTTTTGGTGCCATTGCTGGGAATTGAACCCAGGTCGCCTATGTGAAAGGCGGGAATATTCACTACTGTACTACAATGGCACCAAAAACTCTCTCACTTGCACAAAACTAAGATACTTTCTCCCCTCCTCTTCCATTCTTGCTTTCGACCTCCCCTTCACCATCTCTACCATAGCTAACACACTCTACTCCTCTCTCTCTTGGATTATCTTTTTTAGTTCTCTTCATAATCTAAGCACATCTCCTTTTCACTACCTAAAATCTCTCCTTTATTCACTATATCAAAGAATCGAAAATCACACACCTAAAACTCCTAATTGCTTTTGGCCTGTCAAACTCTTCACACACTCATACCCCCTCGAACACACCTTTCTCCTTATTTGTTCTTTTCAGCTGAAAAATAAGGCACACCCACATAAGGCTCTTCTTGTCTTCTCTCTTCTTCCACTCACAAACTGGCACCCTTCTTCTTCCTTCCTCATGGACTCACATCCCCTCAAGACCTCCTCTTACTCATGGTTTCTTCCTTCACTTAATCAAGGTAAGATCTTCACACTCTCAACTCTCAGTTCTGTCCTTTCACTCTTATTCTCTAAACAAGCTGAGACACACATGGTCTCAACCTTCTCCTTCCATTTTTTCCTTTAATCTCCCATGCTTGATCTTGCTAAAGTTGAACTGTGCAACACCACAATCAAGGTTGAACACTCTCGGATATAAAGAGCAAACCAAACCTACTCCTTCTCATCAAGTAACTCTCAATCACTTCTTTTACTAGTTCTTATATTCTTGTATGATATGGGGCGATTGGAATTAGCGGTCTTGATTTTTGTGTTTTGAGTAAAGTTAAGGTTTTTGATTAGTGGCATGTTTTTGTGGGTAAATATTGATATTTAATTCTTGTTTACGGCCTTGTATAGTTTTACCCCTTTTGATATGATCAAATTAGAATGGTATGTATATGTTTTACTTTATTCATGTACACAGAATTAGGATCAATTATTATTTTCACCTATCTTTGTGTGATCCATGAATTGATATGGTTATATTGTTAGAATAGAGCACCGATCTGCTTGCCTTCATGTAGATATTGATAAGATTGATTCCACTTATGTTTTATTCAAGTTATACATACCGCTAGTGATAAAGGCACGTACTTAGGATATAAATCTAACGCTTGGAATATGTATGTTATGATGACTTGTTGCTGCCCGGATTATGATCTAGTTGTTAAAATCTTTGATGTTATACTTTTGAATAAACCTTTATATAGGCTTATAATTTTTGATAGCCGAAGTTGTGACACAAGACTAGTTAAAATTTTAATTGTTTATTAAGAGATCCTGATCCAAGTAAGTCTTTGCATAGTTTATTTTTGGTAAATAATGCATTGGATTACAAGTTATTACTCTTTTAAATATTTGTCTTCCAAAATTACTCATTTGATGAGCAAACATGGACAAAACACGCTTTTTGTGCACTAGCTAATATTTTGACCAAACTACTACTTTTCTAAAAATAAAACATATTTCTAATAACACTTTGAATAGAAATTACACTATTCCATGGTTGTTGACCTCGCAATTCTGAACATGTTTATTTGAGCATATCCTTAATAGGATAGGGTATTGTTAAGTACTGAATCAAGATAGACATTTAGTACTAGCATCTAAAAAACTAGAGCAAGTTCCCCGGTAGGCAGCCACATCCGATAGACGAACTCTATTGGGAGAGGGCACCGATACTAGTAAGTCAAGCCAGTTCAAGCTAACAACCTAGTCCTAGTGGCACTGTTATCCGGAAATAGATGACTGGCAAGTTTGAGTAGGAGAAGGAGGAAAATTCCACCCAGTGAACTGATCGCTCACTTTATTGTGATACAAAGTTTCACAGTGACCAGTCATGATGTAAGGTTTCATGACTCATTTGATTTATGGAAATTATATTGCCATCTACTTGTTTATAAAATTTATGAGTGGTTTTAACTACTGAAAATATTTCTACTTTTGAGTATATGGAATCAAACTGATTGATTTGTACAATATTGTAATTGGAGACCACTCAGTATTTGTGCTTCGAATGATGACTTGCAAATTTTTTCTGCCAATTTTTATGTAAAGCTGCATCATGAAAGTATTTTAAATTCATAACGAGCACTCACATAACTTATTGGGAATTTTTTTTTTCACATATTTCTCTAGCATGTTTTCAGGGAGTACTAGTCTCAACAAGGTAAGAAGTTGCAAGAGATTAAGATTTAGATTATGTCTTTATTTATGTTCTCATTTTCTAAGAACTTGTAATCTTTGAATTTTCATTTTTGAGACATTTGTAAAAGTATTGAAAAGTTGTATTAAGTTTTAAATTGGTTTTCATTTATGCTCTTATTTAGTTATAAAGACCCTTGGTCCTAAGGATGAGGTGATATCCCTGACTCTTTTGGGTTACGTAGTATTGGTGTATTACACCTCTTGAGTTAAGAATACAAACAATGTGATTTATATAAGTAAAAAATAAATAACCAATTTAAGTTCTAGGACTTCCACACTACTACAATCATAAGTAGTATACAGGAGATTAGTCCCTCTTTAGTCTCAAGTGAGTGCATTTAATGCTTTATTTCACCGTATCAGCTTTTCATTTTTGCAAGTTTATACAATTGCTTAATAAAGATATGTGAATAATGATGTTGAGCTTTTACATTACCTTCGTTATTCTCTCATATTTTTTTTACCTCAATCCCTATTTACTAAAACTTAGAGTAAGGTTTAGCTGGAAAATCATAGGTCTTCTACCTATACTTCATCACAATGTTCTCATCCGTCCTCAAAGAAAACAAGCTTCATAATATCTATAAAGGCATAAACAAGGTTAACTCAAATTTGTAAGACTTAGCTTATGTCATGTTTAATATATAAGTATACATAAAACCAACTCTATAGAAATGTGATAAGTAGAATTCCTAAGCAAAATGCAGGATAATAACTTCATCAATCTAACAAATATTAACATATATGCCAAAAATTTTTAAAAATTATCCAAAAATATGAAAAAATTTTAGCACAAAAAACACACATTTTATGGAAAAAACACTAAAAATAAGAACAAATCTTTAAATGAATATTGCAAATTCCCTCTGCTACACTTAAACTATACATTGTCCTTAATGGTAAAAAATAAAGATAATGTAAGAACTTTCAATAGGACCAAAAAAAAAAAAAAATAGAAAGGGAAAAAAGAGTAAGCAATACTCCCCAAGTAGTATGAAGTTCAAAAGAAGGAGAAGTCGTCTTCAAATTGGAGAAGGATGCATTGATCCAAAATAGGAAGGAATAACCGTCCAAAACAAAAGATGGAAATGCAAATGAAAATAAATGAAATAAAATAAAGCAAAACACGCTAAAGAAAAGAAAAGTACAAGAAAGAAAAAAGAAAAAAAAACTAATGAAAAGAAATCCTATGAAAGCAATTTAAAAGAAACGTCTAGAGCCTTTGCATGGAATAGTCAAAAATAGCCTCTTAGGCAAGAGGTAAAGGCTCCAAGGTCTCTAGGTAGGCTACAGTTTCCACGCATTGTTTGCTAGATGTTATCTAAAAAGTC
Organism: Voacanga thouarsii; assembly: GCA_026120185.1. Classification (NCBI taxonomy): domain Eukaryota; kingdom Viridiplantae; phylum Streptophyta; class Magnoliopsida; order Gentianales; family Apocynaceae; genus Voacanga; species Voacanga thouarsii. The sequence continues at coordinate 1,526,188 of JANUWF010002207.1, forward strand.
TTCATGTTGCTTTTTGCCTTCCACAGAATGCTTCTGGGTCTCCAGAAATGATCTCTCTCCTATCCACACTTGATCTCTTCATTCTTCCAGCTACTCAAGTACGTTTGATTGGTCTTGTGTGTGATCATCATAAGCATGCCTTTTGTTATGCTCATGTTGGATAAATTGAGCCTATTGCTTGAACTATTGTTGTAACACCCTGCTACCTACGTACCCTAAAAGGGGCGGGTATGTTGCCCCGTCCAAAGGATAAGAGATCTTTATAACGAGGTAAATAAATAACTTATCTAAAGTAATACCTCAAATAAAACTTAAAAGTAATACAACTCAAGTAAATTATACAGAGTCTCAAAACAAAGAATGATAAAAAATTGTCCCTAAGAAAAACGACTAAAATGCTAAGTACAAGATCTTGAACTCTAGCCCTGAACTTGTCAGTAGTGTTTACAACCTGAAAACATGCACAAATAACGTGAGAAATAAATTTCCCAGTAAGTCTTGTGTGTGTGAGAGTGTTTTTTGAAACAATATCATGATATGCATTTTGAAATACCAAAAACGCAATTGCATTCATATTTAACCATTTTAAACATAACAGTGTCATTTTCAATTTGCATTCTCAATAAATAACTTGATTTCAAGGAAATCAACCACTCAACAATAAAGTGGACTATAAAATCTTGCATCATAGCCCTGAGTCGTGAACCCTTGCATCATGACTATGTACTACGAAACTCTGCATTACAGTATAATGGGTGATCGGCCCATTGGGTGGGAATACTCCTCCTTCTCCCAAACCCCTTTAATTTACTGGTTTTCTATCTTGGAGAAACACAGTTCCACTTGGAACAGGTTGCTAGCTCAGATTAGCCTGGCTCTTTACCACTGTTGCCTAATAAAAAATGAGTTCACCTCTCAGAGGTGGGTGCCTAGCGAAAAGCTGGCTTGCTCCTTTTTAGGCTAGTGCCTACCCTTATTAGGGACTCAATAATGGTGCAGCAAAGAAGTACATTAGCAATAAGAGGTAACAATAACAATAACAATAACAACAACAACAACAACAACAATAATAATAATAATAATAATAATAATAATAATAATAATAATAATAATAATAATAATAATAATAATAATAATAATAATAATAATAATAATAATAATAATAATAATAATAATAATAATAATAATAATAATAATAATAATAATAATAATAATAATAATAATAATAATAATAATAAGCATGACCTAGTAAACCTTGGTTAAATAATTTGGTGCAAAAGAAAAGTATGTTGTTTTGAAATCCTTTTGTTTAAAAAAATAGTGTGTGAGCTGAAATAGAATAAGAAAACAAGCCACGCGAACATTTCATCACAACAATCCATTTTTTCATTGGCACCACAAAACATTTGACAACTTGCAATTGCTATATTTCGCAAACAGTTTTAATGCAAGAACTTACCTTAGTATAGAAAATTAATTTCTCCATCACAATGAGTGGATCCTTGCTCTTGATAACCTTCCAAGTCTAAAAGTTATAAAATAAATAAGTCACCACCTACTCCTGGTGCTTTAGGGAATTATATTCCTTTTATTATTAAATCTCCATTCACATACAACAAGAAAATCTTAAAATAAATCCTTGTCTAAACCTTAACTTCATCTCCAAGTGTCAACCCATATTAGAGAGTTTTCTTAAAAAATTATTAAGCTGATCACAATTTTCAGCAATTACTCTTCTTTCCTAAAAAATATAATACATATGAAAACACCTCAGAATGACCTCAATTTTTACAGACACCTTCCTAAACATATATATAACAGAATCCAGGTGGCCTTGCACAAAAATCAGACATTAATTACACACAAAAAATTTATTTTTCACTACTGTAGTGTTTTGCCCAGAACAAACCAGTGTTCAAGAAAATTCTGTAACATTTAGTTATCATATCAGCAAATTCTGAAACTTTACAATTAATATCTACACACATAAGGCTACATTTGGTCTATTTTGAGCTTATCCAGATTCGAAGTTTATCACTCCGAAATAACAGCTTTAATTAGATTGTACAGTAAACCAATAAACTCTGTTTTTTCCTTCCCCTATTTTTTAGAAAATTTACTGAGATTAATCCGAGGGTTTTCTTGCATGATCTTAATCATAAATAACATGATAAACATGTCTAGTAAATAATATAAAAAGGACCTACAATAATAAATTACTTTGCTATTTTATTTCTAACGAAAACAAGCAATTATCACAGATTTAGAAAAATTCCAGCAAGCATGTAATTTGTTCTAGGCTTTGAGAAATCAATTTATTGGTCATAATAATTTAAGGAAACACATACCTATGGTACTCTAGATGAGGCGACACAACCCTTATCATATACACATCAGGATCCTTCAAGAACACATTAAGAAGTCATATTTTCTTTAGAAAAATTCCAGTTTTTTATGAAAACAACAATTTAAGAGGTAAGGTATTTTCTTTTGTATAAACTCTTTGAAAGAATGTTTCTTTTCACAATAATTAAACAAATATGATTCTCAAACATAATTCTTTGATCATCTTTTGTCTAGAAAAATCACTTTAGCAACTTATACCATCAAAACCCTAATTTTCCCAAAAGCGCCGGCACTAGGGTTTAAAAGGAAAAGAAAGCTTTTCATATTACCTCTTGCTACGACAACCTTGATCACTCTTAGGGAAGACAGAAGATGTTTTCAAGCCTCTGAATCCACCTAAATCTTCAAACTTTCAATCTAAGAATGATGCTCCAATGGTGTGGCTACATGTAGAATTTTCCGTAAGTAATGAAACAATTAATTCTTGAGAGCAAGGGGAGTAAGAATCTTGTATGCTGTGGTAGGAGAGAGAGTGTGATGGCTATAGGAGAGTTTAGGGCTTCAAAAATTTGATTTAGTATGCTTTTACAGATGAATTATGTTAGGTTTAGGACATTAGAAGAAAAAGGAGCAAAACTAAGGGTAAATCCTATTTATTCTAGGTTTTATTTAATAAAAGGATTCTTATAATCATTTAATCACAATCCTAAGTGGTTTTGAACTCAAGGTTGTTGGCCATAAAGAGAAGGAGTGGTGGCACAATGGAGAAAGAAAAGGAATTCTCTAAGCTTTTCCTAAGCATTAAAGGTTTTGGAAATTAATAAATTTGTGATACCCCAATTGTTGGGTATCTTACACATATCATATATGGCGTAGTCGAAAAATAAGAACGAGATACCAACCCAGGATCCGCATATGTGTGGAAAACAAGACATAATGAGAACAAAGGTAACAACTTTTTACCTTTCTTTGATTGTGTGAAGAACAAAATTTTTCTTCTTCAAGTCGAGGCGCGATCCAGCAATCTTCTTGATCAAACACCACGAGAGTTGAACGTCTAACCACTATAATCACAGTGTGTGATTATCTCTAACAGAAATCCACATGGAGGAACACTCAAGAACTAAGATTTCTATGCTAGTAGAAACAACAATGGCGGCTAGGGTTATGATCAATATCAACAAGAGAGAGAAGAAAGAATGTCATGAGTTACCCTAGGGTTTGGAGTTATTTTTTTGTGTCTTACATTCCTCAGAAATTTCATGCATATATCTTCTATAGATTACATCAAAATCTACTGGAAAATTACTCCAATTGAGAATTCTAAAATAGTTAGAATTTCCTAATTGTAATTGGAAACATCAAGTTCTCGCAATTATAATTTGGCCCATAAATTATAACTACTTATAATTTGGCCACAATAACTTCTCTTTCTCACAATTAACCCCACTATGTTATCAAATAACATCTTGAATATATAATCCTCTATTGTGTATGACCTATTAGGTTTTTCAGTCAATTGGTAGCGAATGTGAATTAATCCAAACGTCTTTGAGATTAATAATCCATAATTAATTAGAATTAATCCTATTAATTCTAATCAAGATTGGTTTATTAATTCATCAATTAATAAACCTATATTCCCATATCATGAGCGGTATCTAGCAACATATCATGACCACCCAAGAGTCCAGGAAGTCAAGTGGCTTGACATGAACCCTTTAATAACAAACTACAGTGCAATTAACTCATTTTACCATACAATATCTCATTCGGTTTGGAGTACGGAATTAGTGACAACTCCCTCTAGAATATATATTAATTTTGGCCCGAATAGAATAGTACTTGTACCAGGAACTCACTACTCTAGATGTGTATCAATTGGAATGTTTTCAATACACAATTGCCTTGGCCAAGGATTTCTTAAGTAGTAATTCCTACAAGTGGCCGTGAGATATTCGCCCCTACTATTCGGAGTTGTGAATCCTTTATTGACCATTTCAATTACTTTTGTTTACCTCACAATGTACCCAATATCCATCCCATAGGTGGCCCTCGATCTGGCTCGAGAGATTGGAATAAAAGCACAAAGCTCAGCAAACAAAGTATTTGGAGATCTCAAGTCTAAGGATACTTGCACGTTTGTTATATTGAGATTATATCATTGGCACTAAATAGTTATCCATGTGGTTATCTCATAGCTAGGTCATCCAATGAACTTGTTCCATTAACAAGCATCCATGTGTTAACTTTGAGTATTATAATACTCACGGGGATGAGAATCACCGCCTGATCAAATTAGAAAGTCTAACACATTCCAATCATAACGCATTAATGATGTCCTGTCTCATTAATACTACGACTAGGGACTATTTAAGTACTAACACTATACAGTGTAGTAGGAATCTCATATCATGATCTCTATCATGATTTTCTTAACACAGTGTTGTACTAGGGACTTTATCTAACAGTTATTTTACACAAAAGTAAACAAAAGAAACTGTGAGATAAATAATGTATTTTATTAAAATAAAATGTGCCATATACAATGTACAAGTGATTACCTCTAGGGCATAACACTAACACCAATCCTACATAGGATTGGGATGAGAAGTGTCAATGGTATATAAGAATGGGCCTAAGTAACCATTGCCAACTTGGGATATCTATTTTGGCCAAGCGAGGATGGTAGCCAAGTAGTTGACCGTGGGTGCTGCTAGGCCCATAGTCGCATTCCCAGGTCCGCGGACACAGGGTGTGACATTTGGTATCAGAGCCAAGTTACCAGCCCTCGGTATAGGAACTAAGTGCTACACCATGCGCGGTGGGAGCCACCTCTAGAATCCCATGCCGCTTAGTTGGTCCTGGGTTTGTCCTCTAAAGTATGGGCCCAGCGAAGATGCTTGGGCCTAAAGGAGGAGTGAATGTGATACCTTAATCCCATATGGGATTGGAATGAAAAGTGTGAATGGTATATAAGAATGGGCCTAAGTACCTATTATCAACTTGGGATATCCATTTTGGCCCAACGAGGATGGCGGCCAAGTAGTTGACTGTGGGTGCTGCCAGGCCTATAGTCGCGCTCCTAGATTCATGGGCACAGGGTGTGACAAAATCCTCCAAGATATTTTCCTGATGGTACAAGAATTAGGTTTCTCCTCTTCCCCTCTGTTAAACCCCACCTAAAGCCAAACTTAAAGTAAGGGGGTCGGGATGCATATCATATTATTTTGCATGAATATATATATTTTTGAATGATTTTATGTGCTTTAGAATTATAATTTCTAGGTTAAAAGGTTTAGTTATGCTTATTGAGTAAAAAGGGTAAAATGGTAATTTTGTTTGAGGACAAAATAGGAAGATAGCTTGAAGGTTAAATAAGAAGAATATTTGGGTGAGATAATAAGAATAAGAGTTAGTGTGGTTAAGTGGTTAGAGCTTTGGGAATTAATCTCTAAGGTCATGAGTTCAAATCCCATCACTTAAGTTTTATTCATGATTATCTTAGTTAAGTTTGAATTTTTGTTTTCTTACATTCCATAAAGATAGGAATGTTGTCCAAGGGGAGACATGAAGAGAATGTCTTAATCCTATCATCATATCCTAAAAAAGAATTCTAGAGGAATTCTTGTCCTTTTATTACCTCTAGCTTGTCCTAACATCTTCACAATTTAATTTGTTCAAAATTCATCTTTTAATTCCAGAAAATTATGTGAGGATTTCTTGGCTTTGAAATTCAAAAATTGATCTTGGAAGGTGGAGGATTGACCAAAAATAGGAGAAGAGTTAGGAAAGGCTCCCAAGGGAAATTAATCACCATGGTTGAACCTTCAAACTCATCTTCATAGTGTTCATATTCTTGATGAAGGAAACTTGGAAATTTTCCAATGCCTAACTTTCGAAAAACTCAGCCAACTTTCTTGCTCATTACTGCCAGGAAAATGATCAATTTATATAGATTGAATTCTGAAATTTCAGTGCAAGTTCGGACTGCACAAAAACTGCACAAAAAAAAAAAAAAAAAAAAAATTCTGGGCAGTTTCACTGTCATTCAACCTGGAAACGAAGCTGTTTCCTTTTGTCATCAAACCAGCAAAAGTCCTCTGCTTTTCCTCTAGAAAGAAGGCTGGAAACCAGCCTTAAAAGACCCTCAAACATCTCTTCAAATCCTCTGCAAATTGAGTTGAAGAATTGCAAAAATATTGCACAGAAATTCAGCAAACCATTCGAAGCCTTGAACACCATGAAACCAGAAAATTCCTAGCTTTGTTCACTTAGGCCTAGACCGAAGAAACCACCCTCAAACCTCTATAAAATGAACCTTGTTCAGCCATGAACTGAACACCATTAACCTCTCCACTTACCTTGAACACTTGGACTCCGTAACCACACCTCAAATATCTCCTAAGATCACTCCATTCAAACTACATTTGACCTTCAAAAATTTCCAGCATTTTACTCCTTGAAAACACCCTTGTATTAAGCTATACAACTAGAAATTCCTCTGCCATCAAGCTCTAAATTTTGGCTACCCTTAAAGCCATATCAATCTTCATTCATTTCAGCAAAACAAACCAGTCCAGCCGGCTCCATTGCAGCTTCAAGAAACCTCCATCAATCAACCACCATTAACATATCCTATACCTCAAACCACTCATCAATTCCCTCCATTTGAATTTCAAACAAATCAGATTATCCTCTTCGTCTCTAAGCTAAAAACTGAAACTACTACACTCCCTAAACCATTCGACAAGCATTCTCCCAGATTTCGTGCACATCTTTCTCAAACTCTCTCCATTTTCACCAAGAACACACACTATATCTCTTCAAGCCAAAACCTACTCTAAACACCTCCAATCCCTCTCAAATACTCCATATTACTCCTACATACTCCCTACTATTCATTTCTATTATTTATAATACTAAATCTCAAAAACAAGAATTTGCATTCGGATCAAGGCCAGTTTTTTTTTTTTTTCTTGAAGTCTCAAGAACATCATCAAGGTAACTAAGAACAACTCCTTTGTTCATCTTCTTCCATTTAACCTGCAATATATCATGCTAATGCTCACACACACACACTCTCTCTCTCTCTGCCAAAATGGTTGATCAACAACCATGGCTGTTTTTCTCCTTTCTTGGACAATTCAAGATTCTCAATTGCGTGGACCTTCTTAAGTTTTCATCGAAGTAATCGTCAATCAAGTATTTCTCCTTAATCCTCTTTTTTAATTATGTATTCATGTCTCTTAGATATTGATAGGAAGAATATAATACGAATGGGGGGTTGAGTGTATGCATGTGAATAAAGGGGTTGGGATTAGGACATGAGAATGGTTGTGTATGATCAAGATATATGGATTTTCTTGAGAATCGATGTATGTTCATCATGTCTTAAGAAAATTATGGAAGTTTAAAGCATGTTAGATGTTATGACACCTTTGGTGAATAGGATTTTTATGTTTTTATTTCCATTGATGCCATGATTATGATTGTGTCTAGTAGAAATTTGGCCATGTGATAGTATGTGTAGATTTAAGCCTATGTTCATGAATGGATTACTTTATTGTTTGATATTGAAGAATGTGTTTATGAATCTTGTTTAGCAATAGGAAAATCATGATTATTTTCTTGTTAATCCTAGGTTATTTTTAGTAACAAATTTTATTACCTTAATTAAAATTATTACTATATTTTTTCTCTAAAGATTTCGAAATTCCTAGGAAGTTTTGGAATTAGAATATTATATGAAATATTGATATTTTATTAGTCAAATAAATAATATATTTTATTAAAAATAATATATATATATATGTGTGTGTGTGTGTAATAATAAATAAGATCTTTTATATAAATAATAATAAATAAAATATTAATGACCTTGTAGACCATAGTTTAAACTTTTATCTATATTATTTATATTGAAGTTTATTTGTTATCTATTAATAAAAAATTTAATATGATTCATTTATTATTAATTACTAATTATTTATTATCTATTACATATTAATTAATTTATTATTTATTTATAATAATACTACTTAAAAATTACCATTTATTAATTTTATTTGGGACTTAGTATTATTCAATATTCAAACACTAGTTTATTAATTAATAATAATACTCAAGATTTATTATTTGAACCTATAACTTATTAGTAATTATTTTAGAACCCCTAGTTATTTTAATTTATCAAACTATATCTATTTTATAAAATTCTTTATCATTTAGCCTTAAAGTTTAGGACATTAAGGTCATGATTGTAATTAGTTGAACTAGGAATTATTTATGTAAGCAAGTATAGCTCGAGTATAATCTTATTCCTTGTGTTTACCCCAGGCAGGGTTAGGTTAGCCTTAGAGGATTTTTGAGTTTCGAGTAAGCAAATGATCAGGTAAGCTCCTGCATGGAATTATGTGAAGACAAAAAATTATTGTAGCAAGCCAAATGCAATGTGTATGGACATTCATTTTGTAAAGGCAATTAAGGACTGTTTTCCTTTTTATTTTAGTCAAGCAAATCATTGAAAAATTAAACAAACGGTTTTACACAAAATGCTAAACTTTTTCTAAAACCCAACTTTGACAAGAATTTTAGAAACCCTTAATTGCTATTTCCAAGTAAATCAATGTATGATCAATTTTCTCCCAAGTGGGACAAGCAACATTGAGTACTTAATAAGGGTAGACCACTATGACTAGTCTTTGAAAGGTTAGGGTAAGTCTCTTAGTAGGTGGCCACCTTTGGGGGGTGAGTCATTCTCAGATAGGATGCCAGTTCGGTGGGTCATGCCGGTCCGAGCTAGCAAGTTTCAGCTATGTGGACTGTGTGTTTCTGGAGTGGACAACCAGTAAGTTTGGGTGTAGAGATGGAGGAGAATTTCACCCGGTAGGTCGTACACCTACCCTTGTCTGCATGCACAACGTGTGGCATTCTGAGCGTTATATGGTCATGGGGCTTAACATGTAGTAACCCATGGCTACCTCTTTGAGTGGTTGAATTTATTATGCACATGTATAGTTTGAAAAGTAAAACACCACTCTTTATTTTAACATTTATTTAATGCTTGCCAACACTTTCTTTTATGAAATTTTTACAACTTGCATACATGAACTATTTTTCTTGAAACACTCAAAGCACACACGGACTTACTGAGATTTTTTTCTCACCACCTTTTATGCCATGTTTTCAGAACGATCCTGTTGTGGTGGTCATTAGCTAGATTGTTGCCTATGATTCTGAAGACTCTTTATTATTTCCCTTATGTGATGTTTTGAGATATTGTATCAAACAATTTGTTTTGGATTTGTTCGTGTATTTTTGGGTTGTAATAAGTTTAATTGTAGAGTATTTTTTTTATTTTATTTTATGTAACCTAGTTATAAAGACCACTTGTCCTATGGATGGGGCGACATTCCTGGCCCTATTAGGCCTAGGTACTGCTCCCTAATGGCAGATTCTAAAAGGCTTGGTTTCTTCTTTAAAATATTCACTTAGCTAGAATAAATATTTATAATATGGAAATTCAAATTTTCCTCCTAACATATTAAATATAAAAATAAGAGAGAAGTCTTGCTTGACTAAAATTTAAATACTTCCTAAATTAATACATACACAAATAAATAAAATAAACATATAATAAATATTTAGTAAATATATTGCAAATATAAAAATATAATAATTATATATATAAGCAAATTATAAATAGTTACTCAAAATATTTATTATTATTTTTAATTAATAGATACTTAATAATTAAATACATAAATTCAAAGATAGCTATATATATATATATATATATATATATATATATATTCATATATCTATTTCTTTCCCCAATTAATAGTGTTATGCAAAAATTTTTTATCCATCATTATTTCTAGTAGTGATTTCTCAATCGTCACCCAAGCAGAACAATTTCCCTATAATCATACTCAAATAAATTCATTCATGCCATGACAAATATATTTACATTTAAGAATTCTCATGCCATATGGACAATATATTTCCCCATTGCTAGATGCATTTAGGGTAGGGTGTTACATTCTCCCACTCTTAAGAGAATTTTGCCCCTGAAATTCGTACTATGCTATACCTCAATGTATTTCCACCTCATTCATTCCTCTGCTTCCCAAGTGGCATCGTAGATTCAGTGTTGTTCCCCAAGAACCTTAACCATTGGAATCCTTTTTTTTTTTTTTTTTCAATTTTTATACCCCTTCTCCACTTCCTTCCAAAATCCTGATTGGTTTTCAACGTTACTCAGATTGGGTTTACTTGAAAGGTTCATCATTAATTATATGTTTAGATTAGCGATAGTAGTCTATCCTTATTAAGTACTCAACAATTGTGCGGCTACGAAGTACATTAGCAACAAGTGGTAACCATAAAAAAAAAAAAAAAAAATCAAGCACAACCTAGTAAACCTTGGTTAAATAATTTGGTGCAAAAGTCAAGTGTGTTGATTTGAAATCTTTTGGTTTAAAAAAAAAAAAGTGCGTGAGTTGGAATAGAGTAAGAAAACTGGCCATGTTGAACATTTCATCACAACAACCCATGTTTTCACTGTTACCACAAAACATTTGACAATTTGCAATTGCTATATTTATCAAAGGTTTTAATGCAAGAACTTACTTTGGTATAGCAAACTAATTTCTCAATCTCAATGACTGGATTCTTCTCTTGACTACCTTCCAAGTCTAAAAGTCAAAATAAATAAGTTACCACCTACTCCTAGTACTTTGGGGAATCATATTCCTTTTATAAATAATTCTCGATTCACATACAATAAGCAAATCTTAAAATAAATCCTTGTCCAAACTTTAACTTTATCCCCAAGTGTCAACCCATATAATTATTACATTTATAGAAGTATACAAATTAATAATAGAGAGTTTCTTTTAAAATTATTAAGCTGATCACAATTTCCATCAATTACTATTCTTTGCTAAAAATGTAATACATATGAAAACACCTTGGAATGACCACCATTTTTACAGAGACCTTACTAAACACATAGAGAATAGAATTCAGGTGGCCTTGCACAAAAATCCAATATTAATTACCCTCAAAAATTTATTTTTCGCTACTGTAGTGTTTTGCCCAGAACAGACTAGTGTTGAAGAAAAATCCGTAACATTCAGTTATGATATCATAAAACTCTGAACTTTTACAGTTAATATCAACACGCATAAAGCTATGTTTTCTTTGTTTTGACCTCATTTGGATTTGGACTTTATCGCTCTTAAATAACAGCTTCAATCAGACTATACAGTAAACCGATAAAGTCTATTTTTTCCTTTCCCTATTTTTTCAAAAATTTATTGAGATTAATCCTAGGGTTTTCTTGCATGATATTAAACATAAATAACATCCTAAACATATCTAGTAAACAATATCAAAAGGCCCTATAATAATAAATTACTTTGCTATTTTATTTCGAACCAAAACAAGCAATTATCAATGATTTACAAAAATTCAGCAAGTATGTAATTTATTCTAGGCTTCAAGAAATCAATTTATTGGTCTTAATAACTCAAGGAAACACATCCCTTGGGTACTCTAGATGAGGCAACACAACCTTTAGCATATACACATCAGGATCTTTCAAGAACACATCAAGAAGTCATCTTTTCTTTGGAAACATTTTAGCTTTTTATTAAAACAACAATTTAAGAGGAAAGCTATTTTCTTTTGTATAAACTTTTTGAAAGAATGTTTCCCAAGAATTAAACAAATATGATTCTCAAACACAATTGTTTGATCATCTTTTGTCTAAACAAATCACTTTGGCAACTTCTACCACACGAACCCTAATTTTTTCAAAATCATCGGCACTAGGGTTTAAAATGAAAAGAAAGGCTTTTGACATTATGTCTTGCTACAACAACCTTGATCACTCTCAAGGAAGAAAGAAGATGCTTTTAAGACTCTGAAGCCACTTAAATCTTCAAGCTTTCAATCCAAGAATGATGCTCCAAGGGTATGGCTACGTGCAGAATTTTCCATAAGCAAGGAAACAATTAATTCTTGAGAGCAAGGGGAGGAAGAATATTGTGCGCTATGGAGGGAGAGAGTGTGTGATAGGGGCTAAATTAGTCATATTTTTCCTAGTTATTTGAGGTTATTTTGTGATACATTTTGTACAATAACTAGTCATATTCCTTCCTATTTGATATTTTCTTTATAAAAATACTTTTCTATAATTTTATATAAAAATAAGGAAAAATTAGAGCTAATGGTGTGATTTTCCAGAATAGAACCGGCGCCCGCCTGAGAAGGACAGCCGGCACTGGTTTTCTACTGGATGGACAAAAGAAATTGAAGAAACAGCGGAGAATTGCAATTGATGTTGGAAAGGAAAAGGCATCGGCTTCATGGCTCACTTGAGCTGACAGCAAGATAGAAATTACAGCAGCAGCAAAACAAAAGAAAGAAGTGAATTCAGTGGGCCAAAAGAAGAGTCAACAAAAGTGGCTAAACTAAAGGACAAAAGCTGAATCAATTCGGTGGATGAGAAAGCAAAAGCAAGAGGAGAAAATGGAATTTTGGTTCAGGGCTGCAAGCAAGCCAACGGATAGCAAGAAGAAAGCCGACAACGACAGCAACAATTGATCAAAGTAGAATTTCGGTGGGGCCAAGGCAGATTTGGAAGTCAACAATTGCGGATAGAATGAACAAGAAATAGCTTGGTTTGCAATCAGCAAGGAAGACTATCGGTGGATGGTATGCGGCTCAATTGAGCCGAGGCAACAAAGGAAAGGGACAGCAAAAGAAAACAGCTTCGATGGCTTCAAGTGAAATTTTGCATGGCTGAAATTGAAGCCAATCCCAGGCAATCACAATTTAACATCAATTGGAGGATTCAGCACAAAATAACAAGAATCACATTGAAGTCTAAATCCAGTTTTCCAATTCAAAAAGTCAATGGCAGTTCCTTAGTGGGTTTTTATTTAGCTTTTCTTAGCTTTTTATTTTAGCTTTTATTAATCCTTTTTGGTTTTTGATTTCTTTAGGTAATTACTTCTTCTTTATTTAGGATTCTTTTAGGACCTTTGTAAGCCTATAAATAAAGGCCAATTTACCCTAGAAAAATGGGGTGCACAATGTAGGGACTTAGATTTATTTTAGAGTGCATCACCGATATTTTCCGGAAATTAATAATTCGAGAAGGGTTGTACAAGAGGGTCTTTAAAGGAGGAAAAAGAAGGCTTGTCTATGAATATCTATTTCTTTTCTTTGTTTTCTTTTTCTTGACAATGATATGTTAATTGTTTTATTGTAATTCAACATTGTTTAGATATTCATAATATTTAGAGTTGTTTGATCTTTTGATTAATTGGTTATTATTCTTAGTATTCAATTACTTGTGCTTATTACGAGATTAGTTAGTTGGTTCTATCCATTGACTTGTTGGACCAAAGGGGGTTGATAGTAGTTTCAAGTTATTAATTTCATATTCTGTTGGCTATTGACTTGCTGGACCAAAAGGGGTTGATTGCTTAGAACTAGTAATTGTAGGTTAATTGATGTCTTCCGAGACCAAGGGTTCATTCATTAATTTCATGCTTTGAATTTTTCGAGACCAAGGGAATTTAATTAAGGATTGTGTTTAATGCATCTTTTGGATGAATTAGTTGAGATGGACCAATTGATTCTAATTTATCTAGAAGATAGTGATTTCATGGATTGACCATCGAAGTGAGTCTACTTTAATCCTTTATGATGCCAAGGGAATAATTAGTTATGATAAAGGTTGGGTATTTTAAGATCATGTTTGTCTAAACAATGGTTGGAATTGTATACTTCTCCATCCTTGACATGTATATATTTTTATTTTGATTTATTTTTCACTTTATCGAGTCAGTTAAACAATGAAAGAAAGGTGATTAATGTCTACTTATTCCTTGAGGATTGACACTCGTTTGAACCCTATGCTCAGTTAATGATGAGTACACTTGCTCATATGTATGATTTGGGTTGAACGTTTTAATTTAACTGATTGGGAATGTGCTTAGTTTGTGTATGATTTTTATACCCAAGTTCGGACACATCAAGTTTTGGGTGCCGTTGCCGGGAAACAATAGCATGAAAGCTTGGATTTTGTTGATTTAACCATGTGAATATGTATATATGTTCCTTGTATGAAGAAGTACCATATTTTGTTGTGTGTATAATTGTATTTTACTTTCACTATATATTGTAAATATGTAAATAGGTAGATACATGTTAATAGTACCTAATTTATCTTTGTACATTTGTATAAATTGTATACTTAGTTATTTAATTTTACTAGCCCAATGTTAATGTGGAATATGTGCAATAATGATATTTTAAATTTTTTGATTTTTCCATCTATAATTTTGAATCAATACTAACCCTTTTTATTTTCAGGTTTAGACTTTAGCTAACACGATATTGGAGACGAACTATTTTCTTAGTTGTTTCTTTATTTACAATTTTTAATTTAGTTTACTTTAGGAATTCTTATTTTAAATGTATTGTGGTCATGCATTCAATTAGGATAGTTTTAGCAAAAAATAAAATAAAATAAAATAAAATAAATCGAAGGCCGGACAGAATGCAACTGACGCCGACTTGGGCCTGGAACTGGTGCCAGCTCCATTCTAGAAGGCTATTCAATATATATATATATATATTAATTTTTTATTTTTTATTTTTTTTAATTTTTCGTTTGTTCCCTTACCCTATGTCTTTGCTTCCCAAATTTTTCTTATTTTGTCTTTTTCGTCTTGTTGTCTTTTTCTTTGATTTTCTTGTTTGTTTTTCTTATTTTTTTTTGTTCTTCTATTTTTCTTTCTTATTTTATTTTTATTTTTTCTTATTCCCCCAGAATGATACTTTTATCCCTTCTCTTCATCTTCGTTTCCCCCTTCTTCTTCTTCTTCAAATATCTTCTTCTTCTAATTATCCCCCATAGATTAAAAATTTTTAAAACTTCTACATTGGGGAATACATTGGTGAAAAAACTCTCTTCGTGTTAAGCTCAATTTTATCCTCTTGAAATTCTTGGCATTGTGTATATGTATTTTTAAGGAAAAATTTACTGGACATGGATATATCTTTGTTGAGTTTATTTGATGATAGAAGAATGTATATAATGAATTGTACGTCTTAAGATTGCTTTTAAACATTAGCTATGCATTTTTTTTTAAGTTGTTGCACATATGGAAATCTTGGCCTCCTTGTGTTATTTTGTTGATTAAAGATTGGTTGACATTATACTTATGCTATCTACGTTGGATATTATTCTTATTTTTCTTGAGTATAAAAAATATGGAAAGGTCTTCACTGGAAAGAGGACCAATTGCAAAGTGGATTTGGATGAGACGAAGAGGATATTGTGAGCCCTTTGGAGGTTATGGTGGTCTATATGGTGGTGCTATTGGATAATTTGGAAAAAAGGAGGACTCTACTTCAAGGAGGACTTAAAGGCTTTGACTTTATATTTTTCTTTTCCCTTGATTTGTATTTTTGTTTTAATTACTCTTTATGCTTTTACTTGTGTGTTCATCTTTCTATTTGTAGGTTGATTTCACTGGAACAATTCTTTCAACTTCTTGAAGCATGAACTTCTCATATCTTGGAGCTAATCTACACTTGGGGAGTATTGCTTAAACTTTCTACCCCTTTTTTAATTTTGGTCCCATTGGAGATGCTTTATTGTGTTTATTATTGGCCCATAAGGACATGGTCCAGTTTAAGTGTGGGGGAGTAGTTTGATGATATTCTTGGTCCAAGTTTTTATCAATTATCTTGATGTTTTCTTATTGGTGAGTTACTTTGGATATTGAAATTCGGATTTTTCAAGGAGCTAATCTGCCTTGGGGAGTATTATTTTCTTTTTCCCTCTTTACATTCTTGGTCCCATGGTTATGCTTTAGTGTGCTATTTTAGGCCACTAAGGACAATGTCCAATTTAAGTGTAGGGGAGAGATTTAACATTTTCTCAAGTGCATCTTTGTGATTTTCAATGGATTTCCAATTATATATGTTTGAGGGATTTTCAATACTGATTTTTGAAATTTTTTCTAAGAAAAAAAAAGATTTGGAGCTAAATTGAGTTTATGTGTTTATAATGAAGATATGATTTCCTTTTTAACTTTGGATATGAATTTGTCATTCAGTATGGTAGGATTTTATTAAAAAGGTAAACTTGTGTATTAAGTTAGATTTTGCTAAGTCTTGAAAATTTAAGTTAACATTGGTTATATTTGGTATTTGAGTTTTATTTTATTCTTTGAGTTGAATATGGATGATGTGATGAAATATGGGAAGAGTTGTTGATTAATTCTTGTATTATGGATTTAGAATTTGCTTAACTTTGAGTTTTGAATAAGGAATGTGAGTTGAAAGAGTATATGAAAAAAAATTTTGAGTGAAAAAATATGAGATGAAAAAAATTGAGTTGAAAAAAGAAAAAATGTCATTATTAATGATTTTTGAAGACCTTTTGCTGAAAAAGGGGTCAATATGGGGAGAAGTAGCAAGTGTATTCGGTGCACTTTCTTGAGGCTATCCCGAAGGCAGAAAGGCAAGAAAAAGAAAAGAGAAAAAATTGTTGGAAAATTATTAGAGAAAAAATGATGAGTGATGATTGTAAAGGGGGCCAATATGGTGTATGAAGAGAAATCCATGCACTTGAGGCTATTAATTCCCAAAGTCATAGGAAAAAAGAAGAGTGGAGTGTTTTCCTTATTTCACTAACTCGAGTTTGGTAAATTTGAGTTTATAATGCTTGAATTGGTTAAATGACTTAACTTGTTGATTTACGTTATCTATGTTTTTACCTGAGGAGTGGAATAATTTTCATGTACTAGATATAAACTTGTTTAACTTAACTTTGATAGCCCTGGGATTATTTGATTTAATGTATAAGTTTCCAAAGGTTTTTAAAGGGTGAATGAATGACAATTTTGTGTCTAAGGTTGGAAAGAAATTATGACTTTGTTATGGATGAATATGAAAAGAAATAAATTATTTTGAGTGCTGTGGTTAAGTATTTACTTGAGGACAAGTAAAGATTCAAGTGTGGGGGAATTGATAAGGGCTAAATTAGTCATATTTTTCTTAGTTATTTGAGATTATTTTGTGATACATTTTGTACAATAACTAGTCATATTCCTTCCTATTTGATATTTCCCTTATAAAATACTTTTCTGTAATTATAAGGGAAAATTAGAGCTAATGGTGTGATTTTCCAGAACAGAACCGACGCTAGCCCGAGAAGGACAGCTGGCGCCGGTTATCTACTGGATGGACAAAATAAATTGAAGAAACAAAGGAGAATTGTAATTGATGTTGGAAAGGAAAAGGATTTGGCTTCATGGCTCATTTGAGTCGACAGCAAGACAGAAATTACAGCAGCAGCAAAATAAAAGAAAGAAGTGAATTCGGTGGGCCAAAAGAAGAGTCAACAAAAGTGGCTAAACTAAAGGACAAAATTTGAATCAATTCGGTGGATGACAAAGCAAAAGCAAGAGGAGAAAATGGAATTTCGGTTCAGGGCTCCAAGCAAGCCCACGGATAGCAAGAAGAAAGCCGACAACGATAGCAACAATTGATCAAAGTAGAATTTCGGTGGGGCCAAGGCAGATTTGGAAGTCAAAAATTGCGGACAGAAGGAACAAGAAACAGCTCGGTTTGCAATCAGCAAGGAAGACTATCGGTGGATGGTATGCGGCTCAATTGAGCTAAGGTAAAGAAGGTGGCTCAATTGAGCCGAGGCAACAAAGGAAAGGGACAGCAAAAGAAAACAGCTTCAATGGCTTCAAGAAAAATTTTGCATAGCTGAAATTGAAGCCAATCTTAG
Organism: Voacanga thouarsii; assembly: GCA_026120185.1. Lineage (NCBI taxonomy): Eukaryota > Viridiplantae > Streptophyta > Magnoliopsida > Gentianales > Apocynaceae > Voacanga > Voacanga thouarsii. Next base: position 1,544,366 of record JANUWF010002207.1, read on the forward strand.
GTAATCACAATTTAACATGAATTGGAGGATTCAGCACAAAACGACAAGAATCACATTGAAGTCCAAATCTAATTTTCCAATTCAAAAAGTCAATGGCGGTTCCTTAGTGGGTTTTTATTTAGCTTTTCTTAGGTTTTTATTTTAGCTTTTATTAATCCTTTTTGGCTTTTGATTTCTTTAGGTAATTACTTCTTCTTTATTTAGGATTCTTTTAGGAACTTTGTAAGCCTATAAATAAAGGCCAATTTACCCTAGAAAAAAGGGGTGCATTGTAACACCCCGGAAAACCTAGGCCCGCCAGGGCCGGGGATGTCGCCCCGTCCAAAGGACAAGGAGTCTTTATAACTAGGTCACAAAAAAAAATTGCTGAAATGAATAATACTCAAGCTAAAAGAATCGATTACAACCCAAAAATACTTCAAAAGTACATCTATGAAATTCCAAAACAAAAACCATAATGAAAATCATCCACACTCGTCTCCCAAAGCAGTACATAAAAAAAAAAAAAACACATTCTCTTCCAAGGTAGCTACTCACCCACAACAGGATCAACCTGAAATCATGATAAAAAGTGGTGAGACAGAAATCTCAGTAAGTCCGTGTGTGCTTTGGGTGTTTAGCAGAAACAGTTCGTGGATGCAAAGTGTGAAATCTTTATAAGAGAAACATTGGCAAGCAATAAACATCAGTTAAAAGCAAGAGTGGCGTTTTGGCTCTTCTAGCCATACATAAGTAATAAAATCAACTACTCGAAAGAAAGGGATATGGGTTACCACACTTTGGGCCCCATAACCGGTCAGAATGCCTAACACGTTGTGCAGACTGACAAAAGTAGGTGATCGGCCTACTGGGTAAGATACTCCCCCTTCTCTATACCCAAACAACCACCGGGTGTCCATTCTGGCGAAAACACAGTCACTTGATTGAAACAAAATAAACTGCTAGCTCGGACCAGCACGACTCACTAGAACTAGCATCTCATCCGGGAAGGACTCACCCCTCAGAGGTGGCCACCTACTGAGAGACTCACCCTAACCCTTTAAAGACTAGTCCTAATAGTCCACCCTTATTGAGTACTCAATGACATTCTCCACTTGGGATAAAATGAACAAAGCATTGTTCTTCATGAAAATAACAATTTGAGGGTTTCCAAAGCTTTGCGAGAAATTAGTTTTAGAAAGAGTTTCGAGTTTGGAGAAATCTGCTCATTAACTTTGGAATAATTCCAGCGTTGGAAACAAAGATGAATTCAACCCTCAATTGCCTTCAAATAAACGAGTGTCCATACACTCCATATTTAGCTTGCCATAAGAAAACATTTCACGTCGACAGGTTTTATGCAGGAGCTTACCTGATTCTTGCTCACAATAACAAGGTCTCGGACAGATGACCTAACCCCACATGGGCAAATACAAATCTTAATCAGATTCAAGCCACAATCCACTTCCTCAATTTTAAATCAACTCAATTCACTACTACCATGATCCTAGTGTCCCAAGCTTTAAGGCAAAACAATAATTGAATAGGTTTATAAGCTCAGTTTAATTTGTTATTTAAAATAATTAATGGATTAGGAAATAAATTCTAATAAGTTGAAAGTTTAAATCTTGTTAAGGAAAATTTAGAGTTTATTTGATCAAGAGCCATAGGTGGTACTAGGTAAAATAGTGATTTAATGGTAGCTTAGTTGTTAGAAAGTATTTGAGAGCTAAAACTAGTTAAGATTAAATTTAATAAGTCTTCATTGGAAAATAATAAGTAAATCCTTAAGGGTTTTGATCTAGTAAATATTTTATTAAGCATGAATCTTTTTCATAAGGCTTTAATTAATTCGCTTTATTTTAGATAATATTTATTTATTTTATTTTCTAGAAAAATCATTATTTATTTGAGTAAAATATCATTTACATATATTATAATTCCAAATCTACCCTTCCTACGGTTTCCGAAATTCTTTAGCAAAAATTATTAGTAAATATTTTATTCATGAAATAAAATTTGCTTAGGGACAACTAGATCATGATCAAGATTATATGGTCAACCATAATCAATAACATACTCAATCCTTCAATTCATCAAATCATCCAAGTCTTGCACATATGCATAGATCTAAATTTATTATTACATGATTTAACCTCTACTAGCATAAACATGATCATGGCTTCAAAATCTAATCATGCATATAAATCCTATTCACCCATGGTGACATAATTTCTAGCATGCTTCATCACAAATACTACCTATGACATGCATCAAATATCAACTCATCATTAAATCCACAAATATAATCCTTCCATGCATAAATCCCATCTCCATCTCAATCATACATATACTCATGCTTCAATCAATAACATCACATACACAACCCCATCACCATTCATCAATCTAGAGACATGATTCTAAATTTTAAAAAGAGGATTGAAGGTACTTACTTGATTGATGAATGACTTGAAGGAGTTTAGAGAAGATCTCAACTCCTAGATGGCTAATCTTGTTCAAGAAGGGTGGCGAAAGCATGGTCATGGAACAAGAGTCCATTCGGCCAAGGGAGGAATTTCGGTCCATGAGAGAGAGAGAGAGAAGTCATTAGTGTGATTATTCATATAGGTTTTCATTAGAGATTAAGTTTGAAGAGGATGAAGTTGTTAGAATAAGTTTACCTTGAAGATGTTCTTGTCCAGAAATTTTTGCTTTGATCCGAAGTAGCAAGATGTTTGGAGGAGTTTGATGTTAATATTGGTGTTGATGGATTCACAGCAATAAGTAGACTAAATCTAGAGATTTTCGTGAGGGTTTGAGGTGGTTTGGAGGGTTATTAGGTGTAGAGAAGAAGTAGGTGTTCTTGGTGTAGTGTGTGTGTGTTCTTGTTGCTTGAAGAAAATCGAGAGAGAGAGGGAGAGTTTGTGCAGCTGCCGATTTTTCTGAGGGAATAGGTCTGGCCGAATTCTAGTAGGGTTTAGGGAGTTGATTCTCTGATTTCGAAGGGAAAAGGAAAGTTTAGTTGTTACAATCCTTGAAGAATATTGTTAGGAAGTGAATTTGGAAAGTAGATATCCTAAGAATATCTTGATTTTTCTGGACAGCTTTGAAGTCTGCCATGGCTGATTGTTTGGACAGAATTTTGTGGGATTAATGCTGACTTATGGAGGCTTATGGTGGCTGAAAGTAGGGTGTACAATGATGAAGAAGAAGTCTGGTCCATTGAGCAAAATATTATGGAAGGTTGCTAAATAAGATGACCGAAATTTTGGAAACCAATCAAGCTTAATTGCAGGGATTTTGTAGAGAGATTTTCGGACAGCCATTGATGGAATTTCGTGCAGAAGTTTAAGGGGCCCAATGTAGCTCTATTGGGGGAGGTTTAAGGAAGGTTTTTGCAGAAGTAGCTTGGTGTTTCAGTTGGAAGAAGAAGAGAAAACGAGCTGGACAAAAATCTGCACAGGAATTTTTGCTGAACAGAATTTTCCTGGAAGAATTTTCGTCTGCCATTTCCAGCAGGTTTGCAGCGAGGTTTGAAGGGGATTTCAGGGGTATTCAAGGCTGGTTTCCAGCCTTCTTTATGGAGGAAAAATATGGCTATGGTGCTGCACAAAATTTGGGAGAAAACAGCTTGGTTTTGAGTTCTCAAAATCGATTTTCGTACAGGAATTTTTCCTGTTTTGCTCTAACTTGTGCAATCCGAATTTGGGCAAGAAACTTTCAGGTTTCAACTGATCCTGAAGACCATTTTTATGGTAGCATTTGGGAGGAAATCTGAGCTAGAATTTTCGACCTTTTGAAGGCACAACAAGCTGGAAAATTTCAGCTCATTTCATGAAGATAAATGAACTAAGTTTGAGGAAAAATTTCAGCAAGCTTTCAAGAGTGATTTTCCTCTTGAATTTTCCCACAAATCATTTACATTTTCCAAACCATGAGAAGCCTTTTACTAGGACGTTTTGATTCTAAAGGACCTTAGTCCTCTACTGAATATTCTAGAAAGGAAAAGGATAGAACACCTTGCTCAAGCTAAGGAGTTGGAATTTAAGAAAAGTTAAAGATCAAGGGAGAATGAATTCCCTTTTGGCATTTCGCGAAGAACAAAAGAGTGAAGTGAGAATTCTCCTAACATGTCTCTCCTAGGACATCATCACCACATTGATCTAGGCTCTCATGGCCGAAACCATCCATTTCCAAGCAAAATAAAATTTACTCAAGCTAAAGCTTCTATGATGGACTTTGAACCTTAGACCTCAAGAATTAATTCCAAGGCTCTAACCACTAAATCACAACAACTCTTGTTGCTGTTTCTACTAGAAAAATTATTTCCTATTCAATCCACAAGCTATCTCCTTATTTTCACCTCGGGCAAAAATTACCATTTTGCCCCTCTCACACATCACTCACTAACAAGACTTCAAGATAATAAAAATCAAATTTAAAGCACATAGAAATCATATGAAAACATATTTGATCATGAAATAAAGCATGATATGCATCCCAACCCCCCTTACTCTAAGGTTGGTCTTGACTGGGGTTTCACATGCACAATGTAGGGACTTGATTTATTTTAGAGTGTATCACCAATATTTTTCGGAAATAAATAGTCCAAGAAGGGTTGTACAAGAGGGTCTTCATAGGAGGAAAAAGAAGGCTTGTCTATGAATATCTATTTCTTTCCTTTGTTTTCTTCTTCTTGACAATGATATGTTAATTATTTTATTGTAATTCAACATTATTTAGATATTCATGATATTTAGAGTTGTTTGATCTTTTGATTAATTGGTTATTATTCTTGGTATTCAATCACTTGTGTTTATTACGAGATTAGTTGGTTGGTTCTATCCATTGACTTGCTGGACCAAAGGGGGTTGATTACTTAGAACTAGTAATTGAAGGTTAATTGATGTCTTCTGAAACCAAGGGTTCATTGATTAATTTCATACTTTGAATTTTCCAAGACCAAGGGAACTTAATTAAAGATTGTGTTTAATGCATTTTTTGGATGAATTAGTTGAGACGGACCAAGTGATTCTAATTTATCTCGAAGATAGTGATTTCAGGGATTGACCATCGAAGTGAGTCTACTTTAATCCTTCATGATGCCAAGGGAATAATTAGTTATGATAAAGGTTGGGTACTTTAAGATCATGTTTGTCTAAATAATGGTTGGAATTACATACTTTTCCATCCTTGACATGTATATATTTTTATTTTGATTTTTATTTAATTTTCACTTTATCGTGTCGGTTAAACAATGAAAGAAAGGTGATTAATGTCTACTTGTTCCTTGAGGATCAACACTCGTTTGAGACGCGTGCTCATATGTGTGATTTGGGTTGAACGTTTTAATTTAACTTGATTGGGAATGTGCTTAGTTTGTGTATGATTTTTATACCCAAGTCTGGACACATCAGTGTGTGACGGCTATAGGAGAGTTTAGGGCTTCAAAAATCTAATTTAGCAGGCTTTTATAGATAAGTTATGTTAAGTTTAGGACATTAGAAGAAAAAGGAGAAAAATTATGGATAGATCCTATTTACCCTAGGTTTTATTTAATAAAAGGTTTCTTATAATCATTTAATCACAGTCCTAAGGGGATATGAACTCAAGGTGGCCGGCCATAAAGAGAAGAAGTGGTGGCAGAATGGAGAAGGAAAAGGAAAGAATTTTCTCCAAGCTTTTCCTAAGCATTAAAGGTTTTGGAAATTAATAAATCCTCCAAGATATTTTCCTAATGGTACAAGAATTAGGTTTCTCCTCTTCCCCTCTCCCTAATAGTGCATGAGGCTTCTAGAAGGCTAGGTTTCTTCTTTAAAATATTCTCTTAGCTAGAATAAATATTTAAAATATGGAAATTCAAAATTTCCTCCTAACATATTAAAAATAATAATAAGAGAGAAGTCTTGCTAGACTAAAATTTGAATACTTCCTAAATTAATACGTACACAAATAAATAAAATAAACCTATATTAAATAGTTAGTAAATATATTGCAAATATACAAATATATAATAATTATGTAAATATGTAAAAATATATATAAGCCAATAAAAATAGTTACTTAAATTATTTATTGTTATTATTTTTAATTAATAGATACTCAATAATTAAATACACAAATTTAGAGTTAGCTACATATATATATATATATATATATATATATATTTGTGTGTGTGTGTGTATTCATATATCTATTTCTTTCACCAATTAATAGTGTTATGTAAAAATATTCTATCCATCATTATTTTAAGTAGTGATTTTTCAATCTTCACCCAAGCACATCAATTCCCCTATAATCACACTCAAATAAATTCATTCATACCATGCGAAATATATTTACATGCAAGAATGCTCATACTATATAGACAATAAATTTCCCCATTGCTAGATGCATTTAGGGTGGGGTGTTACATTTATTGGTGTTGCGTTAGTGTTGCTCGCATGTCTGCCTAGTTAGTTTTCATCTAGTTCATGTCCATTTTGAGTTGTGCTAATTGTGTTCTTATTTTAGCTTAAAACTTCGTAGTTGCTATTAGTCTCCATGTATTTGGTCCTGGAACATGGGGAATCTCTACTAGTTGTGGTTCATGTTATGTCGTATCCTCTGGTAGCAACCACTTTTGTTCCTCCTCATTGTGCTAATAACCCATATGGTCTAAAGTTTGTTCAGAAATAACATTATTAGGTTTTGTAGAAACTGCTACCTTTCCAATGAAATCCATTCCAAAATGTCAGAGAACCTATATAATCACTAAAGGCAAAACAAAAGCTTTGGAGGAGTGGCTTGAAGCCACAACCTCCCGCATAGAGGAAAGAAGAATAGATGCTAATGGGATGTAGAGTGAATGAAGCATTTTATGGGTACAATAGACATCAATAACTTGAACTTTATTAATAGTGATAGCTGGGGGACAAATAATGAATCCCAACAAGTAAACAATCAAGTGCAATTGTGGTTCCAAAACATTTATGTAAAGGACTATTGAGATGCTTGCTCATCTATAATCCAAAAGTAATTCTATCTTAACAACATCAAAATCCCATGAATCATTAGATGAAATCTCCTTATTGTAACTGTCAACTACAACTTAATTACCACTATCTTGAATTCCTAAGATCTAAGCAGATATAGTCCTAGTAAGGTGAATAGGGATCCCTTTAACAGTTGTGTCAATATTAGAGAAGGTATATTATTTCTTATCACACATGTTCGCATAAAATTTCCACACTAAATCAGGATAATATGATCCTTCTAATCTCATGATATTTCTTCGCCCAATTTTATGAAACATGGCAATTTTCTCCACAAAAATCTTATTTGTTATCCTCTAGTTAAACTATTTAACGCATTTATCATCCACAAAATTTCTAGAATTTAAAGGAGGATTAGCTCTAGAGAAAGAAGCTTCTCTTATCCTTCTCTTAGGGGGCAATTTCTCACTTTTGACTTCTAGACATGGCTTCTAGAAAATTTCACAAAATGTAGAAATGCAAAATGAAAATAAAAGTAAAAATAAAAAAAATAAAGAGTTGAAAAATTCAAAAACTGAAAAACAAGAATTTTGTACCTAACAAAACTAAAAAGTTTGATACCACAATTTCACAACTCTTTAAAATCTAAACACACAAATCCCTTCCACCAATTTCAATGATGCAACAAATCACCACAACAATATTTCAACACCCACAATATTATAACTCAACACTAATAATTCCAAATATCATCATAAAGTTAAAAAAATTTTCCACTTCACAAATGAGTACCAAAATGACAAAAAATAGTCAAAGCATATTAAACTAATATTTAGCACAAATGATTTAAGAAAATAGAAAATTAGAGGTAAGAAGTCACCAACGTCTTGAAAATTTTGTTGTGATTGAATGAACTCCCTTATTCAAATCCAAGCTTGTTTCTTGAAGAACACTTGCTTTCTCAACCTTTGATGCCTACAAATGATTTAAAAAGATGCTAAATATGGGATTTTTTAGCTTGTAGGGGTGAAGAAATTGTTGAAGAGATTAAAGAAATGGAGTGAAAATTGAAGAAACTATGAGTTGTGAAAGAAGAAAAATGGTTAGAGCTTATGAGATTCATTGGAAAATGGTGACATTTGAACAAAAGTGAGGGTAGGTCTTGGAGAGGTGAAGACGATGCATAAGGGAAATGAAAAGGGAGAAGACAGTGCAAAAAAAAAAAAAAAAAAGGAGAAAAAATTGTGGGACAAAGAGAGCAGAGTTGTTTATTTGTTGCTGCTACACCATTGGCCAGCCTAGCCATGGGTGAACTAGGCACCCTAGTCCACTTGCAGCATTTGCTGGTCTGTTCTTGGGTGGCTAGGTCCTTGGTCAAATTTTTTTCTCTAGTTTTTATATAAAAATAAGCAAAAATATAGAAAATAAAGGTTAATTTTATCTATCTTAAGAAATAAGAAATAATAAACAAACTAAAAATTAAAATAAAATCTAACAAAAGATAAAGGGAAAACAAAACTAAATTTGTCCATTTATTCATAAAAGAAGATAAAAGCCTTCAACCCCAAGCTCAGGGGAGCGATAGTAAGCCTTTGTGTTGCTTGGTAAGGTACCCGCTTGCCTATTTGAGATAAGTTTAGCTTGCTACCCTATTTGATTCTCAAGGTTATAAATGCTCAATTCATGGTTCCTCATGGATGCTTCAACTCCTTGGAAGTATGTATCCATAGATGAGACATGGATAGCCACAAGATCTTCCAAGGATGGCTTTGGTGGCTGTGGTGGTTGAGGTGGTTGTTGTGCACGATAAGGCAATGGGACTTGAGGTCTTGGATTTGAAAATCCTTGAGGTGGAGAAGGAAGTCTTACTTGGCTTTGATTATTCAAAGAAAAATTCAGATAATTCTTTCGTCTGGCGTTGTGAGTGTCTCCATGGGGGTTAATCATTTGACACGTATTCCTTACAAAATCCACTTGCTCAATAGCTTGATCATTGGGTGATCTCATGCTTTAGTATTCATGATTTGGATGGCTTCAATCACAAAATTGCAACATATTACTTGAGCTTGGGACGGCATACTCATCTTCTCAATCTTCTTGATAAGAGCCTCAATCTTAGCTTCTAAAGATGCTACGGCATTTACTTGATGAATACCTTGAGTTCTAGCCTTAGCCTAGGATTCCCCTGAGAATAGTTGTTCATGACAATATTTTCAATCAATTCCTGAAGCTTCTCTAGAGTTTTACTACCTATGGTATCATTCGATGAAGCATCTATCAATTGCTTGGCACTAATATTCATTTCATTGTAAAAAGTTGGCATTTGTAAGCCTAAGCCTAAGCCTAAGCCATGATGGAGACATTTTCTAAGCAATTCCTGTCACTTTTCCCAACAGTCATAGAGGCACTTGAACTCCTATTGCATAAAAAAAGATGTCATTTCTAAGTCGAGCATTTCTAGTTAAATGGAAGTATTTACCAAGAAAATTTTTAGTTAAACCCTCCTAAGTTGTGATAGAGCCTGGTGGAAGAGATTTCAACCATGATTTAGCACAATCACCAAGAGAAGAGGGGAAAAGCCTTAGGTAAATAGCATCATCAGAAACTCCATTCACTTAAAAGTGTCACAAATTTCTAAGAAGTTGGTAATGTTAGCAATAGGGTCCTAATCTGGAAGTCCATCAAATTCAGCCATTTGTTGTATCATTTGAATGATATTTGGTTTGATTTCAAAGTTATTTGCTTCCACACAAGGCCTAGTGATACTTGAATTAACTCCTAAAAATGAAGGCCCAGCATATCTACTATGGTCCTTCTTCCATTGCCATGATGACCATTGTGATTACCACCATTGTTATTCCCATCCATCTCTTTTATAGCTTAACTTAACTTATCCACTTAATCAAGAATTTCCACAGCCCTTTGTTTTCTTTCCGTACACAATCAACGAAAAGTTCATTCAATTTCACTATCTTGCTCTAGCACTTCTCCAAAACTACTTCTAGTTTTGAACATTTGAATTTCCTACAAAACAAAATCAAAACAACTCAAACACTATAAACTTAAAATAACTCAAAACAAAATGGCAAATTATGCTAAGAAAAAAAAAATATAAACTCAATCACAAAATAATATAATAAAAGAATGCCAACTATTTAAGTATACAACTGTAAATTTGTCTAAATCACTGATAGGACCTAAATGTACCTACATTTTCCTAACAATTTGAGGTGATTTTGTGATGTAATAGCTAGTCAATTCTCGTACATTGATATTTTTACCTATTTTTTCTTTAATTGTATGCTGAAATTGAAGGATTTGGAGCTGAATTGTACAATTCTAGACCTGACTCTGTGCCTATTCAAGAAGACAGAACCGGCCTTGGCTCAGTTCTAGAAAAATAATGCAAAATAAAGGAAAATTTGGGGAATTCCAGAGCTGACCCAGTGCCGGCCTAGAGAGGTTGACTTGGCGCCAGCCCAATTCGGGTTCTGAGGCGGTTTGAAGTCTGAATTTGAGTAGAATTACAAGTTTTTGAAGAAGTCTTTTAGTATCCAATTTGTGCACGGCCCAGAACTTCCAGGGAACAATTTTAGCAACCTAGGAAGCTATAAATACGAGAAAAAATACAAGCAAGAAAGGGAGGATTCCAAGGATCAAAGCTAGAAATAATACACTCAAGAAAGAATTTAGCAAGAGGAGTATTTATTCAAGAGAGTTTTCAAGGGAGGAAGAAGGGGGCTTATCTATGAATTCTTTCTTAAACCTTTATTTTCTTTTTCTTGTACAATGATGAGATAAATGTTTTTTATTGTAGTTGGATGTTATTTTTGTATTCATGATGTTGAACTAATTTAGTTCTTTAATTAATTGATTATTATTCTTGGTATTTGATTACTCATTTTTACTGATGAATTAATGAAATTTGATCTTTCTTCTAATTAACTTGGGAACGAGGTTAGGAGTTGGTTTGGATTCATTGATTTTATATATGTTGTTGCTTAGCGGACTTGGGAAAGAAATCTAAGTGTAAAAGAATATAAGTAATCAAAGATTAGTTGATTTTGCCTAGAGTATAGGGTCATTGATTAATTTCATATTTTATGTTGTCTAGAATATAGGGATATTGATTGAGGAATAAGTTTCATGCATCTTTTTGTTTGCTTTAGTGAGAATGGAAAATATACTAAATTGGCTAGAAATATAGTGAGTCCATGACTTGAGAAAGAATTGGATTATATTTTATTCCTTCATGATGCTAAAGTAATGATTAATTGTGATAATTACCAGTAATTTATTGTCACATTTCAAGAATTTCTATCTAAATACATGTTCTTCTCTCTTAGAGTTGTATATATTTGAACTTTTATTTCTATTTTTTTTCTCCTTTCATCATTTTAGTTAGTCGATTAAACAATGTATGAAAACTAATGGTAGTTATTTATTGAGGATCAATACTCGTTAATTCCTTATACTATACTGTTCAATGAGTGCACTTGCTTATATGTGTGATTTGGAGATTAATGTGTTAATTAAAACTTGATTGGGAGTGGACTTGAAATTGTATGATTTTATATACCTAAATTTGACATATCAAGTTTTTGGCACCATTGTCAGGGAATGATATCATGAAAGCTTGGATTTTATTGATTTAACTATATTTATATGTCCATATGTAAATATGTGTATATGTTCTATGCGTAAAAAGGTGCCATATCTTGTTATTTGTATGATTTATGAATTAATGTGCTAATTATTGTAATTAGTATACTAAGTGTACTTACTTGAATATTTATAAATTCCCAAGTCTTACTTTTTAATTCTCTTTTCAGGGTTAATTCTTGTTTTATGACCCGATAAATCATAGGAGACTTGGTGGACTTTGATTCAGAGATCGAGGAGAATTTTGACACGGATTTAAAGGGCACATAGACAAAGGGCTGACTAATTAAGTTCAACAGGAGAGGTAACCAAAACAATAATAGTGGTAACGGTGGTAATAATAGAAGGACTATGGGTGATTTTGCTAAATTTGCAATCTCAAACACAAATTCGAGTACTGCTAGACTAAGGGTAGAAACCAATAACTTTGAGATAAAACCCTAACATTATCCAAATGATCCAAAATATGGTCCAATTTAATGGGCTACTTGATGAAGGCCCTAATGCCCACCTTGCTAGTTTTCTGGAGATCTACGATACTTTTAAGATGAATGGTGTGTCGGAAGATACTATAAAACTAAGATTATTTCCCCTTTCCCTTAAAGATAGAGCTAAATGTTAGTTTCCCAGTAGGATCTATCACCACTTGGAATGGGTTAGCTAAAAAATTCTTGGCCAAATACTTTTTTCCTAGCTAGAACAACTAAGCTTAAAACTGATATTTTTGCCTTCCAACAATTGGAAGCCTAGACTCTATATGATTGTTGGGAAAGATAGAAGGAGATGCTTAGAAAATGTTAGAAAATGTCCTCATCATGGGTTTAAATTGGGAATGTAAATGCAGATTTTTTTATAGTGGATTGAACTTTGTCTCAAAATAATTAATTGATGCATCCGTTAGAAGTACAATAAGTTATAAAACCCTGGAGGAGTTTTATGAGGTGGTTGAGAATATTGCCATGAATAATTACTCATGGGGCAATCCAAGGCCTAGGGCTCGTGTTCAAAGAGTTTACAAAGTTGATGTTATAGCTGTCGTGGAAGCTAAGGTTGAGGCATTCACACAAAAAATAAAGCAAATGATGGTTCCTTCTCAAGGGCAAATTATGAATGTAAGTTGTGATTTTTGTGTAGAAGGGCACCCCAACCATGAGTACTAAAGCCTGGGTTTATCTTAAGAGTCCTTAGAGCAAGCTACTTTTATAGGGAATGGGAGACAAGGTAATAATCCTTATAGTACCACTTATAACTCTGGTTGGAGGAGCCATCCTAATTTCTCTTAGATCAATCAAAACCAATCGACAAAAAACCCTTGAACTTTAGTGGGAACCAAGGGACTTAACCTTATAATTCACCACTACCAATGCTATCATTGAAGGAATTGGTTAATAAAATGGTAAGTTCAATGGAAGCTCATTTCCAAGGAGTTGATGTGGTAACCAGAAATTTGGAGGCTTTAATGCACAACTTGGAGAATCAAATAGGTCAATTGGCAAAGCTTGTTAGAGATCATCAAACTAGATCTCTATCTAAAAATACAAAGAATAACCCACGAGACTAAGATCATGGGAAAAGATGAAGTTTAATTGCTTTTGTATTTTAATTTAGATAATCTTTAAATTTGTTTGCGTAAGTTTATTTTTACTTATTTCATTTTTTGGAACATATGCATTAATTTCATTCATGATTGATTATTTCTATTCATTTATTATTAAATAAAAAATCATTTTTAAACCTATAGAACTGATCAGGGACTGGTCCAAGCATTTAAGCTTGGCGTTAGGTCGTTTTAGGGTTCCGGGTCAGAATTCCAGACTTGACGTGGTGCCAATTGGGAGTCCAATGGTTAAAAAGCTGAATTGACTCTTTTTTTTTTTTCTTCAAAATTCTTCAACTTCCTCAATTTTTCTCTCAACTTATTGCCGACTCTTTAAATCCAACCATCGCCGGCTTGATTTTAACCACCATCTTAACATCAATGCTAGAGTTTTTTTTTTTTTTTTTAAATCTACGGATTAAGTCTTCCAAAATCTCTTCTTTTCCTAAAAAACCCACCTTCCAAATACCCTCTAAAAATGTGAGTTTTCTTCAAGGAAATTGCACAAAATATTTGCCCATGCATTGGAGAACAAAGTGGTAAGATTTTTCTTTCATTTTTATGGTTCAATTTTTATCATGAAATATTTGCTATTTTTGGTCTGTTTTGGCTAGAATTCTACTAAATTATTGATTTTATTGGGATTATGAATTATTTGTGAATGGAATAGCATGGGTTTAATGTTTACTGAAGTATTTCTTTGAGCATAATTCATGTTTTGATCTTCTTATGGCTATTTTGGCAATTTTCTTTTACAAAGTCAAAATCTTCATGATAGAGATAATATGCATTGCAGGAGCTTTTGCATATTATTATGGAATCCTATTATTCATAACATTGGTATATTCTCCAGGGATATGAGTTAGATAGCTATCATATTGATCTTACTCTATATTGTTCGCATTCTACTTTCCTGCATTGAGAATTTATGTTAATATTGTGCTTGGATTATGGACTTGTATTTTCTTTATAAGTATTTTGAGGAGTTTGGGATTTGTTAGATTTGGATTGGTGTTGGGAATTGTGGAGTTGTGTGTTAGTGTTAGTTTGTGAATTGGGTTGTAGTGATCTTATTATGTCTACACAAAGGGGGGTGGGTACACATTCTAAAGTCTAGAGCCTTATCTTCCTCTACTCATTCCTTTGAGCCATTTCCTACACAACCTACTTAGTTAATTGAGCCTAATTTTTAGATTTGATACTAAAACCATGCTAATAACAAAATCATAGTGGAGAAGATTTTTAAACCATCTCTTGATAATTCTCTCTAGTTGTCTATTATGTTTAGGAGGTTGGGTTGGGAAGCCTATATCAAACTTCATGGGATGTATTATCTAGTGTTGGTTAAAGAGTTATATGCCAACATATAGGAGAAGAAAAAGAATAATTTGGAGACTATTTCTACTATGGTTAAAGGGGGTATCTATTGAGCTTGATAGCGTTAGGCTGGCTACCATTTTGAGTGTTAATAATAAGGGCCCTGGATATCAGTTAACCACCACAATTAGAGGATTATCTCTGACCCTCAGTGGAGCTTTACTACTACCCATCAGAGGTTAAGGATGCATAGGAACGGACCTTCTACTTCACTTGGCTCCTTTTCTAAGAATGACCTTTAGGCCCAACTAAGATCCTTAGTCTACATACTTACTTTTAATGTCTTTCCTAAGGCTAGTAGGTTCAATGAGGCTAGGGTCATTGATGTTTACATCATCTCTCAGATGATAGATAGTAAGCCTATTCCTTTCATTCCTTTGATTATCCAGTTTATGAGGGATGTGAGTGTATTCGTGCCTTGCTAGCAAGGCCTTTGTCTTTCTATTGGTGATCATGCACATCCTTCAAATTTTTAGGGTGAGTTGTAGGGAGAGTTGACTGAGACCACCATGGCACACGATGTAGTGATGGAGCATATTTAGTATAGTATGGATATAAGTATAATGAGAGAGAGAGAGAGACAATAGATCAAGCCATTTGGGGTTCAACACCTTGGGTTGGAGGAGGTGTCTTATGAGGATGATGATGAGGAGTAGCCCCCACCATAACTTTGAGCATGTGCAAGTGGTTCAGGTTCATAGGCTAGTGCTTGGTACGAAACTGAGATGTGCACGCAGATAGAATAGCTGAGACTCGGGATGGAGACTCAAACAACCATTCTTCTCTAGCTTTGGGATTCTATTACTGATCTATGGAGGAGATAGGATATGCAGGAGTAGAGATTGACCACATAGATGCAGCATTTCCATAGACAGTCGAGAGGCACTTCCACTAGTTAGGCCATGAGAGATAGTGTTGCCGAGCCAGATGATAATGATAATGAGGAGGATGACGATGCTGATGATTGAGCTTTTGCCTTTATTACTTTTCTTTTAGGAGTGCTTATTTTTCCCTTTGAAGTTTCATGACTTTTCTTAGATTTTCATTATCTTTTATATTTCTTTTTCTTTTCTATTTTTATGCTATGTTTTGTTCTTTTTGATTGCTTTTAGGTGCCTCACTATTGTCAAGGAACAATGCTCTTTTGATCAAATTCAACCTCTTTTGTGGACAATCTTGAGTATGGAAAGTATTTCTTCTTTTTTTTCCTTCCCTATAATTTTGATGTCCTTTGGCTAGGTTTGATGCTATATTTGGAAGCCACTAGGGACAATGTCCTATATAAGTGTGAGGGAGGGATTGGGAGTAAGATATTTTCCCAAGTTTTTGGCATTTATGGGGTTATTTTTTTTCAATTTTTGTTTGAGATGTGATATGGAAATTGTGGTTTAAGGATTTGCTATAGTGGAATTATTATTATTGTGTTTGCTTTGAGATGTGTAATATTCCTTATTTGATTGAATTGATCTTTAGTTTAACTTTAGTATTAGATTAATATAATTTAAAACATGAGAAATAAAGCTACTCTTGTTTATATTTAGGAGATATTTGAAGCTTTATTCTTGAGGTTTTGATGTGATTGATATGATGAAATATAAGTTGAAGATACATGGCTAATACTTGTTTTAATGGTAATTTCTGAACTAGTCCTTATTTTGAGTTTAAGTAAATAGGGCAAGGTTAAGAATGAGATTTGAAAAGGAAAAAAAAAAAAAAAAAGAATCAGAAGGGATGTATGTGTAATATCCCTCCCTTTTTGTACTTTGACTAGCTGCTACTCTATATAGAGTAAGAATTTGAATCAGTGGCAAAAAAAAAAAAAAAGAAATGATTAATATAATGAGATAAACGTTTTAGTGTGATAAAAATATTTAGGGGCATTATTAGAAATTTGAAATTGTAGGGACTCAGATGGAATTTTGAGATTGTTCTACCCGTACCTTTGTACTTCAATTGGTATAAGCCTATGACAAAAGTTGATAAGCGCGATGAGGCGGACATTTGGGTATAACCTGAGCTATTGGGGGTATTACCTTAATTTTGACCACGATAGGGACTTTGATCGCAAATTGGAAAGAATTGAGAAGGAATTGAGAATTTAGGTTCCTACTATTGAGTTTGGTGAAATTTATAGATTCCATTGGTAGAATAAAATATTTTTTAGATATGGGCCGGAATTATAGTTATTTTCTAAAGAAATTCGAAAATGCGACCGAAATTGAGACAAGTAGCGTAACATGATTGATAGATAAAAATAAGTGTTAAAATATCATTGGAGGAGTGAAATATTTGTGGGATTATTTAATTGTAAAAGCTTATTGAATAAGTTTGAGGATTAAGAGATATAATTAAATCAACTAATAGGAAAAATAGTTGAAAATGGATAGCCCACAATTTGTGACTAAATGGGCACAATTGTTGACCATATATGGTTGTGGAAGGGCTGTAAAACAGCCAGAAATTCGTCCAAACAAGAAGGGAGAAGGAGAGAAAGAAAAAGAAAAGAAAAGGAAGGAAAATAGAGAGAAAATAGGGAGAAAAAGCAAAAGGAAAGAGAAAGGATTTTCAAAGAAGAAGAGAAAGGGAAACATGGAGCAATTCAAACTTGGAGAATCTTATACACAAGGAAAAAGTTTATGTTTCATGAATTAAAGTTGAAGCATGAAGAATAAGGATTGTTTTGATATAAATTTTATTGAGAAAATTCATGTGAATTATGATTTATGTTTGGAAAATATCTATGTTTTGGGGATGTTGTGTGTGCTGTGTATGGTGGCGCATTTGGAGGCATGTATGCTGTGTTTTATATGATGTTTGAAGATTTTTTGAAGATGGTTTAAAGAGTTGTTCATGGCTGCAAAAATGGAAGATGGAAATAAGATATCAAATGTTTTAATTGTTGAAGAAAATGGAATATTGTTGTTGTTATTCAAAGCTGTCAGTTTAGTTATTGTTTAAACATAAAAGATACTGATTGTGCATGACTGGAATCAAGAAGAATCATATGATGTTTAGATGATAAACAAAGGCTTGCAATGATTAAATGACATATATATTGTATAAGAAAGAAAAGAGAATGGATTATGTGAAGGAAAGGAACAAAATAGAAATTGTGTTTCGAAGAATTTCTGAGCAGCTTTGAAGAATGAATAAACTGTATAAATTGGCTTGTTTTTCCGAAACCCCATGACTTGAAACTTATAGAAAAATGTCTTAGGATATTTTGGGATCAATTTGACATGATTTGGAGTTGTGAATAAAAAGTTATGATATAAATACCATAGGTTGTCATTTCAATTACGGGATTGTAATGTTGAGACATTATGGACAGAACTGAATGAAATGAAAAGGGAAATGAGTATTTTATGAATTGGAAATCATCAACGAATGTCTTGAGGACATTTTGGAATTAGTTTGGCATCAATGAGATTTGTGAATCAAAAGTTAAGACAAGAATAGAAAGGTACACCAAGGTGAGAAAATGTAGAATTTTAGTTTAAGAAAGTAAAGTTATAAGTTTATTTCATGTGAGCTATTAAAGGGATGAAGGATTAAGGATTCATGTGAAGGCCTTGAAAATATGTTTGTCGAAAACAGTAAAAAAAAAAAAAATGGAATTGAGTTACCTCGAGAAGTATATTCCATTTTAGTATAAAGTGAAGACATAGAAAATTTGGTAATTTTGTTAGCAACATGTAATTTGCGATATGTATTGGTTATAACATCTAGAATACTAACGGAAGTGTGAAATAATAACCGATGTAGGTCATCTACTTTAAAGGTCTTGCAAAGGCTTAAGGATTGTGAATACCGTATTACGCAATAGCTAGGACACAAGGAGAGTCCTAATTGTTTTACAAAATCCTATTTTATGTTAGTAAAATTATGATTTATTGAAGAAATGGTCTATGAATCATTTTGGTTTCTCTGATCCAATAAATAGTTTCTTTGAGAAAGAAACGGTGTCATGCCATGATTGGATTTGAATGGAAAATACGAATTTTTATAAATGGAATTATTCATAATTAGTGACTAATTTCCCTAAAGCCTCTTTGTGAAAAGGTTAATGGATCATTGCATTTTACTGAGAAAAATATGGTTTCTCTAAATGAGAAATTAATGAGGATTTTAGGAAATGGTGTTTTCTATAAGGAATTTTGGATCCTTTGAATTATGAATAATTCATAAGTATAAATATATACCTGAAAGGTTTTCTTCTCATTAATTATGAGATGAAATAAGGTTTTGTTTTGGGAAAGCATTAATTTTCCTTTTTATGGAATCATTATTAGTGACTAGTTTTTCTAAAGCCTCATTGTGACAAGGTTAATGGACCATTGTATTTTACTGAGAAAAATATGGTTTCTCTGAATGGGAAATTTATGAGGATTTTAGGAAATGGTGTTTTTTATAAGAAATTTTGGATCCTTTGAATTATGAATAATTCATAGGTATAAATATATACCTAAAAGGTTTTCTTCTCATTACTTATGAGATGAAGTAAGGTTTTATTTTGGGAAAGAATTAATGTTCCATTTTATGGAAATGATTTTTGAAAAAATGTTAGTCATGAATATTATAGAATTATAATTGGGATTTCTTTAATTAAATTCTTCTTTTGGATTATAATTATAGAATTCCTAAATAATACTCTTTTTTGAAATCAGGTATTCTTCAAATAACAAAAATACCTTTGGAAAACTTACTTTATCATACGAAAAGGACTTTTCATTCTTTTTCACTATGGTTTTGGAGAATAATCTCTTGGTATGAGATTAACTTTTGGAAAAAAATATTTTAACCTCAGAAATTGTTTTATTGATATTCTTTTCTGAATAAGATAATTAATTGGCCTTGTGAGCCAATGCAATTAATTAACTGGTCTTGTGACCTGGTGGGATCAATTTCTGGAAAATGATACTTTGGCCCCGTAAAATGTTTTATTTGATATTCCATCAGGAGTTGTGGAATTGGTACTAGTCTTGTGAACTAGTGGAAACATTGAGTATTTAGTAAGGGCTTTAATCTTTGTATTATCTCACGTTAGAGGTAGATAACCCCAAGTAACCTAGCTAGTTCTGGGGATTGTCTTAATCCAAACAGGGTGATAGGATATTGAGATTCGCCATCCAGGCTAGACGTTTAGCGCCTGGTAATTGCCTGTGGCTTGTGTACACTTTGATTTGGGTTGTTCATGGAACTGTTGAATTTTGATAATGCAAACTAGTTTACACGCAGTGAAAAATTACAAAGAATCACTTGTATGTAATTAAATGGTTTAAGAGAAGGGAAGAAAAATTAATTATCTAAAAAATGCAGCTTTTTAAAAAACTTTCTTCTGCAAAATCCCCTTTAAAAGTCGATCCAATCGAGCCACCAAATTCCAAAGATAGGAATTTCTCTAATATTGATCCACACAAGGAGCACTCAAAAACAACTGAATTTGTGCTAGCAAAATTCAAAAGGAAGCTTGGGTTGGTTAAAAGAAGAATAACAAAGAAAACTAATTTTTTCTTTTGCAATTTTTGGTTCTCATGATTTTCCTTCACAACCATTCGCAGCATATGTATCAATATATATATGCTTGTGAATAGGAAACCAAATCCTACAAGAATTGGAATCCTATATGTTATAATTAGAATTGAAATTTCTTCTAATTACAACATGGCCCATGAATTATAGTTAATTATAATTTAACCATTACAATTTCTTCTTTTCATAACTAACCCTGTAATGTTGTCTAATAACATCTCGAGTACTTTATCATTCATTGTGTGTGACCTATTAGGTTTTTCTAATCAATTGGTAGCTAATATGAATTCATTCTATCACAATAGAATTAATTTATTAATTTAGATTAGAATTAAATTTATTACTTTTCTAATTAATAAATCCATATTTAGCAGATCATGAGCAGTATCTAGCAAGACATCATAACCACCTAAAATTCCAGAAAGTCAAGTGGTTTGACATGAACCTTTCAATAACAAAACATCAATGTAATAAATTCCTTTCAGCCTACAGTATTTCATTCGATTTAGAGTATGGAATTAGTGCTAACTCCCTCTAGAATATTAATTAATTTTGGCTCGAATATTTTAGTATTTGTTCCTGGAATCTATTACTCAACATGTGTATCAATTAAAACTATTTCCAAAACATAGTCGCCTTGGCCAAGGACTTCTTGGATAATAATTCCTACAAGTGGCCTTGAGATATTTGCTTCTATTATTAGGAGTGGTGAATCTTTTATTGACCCTCTCAACTATTTTCATTTACTTCATGCTATATCCAATGTCCTTCTCATAGGCGGTCTTAGAAGGACTCCAGAGATTGAAATCAAAGTACAATGTTTAGCAAACAAAATACCTTAGAGTTCTCAAGTATAAAGATACTTGCACATTTGTTATAATGAGATTCTATTATTGACATTAAATAGTTATCTATATAATTATCTCATAGTTAGGTTATCCAATGGACTTGTTCAAATAACAAGCATTCGCGTGTTAACTTTGAGTATCACAATACTTACAGATGTGAGAATCACCGCTTGATCAAACTAAGAAGTATAACACGTGCTAGTCTTAGTGTATGAATGATGTCCTATATCATTAATACTATAACTATGGATAATTTAAGCACAAAAATAGTTCAGTGTTGTAGAAACCGCACTTCACGATTTTTATCATGATTTGCTTAACATAGTGTTGTACTTGAGACTTTATCTAATAGTTTTATACATATAAACATATGAAATAAGGAAATTGAAAGATAAAGAATGCCTTTTATTGATTTAATGTTTGAAATACATAAAGTACAAATGCTTGCTTCTAGGGCATAATCCTAATAGGAGCTGGGCAGGGACACCTGGCATGTTCAACCTCTTGCCGCTTTGATGGTGATTGACGTCAGGATTGGGACCCCTGGGCTTATGGTAGCAAGTAAAATATTTTTTTTGCTTCGGTATTATGTTGATATCCACTTACCACTTTGTTAATATACAGTTGAGTGCTATTCATATGAACTTAGTACAATAAGACTGTGATGTCGAAGGTGAAGCCTTGTGAGCTTTGTATGTGGGCCGACCTTTTATTGAGAGAAGTGCCTGCTTTTTCTTAAAATGGGGCAATGATATTGAATAAAGCTTAGTTTTTCAAATATGGCTGAATTTTTGAATAAATACTCCCATAGCAAGTTGCGAACCTATTTTTTGTAGATAAGTGTAATGTTTTTCCGCAAGGGTTTTATAAAAAAAAAAGTTGATTATATTTTTGTCTTTTTGATTTATAAAGCTCTAGCCCACATAGGACTCACTGAGTGATTTTCAATCACATGCGTATTATTTCTATTTGAAAACTTTAGGGATCAGAGGCACATTAGAAGTGTGGTTGACTTCTAGAGGCTCATTCTGTATCTCGAATCTATTGTGCTTTAATTACAATTTTAGAAGATAGACTCCATATGTCTTATTGAGTTTAAATAAAAGCATTTTGAGCAGCATTTCCATTGTGTACTAAGTTAAGTTCGTTATAAAGACCCTTTGTCTAGGCAACTAGAAGGGGCAATATCCTACAAAAGTGAAGCCCGCTATGCTACGAAAAGGTGGGGTGTTACAGTATGTACTCATTCTGGAAGAAAAGAGGAGAAAAAAAGTTTGGGAATGCAAAGCACATGTCATTTGGCAAAACAACAAGTGAATTTTAAAAACAATTTTAGTGCTAGAAGAAGATGCTATTGTTGAACATTTTTTGTTTAATTCATGTTGCATTTTAGATAGGGACCAATACGGTGAGTGAAGAGAAATCCACTCACGTGAGGCTATAAATTCCCCATTTGGTGAGAATGTTCCTAGTTTGCTACTTGGACTGTAGTAATTTAAAGCTAACTAGAACTTGTTTTGGCCATGATTATCTTAATTTTTATGAATCATGTTTATATCGTTCTTAACTAAATAAATGAGTGGATGGTGTTTCATGAATATAGACTAGTGTAAATTTACATTAAGTGTTTTATGTATATTTGATCTAGCACTTGAGTTCCCTTGGGAAATGATTGAGTTGAATAAGTAACGTAATATTTTTCTTAGTGAAAGCAGTGATAATGTTTTGCTAATGCTAGCTATGCTTTGATGAATGAATTGGTAAGTGTCTTACGAAAAGGTTGCTAAGGATTTATTTTATTTTGACTTATCTTAAGTGTTTGCTTGAGGACAAGTAAAGGCTTAAGGGAGGGGAAATGTGATAGTTCCTAAATATACCAATATTTTCCTAGCTATTTGATGTGATATTGTGATATTTTTGATGCAATAGCTAGTCAATTCCCTAAAAATTTGAAAATTTTCTTGTAAAAAAGTTTTTCTTTGATTTTTTTTTTTGGCAGAAATTAAAGAAGTTAGAGCTTGATTGTGCAATCCTAGACCTGACTCGGCTCATGCTCAAGAAAACTGATATGATCTTGAGAAGAACTAAATTGAGATTTGTATCTCAAATTCAAGAGACCTAATTCAAGACTAGAACCCTACGTAAAGCTATCTTCCTAGGACCCAAAATCTAATGAACTAAGCCAATTAAATCAACACCCAAGCACCCCTAATCCAAGAAGGATCAAGAACAAATGGGATGGAATGATTTAGGTAACCAAATGAACTCCTAAAAGAACCCTAGATTAGCTAGGAATCTAAGACCCATTTTAGAAAGAACAATGATCTATCCTAAGAAGATTAGAGACAAGATTCTTAGATTGGACTAAAGCCTAAGAGTAGTCTTGATTGATTTAGGAATCACTTAAGAGGATCATCCTTAAGAATTCTCTCTAGAGAGAACAAAATATTTCTCTATTCAAAATATCAAAAGTTGTGTTTTCAAGAGTTATAGTGGCATATATATAGATTTTGTACCCTAAACTAATTTGCAAAACTAATTCTAACTATTAAGTGGACTTAATATAAGCTTTGAGGTCCTATTACATGCCTTAAAATAGGTTAGAATATAATAAAAGTCGTGAAAATTGAATAACAAGTGAAAATGATAAAAATACGAAAAATATCCAAAAATCAGGGACATTCCTGAATGGACCTGGTGCCAGGTCCAAGGACTATACCCAGCACCGTGTGTAATATGCCCGATGACTTTTTTATCACTAGATTGGGGCATGCGCTGGGTATTTCATTGTTAACCGGCACTGAGTAGGCTCTAGGCATCCTCCCCTATTTTGTTGCACTTCAAACTTGCTCATTGGATCTCCATTCCATTTCTCTGTATCTCCTCGATCTTCTAAATAAAATGTTGGTCATTTTGAGCTCTTCTTTATACTCCTTTGGCCTTTAATCCTTGTTTAAAGATTAGCTTGATCCTCCATATAGATTGTTACTTGTGTTGTGCGTCTTTTGGCCATTCCTTTACTATCAATCTCTTCACAATCTTCTTAGCCTTGGGTTTGTTGAATTTATTATCTTGAAAATTCTCTAGAATCCTCTTGAATAATGTTCTTACCCTTGGAACTATAAAGTATGATTTTGTCCTTCTTCCCTCTCATTGAAAATGACCTTCATGGCTAATTTGATTCCTATCAGAAAAGGAACTAGCCCTAGCTTAGTTTTGGAAAAACAGGGCAAAACAAAAGAAAAATCGGGAAATTCCAAAGCCGACCCAATGCTAGCCTAGAGAGATTGACCCAGCTCCCTCCCAGTTCGGCTTCTGAAGCAGTTTGAAGTTTGAATTTGAGTAGAATTAGAAATTTCCCAAAAAGTCTTTCGATATTTGACTTGTACACGACCAAGAACTTCTAGGAAATGATTTTGGCAACCTAGAAAGCCATAAATACAAGGAAATACATGCAAGAAATGGGGGATTCCAAGGATTAAAGCAAGAAATCATTTAGTCAAGAAAGAATTCATCAAGAGGAGCATTATTTCAAAAGAATTTTCAAGTGATGAAGAAGAGGGCTTGTCTATAAGTTCTTTCTTACACGTTTATTTTCTTTTTCTTGTACAATGATGAGATCAATATTTTTATTGTAGTTGGATGTTATTTTTAGATTCTTGATGTTAAATTTATTTAGTTTTTTGATCAATTGATTATTATTCTTAGTATTTGATTTCTTATTTTTATTGATGAATTGATGGAATTTGATATTTCTTCTAATTAACTTGGGAAAGCGGTTAAGAGTTGATTTCGATTTATTGATTTTATATGTGTTGTTTCTCAATTAACTTGAGAAAGAAAGTTAAGCGTAAAAGAACCTACGTAATCAAAGATTAGTTGATGATATGAATCAATTTAGACATGAAAGCCATTTTCAAGAAAGGGGAAGAAGGACAAGATCACACTTCATGGTTCCATGGGTAATAGTGATATTCAAGAGGATTCAAGGGAATTTTCAAGACAACAAATTCAACAAACCCAGCTCTAAGAAGATTGTGAAGAGATGGATAGTAAAGGAAGGGCCAAAAGAAGCATAATACAAGTAATAATCCATGTGGAGGATCAAGGCAACATTTGAAGAAGGATTGAAGGCCAAAGGATATCAAGAAGAGTTCAAAATGATTAATATTTCACTTAGAAGATTAAGGGAACACTTGGAAAATAAATGGAGGTCAAATGAGCCGGAATAGAAGTATAACGAGGCTGTCCAGAGCTGAATTGGTGCTAGTTCGGAGTGGTGGACCTGGCATCGGCTTGAAGCGGGCTTGTTTCTATCTTGGACAGAATTGAGCTGGTGCTGTCTCCATGTGCTAGGGTCGGTGCTGGCCCTAGTTGGGCCGGTCTCGACTTTTTTGCAATTTTTTTTTTGCATTTTCAGCCTTTTCACTTGTAATTTAATTTTGATGACTTTTATTATGTTTTAACCTATTTTAAGGTATGTAATAGGGCCTAAAAACTTGTATTAAGGCCATCTAATTTCTGTGTTTTGTTTACTAATTAGTTAGGGCAACTTGTGGCCTATAAATACCCCATTATAGCCTCTTTTATAATATAATTCATATTTTAAAATTTAAAGATTGAATAGAGTGCTGAACTCTTGGAGAGGAGAATTCCTCCTTAGTTCTTCCTTTTAAGACCAAGCAAAGGAATTAGACCCACCTTTGTTTAGAGTCTCTAAAATTCTTGGGTTAATCTAACTTGTTTCTTCATTTTAGGTATTGTGTGAATTTATTCTTACCTAGTGTTCTTGTTGGGAAACCTAGAAGGGTGCCTACTTTTCTCTATCCCACTTGTTGTTAATTCTCTTGTAGGATTGGGATGTTTGGGTATCAAAGTAGTTGGCCAAATCCTATTAGAATTTGGGTTCTAGTTGTTCATTCACGTAGGGTTCTTATTTTGTGGGTATTTTGGTAGAGAATTGGGTGACCAATTCTCGAGTCTTATTCTTGAGTCCAATTTCAGAATTTTGGTGCTCCTGAGCTCGTATCAAATTGGTATCAGAGCAAGGTTATGTTGATTCTTGTTAACACAACTTTCGTTGGGCAAAGGTGTTATCAGCATTTGTGAAAAATTTCAGATTTTTGTCACTTCTTTGGGTGTTATTTTTGAATGCTTGGACTCAAAATTATGTAATGAACTTGATGTTAAATTAGTCTTCTGTGTTGGTATGATGTTTGAGGAATCATTTGGCATGAATATTTGTTGATTTTGAGCTCAAACAAGGTAGAAATCTCAATCAACCCATTGCTGCAAATTTAAATATCGTATCTAATTTTCTAGTAATTTTTGAGAGTTGAATACTTCAAATTGTGCCATGGGTTTGTTATAAAATTGAGACCTATATGTTTGGTGGATGATTAGGAAGTTCTTTGTGGTTTAAAATTGTAGAAATTTTGAGGTTTCTTTGGTGTTTTTTCTGCAAAATTCTAAACACAAGAAAATCCCGTAACTTAACCTTGAGCTAATTTTGTGAGTTATTAAACTCTAGTTTTGGGCTTCTATTTGCTGTGAAATTATTCTTTGATGATATATCTATCATTGGAAATGAGTTTTACTTGAGAATTTTAAGTGTTGGAATGGCTATGTGGTTGAAAATTTTGAAATACCTTAAGTTGTAAGTCGCATACCAAGTGTTTGATGTGTGGTTTTAGGACTTAGAATTGTGCTTATATGACAACCCAAGCTTTGTTTATTGAATTCCTATAAATTTTCTTGCTTGTTAACTTATTTTAGAGGGATTTTACTTTTCGATTGCTATCAGAAAAATTTTCTTATGAAGTGATAAATAGCTTGAAAAGTAAATTGATGCATCTTGGATCATATCAATTTATCTCTTTGAACTCTTGAATTTCTTGTGATTTCATTACCTTGAGTGAGTTAATTGAACATCAAATTGAATTCTTGAGGTTGTGATAGCAACTTAAATTTTGAAAATCCTATCATTTGATTAAACGTCTACCAAGTGTTTGATAAAATGTTTTAGAGTCTTTACACAGTCTTGTAAGGGTTCTTAGCTTACATTTTTTACTTCCATTGAACTTAATTGACATACTTCTTATATTTGGTGGGTTGAATACCTAGATTGACAACTTCTTGTGATAATTGGGATTGAATTGAATATTGTTATTCTTTGAGTCCTATCCCTTAGTACCATTGTTTATTTGAATCCTTGTGCTCTTGTCTAGTTGTTATTACTACACATCTCTTTGAGAAATATTTGAGTTTATGTGACAACTTATTCCTTGAAATTCTTATTGATTGTATAACACCCTGCTACCTAGGCCCAACAGGGCTGGGGATGTCGCCCCGTCTAAAGGACAATGGGTCTTTATAACCAGGTCATACAATCAAAATAATAGAATAAAAACAACACTTTAAACTTAAAACTTATTACAATCTAGGAATTTAAAACAAATCCAGAATAAAAATTATTCACTCTCAGCTCCCCAAAGCATTACATAAAAATAGATAGCAAAATCTCTTCCAAGGCAGACAACACTAGCTACTCATCCCTATAGCAGGATCAACCTGAAATCATGGTAAAAAGGGTGATGCGATAAAAATCTCAGTAAGTCCGTGTGTGCTTTGGGAGTTCAGTGAAAACAGTCCATGAATACAATGTGTAAGAATTTCATAAGAAAAATACTTGCAAGCAATAATTAATAGTCAAAACCAAGAGTAGTGTTTTGGCTTTTCCAACCATACATGTACAAATAAATCAACCACTCAAAAGGGTGGTCATGGGTTACCACACGTTGGGCCCCATAACCATACATGGTCAGAATGCCACACTTTGTGCAGACTGACAAAAAGTAGGTGATCAGCCTACCAGGTAAGATACTCCTCCATCTCTACACCCAAACAAAATTAGTTGTCCATTCCGGTAACACACAGTTCACTTGAATGAAAACCGCTAGCTCGGACCAGCACGACCTACTGAACTGACATCTTATCAGGGAAGGACTTACCCCTCAGAGGTGGCCACCTACTGAGAGACTTACCCTAGCCTGTCAAAGACTAGTCCTACCAGTCCACCCTTATTGAGTACTCAACGTAATTTATCCCACTTGGGAGAAACTAAATAAAACATAGCTCCATACTTGGGAGAAACTGAATAAAACATAGCTCCACTTGAAAATGGCAATTAAGGATTTCCAAAGTTTGGGACAAAGTTGGTTTTAGAAAGAGTTTAGGGTTTGTGTAAAACTGTTTATTGATTTTCAAATAATTTGTTTGACTGAAATGAGTAAGGAGACAATCCTCAAATGCCTTTACAGAAGTGAGGGTCCACGCACTCCATATTTGGCTTGCCATAATAACCATTTTACATTAAACAAGTTTTATGTAGGAGCTTACCTGATCCTTGCTCAAAATAAAGGTCTCCAATAGCTGACCTAACCCTGCCTGGGGTAAATATAAGCCATAATTAAACTCAAGTCAAAGTTCACTTCCACAAATAAAACTAGCTCAACTTACTACAACCATAACCCTAGTGTCCCAAGCTTTAAGGCTAGATAATAAATAAATGGTTCATAAGATAAGTCTAGTTTGATATTAAAATAATTAGAGTTTTGGGAAATAGGTACTAATAAGTTGAAGGTTTAAATCTTGCTATAAATAAATTAGAGTTTATTTGATGAAGGGTCCTAGGTGGTATTATATAAAATAATAATCTATTAATAATTAATTGTTAGAAAATAATTGGTAACTAAAATTAGTTATAAGTAAATTTTAGTGGTTTCGATTGAAAGATAATAAATAAATTTTAATAGGTTTTGATTGAAAGACAATAAATAAATTTTAATAGTATTTAAGAATATAAGATTTACCAAATTAATATTTTACCTAGTATGATTATTTATGGAAAAGGGATTTATTATTATTTTCTATATATTTTATTTTATATAAAATCTATATATTTTATTTCTTTAATAAAAGCTATCATTTATTTGACTAAAATATCACTATTATATATAAGCGACCAAATCCACATCTTCCTAGGGTTTTCAAAATTTACTAGAAGAAATTATAGCGATGATCATTTTATTAATGAAATAAAATTAGCTTAGGAACAACAAGGTCATGATCATATTTCTATTGCTAACCATAGTCATGAATATATACTCCACACCGATTCATCAAATAATCTAAATCATGAATAAAGGCATAGATCTAAATTTACCAAGGCATGATCCAAACTCTACTAACATAAACATATTCATGGCTTTAACAATCATACATGAGCATAAACCCTATTCACCAAAGGTGACATAATCTCTAACATACTTGATCACATATACTACTCACGACATGAAGACATACAACAAACCCTAAAAACCATAAAATTCAACCAAGGCAATCAACTCATGCATCAATCCCATCTCCATCATAGACACACATTTATTCATGCTTCAATCTCAACTCCTTACAACAATACATGCTCGAACCCTAATCATAATCAATCTCCTTCCAATAACATTATAGAGACATGAATCTAGAATTTCAAGAGAAGATGGAAGAAATTTGCTTGAATGATGACTACCTTGGGGACATTTCTAGAGAATCCTCTTGCTAGGAGACTTGATCCGTCCAATGGAGGAAGAAAGAAACATGGCCATGGTTGAAGTAACCATTCGGCCAAGAGAGAGAAAGAGAGTTCATTAGTATATATATATACATACATACACACACACACACACACACACACACACACACACACACACACACATATATATATATATTCATTAGAAGTTGAAGAAGAGTGAAGATGGAGATGATTGATCATGCTCACCTTGAAGGTGTTCTTAGGCCTTCACGAAAATACTGGTTTTTCGATCCAAAAGAGGGACTTTGATTTCTGTATTTGATGCTAAAATTTGCAGAAGTGGATTCAAGGGGTTGAGTAGGTGTAATCTAGAGTTTTTGGAGAAGATTGGAGTAGTTTGGAGTGGTCTTAGGTGTGAGAGGGTCAGTAGGTGTTCTTGGTTTGGAGAGAATGGAGAGAATAGGGAGATGGCTGGTCGAAATTCTGTGTAGGAAGGAGTGGCCGATTGATTTGGAGGATTTAGGAAGTTGAATTTTCTGATTTGAGAAGAAAAGGAAAGCTGGTTGTTTGAAATCCTAAAAGAATATTTTAGGGAATCAATTTTGGAAACAAAATATGGTAAGAAGATCTTTGATGGAGGAGAGCTTTTGGAAGTTTCAATAACCGGCTGAGTGGCTAGGGTTTTTGCTGGGATGAAAGCTGTTCAAGGGAGCTTAATGGTGGTCGAAAATATGGTGTACAATGGTGAAGGGATTTCTGGTTGTTTGAGGGATGATTTATGATAGTTTCCTGAATATGTTTGTTGGAATTTTGGTCTTCAATCAATGGCTTGATTGGAGTGATTGATAGAGATATTTTAGGAGCATCCATGGACTGGTTTTCGAACAAAATGATGGGGAAGATGATGAAGCTCAGTTCATGGCTATTCAAGGGAAGTTTGTACAGAAAAATGGTGAAGGTTTCGGATAAGGCTGAAGAAGAAACAAGCTGGAATTTCTGTTCAGGATTTTCGCAAGTTTGCTGGAATTTTTCTGGGCAGATTTTGCTGCCATTTTCCAATCAGCTTGCAGAAGATTTGAAGAGGTATTCAGAGTTCT
The DNA here is from genome assembly GCA_026120185.1 of Voacanga thouarsii. Lineage (NCBI taxonomy): Eukaryota > Viridiplantae > Streptophyta > Magnoliopsida > Gentianales > Apocynaceae > Voacanga > Voacanga thouarsii. The sequence continues at coordinate 1,575,019 of JANUWF010002207.1, forward strand.
TTTAAGGCTGGTTTCCAGCCTTCTTTATGGAGGAAAAATGTGGTTAAGTTGCTGGTGAAAAACTGGAAGAAATAGCTTGGTTTTATTTCACCAATGCTGCGAAAGTTACCCAGAAAATTTTCTGGTTTGCACAGATTTTGTGCAGCTCGATTTGGCTAGGATTTTCAGTCTTCAAGCTAAGTGAAATGGCCATTTTCTGGCAACATTTGGGAGGAAAAGATGGCTGAAAGTTTCGACACTTGGACTGAACAAGAAGCTGGAAAAATTTTAGTTTACAACATGAAGGAAATGAACACATCTAGGTTAGAGTTTTAAAGGTTCAACCATGGAGATTGATTCTCTTGGGAACCTCCCCAAAACCCCTTCCCATTTTTTGCCACAAGATAACTCATTCATAGCCATTTTCGAAACCTAAACCTCATAGAACCTTCCTGGAATTTTCTGGAAACAAAATGGCTTAGATAAATTACTCAACCTAATTGATTAAGAATTAAGAAAAGCTAGAGATCAAGAAGGGCATAAACCCCTTAGAAATTTTTGTAGGGCACAAGGGTACGATTAGGACATTCCCATCACATCTCCCCTAGGGCAACACCCCTACTCTTCCCTAAAGAATACAAGGCCGAAATATAGCCTTCCCAAACAAAAATAAAAATTTAATCATGCTAAAACTCTAATGATGGAATTTGAACTCAAGACCTCAAGAATTAATTCCTAAGTTCTAACCACTAAACCACAACAACTCTTGTTCTTGTTTTCTCTCCCAAATATTTCTCCTATTTAATCCTCAAGCTATCTCCCTATTTCCACCTCAAGTAAAAATTACCATTTTACCCTTCTTATTCAATACACACGATTAAGCCTTCTAAGCTATAAATCACATATCTAAAGCACATAAAACTATATAAAAATATAGTTATGCATGTAAGAAAATATGATATGCATCCCAACCCCCTTACTCCAAGGTTGGTTTCAATTGGGGTTTCATAGATTGAATCTCATTCTTGTTACCCATCTAGTGATAGCTCATTTCTTCTTAGGAACTTCTTGAACCTTTGGAACTTAGCTGACTTTAACTAGTGGAACTAAATCCTTTGAATTGGAGAGACTTTGGGAAGAACTTGAATGTGGAATTGAGAGTGTGGAAAAGGTAAGAGGGTGATCTCATTTTGATAAAAGACAAAAGAGAGTATACACGAGAGAAGAGTGCCATTAAAAGAGTGTAAACATGTGAGGGAGTGAAGTGAGAAATTCTTTTTGTGTTTTCTACTTAAATTTTGTGGGTACTTCTCTTGAAAGCAAAGTTCACAATGGCTAGATGGAATGAAAGTAGAGGATATGATTGTTATGAAGAGCCTTGTTCAACTATAAGTAGATATGGTAGGAATACTGAATATGATTAGAGATATGATGGGGATGAATATGTGGGTATAAATTATTGGAATGATGGAGTTTGTGTTGGAGGACTACAAGAATATTCAAGGAGTGGGTTGCAAAGGACAAAGTGTGGTATGCAAAAGAAAAGGGAGTATGGGTGCTATACTTGTTCAAGCTATACATACACATCCTATGAATATCTAAAAAGATCCAAGCTAAGCAAAATGAGTGCATCGCAAAATTCTTCCAAAAGTGATTTGAGAAGAAAGCAAGATTATGCTTGTTCTACTTGTTGAGATTATGGCTATGACATATGTGATTGTCCAAGAAAGAAAAGTCAAGGGAGTTAGGATGAGTTGTAAAGAAGTGAAGTGAGCCCTTGTGAGTATTATTCTAGCTATGAACACACTTCACCTACCTATCGATGGAAACCTTTTAGTTTGTAATGTAGCCAATTCAACAAAAAAATTGAGTTGAGGAAGGAGCATGAGGAGAAAGAGGTAAATCACTTGACACAATAGATAGAGAACCAACATAAGATGATGAAGAAGAAGTTGAGCATTATAATAATGCGGTTGATAGGGAGCAAATATGTACTAAATGTGAAGGTCCTAAAAATGCTACAAGTAACTATGAATGGGGAGAGAGCTCATATCAACAAAAGAAACATGGAGAATGTAAGGTTGTGGAGAGTGAATCAGCAACACTATTTTCTAGAAAGGCCACAAATCTAAAAAAGGGAGTAGATGGTGAAAGGGGAAATATGGTTGAGCAAAGAAATTCATTAATTGGTGTTGCTAGTAGAGTCTTGGGAACTTATGTTGATAAGGATATGAATGATTTACAAAGAGAAAATATTTTCTACTCAAGATGTTAAATTAACCAAAGGCCATGTAGTATTATGATAGATTGTGCAAGCTGTGCAAATGTGATAAGTACTACATTGGTGGAAGAGTTAGGTATAGAGACCATGAAGCATTCTAAGCCATACAAGTTTCAATGGGTCAATGATTGTGGTGAGGTGAATGTGAACAAATAAGTCAAGGTTACATTTAACATGGGGAATTATAAAGAAGAGGTACTTTGTGATGTGATGCCTATACATATTGGAAAGTTGTTGTTGGGAAGGCTTTGGATGTTTGATAGAGATGTGATGCATAATGGTAGAAAAAAATACTTATGCCTTGAGCAAAGAGGGAAAGAAGTTTCCTTTTCTCCCAATGTCCCCTAAAGAGGTTACAAAGGATCAAAACTTTATGAGGGAGAAGGAAAAGAAAAGGACAGAGAAAAAAGAAAAAAAGAAGAGTGTGAGAAGAGAAGAGGAAAGAAAAGAGAGAGAGCTAGATGAGAAGGGGGATAAGACAAAAAATTTGAGGAAAATAGGGAAGAGAGAAGAGTAAAAGAATATGAAGAGAGGAAAACACAAAGTAATGTGGCAACAAGAGGTTGAGAAAAAGAAAATGAGTGGGGTAAAATGAGATTGAGGGCTTGGGTTGAGAAAAGAGAAAACGAAGGAGTTGGTGAGGATCCAAAGCTAAAAGTTTTACCTTCACATAAAATATCTTATTTTAATTGTAATACAGGCATCGAATTGAAGACGAATCATTTTTAAGAAGAGGGAAATGATATGAATCAATTAAAGCATGAAGGCCATTTTCAAGAAGAGGGAAGAAGGACAAGATCACGCTTTATGGTTCCATGGGTAAGAGCAATATTCAAGAGGATTCAAGGGAAATTTCAAGATAACAAATTCAACAAACCCAGGTCCAAGAAGATTGTGAAGAGATGGATAGTAAGGAAGGGCCATAAGAAGCATACTACAAGCAACAGTCTATGTGGAGGATCAAGGCAACATTTGAAGAAGGATTGAAGGCCAAAGGATATCAAGAAGAGTTCAAAATGACCAACATTTCACTTGGAAGATTAAGGGAACACTTGGAAAAGAAATAGAGGTCAAATGAGCCGGAAAAGAAGTATAACGAGGCTGTCCAGAGCTGAATCGGTGCTAGTTCAGAGTGGTGGACTTGGCATCGGCTTGAAGCGGGCTCGTTTCTATCTTGGACAGAATTGAGCTGGTGCTGTCTCCATGTGCTAGGGTCGGTGCTGGCCCTAGTTGGGCCGGTCTCGACTTTTTTGCAATTTTTTTTTTGCATTTTCAGCATTTTCACTTGTAATTTAATTTTGACGACTTTTATTATGTTTTAACCTATTTTAAGGCATGTAATAGGGCCTAAAAACTTGTATTAAGGCCATCTAATTTCTATATTTTGTTTACTAATTAGTTAGGGCAACTTGGGGCCTATAAAAATCCTATTAATAGTCTCTTTTGTAATACAATTCAGATTTTAGATTTCAAAGATTGAATAGAATGTTGATCTCTTTGAGAGGAGAATTCCTATTTAGTTCTTCCTTTCAAGACCAGGCAAAGGAATTGGACCCACTTTTATTTAGAGTGTCTAAAATCTTTAGGTTAATTCATCTTGTTTCTTCATCTTAGGTATTGGTTGGATTTATTCTTACCTAGTATTCTTGTTGGGAAACCTAGAAGGGTGCCTACTTTTCTCCATCCCACTTGTTCTTAATTTTTTTTTGTAGGATTAGGGGTGTTTGAGTATTAAAGTTGTTGGCTAAATTGCATTAGAATTTGGGTTCTAGTTGTTCATTCACCTATTGTTCTTATTTTATGGGTATTTTGGTAGAAAATTAGGTGACCAATTCTTGAGTCTTATTTATGAATTTTGGTGCTCCCGAGCTCATATCAGTTGAATTCACCTAGAGTATAGGGTCATCGATTAATTTCATGTTTTATGTCATCTATAATATTGGGATATTGATTGAGGAATAAGTTTCATGTAACTTTTTTTGTTACTTTAGTGAGATTGAGAAATCTACTAAATTGGCTAGAAAGATAGTGAGTCCATGACTTGGGAAAGAATTAGATTCTATTTTATTCCTTCATGATGTCAAGGTAATGATTAATTGTGATAATTACTAGTAATTTATTGCCACATCTTCAAGACTTTCTATCTAAATACGTGTTATTCTCTCTTAGAGTTGTATATATTTTTATTTTTATTTTTATTTTTATGTTTTTCTTTTTTCATCATTTTAGTTGATAGGTTAAACAATGAATGAATAGTAGCAAATGATAGTTGTTGCTTGAGGATCGATACTCGTTAATTCCCTGTATTTTACTTTTCGGTGAGTGCGCTTGCTCATATGCGTGATTTGAGGATTAATGTTTTAATTAAAATTTGATTGAGAATGGATTTAAAATTACATGATTTCATAAACCTAAATCTGATGCATCAATCGCAAATATACACCAAGAAAAAGTAGTACGTACAAATATCCACAATCTACCTAAAAGAAAACAAAGAAAGTTAGTGCTATTTACACATATGCACAAGGTTAAATCAACTAGACTTAACGTTTTCATGATATTGATTATCATTTCCCGGTAACAACGCTAAAAACTTGATGGTATTGTGTGTGCATGAGGGTGAATGTTGGATTGGAAAAAGTAAAGCCACAATTAAATCAAATTTTAAATAAAATGCTAATTCCTAAAATCACAAACCTAAGGCAAGTATACCCAGCTCATAATATAGGGATTAGCAAGAGTCAAATCCATACAGAAGTCAACAAATACCACTATTTCCTTCTTATCTCATTGTTTAACTAAATAAATAACCAAAACAAGGTAATTAACCTACTAAACTAAAGGATGATCAAATCTACACATGAAAAAGTCAAAAGGCCTCCTAAAGGATAGAAAAAGAGAAAAATGCCATGTAAAAGCAAAGAATCCCCAATTAGATATTAAAAAAAAAAAAAATCCCAAACAAATGCTGAATTAATTAATGTAGTATTTAACTCTCTACCTCGTCTCTTGAATTCACTAAGAGCAAACCAATTAACTAAAAAATTCTATTAATTCCAAATCAACAACCCAACATAAGAATATCCAAGTAATCAAATGCAAAAGATTGAAATTGAATAGTTCCAAAGGGAATCACAATCCAAAACATGAAATAAGGATTTTCTGTTGGGTATCTCAGGCTTGTATTGTATACAGCACAACAGAAAATGAAACGAGATACCGGCGCGGTAGAAAATAAAATGAGATACCTTCCCAGGACCCGTCTATGTGTGAAAAACAAGACATAATGATAATAGAGGTAACAACTTTTACCTTTGGGTGATCGTCTGAAGAACAAAATTGATCTTCTTCAACTCGAGGCGCGATCCAGCAATCCTCTTATACAAACTCCACGAGAGTTGGACATCTAACCACTATAATCATAGTGTGTGATTATCTCTAATAGTAATCCACACAGAGGAATACTCAAGCTCCAAAATTTCCTATGCTAGCAGAAGAAGGGTGGCTAGGGCTATTTTCGTTTTCAGCAAAACGAGAAAATGAGAGGGAAGAAGAAGTTGTTGTTTCGTGTGTCCAATACCTCAGCTAGGGTTTCGTGTGACTCTACTATATGTTACACGAAATTTCTCTCCCAAAACTGAGAATTCTAATCCTATTAGAATTCCCTAATTGTAATTGGAAATATCAAGTTCTCACATTTACAACTTGGACCACAAATTATAACTAAATATAATTTGTCCACAACAACTTCTCTTTCTCTCAATCAACCACACTATGTTATCAAATAACATCTTCAACATATAATCTTCTATTGTGTATGACCTATTAGGTTTCTCAGTCAATTGGTAGCGAACATGAATTAATCCAAATGTCTTTGAGATTAATAATCCATAATTAATTAGAATTAATCATATTAATTCTAATAAGGATTGGTTTATTAATTCATCAATTAATAAACCCATATTCCCAGATCATGATTGGTATCTAACAACACATCATGACTACCTAAGAGTACAGGAAGTCAAGTGGCTTGACATGAACCCTTTAATAATAAACTTCAGTGCAATTAACTCCTTTCACCATACAATATCTCATTCAGTTTGGAGTACAAAATTAGTGCCAATGCCCTCCAGAATTAATTCAGGCCCGAATACTATAGTACTTGTACCAGGCACCCACTACTCTAGATGTGTATCAATTAGAACTGTTTCCAATATACAATCGCCTTGGCCAAGGACTTTTCGAGTAGTAATTCCTATAAGTGGCCGTGAGATATTCGCCCCTACTATTAGGAGTGGTGAATCCTTTTTCTCTCAACCACTTTTGTTTACCTCACAGTGTACCCAATATCCATCCTATAGGCGGCCTTTGATCGAGCTTTGGAGATTGGAATCAAAGTACAATGCTCAACAAATAAAGTACCTCGAAGATCTCAAGTCTAAGGATACTTGTACGTTTGCTATATTGAGATTATATCACTGGCACTAAATAGTTATCCATGTGATTATCTCAAAGCTTGGTCATTCAATGAACTTGTTCCATTAACAAGCATCCATGTGCTACGTTTGAGTATCTCAATACTCACGGTTATGAGAACCACCACTTGATCAAATAAAAAAGTCTAACACATGCTAGTCTTAATGCATTATTGATGTCTTGTCTCATTAATACTATGATTAGGGACTATTTAAGTACTAACACCATCCAGGGTAGTAGGAATTTCATATCATGATCTTTATCATGATTTTCTTAACACAGTTTTGTACTAGGGACTTTATCGAGCAGTTATATTACTTAAAGTAAACAAAAGAAACTGTAAGATAAATGATGCCTTTTTATTAAAATAAAACGTGTCATATACAATGTACAAGTGATTGTGTCTAGGGCACAACGCTAACATTTTTCCCTTTAAATACATCTTGAAATCAACTTAGATCCATATTAATAATGTAAGATTACAAAGATAAGAAAAGAAAAAACTCATAGATAAGACCTCTTCTTCTTTTTCCTTGGGCTTTTTTTTATCAACTTTTCTTCTCTCTTCCTTAACTGCCTTGATCCTCCTTCTTCTTATATTTCCTTAAGTTCTCTAGGTCTCGCTTGGGTCTTTTCTTGTCCAAGCACTTCCTTTAAGGTTTATAAAAGTTTATATATCTTTCTCCCATTGAAAAGACTTGGAAATCCATTAGTAAGGATTTTCTGCGAAGGGAGGTAGCCTTGCCCAATTATTTTTTTTTCTAATGAAAAGTAGGAGATAGTGCTACCTAGCTCACTCTGGGCAAAAACCTCGGGTGACTTAGGGTTGCTAACAAAAACTTCAGGTTGCTAACAAGAATTTTCTCCCTTTGTACTTTTACTCTTCTATCCAACACATCCTGAACCACTTGAACCTCCTGTACCATTAGCCTTGGCCATGCTAACTTTTCTACTCAGGGTATCAGCAACAACGTTGACCTTCCCGGGATGATAGTTGATTGGACAATGGTACTGCTCCAAAAATTCCATCCATCTTCGCTGTCTCAGATTCAAGTCCTTCTGGGTGAAAATGTACTTCAGGCTCTTGTGATCAGTGAACACTTCATATTCCGCTCTGTACAGGTAGTACCGCCATTTCTTTAAAGTAAACACAATGGTAGCCAGCTCTAGATTATGCGTGGGTTAATTGACTTCATGAGGCCTTAACTTCAGTGAAGTATAGGCGATCACCTTTCGGTCTTGCATAAAAAATGCTCCCAAACCTTCATTCGAAGCATCGGTATACAGTGCGTAAGGCTTATCTCCCTTTGGCAGACTTAACACTGGTGTTGTCATTAATCTCCGTTTCAGCTCTTGGAAACTCATCTCACATTTTTTACTCCAAACAAATGGTACATCCTTTCTCAGTAGTTGGGTTATAGGCAATGTGAGCGTTGAAAATCCTTTGATAAACCTCCTATAATAGTTAGCCAATCCCAAGAAGCTTCGAATCTCAGTGATGTTCTCCGGCTGCTTCTAGTCTGAAACTGCTTCAACCTTTGTTGGGTCTACCTTGATCCCATCCTTAGTCACCACGTGGCCAAGAAATGCAACACTATCCAGCCAAAACTCACACTTGCTAAACTTGGCGAAAAGCTTGTGCTCTCTGAACTTTTCCAATACCTGGTTCAAATGTTTTGCATGATCCTCCAGGCTTTTAGAATAAATGAGTATGTCGTCGATAAAGACCACCACGAACTTGTCCAAGTAGGGTTGGAGCACTCGATGCATCAAATCTATAAATACCGATGGTGCATTAGTTTCCCCGAACGGCATCACCACGAACTCATAGTGACCATATCTTGTGCTGAAGGCCATCTTGGGGATATCCTCCTCTTTTATCCTCACTTGATAGTATCATTGCCTCAAATCTAGTTTGGAGTAACAACTGGATCCTTGTAACTGGTCAAATAGCTTGTCAATCAGCAGTAGGGGATACTTATTCTTGATCTTCAAGTTGTTCAAACCCCGATAGTCGATACACAACCTCAGAGTCCCATTCTTCTTCTTCACAAATAGCATAGGTGCTCCCCAGGGTAACATGCTAGGTCTAATATAACCTTGCCTCACCAACTCTTCTAGCTGCTTATTCAGTTCTTTCAGTTCCGCCGGTGCCATCCGATATGGAGTCCGAGACACTGGTTCCGCTCCTGGAACTAGATCCATGGTGAACTCAACTTCTCAGTTGGGAGGTAGAGAAGTGAGTTTCGCAGGGAAGACGTCGGGAAAATCCCTTACCACCTCGGTATCCTCCAGAGTGCGCTGGTCCTTCAGCTTGTTTATCACATAAGCCATATATCCTTAACATCCTTGCTTCAATAATTTTCAGGCTTTAGCCTCAGCTGTCAAATACTTCAATTCCTTTACTCTCTTGCCATTGAACTCCAACACATCACATCCTAGTCTAATGAACTGAATCAATTTATTCTTACAGTCTACTCTAGCCCTATGCTTCGCTAGCCAATCTATTCCCAATATCAAATCATAATCCTCAACAACTAAGATTATTAAATCTCCCTCCAAGCTTTCTCTCCTCACATCAATTTTACAATTTCGCAATACCGATCTGCTTGCACCATTTTCCCCAGAGGCGTATCACTAACAAAGTAAAAGGTAGTTCTATTCCATCCCAACTTAAATGATGTGCACAGTTCTTGTTTAAATAGGAATGGGTAGATCCGGGTTCTATCAATGCATTAACGGAACGACCTTAGATAGTAAACGTACCTTCTACCACAGTCGCATCAGCTCCAACCTCCTCCCTGTTGAGAGCGAAAACTTTTGCTTTCACTTGAGGCTTCTGCACTCCACTCCCAGATGCTCCCGTGGCATTGGCTCGATTGGCCCTTAGGATCTAAGCCAGATTTTCTTGCCCGACTCAGTGAAGTTTAGGGCAGGCATTCCGCAGGTGGTTTGGGTCTTCGCAGTGGTAACATTTCCGCTCACCTCCTTTAGACCAACAATTTTTCTCTGTGTGGCCCCTTTTCCCACATTGCCAGCATAATGGAAGATTTTGCGTAGGACCAACCAGTGCTGTCCTAGCCTACTTTCCCCGATCCCGCCACTACTGGTTGGCGAGGCGCTTATTGGGTTACTGCCTGTGCAAAGGTCCTGGCGGTTGTCTTGGAGGCTAAAAAGGTCTCTGTGCCATTCTGTTGCGGTCCTCATTTTCAGTCCGGGTGGCTGCATCCACAGCCTCTGAGTAGGTCATTGGTAGAGAAGGTGCCAATGCCCTTCTCAACTCCTGCCTTAGCCTCTTGACAAACTGTCTTGTCCTGTTCTTCTCAGTGTCCACCAACCTCTTGCAGTACTTTGATAATTGGGTGAACCGTGCCGCGTACTAAGCTACCGTCATACCTCCTTACTTTAGATTCTGGAACTCATCTTCCTACTTCTCAACTATCCACTGAGGGATATACTCAGCTCTAAATACTTCCACAAAATTGGCCCATGTCTAGTTTTGATCAATCATCTCCCAGTCGTCCTAAACCAGTTGCCACCATGCCCGAGTTGGGCCCCTCAATCAGAATGCAGCAAATTTAACCATTCGCTTCTCAGTGTACTGAAGTGTAGTGAAGATGTCTTCCATTTGCTCTATCCATTGTTCAACTTTCTGATCTTGCTCGGCTTCTCCTAAGAAAATGGGCGGTTGGAATTTTAGAAACCGCTCAAAAGCTTCGTCCTCTCCCTTTGGATTCCTCCGTTCAGTTAAAGTTTGACGAATCTCGATCATCTTGCTGAATGCTTGCTCCATTGTCACTTCAACAGGTTCTTCTAACCCCATTTCCAAATCAGGCTTACTCTCATTTCCCCGGTTGGGTGACTGCATTTGAGTCGTCTCAACCTGCGGTGTCACAGGTTATGCCTCCAGAACTTTTCTGCCTGATGTGGCTACACGATGCTTAGGTACCATTTTAAACTATACCCAGATAATGAGTTTATGCATTCAAGCTTTAAATCATTTTAGTTGAGCATGCATTCACATTCAGATTTAAGTAAAAGGAAATCAGACGTAAGTTTTGTGTAAAGAATTGCATATAAATTTCTCTCAAACTTTAGAGTACTCCAAGTACTCTTATTTGCATAAATTTGAAATTAAAGCAGAAAACATGAATGAAATCCTTAACATAGAAGTTTATGGAAAGCTATAAATAAAATATCCTAATCATAGCAGCCTTTAGCCTCCCTAGTCCTCATCGGAGTCTTCAAAGTCGGCCTCATATAACCATCCCCCAGAATTCTTAGTAAAGTCTATCCCAGCCCCACTTGCAAACCTATCCATTAGTTCTTTCCCGGGTAGCCTAGAACATTCCTCGGTCTCAACCTGGTTGGGTGGGGGTATGAAGGACGGTCTAGGTGGAGATTCGTAATCTATCTCTCCCGGATCATCACTATCAGCTGACAAGTCAACTACGGGACTAGGAGGGGGGGAACATATTCTATATCAATTCCCTCATCTTCACTATCAGTAACCAAGTCTATCATAGGTATTGGGGGTGGCTCATTGATCGGAACTTCATTGTCACTGCTATCATCCAAGGGAATAATTGGCTGTGGTGCAGGCTAAGGCACTGGTAGGTCTTCCAGGTAGATAGGGATGGGAGGATGCCATTATTGCCCTTTCCTTGAGGTTCTAAGCATTCTAACTATCCTACAGCATGAACAAGACAGGTTAGATAAAAGATTCGAACTTAATAAAATAGGACATATACTATTAATATTTGCCTATACCTAGGATCTGATACCACTTGTAACACCCCACTACCTAGGCCCAATAGGGTCGGGGATATCGCCCCATCCAAAGAACAAGAGGTCTTTATAACTAGGTCACACAAACGAAAATAAAAATAATACTATAAAATTGAACTTATTACAACCCAAAAATTCAGGAACAAATCCAAAATAAATTGATTACTATCGTCTCTTAAATTAACACATAAAATAAACAACATAAAGTATTCAAAGCAGGCAACAAATCTAGCTACTCATCTCTACATCAGGATTGACTTGAAAACATGGCATAAAAGGTGATGAAATAAAAATCTCAGTAAACCCGTATGTGCTTTGAGTGTTTCAGGTACAACAGTTCATGTATGCAAGCTGTAAAAATTGTATAAGAGAAAGTGTTGGCAAGTAATAAATAAGGTTAAAAATAAAAAGTGGCGTTTTGCTTTTCAAACCATACATGTGCACAATAAATACAACCACTCAAATGGATAGCCATGGGTTACCACACGTTGGGCCCCGTAAACATATAACGGTCAAAATGGCACACTTTGTGCAGACTGACAAAAGGTAGGTGATCGGCCTACCGGGTGAGATACTCCTCCTTCCCTACACCCAAACTTACAGGTTGTCCACTCCGGAACACACAGTCCATATGACTGAAACTTGCTAGCTCAGACCGGCATGACCTACTGGACTATCAACGTATCCGGGAAGGACTCACCCCTCAGAGGTGGCCACCTACTGAGAGACTTACCCTAACCCTTCAAAGACTAGTCCTAGTAGTCTACTCTTATTGAGCACTCAACGATGATTGTCCCACTTGGGAATAACTAATAATACATTGCTCTATTTGAAAATAGCAATTAAGGGTTTCTAAAATTCTTGTCAAAGTGGGTTTTTAGAAAGAGTTTAGTGTTTGTGCAAAACTGCTTGTTTGATTTTCAAATGATTTGTTTGACTGAAACACGAAAGGAAACAGTACTTAATTGCCTTTACAAAATGAGTGTCCATACACTTCGGGTTTGGTTTGCCATAGAATAACTAGGGGTTGTAAAATAATTACTAATAAGTTATAGGTTCAAATAATAAACTTGAGTGTTGTTATTAATAAATAAACTAGGGTTTAATTGTTGAAGAATCCTAAGTTCTAGATGATATTAATAAATGGTCATTCTTAAATAGTATTTTTAAAATAAATATTAAATTATTTCTAATCTCTTAATTGATAAATAGTAAATAATTAATAATAAATAAATTTTATCAAGTTTTGATTAATAGACAACAAATAAATATAAATAGTATTTATGAATATATGGTCTACAAGGTCATTAATATTTTACTTATTTGTATAAAAGGTTTCAGATATATATATATATATATACCTATATATGTATTATTTTTAATAAAAGATATCATTTATTTGACTAGTAAAATATCACTATTTTATTGAATATTCCAACTTCAAAACTTTCTATGAATTTGGAAATCTTGGGAGAAAAACATAGTAATAATTTTAATTGGGGTAATAAAATTTGCTAATCAAAATAGCCTAGGATCAACAAGGCCATGATCATAATTTTCCTATTGCTAACAAGATTCATGAGCATATACTCCAACATCAATCAACAAACTATTCTATTCATGGACAAAGGCTTAAATCCATACCTATTCTCAAATGATCAAATCCATACTACGCATAATCATACTTACGACTTCAATGAAAGTAAGAACATAATATCCTATTCACCAATGGTGACATAATATTCTAGCATGCTTAAACATTCATAATTTCTTAAGACATGATGAACATGCATCGATCCACAAGGAAATTCATAAAGCTTAACCATGATCAATCATTCTCATGCTCCAATCTCAACTCCTTTTTACATATGCATATACTCAATCCCCCATTCATATTCTATCCTTCCTATCAACAACCAAGAGACATGAATCCAGAATTCCAAAGAATGGTTAAAGAGAAATACTTGGTTGATGATAAGAATCTTGTGTGGCTTTTTCATGGTGTTGTGGGTGGATTAGTTGGTTATATGTTCAGCTCAACATAAGGGACCCAAAATAGAGATTATTGTGATAGAAAGGAGAAACTAAAAATAACAACCTACCTTCTATAATGACCCTTAAGTAAAGTAGAAAGTTCTACTATAATTTCACCCCAATATCCTTGAAGCAACAAAGGCAAACAAGAACAAATAGAATAGAGAAAATAGACACCTAAATATTGGAATTCAAACAAACCTTAGAAGAACGAAGCAACTAAGACCCATTTAAAGAAAACAACATTGGATTTTCCAAAAGATTTATAGACTTATTCATAAGGAGGACTAATCCTTAAGCATGGTCTTGAATAAAATGAATAAGGAACCTAGGGCCTCTCAAGATTCTCTCTCAAATTTGAATTAAAGTCTATGAATTATGTTGTCAAATCACCAAATGTGCTATTTATACAACCCTAACCCTAGCTAAGGTAATCTCTGAGGTTCTATTACAGTTTAGGGTCATAATAAGTCTTTACAGAAAAATAAAATTGAAGAAAATCAGAGAAAACATTAAAAATGCGGAACTGTCATCGACTGCCCAAGGGGAAGCTGTAACACCTCGCTACCTAGGCCCAACAAGGCCGGGGGTGTCGCCCCGTCCAAAGGACAAGGAGTCTTTATAACTTGGACATACAACAAAAATTTAAACAATACTTTGAAATTAAAGCTTATTACAATCCAAATATTCAAGAACAAATCTGAAATAAAAATTGTTCACTCTTAACTCCTAAAGTATTACATAAAATAAATAACAAAATATCTTCCAAGCAGGCAACAAGTAGCTACTCATCCCCACAGCAGGATCGACCTGAAATCATAGTAAAAAGGATGATGGGATAACAATCTCAGTAAGTCCGTGTGCGCTTGGAGTGTTCAGTGAAAACAGTTCATGTATGCAAGATGTAAGAATTTCATAAGAAAAAGTACTAGCAAGCACTAAACAATGCTAAAATTAAGAGTGGCATTTTGGCTTTCCAACCATACACATACAATAAAATCAACCACTCAGAAGAGCGGCCATGGGTTACCACACGTTAGGCCCTATAACCATACAACAATAAGAATGCCACACTTTGTGTAGACTGATAAAAAGGTAGGTGATCAACCTACCGGGTAAGATACTCCTCATTCTCTACACCCAAACAAAACCGATTGTCCATTCCGGTAATACACAGTCCACATGACTGAAACTTGCTAGCTCGGACCGGTGTGACTAAGTAGTTCTGACATTTCTCTAAGTTGAGTTCATCTTCTGGAGGTGGCCTCCTGCCAGAAGACTCCCTCTTGCTCTTCAAAACTAGTACTACTAGCCTACTCTTATTGAGTACTCAACGATGATTGTTCCACTTAGGAGAAAACTGGTAAAACATAGCTTTACTTGAAAATGGCAATCAAGGGTTTCTAAAGTCCTTGTCAAAATTAGTTTTAGGAACAGTTTGGTGATTGAGTAAAACTGCCTGTTGATTTTCAAATAATTGGTTTAATTGAAACAACAAAGGAAACAGTCCTTAATTGCCTTTACCAAATTAGTGTTCACATACTTCATGGTTTGCTTGCCATGGTAACCTTTTACAACAAACAAGTTTTATACAGGAGCTTACCTGATCCTTTGCTCGAGATAAATCAAAGATCTCCAAAAGCCAACCTATCCCCGCCTGGGGTAAACACAAGCCATAATTAAACTTAAGCCAAAATTTTCTTTCATAAATAATCCTAACTCCACTTACTACAATCATGACCCTAGTGTTCCAAACTTTAAGGCTAGATAATCAAAAAGGATTTTATAAAATAAATTTAGCTTGATAATAAAATACCTAGGGTTTGTGAAATAGTTACTAATAAGTTGTAGGTTTAAATCTTGCTATAAATGAACTAGGGGTTTATTTGATGAAGGGTCCGAGGTCCTTGATGACATTATTTAAAATAATAATCTATTAATAATTAATGGTTAAAAAATAATTGGTAAATAAAATTAATAATAAGTAAATTTTAATATGTTTTGATTAAAAGATCATAAATAAAATTTTATTAGTATTTATGAATATATGATTTACAAGATTAATATTTTACCTATCATGATGATTTATATATATATATATATATATATAAAGCTTTACTTAATAATAATAATAATAATAATAATAATAATATTATTATTATTATTATATATAATATTTTTGTACTTTAATTTTAATAAAAGATATCATTTATTTGGTTAAAATATCATTATGTCATAGAACAGTCCAAATCCACATTTTCCTAGGGTTTTCGAAATCACTAGAAGAAAATACAGTATTAATTTTTTTATTAATCAAATAAAATTGGCTAACTTAAATAGCTTAAGAACAACAAGGTCATGATCATAATTCCTATTGCTAACCATAATCATGAACATACACTCTACACCACTCAACAAACCATCCAAATCATGAATAAAAGCATAGATCCAAATTTACCAATACATGATCCAAACTCCATTAAACATAGTCATATTCATGGCTTTAATCAAGGATACGCGAACAGAAAACCCTATTCACCAAAGGTGACATAATATCTATCATGCTTAATCATTCATACTACTCAGGACATGAAGACATTCAACAAACCTTAAAACATCATAAAATTCAACCAAGACAAGTCATCCTTATGCATCAATCCCAACTCCATCATATAAACACATTCGTTCCCATACTTCAATCCCAACTCCATCATATATACGCATACTCAATCTCCAAACATAATCCATCATTCTCCAACAACAACCAAAAGACATGAATCTCAAATATAAAGAGAAGATTGAAGAGGCTTACTTGAATGATGACTACCTTGAAGAAGTTTCAAAAGAATCCTCACGCTTGGAAAGCTTGATTTGTCCAAAGAGGAAAAATGGCCATGGTTAGAGTAACCATTCGGTCGAGAGAGAGAGAGAGAGAGAGAGAGAGAGAGAGACAAAAAGAGAGACAGACAGACTTTATTAGTATATTCATTAAGGTCGAAGATGAAAGGAGATGTAGATAATCGACCATGTTTACCTTGAGAGTGATCTTGAGTCTTCAAGAAAATTCTGGTTTTTTGATCCGAAAGTGGAACTTTGATTTCAACGTTTGATGTTATAAATTGCAGAAATGGATTCAAGAGAATGAGTAGATATGATCTGGAGTTTTTGGAGAAGATTGAAGAGGTTTAGAGTGGTCCTAGGCGAGGAGAATGGTGGTGTGTGTTCTTGGTGTTTGGAGGTTTGGAGAGAATGGAGAGTATGGAGGAAGGCTGGCCAAAATTTTGCTTGGAAAGGGTGGCCGAATGGATTGGAGAATTCTGGTAATTGGACTTTTAGATTTGGGAGAAGAAGGAAAGCTGGTTGTTTGAAATTCAAAAAGAATAATTTAGGGAGTGAATTATGGTAGCAAGTATGGTAAGAATTCCTTGGTTGAAGGAGGTCTTTTGTGAGCTTCAATGGCTGACTGGTTTGGCTGGAATGTTGCTGAGATGAATGATGTTTGAATGAGCTTTTGGCTGGCCGAATTATGGAGTGTAAGGGTGAGGAAATTTTCTGGATAGTTGAGGCTTAATCCATAGAAGTTTGATGAAATAATTTGCTGGAATTTTGGACTCCAATTGAAGGCTTAATTGCAACAATTGATGGAGTGATTTGAGGGGTAGCCTTGGAGCTTTTTTCATGCAGAACAATGGTGAAGATGATGAAGTTCAGTTCATGGCTGACCAAGGTGGGTTTTACAGAAAGATGGAGTGAGTTTCGGACAAGGGTGAGGAGGGAAACAAAGCTGGAATTTCTGTGCAGATTTTTCTGTCATGTTTCAGCCAACTTGCAAAAGGTTTGAAGGGGTTTTGGAGGGTCTTTTAAGGTTGGTTTCTAGCCTTCTTTATGGAGGAAAGATAGGGTTGAATTACTAGTTGAAAAGGTGGAAGAAACAACTTGGTTCTTGGCTTACCAAGCTGCGAAAACTGCCCAGGAATTTTCCTGGTTTGCACAGCTTTTGTGTAGTCTGATTTTGGCTAAAATTTTTAGTCTTTAAGTTGAGTGAATTGGTTATTTTTTTGGCAGTATTTGACAGGAAAAGATGACTGAAGATTTTGAAAATTGGACTGATCAAGAAGCTGGAAAAATTTTCAGATTACTACATAAAGAAGATGAATACCTATAGGTTGGAGTTTGAAGGTTCAACTATGGAGATTACTTTCCTTGGGAACCTTCCTTAATTCTTCCCCATTTTCAGATAATATTCTATCCTCCAAGAGGCATTTTCGATGCTTCACAATCACAGAACCTTGCTGGAATTTTCTGGAAATAAAAATGGCTTAGATAATTAGCAACTTAATGGATTAAGAATTAAGGGAAGCTAGAGATCAAAAAGGATATGAATCCCTTAGAAATTTTTGTAGGGTATAAGAGTAGGATTAGGACATTCCTTTCATGTCTCCCCTAGGATAACACTCCTACTCCTACCTAAGGCATGCAAGGGCCGAAATTAGCCTACCTATCAAAAATAAAATTTAATCATGCTAAACTCAAATGATGGAATTTGAACTCAAGACCTCAAGGATTTATTCCAAAGCTCTAACCACTAAACCACAACAACTCATGTTCTTATTTTCTCTCACAAATATTTTTCCTATTTAAACCTCAAGCTATCTCCCTATTTCCACCTCAAACAAATTTACCATTTTACCATTCTTACTTAATAAGCACAATTAAGCCTTCTAGTCTAGAAATCACAAATCCAATGCACATAAAATCATACAAAAATATATTCATACATTCAAGAAAATATGATATGCATCCCGACCCCCCTTACTCTAAGGTTGGTTTTAATTGGGGTTTCACAGAAGCCAGCGCTGGTTTGGACATCACAGCTGGCGTCGGTTGTGATTTGTCTTCGAGCCGGTTATGTTGTGATTGAGGTTGTTGCTAGGGCATATTGTAGCCGATGCCAGTTATGCTACTCGGGGCGGCATTGGCCATCCTTTGGAGGTGTCCTTTTGGGTCGAGTTTCATCTGTCTTTGTTACCGACTTGAGTTCTTGCATGGTCACTCCTCCCCCTCCTTGATCTTGACCTCCATGATGAAGCGGAGTCTCATCATCTCCCCCTTCTTGAAAAGAATTCGTCTCTGAATCATTGCCATCATCTACATAGAATGCTTTCACCATTGCCACATTCTTAGCTCCATCAAGGTTCATTGATTCACCTATAGGCAAGGGAATCAATTTGAAAGGAGTTAGAGGATTAAAACCATACACAATTTCAAAAGGAGAATAAGAAGTGGTAGAGAGAAAAGCCCTTTTGTAAACAAACTCAAGGTGTGGTCAGCATTCCTCCCAATTGGTCAAGTTCTTCTTGAGTATGGTTTGTAAGAATTAGGTAAGTGTTCGGTTGACCACCTCTTTTAGAAAAACAACTTCAAATTCTTGAGGAACAACTGCAATTTCATTAGGCAAAGACAATGAAAAATCATTAGTAGAAACATAAGAACATTTGCATAAAAAAAGAATGACTGGTTCCTTAGCTTTTATAGCCTCTATGTCTTTACTTTCTTTTGCAAAGAAGTTCACTCTTCTTTTACCTCCCTTCTCTTGTCTTTGCTCATTGCTATCCTTGATTGTCAAATGCACTTATTTGTTCATCATCTCTCTCAATTCTTTTTCTTGCCTTTCTTTTTCTTTCCTCTCAATTTCTTATTTTTGCTTAACATCTTGCGCTTCCTTCTTCTTTTCTCCCTCCTTCAAGATTCTTTGATCTTTGTTCACCTCACTAGGGGCTATGGGGGTGAGGGTAAACTTAGTTCCCTCATTGAGTAGGGAATAAGTATTCTTCCTCCCATTATGCTTTACATACCTATCGTATTGCTAAGGCCTCCTTAGGAGCAAGTGACCTACTTGCATAGGTACCACATCACATAGCACATCATCCTTGTATTTCCCCATCTGAAAAGACACGAAAATTTGTTTGTTTACTCTCATTTTCTCACTATAATTCAGCCATTGCAATTTGTAGGGCATGGGATGTTTTATCCACTTCATGCCTAATTCTTCAACTAAGTTTGCACTAATCACGTTAGTGTAACTCCCACTATCCACAATGTCACTACAATGGGTTTTGTTGATTAGACACCTAGTGCAAAAAATGTTGTCTCTTTGTTGGTGATCTTGATCCTCTATGGCTTGTGAATTTAATGACCTTTTTGTGACTCCTACCAAAGAATATTCTTGACCAATAACTTCCCCTTCATCATTTTCCTCATTTCCATTTCCCTTTTGTTCTCATTGGTACCTTTCTTCTTCTTTTTCCTCGTCGGTAGAAACCTCACCATAGAGATTAATATACATTGTTCTCTTACTTGGACACTCATGGGAAGTATGTCCATATCCAAGACACTTAAAACACTTGATATCCCTATTCCTTTGTGGCCTCTCCATGGCTTTTCCCTCATCCTTATTCCAACATTCCCCAGGTTTGTAGAAGTCCCCTTGGAATGGCTTAAGGGCTTTATCCTTCTTAATTGTCACCTGGCTGGTAATATTGGGGTTTGGAAGTGGTGGTCTAGTAAATGCCCTCCTCTTTAATTTCTTTTCAATCTTTATAGCGGCATGTACCATATCCTCCAATCGATCATAGGGATGCAATTCTACCAAATTGGCAATTTTTCTACTTAATTCTCCTAAGAACTTTGCTCTTGTTGCTCTAGGATCTTCATGGATTTGAGCTCTCATCAATATTACTTCCATTTCTTTATGGTAATATTCCACACTCTTGTTCCCGTGCTTGAGTGATTGGAGCCTTTGATAAAGATCACAGTAGTAATGGTGTGGTATAAACCTTATCCTCATCATGTCTTTCAACAAATTCTAACTAGCCATGGTTTCCACTTCCATTTGTCTCCTTTGTGCACTAACTTGGTCATACTATACCAAAGCATACTCCAAAAATCCCAAGACAGCTAACCTCACTTTGGACCTCTCACTATAGGTATGACTTTCTAGAAATATCTCCATTTTGCTTTCCCATTCGAAATAAGCTTCAGGGTCACTCTTGCTATAGAATGTGGGCACTTTCAATTTAATATGGTTCAATTTTCTCTCCTTATTATTTGCTTCTCTCATTCCTCCTCTATTGCCCCATCATTTATAGTGTTCCCCAAAAGCTTCAACTTGTTCCCCCTCATACCATTCATCAACCCCCTCAAACTCTCTTTCTATCCCCCTTAATTTATTCCCACCATTCCTTCCCTGGCCCCTTCCTCATCCTTCTCTCATGCCATATCTTCCCCCTCTCATAGGAGCTTGTTGGAATCCCCCAATTGAGTGCTCATTCCACTCTTCCCCTTGTTGGGCATTTAAAGGAGGAGTATGGGAATCACCATCCCTGATCCTAGGGCTAGGTACTTCAAATCTCTCTTGGCCTCTCCTTTGTGCAACGGTAGAAAATTGTCCAAGATGATTTATCAATTCCCTTGTCATGTTTTGGAACTCACTTTGCATAGTCCTCATCATAGCTTGCAAATCTTCACGCAAACCCCTGCCATCAATTTGTTCTTCTTGAGGTCTACTAGGTCCACTTCGGTTATGCCTAGAGATCTCTTGTTCATGGGCCATGGCGATAGAATATTTACTTACTTATACCTGCAAAACAAAAGAGATTAGAAAGAAAAATAGAACCTCACTTCACTTCATTAGGTGTTGTCTCTTAAGGTTGATCACTCCACGCTTGTATTTGCTCTCTTAGGCTCTTTTAATAAGAGGCTCACCCTCTTGCCTTTTTCTCAATACTCAAGCCTTCTTGTTCAATCTCAATTCTCTCCAATGGCTAAAGTTTCAGTCCAACTTAGTGAATCATACAAATCAAAAGAATTTTCCAATTAGGGGGTCTTAGGGAAATTTCAACAAACACTTGTTGGGCACCTTAAGCAAAGAAGTTTTTAATCAAGAATTTCACAAAGTGTGGACTCATTCAACACAAGAACAAACACTAGATGCATAAGAAACACTTCTAAGCAAGACACGAACAAGAATTATCAAGAACAAAGAAATAAGAACAACTAGAACAAGGATTATGAAGAACAAGATGATCGCAAGTGTCCACTAGAAAAATTGAGTTCAATGCACATGGAATTCAATAATAGAGTGATATACTAAGTCCCAATATTCTAAGGAATAAGAATCAAGAATCAAAGTTCCCTACTATAGCCAAAAGTATTCTCATGGAACATTTATCAAATACCTTGGCTGCAATCTTGTCACTTAAGAACAACCAGCATTTTCACCCATATTCAAGTCAATTTTCACCACAATCACAAGATAAATTTGTTCCCAAGGATTATAACAACATCAAGGAGCAATTTTCCCAAAGAAAAATCAAGTTATAACAAAGATTTCATGACCTTTTTGGAGCATGTTTTTGAGTGACGGGATTTCCCTGTTTTCCTTTTTCTTCAACTTTGTAGGGCTCCTTTTTCTTACTTTAAATCTTTGATTGGAATGAAGCTTTTCCTTGTGGTGATACCAAAATCTTCGATACGAATCTTATGTGGCTTTTTCTTGGTGTTGTGGGTGGATTAGTTGGTTATATGTTCAGCTCAACTCAAGGGACCAAAAACAGAGATTCTTGTGATAAAAAGGACAAACTGAAAATAACAACCCACCCTCTATCAAACCCTTGAATAACTAAGCTTCAAAGATCCTCAAGTAAAGTAGAAAGTTCTACTATAATCTCACCCTAATATCCTTGAAGCAACAAAGGCAAATAAGAACAAATAGAGTAGAGAAAATAGGTACCCAAATATTGGAATTCAAACAAACTATAGAAGAAGAAAGCAGCTAAGACCCATTTAAAGAAAAAAACATTGCATTATCCAAAAGATTTATAGACTCATTCATAAGGGGGACTAATCCTTAAGCATGGTCTTGAACAAGATGAATAAGGAGGCTAGGGCTTCTCAAGATTCTCTCTCAAATTTGAATTAAAGTCTATGAATTGTGTTGTGAAATTACTAAAGGTGCTATTTATACTACCCTAACCCTAGCTAAGATAATCTCTGAGGTTCTATTACAGTTTAGGGTCATAATAAGTCTTTACAAGCAATTAAAATTTAAAAAATTCGGAGAAAATATTAAAAACATGGAACAATCGTCGGCTGCCCAGCGGGAAGTCGGTGCTGGTTGTGATTTGTCTTTTGGCCTGTTATGTTGTGATTGAGGTGGTTGTTGGGGCAGATTGTAGCCGGTGCCGGTTATGCTGCTCGGGGCGGTGCCAGTCGTCCTCTGGAGGCCTCCTTTTGGGTCGAGTTTCGTTCGTCTTTATTTTCGGCTTGAGTTCTTGCATGGTCATGCCTCCCCCTCCTTTATCTTGACCTCCATGATGAAGTGGAGTCTCATCAATTGATGACTATCTCGATGAAGATTTAAGAAGATCCACGTGCTTGAGAGTCTTGAATTATCCAAGAGAGCAGAAAGAAAATGGCCATGGTTGTAGCAACCATTTCGACTGAGAGAGAGAGAGAGCATTAGTATGATATGTTAAAGATTGATGGGAAGAAGATGAACAAAAGTTATTCTTGGTTACGTTGATATGTTCTTGAGACTTCAAGGAAAATTCTGGTTTTGATCCAATTGTCAATTTTTGTTTTCAAGATTTGATGTTATAAAATCCAGAAATGAACTCTAGGGAGAATGTAGGTGTGTTTTGGAGTTTTTAGGAGGGATTGGAGGTGTTTAGAGTGGTCTTTGGCTTGAAGAAAGGTAGTGTGTGTTCTTGGTGAAAATGGAGAGGATTAGAGAGAAAATGCTGGACAAATTTCTGAGGGGGCTGGTCGAATGATTGAGAGAGTTCTAGGATTTTGATTTTTAGATTAGAGAGGAGAGAAAAATCTGGTTGTTTGAAATTCAAATGGAGAAATTTAAGGAGTGTTTTATGGTAAAAGATATGGTAATGGTGTTTGATTGATGAAGGTTTCTTGGAGCTGCAAATGGCCGACTGGTTTGTTGTATTTTGCTAAATTGAATGAAGGTTGAGGGATCTATAAGGGTGGCCGAATTTCTGAGTTCAATGGTGGGAGGATTTCTGGTTATGAAGCTTAATCCAAGGATGTTTTCATGGAGTAAATGCTGGAAATTTTGGAATTCAAATAGAAGTTTGATTGGAGTGATTGTAGGAGAAATTTGAGAAGTGGCTTTGGAGTCTAGTTGTGCAAGGTCAGTGGAGAGGGTAATGGAGTTCAGTTCATGGCTGAACAAAGGTTAACTTATGGGGGTTTTGAGGAGGTTTTCGGCCAAGGCTTGAAAGGAACGAGGCTGGAATTTTTTCTGGGTATGTTTCGAATTGGTTACTAGAATTTATTGTACAGTTTTCTGCAATGTTCCAACCGATTTGCAGAGGGTTTTGAGAGGTATTTGACGGTCCTTTAAGGTTGGTTTCTAGCCTTCTATATGGAGGAAAAGCAGAGGTAATTTACTGGTTTGAAGGCAGAAGAAACAGCTTTGATCACGCCCTGCTATGCTGTGAAACTGCCCAGAATTTTTTCTGGTTTGTGCAGTTTTGTGCAGTCCGATTTTTGGACAAGAATTTCAGTCTTCAAGCTGAATAAATTGGCCATTTTTCTAGCAGCAATTGTGTAAGAATGATGGCTGATATTTTCGAAAGTTAGGCGAATCAGGAAAAAATTCAGATTTCTTCCATGGAGATGATGAATACTATAGAGTGGAGTTTGAAGGTTTAACCATAGAGATTAATTTCCCTTAGGAACCTTCCTTAACTCCTCTATTTTCAGTCAAATCTCCAACCTCTAAGAGCCATTTTCAAAATTCAAAGACTAATAATCCTTGCAGAATTTTTTGGAATTAAAACATAGATTTAGATCAATTTTGAACAAGCTTAATTGGTGAAGAGGTTTGGATAAGCTAGAGGTAATAGAAAAATAAGAATTCTTCTAGAATTCCTTTAGGACATAATGATAAGATTAGGACATTTCCTTCATGTCTCTTCTAGGACAACACTCCTATATATATATATATATATATATATATATATATATATATATATATATATATATTTTCTAAGCAATGCAAGAGACGAAAATCCCACCGTAAATTAAAATAATCATGACAAAAACTTAAATGATGGGATTTGAACTCAAGACCTTATAGATTAATTCCAAAGCTCTAACCACTAAACCACAACAACTCTTGTTCTTATTTTCTCATCCAAATATTCTTCTTATTTAATCCTCAAGCTATCTTCCTATTTTGATCTCAAGCAAAATTACCGTCTTACCATTCATACTCAATATGTATAACCAAGCCTTCTAGACTCTAAATCATAAATCTAAAGCACATAAAATCATTCAAAAATTTATATATTCATGCAAAGTAACATGATATGCATCTCGACCCCCTTACTCTAGGGTTGGCTTTAGGTGGGGTTTCACATGCGATGGCAAGGAGGATAGGATGGACTTAAGCATGGCTACCTGGGAAAAGGTTTCTTCATTGCCAATACCCTTTTTTTGAGTGTATCCTTTCACCATATATCTAGCTTTGAAGATTTCCACATTTCCATCTGCTCCACTATTCCTCTTGTTTACCCACTTACACCCAGTGGGTTTTATCCCTTCAAGTAAAACTACAAGATCTCAAACCTAATTGAAGTACATAGACTTAATCTCGACTTTCATTCTTTATGCCATAGGTTGGCATTGGCATCAGCAATAGCCTTCTCGTATCCAGTAGAATCTTGTTCCTAATAGACGGAGACTAGGTTGAAAACCTCTCCTGTCTATCTTTTCGGAACCCTAGATACCCTTCTACTGTGACGAGACTTCGTTAGTACAGGTTCCTGAGGATGTGCCTTTTCTTATTCTATAATCGGGTTAGAAGAAATCGATTCAGAAGATAACTTCTCCTTAAGTTCCAACATTGTTGAACTTTTAGTGGATGTGCTTTAGTCATCGTACAAGTATCTAGTATTAGTACTCACAAGTACCTTTTGCTCCTTGGGATGATAAAAGTAACTACTCTTTGTTCCTTTTGGATACCCAACAAAATATTATAATTCTTGTCTTAGTTCTAACTTATGTCCCTTGATCAGTACATAAGTTAGATAACCCCATATCATGAGATGATTTAGAATTGACTTATGCTCAGTCCATATCTTATAGGGCATCTTAGGTACTAAATTGGAAGGCACCAAGTTCAGAATATATGCCACTATTTCCAAGGTATATCCCCAAAAGGATACCGGAAGAGTAGAATGAGACATCATGTTTTGGACCATTTCCATCCTATCATGTTCCTTCTCTTAGCTACTCCATTCTACTGGGACACTATCCCATGATGTACCATGTAGTTCTTGAATTCACCAAAGAGGTATTCTCTGCAATGATCCGATCGTAAGGTCTTGATCAGTATACCTATCTAATGCTCTACTTCAGGCTTAAACTCCTTGAACTTATCAAAAGAGTCAGACTTACCTCTCATCAAGTAACATAATCATACCTGGTACAGTCATTCATGAAGGTGATGAAGTATTTAAACCCCTCTCTTGATGGTGTAGACAAAGGATCATACACATCAGTGTGAACAAGGCTCAATATCTTTTTGGCCCTATCTGCTTTTTGGGTAAATGACCTTTTGGTCATCTTTCCCATAAGATAGGATTCATACTAAGGCTAACATTCCAATCTTAATGAGCCTAAAGGCTCATCATGGATTACCCTCTGAATCCTAATTGAGTTAATATGACCTAACCTTAGATGCCAAAGATATGAGTTATTGACTTTAGTCTTTCTCTTCCTATTTAAAGGTTCAAATTGAGCACTCTTTAATTGATTGTTAATAGGATTAATGAAGAAAAGGTTTCCATTCATGTGGCCAATACATAAAACTTTTCTATTTCTATTGATAGTTATACCAGAATAGAAAAAAAATATAGTATCCTTGATGTATTAGTTTTGCAACTGAAACCAAATTTTGTCTAAAACCAGGTACAAATAAAATATCCTTCCAAATAACTATTCTATTACAATAAAAAACTAGTTCCAGTTCATCCACTGCCAGGGCTCATTCTTGTACTTCATTTCCCACGCATAGTCCATGTTTGCCTTTTTGGAGTCTTTTTATCTTTCTAAACCCCTGCAAAGAGTTACAGATGTGATCAGTGGCTCCTAAATCAACATTCTAAGTGGAAGTTGATCTAACCATTTGTTGGATATCTCACGCATATCATATATAGTGTAGCGAAAAAATAAAAACGAGATACCAACTCAGGATCTGCACACGTGTGGAAAACAAGACATAAAGAGAAAAAAGGTAACAACTTTACCTTTCTTTGTTGAGCGTCTGAAAAATAAAAATTTTCCTTCTTCAAGTTGAGACACGATCTAGCAATCCTCTTGATCAAACACCACGAGGGTTGAATGTCCAACCACTATAATCACAGTGTGTGATTATCTCTAACAAAAATTCACATGGAGGATGACACTCAAGCACCAAGATTTTCTATGCTAGCAGAGAAACAACAATGGCAGCTAGGGTTCTTCTTGTTTTTTTAGAAAAAAACGAGAGAGAGAGAGAAAGAATATAGGGTTTTCATGTGTGCCCTAAGGTTTTTGGGAGAGTTGCTTGTTGTGAATCAAATCTCACCTAAGGTATTATGTATATCTCTCATATATCACGAAAAATCAGTGAAAACGGAGAATTCTAAAACAATTAGAATTCCCTAATTGTAATTGTAAACATCAAGTTCTTATAATTACAATTTGAATCATAAATTATAACAAATTATAATCTGGCCACAACAACTTCTCTTTCTCGCAATTAACCCCACTATGTTATCAAATAATATCTTGAGTATATAATCCTCTATTGTGTGTGACCTATTAGGTTTCCCAGTTAATTGGTAGCAAACATGAATTAATCCAAACGTCTTTGAGATTAATAATTCATAATTAATTAGAATTAATCCTATTAATTCTAATAAGGATTGGATTATTAATTCATCAATTAATAAACCCATATTCCCAGATCATGAGCGGTATCTAGCAACATAACATGACCGCTCAAGAGTCCAAGAAGTCAAGTGGCTTGACATGAACCCTTCAATAACAAACTGTAGTGCAATTAACTACTTTCACCATATAATATCTCATTCGATCTGGAGTACAGAATTAGTGCTAACTCTTTCTAGAATATATATTAATTCTGGCCCGAATATAATAGTACTTGTACCCGAAACCCACTACTCTAGATGTGTATCAATTGAAACTATTTCCAATACACAATCGCCTTAGCTAAGAACTTCTTAAGTAGTAATTCCAACAAGTGGTCGTGAGATATTCACCCCTACTATTAGGAGTGGTGAATCCTTTATTGACCTTCTTAACTACTTTTGTTTATCTCATAATCCCTAGCTTGGAAGAATTTGGGTTGAGCTAGGATTGCTCCCAAAGGTGGCAACAACAAGGCTGGAAATTTTCCAAATTTTTAGCTAGGGTTTTATTCTCAAAATCAACAAAATATTTTTCTAGTAAAAGAAAAGAAAGAAAAAAAAATAGATTTGATTCAAACTAACTAAATTCCCATCAAGGCGTTAAACATAAAATCTGATTGATTAAATAAAAGCTGGAATTTAATTGCTCTTAGCTAAGACTTTCGAAAATTAAAAGAATAAAAGCTAGAATATAATTAGTCTCTCTCCTTATAAAAAATCTTTAAGTTTGGAAGATAAATATGGAGATTTATCTCCGATGAAAATGGCGGCTGAAATTCAAAAGAGTAGCTAGGGTTTTAGCTAAAATATTTCTGTAAGAATAATTAAATAAATAAAAGGGTTAAATCAGATTTTTTTTTCTTGAGAAATAAAATAAGATCTTTACCTAATATATTATCTATCTCTAATATTTATCAAGGAAAGTCTTATATCACTTAAAACTCACCAAAGTGGCGGCTAGCTAGGGTTCTCAGCCAAAAGTATGAGGAAACCCTAGAAGAAGAATTCAAAAAGGAAGCTAAGATTCACTAGAGGTAAGATTCGAACTCAAGTTACCAAGGGATAATTACCAGACCTAAACATTAATCCAAATCAACTCTGGTGTTAATTAGGACTCATGGTCTATACTGGGGACCAAAAGACACACCACATTGGCTACTAGAATGACCAAAATACCATTGCCATAAAAATAGCTGTATTTTGAATTTTAAATATTTCCTAATATCACCATAAAGAAATATTGACCCCAAGAACAATGCTGCGTTAGCAAAGTCTCCGACCTACAGGTGAAATGACTAAAATACCCCTCTACACATCGCCGTACATTTAGAGAGGAAGAATTGTACTAACACCCCTCTAAATGACATCTACCATCCTTAGGCTTCTAGTCCAATGATCCACGACTTCCTGAAGTGTTTTTGCTTTCCAAGGGAGCTACCCTAAAGCAAACATCTGAGTCATGTTTCCCAAGGCCCTGGATATTTTAGACCATTCGGACAACCACAAGGGGCGATATAGTGCAGAACCTATCTTGTACAAGTCTGTCTTAACTAACTAGTCACACATACCCAACATGCAAGTATATTGGCCCTACGATAGAACCTCAACTATAGCAAATTAAAGTATATGCTTCCAGCTTCGCCAGACCACCAACTCATACTCAAGTCGTAGAGAACTAGTCCACGATGTAGCGGTAGTAGTCTAGGTTTCTATCATATAGTACTTTTAGAAACCACTACTACAGGTCCTGTCCTACGTATTCGAAATACGCTTATGTCATGAAGTGAGTTGGCTATTCACTGGCTAAAGTGAGTGGACTCTCTAAGAAATTCCTTTCACTCAAATTCTCATCCCTCTGTCTCCTCTACTAAATTTCACTTAAAACAATTCTCAAATAATGCAAACAACACAACTATTTCTCATTAAATAAATTAATGCAAGAACAACCTTGTAAATCACATGTACCCATACAAAAATAATTTTAAAATATCACATGAAATACAAAATTCTATGCAATGCATGACTTTTCCCCTATAGGTCAAAGGCGGTTTTGGGCGGGGTATTACAATAATGGCTAAAGGAGTGAAAGAACCTCTACCAACCATTTCTGAAAATCAAAAATAAAAGAAATTCTCAGTTTTCTGAAAAAATAATAATTTTGTGCACTTTATCCTCATATTAAATTGATAATAGTTAACCCCATCACTATTATTTTTAACATGATTAATTTGGCTCTTAGGAAAACTAACATACCTTCTTGGGAAGATTAACGATTCCAAAGATAAGTGTGTTAACCACCACAAATTAATTTTCCCTCTAGGTAATGATGTAGAAGATAACTCCATCGAGGAGATGGTAGTTTCTTCTCAATTTCTATGGAGATACCTCGCACAATAACCACTAACGTGGGATGACCAATCATAGCACGTGTCCTGTGTTATTAATTACATTATTACATTAGTTCTAGATTCTTATAGTATCTCCATCCTATACTGTAACACCCCACTACCTAGGCCCGCCAGAGCCAGGGATGTCGCCCCGTCCAAGGGACAATGGGTCTTTATAACTAGGACACACAAATATAACATCGGAAATAAAATGATACTTCAACATAAATTTTATTACAACCCAAAAGAAATAATAACAAATCCAAGAATACTCAAAACAAATCCATAATAAAAATTCATCCACTCTCAGCTCTCTCAACATTACACAAAATAAATCCTCAAAAAATTCTTCCAAAGTAAACAATATATAGCTACTCATGCCCACAACAGGATGGACCTGAAATCATGATAAAATGGTGGTGAGACAGAAATATCAGTAAGTCCGTGTGTGCTTCAGGTGTTTAGTGAAAACAGTTTGTGGATGCAAAGTGTGAAACCTTTATAAGAGAAATACTGGCAAGCAATAACATTAGTAAAAAACAAGAGTGGCGTAGAGATGTTGTCCTATGGGAGACATGATAGGAGTACTCTAATCCAATTCTTGTGCCCTAAACAAAAATTCCTAAAAGAATTCATTTCTTTTTTATCTTTAATTTCTCCTAATTCTCAATCATTAGATTGGTCAAATTTGTTCTAGCCAATTTCATTCCAGAAAATTCCGTGAAGTGCTGTGGCTTTGAAGGTTAAAAATGTCTTAGTGAAAGACATCTTATGGACTGAAAATGTGGAAGGGATGGGGAAGGTTCCAAGAGAATTAATTCCCCTAGTGAACCTTCTAAAACTTCATTCTAGCTAGGTTCATTTTCCTTCATATCATGAACTGAAATTTTTACAGCTTCTTGTGCCGTCAAATTGTCGAAATTCTCAACCATTATTCCCTCGCAAATGCTGCCAAAAAATGGCCCTTTTGAGCAACTTAAAACCTGGAATTTTCTGGCCATGTTCAGACTGCACAAATGCTGTGCAAAACCAGAAAAAGTTTTGGGCAAAATCGCAGCATAGGTGCCCCTAAACCAAGTTGATTTCTTCCAGTTTTCTCCCAGCTCCTTAGCCATATTTTTCCTCCATGAAGAATGTTGGAAACTAGCCATGAAAGACCCCTAGAATCTCCTTCAAACTCCCTGCAACCTGGATAGAAAATGGCAGCCGAAATTACCCAGAAAAAATTCCAGCAATAGAGAAAATTTTGTGCAGTAATTTTTCAGCTTTGTTTTCTAATTCAGCCCTGGCCGAAACTCCATCTTTCTTCTGTAAAAACCACTCTTAAATAGCCCTGAACTAAACTCCATTGTCTTCCCCAAGCTTCTACATGAAAATAAGATATGGCTACCCAAAAATATCTCCAGCAAATCACTGCAATCCTACCTTGATTGGATACCAAAATTCCATCCATATTAATTTAGCAACCTTCCATAAAATGTCCCTCAAACAACCGGACCTTTCCTTCACCATTGTACCCCCTCTTTTCGACCACCATTACCCTCCTTCAACCAGCTTCCGTCCAACAGAAATCCTAGCCAGCAGTCGGCCATAACATCTTCCAAAAAGCTTCCATTGAACAAGATATTCTTACTATATTTTGTTTTCAAATTTGATTCCCAAAAATATTCTTTTAGGATTTCAATAACCAGCCTTTCCTTTTTCCTTTCAAACCAGAAAATCATCTACCTAAAACACTCTAGCAATTCAGTCACTCTCTCCCTCAGAATTTCGGCCAGCATTAACCAAAATTCCTCCATTCTCTTCAACCATCAAGCACACGTAGAATACCAAGAACACCTATTCCTTTCTTTCGCCTAATACCTCTTCAAATCACTTCAAACTTCTTCCAAAAATTTCAGACTTCATCTACTCACTGCCGTGAGTCCATCAATACCATTTTTAACATCAAACTCCAAAATCCAACTTCCTCTTTTGGATAAAAAATCAGAAATTTTGTGAAGGCTCAAGAACACCTTCAAGGTAGGTTTGTTCAAACAGCTTCATCTTCTCTAATCTTTGATCTCTAATGAATATATATATATATATATATATATATATATGAATAATCATGCTAATGGATTCTCTTCTTCTCTTTTCTCTCTCTCTTCACCAATGGCCATGCTTTCATCATCTCTCTTGGATGAATCTAGGCATCTAGGAGTTGAGATCCATTCGAAACTCCTTCAAGGTATTCACCAATCAAGTAAGTCCCCTCAACCCTCTTTTTAGACTCTAGATTCATGTCTCTAGAGTGATATTAGAAGGAGATGGGCTATGATTGTGGTTTATGCATGTGTTGTTGTGATGAGTTGAATTCGAAGCATGAATGGATGTGTGTATATGATGGAGTTGGGGTTGATGCATGTGATGATTTATCTTGGATGATATTATGGTGTTTTTACGGTTTAATGCATGTCTCCATGTCTTTGTGATCAAGTATGCTAGAGATTATGTCACCTATGGTGAATATGATTTATATTCGTGTATGATTATTAAAGCCATGATTATGTTTATGTTAGTGGAGGTTGGATCATGCCTTAGTAAATTTAGATCTATGCCTATATGTATGATTTTGATGATTTGATGAATTGAAGGGGTGTATATGTTCATGATTGTGGTTAGCAATAGAATTATGATCATGATCTAGTTGTCCCTAAGCTAAATTTTATTTCTTCAATAAAATGTTTAATATTATGAATTTTGCTAGTAATTTCAAAAAACCCTAGGAAGGGTAGATTTGGATTATTATATATATAATAAGGATATTTTAGTCAAATAAATAATAGATTTACTAGAAAATAAAAAATATATAAATATTATATAAAATGATATTATCAAATAAAGCCTTTTTTGAAAATAATTATAATAAGTAAAAATATTAATTTTGTAAGTCTTATATTCATAAATGTCATTAAAATTTATTATCTTTCTTTTAATTAAAACTTGTTAAAATTTATTTATTAGATTTCAATCAAGACCCATTAAAATTTATTTTCAACTAATTTTTGTTAGCGATTATTTTCAAACAATTAATTATTAATAAATAATTATTTTACCTAATAACACCTAGGACTTTTCATCAAATAAACTCTAAATCTTTATTAGCAAGATTTAAACCTTCAACTTATTAGTAACTATTTCCCAAAACTCTAATTATTTTAAATATCAAATTAGACTTAGCTTATAAACCCTTTTATTTATTATTTGGCCTTAAAGCTTGGGACACTAGGATCATGGTAGTAGTGAGTTGAGCCAGTTTTATTTGTGAAAGCGGATCTTGGCTTGAGATTGATTGTGATTTATTTTTACCCCAGGCGGGGTTGGGTCAGCGATTGAAGATCTTTATTTTATCTCGAGTTAAGGATTAGGTAAGCTCCTACATAAAATCTAATTGATGTAAAATTGTTTATCATGGAAAGCCAAATGTAGAGTGCATGAACACTCATTTCTGTAAAGGCAATTGAGAATTGACTTCTTTCTTATTTCAGTCAAATGAATTATTTGAAAATCAATAAGCAGATTTACTCAAACTCAAAATTCTTTCTAAAACTGATTTTGACAAAGACTTTGGAAACCCTTAATTGCCATTTTCATGTGAAACTGTGTTTTGTCATTTTTCCCAAGTGGGATACGTTCGTTGAGTACTCAATAAGGGTGGACTACTAGGACTAGTCTTTGAAGGGTTAGGGGGAGTCTCTCAGTAGGTGGCCACCTCTGAGGGGTGAGTCCTTCCCAGATAAGATGTCAGTCCAGTAAGTCGTGCTAGTCTGAGCTAGCAGTTTAGTTTTTAGTCAAGTGACTGTGTTTTGCCAGAATGAACACTCGGTTGTTGTTTAGGTATAGAGAAGGAGGAGTATCTTGTCCGGTAGGCCGATCACCTACTTTTTTTGTCAGTCTGCACAAAGTGTCGACATTCTGACTAGTTATGGGGCCCAACGTGTGGTAACCCATAATCACTTCTTTTGAGTGGTTGATTTTATTGATTATGTATGGTTGAAAAAGCCAAAACACCACTCTTGATTTTAACTAATGTTTATTGCTTACCAGTATTTTCCTTATAAAGATTTTATACTTTGCATTCACGAACTGTTTTCACTCGACACTCAAAGCACACACGGACTTACTGAGATTTTTGTCTCATTACCATTTTTACCATGATTTCAGGTCGATCCTGCTATGTGGATGAGTAGCTAGATATTGTCTGCCTTGGAAGATTTTTGCTAATAATTTATTTTGTGTAATGCTTTGGGGAGATGAGAGTGGATAAATTTTATTATGGATTTGTTTTTGGTATTTATGGATTTAATCTTGGGATGTAATAAATTTTAGGTTAAAGTATTATTTTTATTTTGCAATTTTATTTGTGTGACCTAGTTATAAAGACCCCTTGTCCTTTGGACGGGGCGACATTCCCGACCCTGGTGGGCCTAGGTAGTGGGGTGTTACAAATCATATTTGCTATGTCCCTATTTAACCTACTCAAAAACCTTGCTTTTGTAGTCCTTATATCCTCAACAATGTTAGCCCTCATCAAGGTTATCTCCAACTCCTTGTAAAAATCCTCTACACTTTTATTTCCTTATCTAAGTACATGTAATTTTTGGTAAAGTTCATTATAGTAATGTAGGAGTACAAATCTTCCTCTTATAAAGTTCCTTAACAATTCCAACTAGCAATTGGTTGATCCCCTATTCTTTTTCTTTGGAATGCTACTTAGTCCCACCACACCAAAGCATACTCAAGGAAACTTGAAAATGGCCAATTTAACCTTATTCCGCTCACTATACTCATGGCACTCAAACAAAATTTCTGTCCTCCTTTCCCATTCAAAATAAGCCTCTAGGTCATTTTTACCTTGGAAATAGGGTACTTTCATTTTGATATGCCTTAATTCTCTATCCTCTCATCTTCATCTCGCCTTCTCACTCTAAACCCGTTTCCCCAGTTTTGTCCTCCGAAATCTTCGTCATGGACTCCCTCATCCCAATCTTCAATTCTTTCAAACTCTCTCTCAAGGCCCCTCACATTTTGTTCATCATGCCTTCTTTGCATTCTACCTCTTCCTCCTCTTAACCCTTACCAACATCCCCTCAATGGTGTAGGTGCATGACTTTGTACGGAATGCTTATCCCAATCTTCTCCTTGCTCATATAACGGGGGTGTGACATTGTTTCTCTTTCTTATCTTAGGGTAATCTTGTTCTTTATAACCCCTTCTTTGTGCAACGGTTGAGGCTTGGCCTTGGTTGGTTTGCAATTTGGTTATATCTCTCCTCATCTCATCCATTTTTGCATTGAGAGTTTTAAAGGCGGCTCGAATATCAAAAGAGTCTTGGGACATTTTATTAGGATGTTACTTGGAAGGTTTAGATAGAAGAAGTAATTTTATCACAAGCACTTCCTTGCGTGTTTGCACTCACTAGCTCTCTTTGTCTTTTATATCAATAGACTCACCTTCTTGCCTTTTTCAACTCACTCAAGTGCTCAACAAGTTCGTCCTACAAAAGTCTCTCCAATTACTTAGGAATTAGTTAAAACTTTGATAAGTCCACTAACTGTCTAAGAACAACCAACCAAATGACTAACGGTGGAAGTTGATCAACACACAACAATGAGCCTGGAAGAGTTTATATCAATTAAGGAAATTAAATGAATTCAAGAAGGTCAACAACAATTGACTAGGGAATGGGTAAATTGACAAGACCTAACAAGAATTTTCAATGTAACTCTAGAGATTCAAGGAATATAGCATTCAAGACTAAGTGCAAGAATTTATCAACTAAGATGACCTCAAATTGACAAGCAATGTCCCCAAAATATTTGAAATGAAAGATAATCAACCATAGAAAGTGTTTGCAAAAGTTTTACCACAATTTTAAGTGAAAAGTTCACTCAAGAAAAATATCAAACACTTTGTAGGTAGTTTCCAGAACTCAAGATCTAGCAAAAATTTGAAGCAATTTTAGCCCCCAAAAATCAACAAATGACAAGAAATTTGTAATCCCCAATATTTATACTATCAATAAGGCACAAGTTTAACATATAAAACATAAGAAAAATCAAAGAAAACTCGACCTTTTTTGTAGCACAAATTTGAGTTATGGGATTGACTAATTTTGAAGCCTAGTTCAATGCCTCCAAGCTTTGATGAGAATCAAAGCTTTCCTCGCTCTGATACCAAACTATTTGATATGATATTGGGGTTGATTTTCTATCGAAATTCATGGCTATATCTAGGGCAAATTACAAGACCCATTGAAGAACTTAAAATAGAGAATTTTATGAAGAAATGAGACACCTAATTCAAATACTAGGACCCTAAGCCCAAATAAAGAGCTTAGAACTCTAGAAATAAGAATCAAGTCACTAATTCACACACAAGTGCCCTTGATTCAACAAGGAACCAAGAACACTTGAAGAAGATGAACTAGGTAATCAAAGATAACCTCTACGCTAGACCTTTAGACTAACAAGAACCTAAGATTCTATTTCGATAGGTTAGTTTGATCTATCCTTAAAAGTTTATAGACTCAAATCTATGAATGGAATCCTAAGATTGGTCTTGACCTTCATGGAAGAACCCTTAAAGAACTCTCTCAAGAGTGTTTTTTTTTATTTCAATAAAATATCTAAGTTATATTTAAAATGTTATAGTGCTATATATATAGGCATCCAAACCTAACTAAAGTAAGATGAAATCTCAGCCATTCAAGTTATCAAATAGTCTAAGATATCCCTATTACATAATAAAAGTTGTAAGAATTAATTTAGAAATCAAAATAAAATAAAACGGAAAAATTTAGCAAAACTGGGCATAGCTCAAAAGTACTTGGTCCTAGGTCTGTTTTGGAACGGAGCAAATTCTCTAAAGTGTACCTGGCTCCTTAGTGTACCCAGCACCAGGTGTGTCTTGGTTCCACACAGATGGTTTTTTCTTATCCTTTCAGCCCCCTCTTGTGCTCCTTTGACCCTCCACACGAGTTATTGTGCAAATGCAGCTCTCCTGGGCCTTCTCTTTGGCATCCATCTTTTCACACTCTTCATATTCCTTGACTTGTTAAATGGTTTTGGTTGAATCCTCCCCTGTAAGCTCCCATGTCATGGATTCTTCCAAGGTGCCCTGAAGTGTGGTTTGTAGTTCCATCCCCCTTCTTTGGCATCCATCTTGGCATCCATCTTTTCACACTCTTCATATTCCTTGACTTGTTAAATTGTTTTGGTTGAATCCTCCCCTGTAAGCTCCCATGTCATGGATTCTTCCAAGGTGCCCTGAAGTGTAGTTTGTAGTTCCATCCCCCTTCTTTAGCTTTAACATATTACTTGGATGGATTCCTATCATCATGGTATCCCCCCATGTCAAATTCAACCTTGGCTTGCTTGTTCACCTTCACTTCTCCACAATTATTCAACTAATTATGCTTGTAGGGACTAGGGAGTTTCAAGGTTTCTAACTCTAATTTTTCCACCAATGTAGTACTAATCAATTTTTTATAACTTCCCCCATCAATAAACACACTACAAGGTTTTTCCTTGATAAAACACATTGAAAAGAAAATATTTTCCATTTGCATCTCATTTGCTTCTTTATCCTTACAAGCATCACCATCTCTTATTGCTACTCCAATCAATGGACAAATTAGCTCAATCACCATTCCTTCTTCACTATACATTCCGACCCCTCCAAGTTTCTCATTTCCCACATGTCTTAATTGATTAAGTAGAGGGTTGGCATAGGTGGTTTTTTTAAGGTTTACTCTCATAATTTTTCTTTATGAACTTGTGCCCCATTAAATCTCTTATGTGCCAATTTCTTAGGGGATAAGTGGCTTTGGTGTGTCTATGGGTGGAATTTCTACTATCTTGCAACTTATCCTTCCTCCATTGTAGCTCATTAGGACAATTGTAAAAGTAATAGCCTTTTCCCCAACAATTAGAGCAATCATACTCCTTCTTTTACACAAACTCCCTCTTTTTTTGCACTTCATTATTTGAATAATTTTGCAATCTACCATTTGCTCTCTTTGGAGGTTCTCCCACAAGAATTCCATCACTCTCAAAATCTATCTGTCCAATTCTTCCTTTTTCACATCCATCATTTCTATCTCCACTAGTGTTTTGCTCTTCATCATAATCATACAATAATGCACAATCATCTTCATATTTCTCATAATCCCATTCTTCCTCATCATACTTATCATATTCTCCTCTACCTGAGTAAGACATTTTATTGAAATCACTTACTTCACTTTGAGCACTCATAGAAGATGAGTCATATGATCTCTTATAAGCCATTTTGTGTTTGTTAAAAAAGAAATTTTGAGTAGAAAAACTCACAAGAAAAGTTTCTCACTTCACACCCTCATGTGTTTAGCACTCAATCAATGTCACTCAACCCTCGTATATACACTATTCTTTAGCTTTTGAAACAATGAGCTCACCCTCTTGCCTTTTTCAATCCACTCAAGTGCTTCCTAAGCCGAAGACTAATTCAAAGAGAAACAAACTTTTTAGTGACTACAAGAAAAAATTACTTCATTAAGAACTATCTACTATGCTATAAGACAATGTAGTTCATGAATGAAAGCTTGAGAAAGTCATGTATGAGCAATCACAACACATTGATGTAATATATCAAACACTTGAGGTGTAACCACGTAACTCAAGGGGT
Organism: Voacanga thouarsii; assembly: GCA_026120185.1. NCBI lineage: Eukaryota > Viridiplantae > Streptophyta > Magnoliopsida > Gentianales > Apocynaceae > Voacanga > Voacanga thouarsii. The sequence goes on from JANUWF010002207.1 coordinate 1,613,670, forward strand.
TTCAAAATTTTTACACTTGTAACAACCTAGAAATTCAAGAATCACAAGAAACCTTACTCCCTAATGATTATACTAACATCAAGTAACAATTTCAAAGTAAGAACATGGCTAAACATAAATTTTATAGCCCCCAAAATTAGCATAAAAAATGAGTAACGGGATTTGTTGTGCCCAGAAATTCTTGCAGCAAATATACTTAATAAATTTCAAATTTTCAGCACTTTAATACTTCAAATAGCTACCCATTCATCAACTAAACATGTAGGTTCAATTTTACAACAAACACATGGCACAATTTGAAGTTCTAAGCATTTAAAAATAGCCCCAAAATAAGTGACAAAAATATGGAATTCTTAACAAGTTCTTTAAGAAAATTGTACCTTTCCCAAAGAAAGTTGTATTGATTAAATCAACAAAATCTTGCTCTGATACTACTTTTGATACGAGCAGAAAACACGGAAGCCTCTTGGTTTTGAAGAACCCTAGAGTTGGTCACCCAACTCCCTACCAAATTCACACACACAACTGAACTAAATGCAAATGCAATTAACCCAATGAGACTTGGTGAATCTAGCCTACTTTAAAACACCTAAATACCCTAATCTATTAAGAGATTAGAACAAAAAGATGGGTTTCGAAGTGTTATACCTCACATTTTACCTTTGACTAGCTACTATTTGTAACAGGATGAGAATTTATATCAATAGCCAGAACAAAAGTTGATTGGTGTAATGAGACGAATATTTTGGTACGATAATATTTGGTCAGGGCTTGGATGTAATTATTGAATTTGTTCTACCTGTACCCTAAATCTTTAAAAGGCTATTATTATTAATAAAATAGGAATTTGAGGGTACGTTGGGAAGAGAAATTGATCAGCGTAATGAAACACACGTTTTGGTGTGAATTATGCTATTTGGGTCACCGGGGGCATTTTCGTCATTTTGACCGCGCCAACGACTTTGACTGCAAATTTGATCAAATAGAGAGAGAATTTAAGAATTTAAGAATTACCAATGGATTTAGTAGAATTTTTAAAGTTGAAAGGTGAAATAAAATATTTTTTCATTTCGGACCCGATTTTGGTCATTTCTGAGAAAAATTAGAAATGCAAGTAAAACTTGAATGTGTGGTGCTATGTGATTGGTGGATTGGGACATATGTCACATTATGAGAGGTTGTAAGAGACTTCATACAAGGTAAATCTTATCGAATAAGTTTTACAAAATAAATAAATAAATAGGTGGATGAATGAAAGTGCGACATGTGGCGGATAGCCCACAATTTGTGATCAAATGGTCACCAATTTGGACCATGTATGGCGGTGAGGAGGCTGTTATAACAGCCATTATTTCGACCAGCATTGAAGAAAAAGAAAACAAGAAAGAAAATGGTTGATAAAAATTAAGGGAAAAATTAGAAAAAGAGAGAAAATATTGTTCTTGAAGTGTTGGAGATTGTTGGAGCAAATTCAAGCTAGAGCACCTCAAACACAAGGTAAAATCCTATGTTTCAAGAATTAAAGTTGTAAATTTCATTATGGTGATCATTATGATATTAATTTTAACATGAGAGCATGATTTTCATGCCTTGATTTTGGATTAAAGCTTGGGTTTGTGAATTTTGGTGTATGAACTTTACATATATTTGTATATGTGCCGGCTACCTAAAGGTCTTTGAATGATGTTTTGTGTGAGGGAGATCAAAATAATTATGGAAGTTTGGAGGCTTATTTTCGGTTGAAGAGGTGATGATCAAAGTAGGGTAAAAATGGAATTTACTTGGTTGGAAAAATGGATCAAACTAGCTTTTGATTAGAAGAAATGAATTTGTGTTGAATAAGTGTGACTTTTGTGAGCTACTGGAAATCTGGAAATTTAGAATTAAAAATGATTTGAATGAGAATTGAATGAATTAATGGTTCTAGGGTGTTAAAGATTAAATCAGGACAAAGGAAATCATGAATAGTAAAAGTGAGGTAAAACTACTAGGGTGTTTTTACCCAGTACTGTACCTTGAGAACCAAAATTCTGGAGAAGGGCTTATACAAAACTAAAGTGAAGAGTCTTATGGTTGTTTTGGTATATCATAGATCCAAAATGGAGTTCTGGATTGAAAGTTATGTCTGCAACAAAATCATGTGTCAATGCAGCTAAATTTTAGAATTTTGCTTAGAACATGGACGAATTTAAGGATGATTAACTATGCTATTTTGGATGAAATAATTGGAAAATTTGAAGCGAATCCCTTGTTTATGATGGGAGAAAGGGCCTAGAAAAAGAAAAATGAAAGAATCAAACAAACAATGAAAAAACAACGTGAACAAAAGTTGGACGTTTTCCTTAACCGTTAGCTAAACGTCAATTGGATGCCAGCGACCCGTAGGGCACGTTAGCTGGACGTCAGTTTGCCGTCGGCTATTTTTTGGCCGAATATGAATTGACCCAAAAATGGTGTGTGGTGTAGGTTTATCGGTAAACAGCCAATAGTTCGTTGAAAATGGTAGAAATGGTGGTTGAACGGCCGTGAACTAAAAAGTTTTGTCAGGACACGAGGTGAGTCCCTTTGATTTCTAAAACCGTTTGAAAGCTAGTGTGCTTTGTTATTCCATGAAATGCTATGTTTTATGCCATTTTAGAAATCCCTAAATATATTTAAAGTTTATCTGAGCAAAATTTATTCTTATGCCACTTTGGGCTCGAATGAACTTCATATTTAGCTTGGAAACCTTAATGGATGATTATAGCATGAATTTTTAAATATAGTCCTTTTTAGATTAAAAATTTGGAATTTTCAAAAAATGGTATATTTTTTAATTGGATTATCATAAATTGACTAAAATACCCTTATTGAAACATTTTATGAAAACATGTATAAAAACTTTGAATTTAATCATCTTTTCGAATTAGAATTCTAGATTTCCTAAAATGAGCTCCTTTTGGAATTGGATATTTGGAAAGTGATCCAAATGCCCTTATTGGAATGTTTTATGGAAACCTTTTGAATTGGGTATTCAGTAAATGACTGAAATATTTCATTGGAACTTTTGTGAACACTTTTTAAATCGGGTAAGGGTAACATGACACGAATACTCTCGAAAAAGTTTTTTGGAATCGGGTATGGGTAAAATTACCCAAATACCCTTGAAAAAGACTTTTGTGATCGAGTACAAGAAAATGACTCGAATACTCTTGGAAACTTGTTTTGATGTGAGAAAAGAACTCTTTACCCTAATTTGACATGGTTTTGGAAAATGATCTCTCGATTTGAGATTGACTTTGGAAAATGACATTTTAATCCCGAAAATTATTTTATTGGCCTGATGGGCTTAAGGAATAAATTGATTGACATTGCAAAACCTATGGAAATTATTAACTAACTTGTGAGTCAGTGGGATCAAATTCTGAAAAATAATATTTTACCCCAACAATGTTTTTTTTTTTTAATATGGAAAATGGTTTCCTAATGTGCTCAAGTACGAGCCTTTTTTTGATTTGGAAACATAGTGAACAATATGAATATTGAATTCTTGATTTCTTGAACTTAACAATCCTTGAATACTTGGCGTAACCATTAACTTACTTGGCGTATGCACTACCATGAATACTTAGCATAAGCACTAACTTACTTTGCGTAAGCACTAACTTGAATACTTGGTATATGCACTAACTTGAATACTTGTCATATACACTAACTTGAATACTTAGCATAAGCACTAACTAACTTGGCGTATGCCCTAACTTGAATACTTAACGTAAGATCTATCTTGAATACTTGTCGTAAGCACTAACTTGAATACTTGGCATATGCACTAACTTGACTACTTGGCGTAAGCACTAACCTACTTGGCATATGTAGTAACTTGAATACTTGGTGTAAGCACTAACTTGATTCTTGGTACTACATTGCTGCGTATTTACCCTTCCAGCGATGCACGGTTGAGTGCTGTAGATTGCGGTCTAAGCATAATGATACGTGGCGCCGAAGGTAAAGCCTTGTGAGCTTTGTATACAGGCCGACCCTTTGTTGGAAGAATGCCTGTGATTTGGAAATTAGGGCAATGATTTGAAATTAAAACATAGTTTTCAAAAAATGACTGAGTTCTAAATATACTCTTCTTTAAAGAGTTTTAAAATTATTTCCAACAAACAACTGAAATGCTTTCCCATAAAAGTTTATGTACTCTGTCTCTTTTCTAAAGCACTAGTACACACGGAACTCACTGAGTGATTTTCACTTACATGCGTATTATTTCCTTTGAAAAATTCATATCAGAGGCATAACGAAAGTGCAGTGGATTCCTAGAGGCTTATGCTACATCTTAGACCTGTTGTTCTCGTGAATGTATGTATCAAAAGACATATTCTTGTACTTTCTATGTTGGAAAAAAAAAATTCCACTGCTTATTGAGTGAAGTTTGTTATAAAGACCCCTTGTCTGACCAATCAGACGGGGCGACATCTGGCAAAGTTATAGCCCCCTACGTTATGAAAATATAGGGTGTTACAAATGGTATCAATGCATAGAGGAAATTATAAGAGTGGTTTTGACAGAATATAGCTGAGCCCCTAACGGGACATTGTGGAGTCCATCATTATATGAGCAAACGTGAATTTATAGAGATAGTGTTTGGATATTGGAGTAGATATGACATATGACTTGAAGGTGTAATTTATTCTAATGAACCAGAAAAAGAGTGATTTGAGATAAATCTAATATCTCTGAAAAAGGTCTATGACCTCGAATTCAGACAATTGTAAAAGGATAGAGGTCAAAGAGACCTTATATGAGAATTATTTCCTAATTCTGAACATTCCATTTTTGGACTAGTGATAATGAGATGAGGAATAAAGGAGGTTGAGCACTTAAAAGCCCTGTGTGTATAGTTGGGTACGAATTGTGTAGATAAGGTTATGCAAACTTGTATAGTGTTCCAATGTTATATTTGAGTGCTAAAAGTCCTGGTTTATCATAATGTGTGGAAGGATATGATTATATCAATACTAATGAACCAGGAATCATTAGACATTTGATATTAAATGTGCTTGGGTTAGAAAAATTCTAGGATGGGTAACCCTTGGGAAGTGACCCTAAAAGTTGAAATGAAGTGATTTATTTCTGTTTAAGGAAACGAAAGTATGATCTATATGCAAAATAATAAAAATACAAGAGGTCTAATTATAGGTCGTACAAGGATGATGTAAATGAAAGTATATTATTAGGTTGAAAGAATATTCGAATATCTCAAAAGATCATATTTATAGGTGCTATATAGAAGTAAGGCAAATCTAAATTTTGAGGACGAAATTTTTTGTAAGAAGGGGAGAATGTAATACCCCACATTTTACCTTTGACTAGCTACTATTTGTAATAGGATGAGAATTTGTATCAATAGCCAGAACAAAAGTTGATCGGTATAATGAGACGAATATTTTGGTACGATAACATTTTGTCGGGACCTGGATATAATTATTAGATTTGTCCTACCCGTGCCCTAAATCTTCAGAAGGTTGCTATTATTAATAAAATAAGAATTGAGAGTAGACTGGGAAGAGAAATTGATCAGTGCGATGAAATGCACGTTTTGGTGTGAATTATGCTATCCGGGTCAATGGGAGCATTTTTATCATTTTGATCGCGCCAGTGACTTTGACCACACATTTGATGAAATAGAGAACGAATTTAAGAATTTAAGAATTACCAATAGATTCAGTAGAATTTTTGGAGTTGAATGGTGAAATAAAATATTTTTCCATTCCAGACCTGATTTTGGTCATTTTTGAGAAAAATTAGAAATGCGGTAAAACTTGGACGTGTGGCACTATGTGATTGGTGGATAGGGACATGTGTCACATTATGAGAGGTTGTAAGAAACTTTATACAAGGTAAATCTTATCAAATAAGTTTTACAAAATAAAATAAATAAAATGGGTGGACGAATGAAATTGTGTTGAATAAGGATGACTTTTGTAAGCTACTGGAAATCTAAAAATTCAAAATTAAAGATGATTTAAAGGAGAATTGAATGAATTAATGGTTCTAAGGTGTTAAAGATTACAGAAGGACAAAGGAAAGCATGAATTGTAAAAGTGAGGTAAAACTACTGAGCTGTTTTTGCCCAGTACCGTGCCTTAGGAACCAGAATTCTAGAAAATGGGCTTATATAAAATTAAAGTTAAGATTCTTATGATCATTTTGGTATATCATAGAACTAAAAAAGAATTGTGGATAGAAAGTTATGTCCGAAACAAAATCATGTGTCAAAGCAGCAAAATTTCAGAATTTTGCTTGGAATATGGACGAATTTAAGGATGATTAACTATGTGATTTTGGATTAAATAATTGGGGAAATATGAAGTGAATCCCATGTTTATGAAGAGAGAAAGGATGTGGAAAAAGAAAAATGAAAGAATCGAAAAAATGATGAAGAAACGACGTGAATGAAAGTTGGATGTTTTCCTTAACCATCGGCCCCCGTCATCTAAACGTCGGTTGGATGTTGGCCACCTGTCGGGCATATCGGTTGAACGTCGGCTATTTTTCAGCTGAACACGAATTGACCCAAAAATAGTGTGTGGCGTAGGTTTATCGGTAAACGGTCAACGGTTCATTTAAAATGGTAGAAACGGTGGTCGAATGGCCGTGAACAAAAAAGTTTAGTCCGGGCATGAGGTAAGTCCCTTTAATTTCGAAAACCATTTGAAAGGTAGTGTGCTTTGTTTTTCTATGAAATGCTATGTTTTATGCAATTTTAGAAATCCTTAATATATTTAAGGTTTATCTGAGTAAGATTTATTCTTATGCCACTTTGGGCTCGAATGAAATTCATATTTGGCTTGGAAACTTTAATGGATGATTATAGTATGAATTTGTGACTTTAGTCCTTTTTGGATTAAAAACTTGAGATTTTTGGAAAATGGTAAGTTTTCGGGTCGGGTATTCATGATTTGATTGAAATACCCTTATTGGAACATTTTATGGAAATATGTGCATCAGTCGTTTATGCATTTAAGTAACCTATGGTTCATACCTTATTGTAAAAGATCTCCATTCACACGAACCACTTATTTAAACATAATGGGTCTTTTCTAACGAAATTGTGGACAAAATTAATGAAAAAAATCACAAATAATTTCTGAGAATAAAACTTTTATTAATTCAAATCAAGATTATATTAGAGACTTAGTCTAAGAGGGTATATTTCCTAACACACACACACACACACACACACACACACACACACACACACACACACACACACAGACTAAGAGAGGGTTGAACCATATCAAGATAAAGGTGCCTACATTTTATGGAAAGAGTGATCCCAAAGCCTATTTTGAAGGGGAGGGCAAAATGAAAATATTTTTTAAGTGTCATACATATAGTGAAAGATCAAAGGTGAGGCTAGCTATTTTGGAATTTTTGGAGTATGCTTCGATTTGGTCGGAGCAAGTTAGTGCACAAAGAAGATAAATGGGAGTAGAAGCTATGGCAAATTTGAACTTGTTGAAGGATATAATGCGAGTTAGGTTTATTCTACACCACTACTACCATGAGCGCTACCAAAGGCTTCAATCACTTAAGAAAGGGAACAAAAGTGTGGAGGATTATCATAAGAAAATGGAAGTGATGTTGATGAGGGCTCAAATCTATAAGGACCCTAGAGTAACAAAGGATAGGTTCTTGGGAGGATTGAACAAGAAAATAGCCAATTTGGTAGAGTTTTACTCCTATGGCCATTTGGAGGACATGGTTCACACTACTACAAAGATTGAGAGAAAACTAAAGAAGAGGGCCTTTGCTAAGCCTATACTACTAAATCCGAAAACTACTAGCAAGATGCTAATTAAGAGGGATGATACTCCTTTACCTTTCTAAATGGAGTACAACAAGCCAAGGGAAGGATGGAAGCCTAGGGAAGATGGAAACCTAGGGAAGGTTGGAACAAGAACAAGGGAAAAGTCATGAAAAGGCCACAATAGAATAGAGACATCAAGTGCTTTAAGTGTCCTGGCTATGGGCATACTTTTTTTGAGTGTCCAAGCGAAAGGGCTATGTACACTAACCTCTATGGAGAAGTCTCAACCGAAGAAGAAGGAGGAGAAACATACCAAAGAGACCAAGAAGAAAATGGAGAAGATTAAAGTGATGAATGGAAAGTTATTGGCCAAGAGTAATCCTTAGTTGGAGTCACAAGAAAATCATTGAATTCTCAAGCAATTGAAGACCAAGACCATTAACAAAGAGAGAACATGTTCTACATAAGGCTTCTAATCAACAAGACCCCATGTAGTGTCATTGTGGATTGTGGGAGTTGCACTAATGTGATTAGTGCATGCTTAGTTGATGAATTGGGCATAAAATGGATTAAACACTCCAAACCCTATAAGTTACAATGGTTAAATGATAGTAGGGAATTGAGGGTTAACAAATATGTTTTGGTATTTTTTGAGGTAGGGAAGTACACAAATGATGTGCTATGTGATGTGGTGCATATGTAAGTCGGTTACTTGCTCCTAGGGAGGCCTTGGCAACATAATAGGCATGCAAAGCATGATGGGAGGAAAAGCACTTATTCCATTCTTAATGAGGGGTCCAAATTCACTCTTACACCCATGGCCTCAAGTGAGTTGAACAAAGAATGAAGAATTATGAAGGAAAGAGAAAAGAAAAAGGGAGCACAAGATGCTAAACAAAAACAAGAGTTAGAGAGAAAAGAACAAGAGAGGAAAGATAAAGAGTTGAGGGAGTGAATGGGAAGATAAATGCCCTTAACCATCACGAATGGAAGTGAGGAAGAACAAGAGAAATGAGATAAAAGAAGAATGAACTACTTTGCAAAAGGGAGTGAGGTTATAGAAGCAATAGAAGCTAAGGAACCGATTATTCTACTTATTTGCAAAGATTCTTTTATCTCTACTAATGATTCTACTTTATCTTTACCTAATGAAATTATAGCTATTCTCCAAGAGTTTGATGATTTATTTCCAAATGAGGTGCTTGGAGGATTATCACCTTTAAGAGGAATTGAGCATCAAATAGATTTGATGCCCGAAGTTGTCATTCCCAACCGACCGGCCTATAGAACTACTTCGGAGGAAGCCATGGAATTACAAAAGTAAGTAGAGGAATTGCTCAAGAAAGGATATATAAAAGAGAACCTAAGCCCATGTGCTGTTCTAATTCTCTTGGTACCCAAGAAGGATAAGACATGGCGCATGTGTGTGGATTGCCGAGCCATCAACAATATTATGGTTAAGTATCACTATCCCATTCCTAGATTAGATGACTTGCTTGATAAGTTGTTTGCTACATGCATTAGCTCTATTGTTGATTTGAAATTCGATTATTACCCAAATCAAGATTAATGACGGGGGTGAGTGGAAAACGGCCTTTAAAACTAAACAAGAATTGTATAAGTGGTTGGTTATGCCTTTTAGGTTGTCTAATGCTCCTAGAACTTTCATTTATTTAATGCATCATGTTCTAAGGGAATTTTATTGGGAAGTGTGTTGTTGTGTACTTTGATAATATATTGATATATAGAAAATTATATGTGGATCATTTGAATTATCTTCAATATGTGCTTGTTGCTCTTCAAATAGAGAGATTATATGTTAACTTGGAAAAATTCTCTTTTTGTTTGGAGATGGTTACATTTCTTGGGTATATTATGAGTGCTAAGGGGATTGAGGTTGATGTGGAAAAAGTAAAAGCCATCCAAGATTGGCCTATTCCTACCACCATTACCCAGGTTTGTAGTTTCCATAGGCTAGCTTGTTTCTATACGAGATTCATCAAGAATTTTAGCACCTTAGTAGTCCCTCTAACTGAAGTGATGAAGAAAAATGTGGGATTTAGGTGAGAGGAAGCCTAATAACAAGCCTTCCAAACCCTTAGGGACAAATTAAGCCAAGTTTTAATTCTCATCCTACCTAACTTTGAGAAGGCGTTTGAGATAAAGTGTGATGCAAGTGGGGTAGGAATAGGTGCGGTTCTAACCCAAGACCGAAAGCCTATTACATATTAAAGTGAAAAATTATTTGGGGTAGCCATCAATTATTCCATTTATGATAAAGAACTCTTTGCTTTGGTTAGGACCTTAGAGTATTGGCAACACTACCTATTACCAAGAGAGTTTGTGTTCTATACCGACCATGAGACCCTTAAACACCTCAAAGGCTAATAGAATTTGAACAAGAGGCATGCAAGGTAGATAGAGTTTATTGGGACATTTCCTTGTGTTATTCAATACAAAAAGGGTAAGGAGAATGTGGTTGTGGGTGCATTATCTCAAAGGTATGCACTTTTAGACTTTTTGGATGCAAAGTTTCTTAGTTTTGAACTTGTGAAAGAATTGTATGATAATGATGAGGAGTTTGGGAATATTTTTCATGCTTGTGAGAAATGTGCATTTGCTAAGTACTATAAGCATAACGGTTTCTTGTTTAGGAAGGCAAGACTTTGTATGCCAAAGGTGTCCATTAGGGAATTGCTAGTTAAAGAGGCTCATAGTAGGGGATTAATGACATTTTGGAGTTACAAAGGCCTTAGGCATCCTTAAAGAACATTTCTTTTGGTAAAAAGAGAGAAGGGATGTAGAGAAACATTGTTCTCAATGCATAATTTGTATGCAGGCTAAATCTAGATCACTTCCACATGATTTCTACACTATTTTACCCACTCCAAATGCTCTTTGGATAGATATTTCAATGGATTTTATCTTATGATTGCCTAGGTCAAAAAGGGGTAAGGATTCTATATTTGTAATTTTTGATTGATTCTTGAAAATGGCTCATTTTGTAGCTGGCTTCATGATAATGATGCTTTCCATATAGTAGATTTTTTCTTCAAAGAAGTGGTGCTAATGCATGGGATTCTAAAGACTATTGTATCGGATAGGATACTAAGTTCCTTAGTTATTTTTGGAGGGTCTTATGGAACAAACTTGGAAATCACTTTTTTATTTTTCACAACTTGCCACCCTTAAATGGATAGACAAATGGAAGTGGTCAATCAAACACTTACCCAACTCTTGAGGATTATCATCAAGAAGAACTTGCAGAATTGGGAAGAATGCTTGCCATACATTAAGTTTGCCTATAATAGGGCTATTTACTCTACTACTTTTTATTCTCACTTTGAAATTGTGTATGATTTTAACCCTCTAACTCTTTTCGATCAGGTTCTTTTGCGTGTAGGTGAACGGATGAACCTTGATGGAGCCTAGAAGGCAGAATTGGTGAAGACTCTCTATGAAACGGTGAAGGCAACTATTGCAAAGTGAAATGAAGGGATCGCACATAACCGAAATCAAGGAAGGAAAAAAGTTTCATTTGACCTCGGCAATTGGGTATGGGTGAACCTTCACAATGAGAGGTTTCCCACTCAAAGGAGGAGCAAGCTAGACCCAAGAGGTTATAGGCCTATCCAAGTAATTGCCTAAGTTGGAGAAAATACCTATAAGATCAATTTACCCGGTGAGTATAAAGTGAGTGCAACATTTAATGTTAGTGACTTAACTCATTTTGATATAGGTGATGATTTGTGGAAGAATTAACTTCAAGAAAGGGGAGATGACGGAAATTAAGCTTGCCAATTAGTTCAATCTCATGAAGGGAGAACAACCTTGCAAGGACTATTCTATGCCCAAATTCCTCAAATTTTTAAATTCTAAAATTCATGCTTTTTGTCCATTCCAACTGTAAACATTCTCCCTCCATCAAAATATCTTTTTAAATCCCTAAAAAATCAAAAATTTCAATGTACTTGATTGTACTTATCCACTCCAATACCTTGTAAAGCCCAAACGATTTGAAAACCACTTGAATTATCTTCTCTTGTTCAAAACCAAAAGCTGTCATCTTTCTATTTCCTTTGGACATTGTTCTCTTGACAAAACCAAACAAGCCAAACCCTCAAACTTCATCTGCCATGGCTAAACATCCAAAACCCAGTAAAAGGGACTGAACCAAAAGTAAAGGAGACCAAGATAAGCAAATGATAGGGCCTTAATTTACATATATTTTTCTAGTTATTTGAGGATATTTTGAGATACTTTTGATAGAATAACGAATCATATTCCTTCCTATTCGATATTTCACTTATAGAAATATTTTTCTATGATTTTCCCTGAAAATAGGCCAATTTGCAATTAATTGGAGAAATTTTCATTGAAGACCCAACACCAGGTCAAGAAAACTAACTTAGCGCTAGGCCAAGTCTGGAGAAAGAACAAAATAAAGCAAAAAAAAAAAAAAAATAAAAGGAAAACACAGAAGACCAAATTGGAAATTGATAAAGAAGAAAGAAAGAAAACAACAAGTGCAATCTTGAGACGGCTGCAATACATCCTTGGGAGATTTCAACAAAGGAAGTCGTGGCTTAGCTAGCTACAGCTCAATAAGGAGACAAAGAAAAGGAAAAAAAAGGCTCGGTGGTTCATGGTTACTAAACAAACAAACAAACAAAAGGAAAAATGAAAGAAGGCAGCCTTGGGAGGATGTGTTACATCCTTAGGAGGATGCAACATGACCATTGACTCCGGTGGCTCGGCTAAGCCACGGCACACCAAAGAACAAAAAGAGATTGGCTCGGGTGAGCCGAGTTCAATAAATGAAGAAAAGAATGAACTTTGCGACTCGGCTATGCGGCTCAATATAATTGTCTTCAACGGCTCTGAGGAAGAAGAAAATGGTTGCGGCTTTGTCTTCAGCAAAATGGCTCACACATGGCTTGGATGGCTTCAGTCGGCTTCAATGAAAAGGAAAAGGAAAGAATAGTTTCTGTGGATTAGGCTTGACTTAGTTCTTCATGGCTTTAACAAAGAAAAGGAAATTGTAGCTCAGTGCAATCAAGTTGGTGATTTAAGTAAGATGTGACAAGATTTTAGAATTCAGATAGGAAATTACTTCTTCTCTGTTTTGAATTTTTAGGAAGTCGGTAAGGCCATAAATATTCTCATTCACGTATGTAATAGGTGCGCACAATATGGAATATTAGACAAATAATTTAGAGTGCACAACTATTAATATTTTCTCTTGAGAAATTATTTAAGGAGCATTGATTTGGGAGGAATTTTCATTAGAAATTGAAAGGCTTGTCTATGAGTACTTATCTCTTTCATTTGTTTTCTTTTTCTTGAACAATAATGAGTTTAATTATTTAATTTATTTGGATATTATTCTTAGATTTATGATTTTGAATTAATTTTGATCTTTACTCAATTGATTATTTTTCATGGTATTTTATTTATTGTTTTATTTGATAGGTTGATGGAATTAAAATTATATCTAATGGACTTAGGAAACGAAATTAGATTAAATTTAATTTAGTCAATTCCATATATTTGTTATCTTAACTGGATTGGAAAAGAAGGTTTAGAATTGAACCTAAGTAATCAAAGATTAGTTAATTTCACCTAGAGTATAGGGTTATTGGCTAATTTCATGTTCATTACCACATAGAGTATAGGGATAATTGTTGAAGGATGAGTTTACTGCATTTCTTTGGTTATATTAGTTTGATTGGAAAATCTGGTAATTTAATAAAAAAAAAAAGTGATTTCATAGATTGGGAAAGAAGTGGTTTCTATTTATATTCCTGTATGATGCTAAGATAATGGTTGATTGTGATAAATATTAGATGATTCATGTCATATTTTTTAGAATAACTATGTAATTGCATTTTTTATCTCCATGAGTTGTACATATATTTTGTTTTTTTATTTTGATTTCTTTATCAATCTAGTAGATAGGTTAAACAATGAATGAATGGTAACTAATGGTGGTTGTTCCTTGAGGATCGATATTCGTTAATTCCCTATATTATGCTTGCGATGACCATACTTGCTCACATGTGTAATATGGGATTAATGTTTTAATTAAAACTTGTTTATGGATGGATTTAAATTTGAATGATTTTTATACATCTAAATCATACGCATCATGTTTTTGGTGCCGTTGCCGAGGAATAATATCACAAAGCTTAGAGTTCATTGATTTCGACATGTAAATATATAAATTTTATTTTGTTTGGTGCCATGTAAATAAGTTTTTTATTGTATTGTATGTATTCATTTATTTTGCACAAAATAATAATAATAAAATAATATTTGTTGTGAATAAACCATATCTTTTTATAATGCTTGTTGTTGTATTTTTCTTAGTGGCTAAGTATTGTATATTACTAATACTGACACTAATAATATTTGCTTTTTGTATTTTATAATTAAACTATATTGTTGTATTTATTTTCCTAGTTTTATATTTATTTTTCTTGCCATTACATTTTCTTCTTTCTATAAATAATAATAATTAAAAAAAATCAGATTTTTCACAAGCCAACCTTAGCTTAGCTTGGCTTGGCTAACAATAGCTTCGGTCAACTCTCCAACTGAGCCATCACACTTTCAAACCTTCAGGTTTCTTTTTTATACAAAAAAAAAAAAAAACAAAACTTCACATGTTCTTCAAATTTTTTTCTCCACAACCAAACAAAACTAACATGACCATGTTTGTCTTCAACTATATTTCTTTTTCTTTTCACTACATATCCGTTTCTTCTCTCCTAGAAGCATTGTTTTCTTGCATTCTTAGTTCTCCTACACCGATGGTCTTCTTTCCCATTCATTTTCTCTCTTCAACAATTCTTTCATTCTTGTAATGATTTATCACAAAATTAAATTCACATTGTGAAGCTCCAAAGGTTAGAGAACTCAGTGCTAAACATTCATTCAAATATTGGTACATAGCTTCCTCTTGAATTTTCTTCACATTCAGTGATATCTCATTTTGAGGAATTATTTACTTTGTTTGAAATGATTCTTGTTGAGATTATTTGGAGCTGCAAATGTGCATAAGAATGATTAAGCTATGATTTTAGGGCTACTATGCTGTTTGCATAATTTGCTAGAATTGTTGATTTTGTAGGCACATTTTTAGCATCAATGTGATATTCTTCTTGGGGACCTTGTTGAGATTTTAGTTTGACAATATAGTTGTTGACATTGTGATTTGATATTGTACTTTGGCTATTTTAGTTGGACATTGTTAATGGTATTTTGAGCATTGTTTTTCTTGAAAATCAAGAATTGTGGAAAATTTTTTTAACTGAGATGAAAACATCTTTTTACAAAAGTTTATTTGTTTTAATTTGAGCAAAAAATGACTAAAACAAAACAAAATTTCAAACCTCACAAATGGAATAAACCATCTTCATCTTTTGACCCATCTTTAGAGCTACCTTTTCTTAATCCAAAGAATTTTACTCATAAAAAATGTGAGGAATGGTATGATGCTAGGTCCTCAAATAGGATCATTGTTAAAAAAATAATCAAGCCTTCTCTCGATATATCTGTGAATATAACTGAGATGTTTTGGAATGATTGGTTAGGGCCTAATTTTAGGCTTGAGATGTGACTTTTGTCTTGCCCTTGTAAAGGAATTTTATGCAACCATGAAAAGCAAATGGAAAGGACATTTGAAATAAATTGAAACATTTGTGAAAGCCACCTCTATAATTTTGACTAGTGCTCAATTAGCTACCATTTTAGGAGTTGATGATAGTGGCCCTTGGATAGAAATTGATGACCATAATAAGATGATCTCTTCTAAACCAACTTGGAATTTTAATCTTGCTTATCGATAGTTAGGTTTAGAACCAAAAGCCTCTACACATGGTTCTTCCTTTCTCCTCAGTAATGATCTTGCTCCACAATGGAGTGTTATTTTGTATATCTTATGCTTCAATGTTTGCCCTCAATTGAGTAGTTTAAATGAAGTTAGAATCATTAGTACTTATATAATCTCAAAAATACTTCATGGAAAACCCATTCCCCTTGCCCCTTTGTTACTAACTTCTATGTGAGAAATGGCAGCTTATGGCGTTGTTACTAAAGCATTTGTTCTTCCTTTGGTGATTTCCCAGGTTTTAGATGCATTTGAAGTTTCTATGGAGAATGAACTTGTGGGATCTACTACATCACGTAATGTAGTCACTGAACAAGTATTAATTCATTATAGTTATATGTTTAATGCTACAATATCTACATGGTCAAGACCAAGAAAGGTTCCTTGAACTAGCATTACTAAACTTCTAGTTGAGCAAGCAGAGGAACTTTTGTACGGATATATGCCCTCTTAGACTAGGTTTCTGATATAATTTTGACTTGTATTAATAAAAGTATTTTTGTCAAAATTTGTTTGTGAAATCTTCTTTATATTTTTGCACAATTTTCATTGGAAAAGACTCATTGTGTTTAAGTAAATTGTTCATGTGAATGGAGGTCTTTCATACTAAGGTTCACAGTAAGGTATGGACCATGGGATATTTAACATATAAACTATTGTTCTTAACCGAATGATGAGAATGGGGATCTCATCATAGTAAGGTTATTGTGTTATGAGTTCTAAATAGGGAATGTCTTACATTTAGCCAATGTGTAGCCTTCTCATCTAATAACACAAGCTTATTTTGAATATGTAGAATATGACCTATAGTAGTAGTTTCTAAAAATACTATGTGATAGAAACCTAGACTACTACTGCTACAGTATGGACTTGTACTCTACAACTTGAGTATGTATTGGTGGTCTGACGAAGTTGGAAGCATATGCTTTGATATACTATAGTTGAGGTTCTTTAGAAGGACTAATATACTTGTATGTTAGGTATATGTAACTAGTTAGTTAAGACAGACTTGTATAAGATAGCTTCTACACTATATCACCCCATGCGGTTATCTGAATGGTCTAATTATCCAGGGCCCTGGGGAACTGACTTGGATATTTACTTTAGGGGTAACTCCCCTGGAAAGCGAAAATATTCCAAGAAGTTGTGGATCATTGGAGTAGAAGCCTAAGAATGGTAGATGTGTTAGTGCTATGCCCTAGAGGTAATCACTTGTACATTGTATACAACACATTTTATTTTGATAAAATGTGTTATTTATCTTACAGTTTCTTGTGTTTACGTTTGTGTAAAGTAACTGTTAGATAAAGTCCCTAGTACAACATTGTGTTAAGAAAATCATGATAGAGATCATGATATGAGATTTCTACCACACTGTATATTGTTAGTACTTAAATAGTCCCTAGTCATAGTATTAATGAGGCAGGACATTATTATTGCGTTAAGACTAGCATGTGTTAGACTTCCTGATTTGATCAGACGATGGTTCTCATATCCGTGAGTATTGAGATACTCAAAGTTAACACACGGATGTTTGTTAATGGAACAAGTTCATTGGATGACCTAGCTATGAGATAATCACATGAATAACTATTTAGTGCCAGTGATATAATCTGAGTATACCAAAACGTGCAAGTATCCTTAGACTTGAGATTTCTAAGGTATTTTGTTTGCTGAGCTTTGTGCTTAAATTTCAATCTCTAGAGCCAGATTGAGGGCCACCTATGGGATAGATATTGGGTACATTGTGAGGTAAACGAAAGTAGTTGAAAGGGTCAATAAATGATTCACCACTCCTAATAGTAGGGGCGAATATCTCATGGCCACTTGTAGGAATTACTACTCGAGAAGTCCTTGGCCAAGGCGACTGTGCATTGGAAATAGTTCCAACTAATACACATCTAGAGTAGTGGGTTCCTGGTACAAGTACTATTGTATTCGGGCCAGAATAAATTCTAGAGGGAGTTGGCACTAATTCCGTACTCTAAACCAAATGAGATATTATATGGTGAAATGAGTTAATTGTACTGTAGTTTGTTATTGAAGGGTTCATGTCAAGCCACTTGACTTCCTGGACTCTTGGGTGGTCATGCTGTGTTGCTAGATACCGCTCATGATATGGGAATATGGGTTTATTAATTGATGAATTAATAAACCAATCATGATTAGAATCCATATGATTAATTCTAATTAATTATGAATTATTAATCTTAGAGACATTTGCATTAATTCATATTCGCTACCAATTGATTGGGAAACCTATTAGGTCACACACAATAGAGGATTATATACTCAAGATGTTATTTGATAGCATAGTGGGATTAATTGCGAGAAAGAGAAGTTGTTGTGGACAAATTATAATTGGTTATAATTTGTGGTCTAAATTGTAATTGTGAGAACTTGATGTTTCCAATTATAATTAGGGAATTCTAATTGTTTTAGGATTTCAGTTTTTTCAATGAATTTTTCGATTTATATGATGATATAACTGAAACCCTAGGAGGATGATTCACACGAAAAATAGCAGTCACCAAAAACTCTCTTCTCTCTCTCATTGCTCTTGAAGCAAATAATCCTAGATGCCTTATTTATATGCTAGCACATAAATATTTTGGTGCTTTAGTGTATCCTCTGTGTGAATTACTGTTAGAAATAGTCAAACACTATGATTATAGTGGTTGGATGTTCAACTCTCATGGAGTTTGATCAAGAGGATTGCTGGATCGCGCCACAATTTGAAGAAGAAAAATGTGTTCTTTGGACGATCAAAGAAAGGTAAAAAGCTGTTACCTTTGTTATTTTTATGTCTTGTTTTCCACACATATGCGGATCCTGGGATGGTATCTCGTTTTATTTTCTGTTGTGCCATATACGATATGCGTGAGAGATATCCAACAAGATGTCTTTTAGAGAGGTATTAGTACACTCATTCCTTTCTAAATGTACGGTGGTGTGTAGAGGAGTATTTTAATTATTTCACATATAGGTCGAAGACATAGCTAACACAACATTGTCCTTGAGGTCAATATTTTTTTATGATGCTATTAGAAAATATTTAAAATGTAAAATACAACTATTTATATTACAAGGGTATTTTGATCATTTTAATAGTCAAGGCGATGAGTCTTTTTGGTCCTCGGAATAGCCTATAAGTCCTAATTAATTTCAGGTCGAGGGAATGGTCTCAATAAAAAAATGATTTTATTTTATTCAAGAAGTCTAATTTATTTTGGACTGGAATAAAATAAAAGAATGAGAAAAATTAAATTTATTATCTAATTTAATTGGTTAATTAATTATTCAGGGCTTAAGCCCAAATTGAATAATTAGAAAATTAACTTGTGCCTAAACCAATTAATAAAAAGGCTTATATAATTATTTTAGTTCATTTGGACTCATTAATTATTTATTAGATTATTTTAATTAGCCAAAAAAATAATTAATTAATGGTTATTATTTTTAGCTCATTGGGTCCAAGAAAAATAATAAATTATTATTGACCCAATAGCCAGAACTAGACAGGTTTTTTGATTCACTGAATAGAATAGTTTAGGCTAAACCAAACACCTTCTATTGATAGCCTCCGGGAGTTTTGAAATATCAGTTGTGGATAGTCGGGGGTTTTGGTTCGAAAAAAATGAACACAGAACACACGAATAGAAAAAAACAAGAAGCCTTCTTCTCCTCGCTCTCTTGTGCATTTCTTTCCTTTTTTGTTTTTCTTAATTTTGCTAATCAATAGCAAAGTCAATAATTATTGTGAGGTAAGATTTTCCTCGCCTAAGTTGTTTCACCAACAAGTAATAGGCGATGGAATATTCTGAGTTCTCAAGAGGGTTTGGCGATCATGCCATAAAGAAGTAGACGGATTGTGGGATTCCCACCAGAATCATCGTCAAGTGAAAAAGCCATTCCAATGGTTCGCTCACCATCTTCTTCACGGCTAAAAGAAAATTTACGGCATAGAGGTATACTTTATTTGCTTCCGTTGTGCAGTGTCATTTTTTTTTTTTCTGGTTTTATTTGTTGTGTGCATGGCCTTTATAAACTTCAAAAGCTACAAATAGTATCATAGCGTGATGCTTTAAATGGCTTAGGATTGATTCATGCTAGTTAATAAAATTGGCAAGACTATTTTTTATGAATGCTTGAGATCCTTCACTGTTTTGGTATGGGTAGATTGCACCATACACCTCACGGTTGAGGTTTAAGACATTTTGTAATTTTTTATTGCTTTGTTTAGCAATCGTGTCAACCCGATTTGAAAGGGTATAGGAGGGTGTGATGTTTATTTTTTATGAAAAATGTAACAAGAAGCCTCCTCGGATTGACTGCGAAGAAGTTGTAGCGGTCTGGAAAACTACGCAAACGAAGCAGCAAAAAACAATAGGCGGAAGATGAGCTAAGCAATAGCTTGGTCTGCCTAGAGCCACGGCTAGCCGTAGCTTCAAGCCGCAACAGGGCCCAAGCGCGCCTCAGCTCGACAAATGCTAAGAGCATCTTGGGTAGGATGTAATTGCATCATGCCCAAGATGGTGACCAGATCATGGTCACGGGTGGGCATGGGTCGTAGGCACCTGCCCACTAATCATGGTCCATGGGTCTTCCTCTGGGGCCATGATCCAGTGTGGCGATGCACAAGACCAAGGAAATATATATATATATATATATATATATATATATATTTCAGTTTTTGGTCCCATATCATGCCAAGTTATTATTTTGGAATAGTTAATATTCTTCAAATATTTTTCATAAAAAATAATAGTAAAGGATTTTTAGGATTAAACAAGATCATCAATTAATTTAATTAATGTGTTTAATTCTATTATTTGGGCGCTTAGGATTAAAAATAGAGAAGCACGAAAATATTTACAATTTTCTAGCATACTATTTAATTTAATTCCTATGTGCACGTTTTCATAAAGACCAAAGTCTTTGGGAAATTTTATTTGATAAGGAAAAATATTTTTATTTAATTAAATAGTTATTTAAACTTAAACAAAAAATAATCATTGGTTATTTTCTTAATGATTTTTTATCCTTGATATAGAAAATATTTTAGATTTAGAAACTTTTTTAAGTTAAAATGGAAAACCATTTTAATTCATTTTAGCAAAAGAAAATTTATTTTTGACAAATAAAATCTTGAGATCAAAATCTCAAGGAAATTTTAAATGGAAATATTTTGAAAATTTTTTAGTTCTGAATTTAAATAAAATTAATCCACGAGGAAAAAATTCTCAAAGGATATAAACCTTGACATAGATATTTTTATGGATTTAGATATTTTATTTTAAGTTAAAAGAGAATATAATTGAAAATTTTCAAATGATATTTTTCCAAGAGAACTCTTATTTAAAAAACTAAGTAGGAAAGGGTTTCCAAAGGCCCCACAGCTTCCATCACGATCCTCATTAGAGATCATGGGTCTCCTCGCGTCACCCTGGGAGTGAACCCGTATAGGATGGAGATATCACAAGGATCTAGAACTAATAGAAGGATGCAATTAATAACCCAAAAAATGTACTATGATCGGCCAACCCACGTTGGAGGTTATAGTATGAGGTACTGTAACACCCCGCTACCTAGACCCAACAGGGCCAGGGATGTCGCCCCGTCCAAAGGACAAGGGGTCTTTATAACTAGGTCACACAAATAAAATAGCGGAATAAATATAATAACTTAACTTGAAATTTATTATAACCCAAGAATAAAACCATGAATTCCCGAAAGAAAAATAAATCCATAAATAAAATAATCCACTCTCAACTCCCCAAAGCAATACATAAAAATAAAAGATAACATTCTCTTCCAAGGCAGATAACACTAGCTACTCGTCCCCACAGCAGGATCGGCTTGAAATCATGGTAAAAAGGTGATGAGATAGAAATCTCAGTAAGTCCGTGTATGCTTTGGGTGTTCAGTGAAAACAGTTCGTGGATGCAAAGTGTGAAATCTTTATAGGAGAAATATTGGCAAGCAATAAACATTAGTCAAAAGCAAGAGTGGTGTTTTGGCTTTTCTAGCCATATATAATTTATAAGATCAACCACTCGAAAGAAAGGATTATGGGTTACCACACGTTGGGCCCCATAATCGGATGGTCAGTATGCCACACTTTGTGCAGACTGACAAAAGGTAGGTGATCGGCCTATCGGGTAAGATACTCCTCCTTCTCTATACCCAAACAACAACCGGGTGTCCATTCCGGCAAAACACAGTCACTTGACTGAAATAAAAACTGCTAGCTCGGACAGGCATGACTATGTAGTACTGACGTTTCTCTAAGTTGAATTCATCTTTTGAAGGAGGCCTCCCACCAGAAGACTTACTCTTACTCTTCAAAACTAGTACTACTAGCCTACTAATATTGAGTACTCAACGCAACGTATCCCACATAGGGAAAAGAAAATGAACGAAACATAGTTCCACTTGAAAATGGCAATTAAGGATTTTCAAAGTTTGGGGCAAAACTGGTTTTAGAAAGAGATTTCGGTTTTGAGTAAAACCGCCCATTGATTTGCAAATAATTTATTTGTCTGAAATGAGAATGGAAATAATCCTCAATTGCCTTTACAGAAATGAGTGTCCACGCACTCTACATTTGGCTTGCCATAAAAATTATTTTTGCATCAAACAGGTTTTATGCAG
This sequence comes from Voacanga thouarsii, assembly GCA_026120185.1. Classification (NCBI taxonomy): domain Eukaryota; kingdom Viridiplantae; phylum Streptophyta; class Magnoliopsida; order Gentianales; family Apocynaceae; genus Voacanga; species Voacanga thouarsii. The sequence continues at coordinate 1,636,013 of JANUWF010002207.1, forward strand.
GAGCTTACTAGATCCTTGCTCACAATAAAAGGTCTCCAACAGCTAACCTAACAGCACATGGGCAAATACAAACCACAATCAAACTCAAGCAAAAATCCACTTTCTCAATTTAAAACAACTCAACTTACTATTACCATGATCCTAGTGTCCCAAGCTTTAAGGCCAAACAATAAATAAATAGGTTTATAAGTTAAGCCTAATTTGATATTTAAAATAATTAATGTTTTGAGAAACGAGTACTAATAAGTTGATGGTTTAAATCTTGCTATGAAAAATCGAGAGTTTATTTGATGAAGAGTCCTAGGTGGTATAAGGTAAAATAATGATTTATTAATAATTTAGTTGTTAGAAAATAATTGATAACTAAAATTAGGTGAAAGTAAATTTAACGAGTCTTGCTTGAAAAATAATAAATAAATTTTTAATGGGTTTGATTAAAAGATAATAATTAAATTTTTAGTAATAAATATTTTACTAATTATAATTATTTCCATAAAAGGCTTTAATTGATTTTATTATTTTAAATAAGATATATATATATATATATATATATATATTCTAGCAAAAGCTATTATTTATTTGACTAAAATATCCTTATTATATATAATAATCCAAATCTACCCTTTGTAGGATTTCTATCATGCATAATCAGATTAAGCGCAGTGGAAAACAACAAGAAATCCAAGCCATGGATCACGGGTTTGCAATAGAAACGGGAAAAGGATTAGATTGCGTTTATTACCTCGTGAAGCCGGAATTCAAAAATTTTAGAAACAAGAATGCAGGCGCGATCCAGATTATCCAAAACCATTCACTGCAGCTCAACTGAAGTCCAAGAAAGAACTCTCTCTAATGATAATCTACACAAGGTTGAATGCTCACAATCTCACAATTCTATGCTAGTAGAATTCAGGAGGCTAGGGTTTTGATCAAGAAGAGAGATGGCTAGGGTTTGATCAAGAGAGAGACAGAGAAACGGTTTCTCTGTTATTGCGTGAATGGTCTGTCTCTTACCCTAAGGAAATCGTTTCCTTATATTTATAGATTTATAATTACCATAAATTGCAACTTAGTCCTTCAACGTCCAATTGTCAACAAATTGGTCGTTGAAGTTTACTTAATTACAATTAGGTCCCATGAATTATAACAAACTTATAATTCACCTATAAATATATTCCCTTCTCTTAATTAACCCCACAATATTATCAAATAATATATTTGAGCATTCAAACCTTTATTGTGTGTGACCCATTAGGTTTCCTGGTCTTATTGGTAACATAATATGTATTAATTCTAACAATATTAGAATTAATAATCCTTAATAAAATAAAGGATTAGATTTATTAATTCTATAATTAATAAATTCATATTTAGCATATCAAGAGCGACATCTAGCAATGACTCTTGACCACCCAAAAGTTCAGAAAGTCAAGTGGCTTGACATGAACCTATCAATAGCAAATTATCAGTGCAATAAACTCCTTTCAACATACAATATCTCATTCAGTCTAGAGCATGGAATTAGTGCCAACTCCCTCCAGAATATTATTAATTCTGGCTCGAATATTTTAGTACTTGTTCAAGAAATCCATTACTCGATATGTGTATCAATTGGAACCATTTCCATCACATAGTCGCCTTGGCTAAGGACTTCATGAGTAATGATTTCTACAAGTGGCCTTGAGATATACTCTCCTACTATTAGGAGTGGTGAATCCTCTATTGACCCTCTCAACTACTTTCGTTTACTTTACGTTGTACCCAATATCCATCCCATAGGCGATCCTAGATAAGACTCCAAAGATTAGAATCAAAGTACAACGCTCGATAAACAAAGTACCTTGGAGATCTCAAGTCTAAGGATACTTGCACACTTGCTATAATGAGATTCTATCATTGGCACTAAATAGTTATCCAAGTGATTATCTCGTAGCTAGGTCATCCAATGAACTTGTTTCAAAACAAGCATCCACACGTTAATCCTGAGTATCCTAATACCCACAGATATGAGAACCACCGTTTGATCCAATCAAGAGATATAACAGGTGCCAGTCTTGGCGTATTAATAATGTCCAATCTTATTAATACTATAACTGGGGATTATTTAAGTACAAACACTGCATAGTATAGTAGGAATCTCACATCATGATCTCTATCATGATTTCCTTAACACTGTGTTGTACTAGGGACTTTATCTAACGGTTTGTACACATATTTAGATATAACAATCAAACTGAAAGATAAAGAATGCCTCTTATTAATTTAATATGCAATATACATAGTACAAGTGATTGCCTCTATGGCACAACACTAACACCCTTCCTAGGGTTTTTTTCCCTCCAAAATTACTAGCAAAATCATATTATTAAATATTTTATTCATGCAATAAAAATTAGTTTTGAGACAACTAGATCATGATCATAATTCCACTTGCTAATCACAATCATAAACATATACAATCCTTCAATTCATCAAATCATCAAAATCAAGCATATAAATATAGACCTAGACTTACTAAGGCATGGTCTAACCTTTACGAGCATAAATATAATCATGGTTTCAATAGATCATCATGAATATAAATCCAATTCACCAAAGGTGACATAATCTCTAGTATACTTGATCACAAATACTACCTATGACATGGAGACATGCATTAAACCTTAAAACATCACACAATCAACTATGATAACCCATCCATGCATAAATCCCATCTCCAACATATTCATGCTTCAATCTCAAATCATCACAACAATATATATACTCATCCCTATTCATTATTCATCTTCTATCAACATCATCCTAGAGATATGAATCTAGAATTTAAAAGAAGGGTTAACAAGGCTTACTTGATTGATGAATACCTTGAAGAAGTTTTGAATGAATCTCAACCCGTAGATGCCTAAATCCGTCTAAAGGAGATGAAGGAAGCATGGCCATGGAGAAGAAACCATTCGGCCAAGAGAGTGAGGGAGTGTTCGGTCAAGAGAGAGAGAGAGAGAGAGAGAGAGAGAGAGAGAGAGAGAGAGAAGAGATGAAGAAAGTTCATTAGCATGCTTAAACACATACATGTTCATTAGAGATCAAATATTAGCGAAGATGAAGTTGTTTGAATAATCCAACCTTGAAGGTGTTCTTAAGCCCTCACAAAATTTCTGGTTTTTTATCCAAAAGTACAAGTTGGATTTTGAAGTTTGATGTTAAAAATGGTATGGATGGGCTCACAGCAATCAATAGATGAATTCTGGAATTTTTAGAGGTGGTTTGAAGTGATTTGGAGTGGTATTAGATGAAAGGAAGGAATAGGTATTCTTGGTGTACTATGTGTTCTTGAGATTGAAGAGAATAGAGAGCTTTTGGATGGAGGCTGCCGAAATTCTATGAGGATTAGGGTTGCCGATTTGTTTGTAGGGTTTAGGTAGATGGTTTTCCTAGTTTGGAAGGGAAAAGGAAAGGCTAGTTGTTAGAATCCTTGAAGAATATTTTTTGGAAGCAAATTTGGAAACTAAATATTCAAGAATATCTTTGATTACGGAAGAGCTTTTGGAAATCTGCCATGGCCGACTACTTGTGCAGAATTTTGGCTGGATGAAAGCTGGTTGAAGAAGGCTAATGGTGGCCGAAATTAAGGAGTGTAATGGTGAAGGGAAGGTCTGGTTGTTTGAGGTATATTTTATGGAAAGTTGTTAAATCATGGTGGCTGGAATTTTGGTATCCAAATCAAGGCATGATTGCAGAATTTTTTTGGAAATCTTTTTGGCAGCCATGACTGGATTTTCGTGTAGAATTTAGGGAGGAAAATGGAGTTCAGTTAATGGAGGTTTAAGGGTGGTTTGAGCAGAAAAAGGATGGAGTTTCGGCTATGAGAGAATCTGGAAACAAAGCTGGAAAAAACTACTGTACAGCATTTTTCGCAAGGCTGGAATTTTTCTGGGCAGTTTTAGCTGCCATCTTTCCAGACGATTTGCCGAGGTTTTGATGGGGAATTTCAGGAGCTTTCAAGGTTGGTTTCCAGCCTTCTTCATGGAGGAAAAACATGGCTAAGGTGCTGCCCAAAAACTAGAAGAAAACAGCTTTGTTTCGGACCTCCAAAGCTGCGATTTGCACAGGAATTTTTCTGGTTTTGCACCATCTTTGTGCAAACCGAAAATAGCCAGAAAAATCTAGATTCTAAGCTGATCAAAAGGGCCATGTTCTGGCAGCATTTGGGAGGGGATAATGGTTAAGAATTTTGACACCTTGAAGGCACACAAAGCTGGAAAAAAATTCCAGTTCTATGCAGGAAGGGAAATAAACCTAGCTAGAGTGAATTTTTAGAAAGTTCACTAAGGAATTTAATTCACTTGAAATCTTTCTCCCTCTTCCATTGTTTCGGTCCATAAGATGTCTTTTACTAAGACATTTTGAACGTTCAAAGCCACAGCACATTGCTGCAATTTTTCTAGAATAAAATTGTCTTGAACAAAATGAACAAACTAATGAATTGAGAAATAGGAAAAATTAAGGATCAAGATGAAATGAATTCCCCTTAGGAATTTTGTGTAGAGTAAAAGAGTAGGATTTAAAGACTCCTATTATATCTCTCATAGGACAATATCTCTACCCTACTCCAACTATCACTAAGGCCTAAAATGATAGTTCCTAAGCAAAAATAAAATTTAACCAGGCTAAAGCTCCTTTGATTGAATTTGAACCCAAGACGTCAAGAATTAATTTCAAAGCTCCAACCACTAAACCACAATAACTCTTATTCTTATTTTTCCCCTAAAAATATTTTCCTATTCAATCCTCAAGCTATCTCCCGTTTTCCACCTCAAGCAAAAATTACCATTTTGCCCTTCTCACTCAATAATCATAATCAAGCTCTCTAGACTATAAAACATAAATTCAATGCACATAAAATCATATAAAAATATATTTAAACATGCAATAAAATATGATATGCATCCTAACCCCCGTTACTCTAAGGTTGGTTTTGACTGAGGTTTCACATTCTCCCATTCTTAGAAGAATTTCGTCCTGAAATTCTGGCATACTTCTATTTCAGATTGGGATATTTCCGCGTAACCCACTCTTCTGATTCCAATGTGGCATCTTGCGTGCCATGATGCTCCCACTGAGCCTTTACCATCGGTATCTGCTTGTTCTGGAGATTCTTGATACTACAGTCCAATATTCGCACGGGCTTCTCCATATAGCTCAGATTGCGTTCAACACCAATGGCTCATTATTCAGAACATGACGGAGATCGGCATTGTACTTCTTCAATTGTGAAACATGAAACACATTATGAATTCCCGTCAACCCATCTGGTAAGTCTAATCGGTAAGCTACCGGTCCAATCCTTTCCTTAATCGGAATCGGTCCCAAATATCTCGGATTCAACTTTTCACCCTTCTGTCTAACACATCCTGAACCACTTGAATCTCCTAGACTCTTAGTCTAGCCATACCGAATTTTCTGCTTAGTGCATCAGCAATAATGTTGGCCTTCCTAGGTCTCCTACCCCTGGTTGGTAGGGTGCTTGTTGGATTGATGCCTTTGGAAAGGTCCTTGCAGTTGCCTTAGCGACTGGAAAGGCCTCGATGCCATTATACTGCGGTCCTTATTTTCTGTCCGGGTAGTTGCATCTACGGGCCCTAAATAGGTCGTTGGAGGAGAAGGTGCCAACACCTTCCTCAATTCCAGCCTCAATCCTTTAACAACTGCCTTGTCCAATTCTGCTCAGTGTCCACTAATCTCTTGTAGTACTTTGACAGCTGGGTGAACCGTGCTGCGTACTAGGCCACTGACATGCCTCCCTGCTTTAAATTCTGAAATTCGTCCTCTCGCTTTTCCACTATCCACTAAGGGATGTACTCAGCTCTGAAGGCTTCGATGAAGCTGGACCACGTCTATTCCTGCTCGACCATTTCCCCGTCGCTTGAATCTGCTGCCACCATGCCCGAGCTGGGCCTCTCAAATGGAATGCTGCAAATTTAACCATTCGCTCCTCAATGTATTGGAGCGTTGCAAATATATCCTCCATCTACTCCATCTATTGCTCTACCTTCTGATGTTGCTCAACTTCGCCTAAGAAGACTGTAGATGAAACTTCAAAAACCACTCTAATGTCTCATCTTCTCCTTTAGGGACCCTTCGCTCTGTTAGGGTTTGTAGAACCTCCGCCGTCTTACTGAATGCCTATCCCATCGACACATCATCCGGTGCTTTAGACCCCCATTCCGAATCTTGTTCGTTCTCATCCCCCCGATTAGGTGACGGTATTTGAGTCATCTCAAACTCCGGTGCTACAGGCTCTGCTTCTGGAACTCTTCTGTTAATGTGGCTACACAGTGCTTAGATGCCATTCTCAACCATGCCCAGCTAATGAGTGTATGCATTCAAGTTTAAAACATTTTGAGCATGCATTCATATTCAAGTTTTAGTAAAAGAGAATCATATGCAAGTTTTGTACATGATCAGATAATAATAATAATGATATCTACTCATTTTAAAAGAAAATTTGATGATATTATTTAGGGAAAAAACCAAGTAATAAATAAAACTCATGCTTTTCATAAAAATCATACTCTCATAAAGAAAGGGTCATCACACGCAATACCCCCTTTTTTTTTCCTGTAAAATAATCGAACCCTACCAGCAACACGCTTCTTCAAAAAGAATAGATGAACAAAAGAATGCAAATCCCAAAAGAGAGAGAGAGAGAGGGAGAGAGAGCAAATGCTGCTAATTTTCTATACTCTACTCGCCGCTAGAGTTAGCAGAGGCATCTGGATCGTCAGAGGCTAGTTCCACGAGCCACCCCACAAAGCTATCGGGTTTCCCTACATAATCCCTCACAAAACCTGCACTCTCACTTGGCTAACCTAAATCACCCTCATTGCCCCTCTTAGCTCTCTTAGCTGCCTTATAAAACTCATCCAAAGCTAATCTAATCGCACCCTTAGGTGCAGGCCTTTCGTCTTCCGAGTCGTACAGGTCAAACAATCCCTCTCTCCTCAACTTATCATCTACACCCAGTCCATATTAAGGTCCGCTCCTCTTAGATCTCTCTTCTAGCTACACTTTCCCCATATATTCCATTCCTAAAGTAGACTGTCTAAGCTCCCTTAATGCTGGGGTAACTCCATCCCTCAGCCTATAGCCCTCATCATTGGACTCCTTGAGGTCATAGCAAGTAAAAGTCCGAACAAACTCACCTATCTTTGGGGGGAGCCTCCATTGCATCCTTATCCTCCTCTTCTATCCCATCCATCTCTTCCTTATTCTCATCATCATCCTCATCCCCAAACTCATCTACCTCCCCTTCACTCAGCTCAGCCATCTCCTCACCTCCCTCACCCTCACTAACAAGCTCATCTGCCTCACCCTCATCATCCCCATCGTACTCACCTACACCCCCATCAACCTCCATCTCTGCCTTAACAACCGGATCATCTAGCATAGGCGGCTCATGCTCCATCTCGTCCACATTCAAAAACCAAGCTCCCTCAGGCTCTGTCTCCGAATCAGACGAGGGTGGATCTACTACAGGTAATGGGGTAGGTAGGTTGCCGCAACCAGCGGACCAGTCACTGACAGCTGATGCAACTCTTTTGACCTTCCTATAAACAAAACGCAAGGATTAGCACCAGATCAAAATACTTAAGGAAATAAAAATCCAAAAAATCAACTGATTGCCTAAACCTAGGCTCTGATACCACTTGTAACACCCTGCTACCTAGGCCCAACAGGGCCGGGGATGTCGCCTCATCTAAAGGACAAGGGGTTTTATAACTAGTTCACACAAATAAAATAGCGGAATAAATTTGATAACTTAACTTAAAATTTATTACAACCCAAGAATAAATCCACGAATAATACCTTGAATTCCCAAAAGAAAAACAAATCCATAAATAAAATCATCAACTCTCAACTCCGCAATGTAATACATAAAAATAAAAGACAACATTCTCTTCCAAGGCAGATAACACTAGCTACTCATCCCTACAGTAGGATTGGCCTAAAATCATGGTAAAAAGGTAATGAGACAAAAATCTTAGTAAGTCCGTGTGTGCTTTGGGTGTTCAGTGAAAACAGTTCGTGGATGCAAAGTGTGAAATCTTTATAAGAGAAATATTGGCAAGCAATAAACATTAGTCAAAAGCAAGAGTGGTGTTTTCGACTTTTCCAGCCATACATAATTTATAAGATCAACCACTCGAAAGAAAGGATTATGGGTTACCAGACGTTGGGCCCCATAACCGGATGGTCAGTATGCCACACTTTGTGCATAATGCCGGTCAGAATGCCACACTTTGTGCCGACTGACAAAAGGTAGGTATCGGCCTACCTGGCAAGATACTCCTCCTTCTCTATACCCAAACAACAACTGGGTGTCCATTCCGGCAAAACACAGTCACTTGACAGAAATAAAAACTACTTGATCGGTCCGACATGACTAAGTAGTACTGACGTTTCTCTAAGTTGAGTTCATATTCTGGAGGAGGCCTCCTGCTAGAAGACTTACTCTTGCTCTTCAAAACTAGTACTACTAGCCTACCCATATTGAGTACTCAACGCAACGTATCCCACATGGGAAAAAAAATGAACAAAACATAGTTCCACTTGAAAATGGCAATTAAGGATTTTCAAAGTTGGGGGCAAAACTGGTTTTAGATAGAGTTTTAGGTTTTGAATAAAACTGTCCCTTGATTTGCAAATAATTTATTTGTCTGAAATGAGAACGGAAATAATCCTCAATTGTCTTTACAGAAATGAGTGTCCATGCACTCTACATTTGGCTTGCCATAAAAATCATTTTTGCATCAAACAGGTTTTATGCAGAAGCTTACTTGATCCTTGCTCACAATAAAAGGTCTCCAACAGCTGACCTAATCCCGCACGGGCAAATACAAACCACAATCAAACTCAAGCCAAAATCCAGTTTCTCAATTTAAAACAACTTAACTTACTACTACCATAATCCTAGTGTCCCAAGCTTTAAGGCCAAACAATAAATAAATAGGCTTATAAGTTAAGCCCAATTTGATATTTAAAATAATTAATGTTTTGAGAAACAAGTACTAATAACTTGATGCTTTAAATCTTGCTAAGAAAAATTTAGAGTTTATTTGATAAAGGGTTCTAGGTGGTATTAGGTAAAATAATGATTTATTAGTAATTTAGTTGTTAGAAAATAATTGATAACTAAAATTTGGTGAAAATAAATTTAATGAGTCTTGCTTGAAAAATAATAAATAAATTTTTAATGGGTTTGATTAAAAGATAATAATTAAATTTTAGTAATAAATATTTTACTAATTATAATTATTTTCATAAAAGGCTTTAATTGATTTTATTATTTTAAATAATATATATATATATATATATATATTCTAGCAAAAGCTATTATTTATTTGTCTAAAATATCCTTATTATATATAATAATCCAAATCTACCCTTCCTAGGGTTTTTTTTCCCGAAATTACTAGCAAAATCATATTATTAAATATTTTATTCATGCAATAAAAATTAGCTTAGGGACAACTAGATCATGATCATAATTCCACTTGCTAATCACTATCATAAACATATACAATCGTTCAATTCATCAAATCATCCAAATCAAGCATATAAATATAGACCTAGACTTACTAAGGCATGGTCTAACCTCTACGAACATAAATATAATCATGGTTTCAATAGATCATCATGAATATAAATCCTATTCACCAAAGGTGACATAATCTCTAGCATATTTGATCATAAAATACTACCATGACATGGAGACATGCATTAAACTTCAAAACATCACACAATCAACCAAGATAACCAATCCATGCATAAATCCCATCTCCAACATATTCATGCTTCAATCACAACTCATCACAACAATATATATACTTATCCCTATTCATTATTTATCTTCTATCAACATCATCCTAGAGACATGAATCTAGAATTTAAAAGAAGGGTTAACAAGGCTTACTTGATTGATGAATACATTGAAGAAGTTTCGAATGAATCTCAACTCGTAGATGCCTAAATCTGTCCAAAGGAGATGAAGGAAGCATGACCATGGGGAAGAAATCATTTGGCCAAGAGAGAGAGAGAGAGAGAGGGAGAGAGAGAGAGAAGAAGAAGAAGAAGAAATTTCATTAGCATGCTTAAACACATATACGTTCATTAGAGATCAAAGATTAGCGAAGATGAAGTTGATTGAATAATCCTACCTTGAAGGTGTTCTGGAGCCCTCACAAAATTTCTGATTTTTTATCCAAAAGTGTAAGTTGGATTTTGGAGTTTGATGTTAAAAGTGGTTTGGATGAACTCACAGTAATGAATAAATGAAATCTGGAATTTTTAGAGGTGGTTTGAAGGTGATTTGGAGTGGTATTAGATTAAAGGAAAGAGTAGATGTTCTTAGTGTACTATGTGTTCTTTAGGTTGAAGAGAATAGAGAGCTTTTGGATGGAGGCTACCGAAATTCTATGAGGATTAGGGTTTTCGATTTGTTTGTAGGGTTTAGGTAGATTGTTTTTCTGGTTTGGAAGGGAAAAGGAAAGGCTAGTTGTTGAAATCCTTGAAGAATATTTTTAGGATGCAAATTTGAAACTAAATATTCAAGAATATCTTTGATTATGGAAGAGCTTTTGGAAATCTGCCATGGCCGACTACTTGTGCAGAATTTTGGTTGGATGAAAGCTGGTTGAATGAGGCTAATGGTGGCTGAAATTAAGGAGTGTAATGGTGAAGGAAAGGTCTGGTTGTTTGAGGTATATTTTATGGAAAGTTGTTAAATCATGGTGGCTGGAATTTTGGTATCCAAATCAAGGCATGATTGCAGAATTTTTTTGGAAATCTTTTTGGTAGCCATGACTGGAATTTTGTGTAGAATTTAGGGAGGACAATGGAGTTCAGTTAATGGAGGTGTAAGGGTGGTTTGATTAGAAAAAGGATGGAGTTTCGGCTAGGAGAGAATTTGGAAACATAGCTAGAAAAACTGCTGTACAGCATTTTTCGCAAGGGTAGAATTTTGCTGGGCAGTTTTAGCTTCCATCTTTCCAGCCGATTTGCAGAGGTTTTGAAGGGGAATTTTAGGGGATTTCAAGGCTGGTTTCTAGCCTTCTTCATAGAGGAAAAACATGGCTTAGGTGCTGCACAAAAACTGGAAGAAAACAGCTTGGTTTCGGACCTCCAAAGCTGCGATTTGCACAGGAATTTTTCTGATTTTGCACAAGCTTTGTGCAGACCAAAAATAGCCAGAAAAATCCAGATTCTAAGCTGATCAAAAGGGCCATTTTCTAGAAGCATTTGGGAGGGGATAATGGTTCAGAATTTTGACACCTTGAAGGCACACAAAGCTGGAAAAAATTCCAGTTCTATGCAGGAAGGGAAATGAACCTAGTTAGAGTGAATTTTTAGAAAGGTCACTAAGGAATTTAATTCATTTGAAATCTTTCCCCCTCTTCCATTGTTTCGGTCCATAAGATGTCCTTTACTAAGACATTTTGAACCTTCAAAGCCACAGCACATTGCTGTAATTTTTTTAGAATAAAATTGGCTTGAACAAAATAAACAAACTAATGAACTGAGAAATAGGAAAAATTATGGATCAAGATTAAATGAATTCCCCTTAGGAATTTTGTGTAGAGCAAAAAAGTAGGATTTGAAGACTCCTGTCATGTCTCTCATAAGACAACATCTCTACCCTACTCCAACCACCACTAAGGCCGAAAGTGATACTTCCCAAGCAAAAATAAAATTTAACCAAGCTAAAGCTCCTATGATGGAATTTGAACCCAAGACCTCAAGAATTAATTTCAAAGCTCCAACCACTAAACCACAACTACTCTTATTCTTATTTTTCCCCTAAAAAATTTTCCTATTCAATCCTCAAGCTATCTCCCTTTTTCCACCTCAAGCAAAAATTATCATTTGGCCCTTCTCACTCAATAATCATAATCAAGTCCTCTAGACTATAAAACACAAATTCAATGTACATAAAATCATATAAAAATATATTTAAACATGCAATAAAATATGATATGCATCCCAACCCCCTTACTCTAAGGTTGGTTTTGACTGGGGTTTCACAGGTATGTTCATAGGAAATGAGAAAAAATGGCCATCCCCTCAATACAATTGTCTTCTAGATCATTACCTAGATGGGAAATTAATTTTTGTTGGTTAATACATTTTGCTTAGGAAACTGTTAATCTTCCCAAAAAGCTATGTCAGTTTTCCTAAAAGCCAAATTAATAATGTTAAAGATAATAGTGATGGGGTTAGATATTATCAGTTTAATATGAGCATAAAGTACACAAAATTTTTTTTATTTTCGCAATTCTGAGAATTTCTTTTATATTTCAAATTTTAGAAATGGTTGGTGGGGATTCTTTTAGTCCCTTAGCCATTATTCTCCATGAGAATAAGCTAATGGGTCTAAATTTTTTGGACTAAAAAGGTAACCTGGACATAATACTCATAGCCGAGGAGTAGAAGTATGTCTTTTACGAGACCTGCCCTGTGATTGGGGAAGGTTCCACTGCTAATAAGCATGAGGTTGAAAAAGCATGAAAAATGGCTGATGAGATGGCAAGGTGCTATATGCTAGCCTCTATGCCAAATGTACTCCAATCCAAACATGAGCATATGGCAACTGCATACGATATAAGTACGTCATTAGCCACAACGTTTGTGGACAAGAGCCAGCCGGCAAGGCATAAGGCTTTTCGAACAATAATTAATACCAAGATGGCTGAGAGAGCATCAATCAAAGAGCATATACTCAAGATGATTTCTCCTTTCGAGGAAGCGAAAGTCTTGGGGGCTGTTATTGATCCCGAGAACCAAGTAGGCATAGTTCTCGAATCTCTGCTGGGCTCCTTTACTCAGTTCAAGATGAATTACAATATGAACAATTTAAACATGAGTTTCACTGAGTTGATGAAGGAGCTTTAGATGGCAGAGAAGTTCATGAAGCCACAAGCTAGAGCTATAATAGCTTCTTCTTCAAGAACTAGGCCCGAGCACAGAAAGTTCAAGAAGAAGAAGGAGAAATGCTTAAGTCCCAGCCCAAAGAGAAACCTAAGGGCAAATGCTTCAAATGTGGAAAAAAATGGCACTAGAAAAAACAGTATTCAGATCTTCAGGCAAAGAAAAACCCCAGAGGTAATGTTTTCTATCAGAGTCTATATGAATGGTTGGATCAACTTCCACTTGGATTGTTGATTCTGGAGCCACTGATCCTATTTGTAACTTATTGTAGGGGTTTAGAAATATAAGAAGACTCTAGAAGGGCGAACATGGACTACGCGTGGGAAATAGAACAAAAGTTTGGGCCCTTGCAATAGGAGAACTGAAACTCATTTTTTATTGTAATAGAATAGTTATTTTGAAGGATTTTTTTTTTGTTCCTAGTTTTAGACATAATTTGGTTTCAGTTGCAAAGCTAATAAATTAAGGATATTCTGTTTCTTTCTATTCTGGTATAACTATCAGCAAAAATGGAGAAGTTATTTGTGTTGGGCACATGTATAGAAATCTATTCTTCATTAATTCTATTAACATTCAATTAAATAACACTCAATCTGAACCTTTAAATAGGAAGAGAAAGACTAATGTCAGTAAGTCATATCTTTGGCATCTAAGGTTAGGTTGTATTAACTCAATCAAGATTCAGAGGTTAATCTATGATGGGCCTTTAAGCTCATTGAGATTGGAAAGTCAGCCTTAGTGTGAATCCTGTCTTATGGGAAAAATGACCGAAAGATCTTTTACCCAAAAGACGAATAAAGCCAAAGAAGAACTGAGTCTTATTCACAATGATATGTGTGGTCCTTTGTCTACACCAGCAAGAGGGGGGTTTGAGTATTTCATCATTTTCACAGATGATGGTATAAGGTATGGTAATGTTTACTTGATGAGATGCAAGTCTGACTTTTTTGATAAGTTCAAAGAGTTTAAGGCTAAAGTGGAGCGTCGAACAGGTAAACTAATCAAGACCTTACGATTGGATTGTAGTGTAGAATACCTCCTTAGTGAATTCAAGGATTACATGGTACATCATGGGATAGTATCCTAGCTCTCTGCGGCAAAAACACCCCAGTAGAATAAAGTAGCTGAGAGAAGGAACAAGACATTAATGGAAATGGTCCAAAACATGATGACTCATGCTACTCTTTCAGTATCTTTTTGGGGATATGCCTTAGAAATAGCAGCATATATTTTGAACATGGTGCCTTCCATGTCAGTACTTAAGATGCCCTTTGAGATGTGGACTGGGCGTAAGTTAAGTCTAAATCATCTTAAGATATGGGGTTGTCCAGTCTAAACTGTGCTATTTTGTTGGGTATCCAAAAAGATATAAAGGGTGGTTACTTTTATCATCTCAAGGAGCAAAAAGTACTTGTGAGTACTAATGTCAGATACTTGGAGGATGATCAAAGTACATTCACTAAAGGGTCGACATGGTTGGTACTCAAAGAGAAGCTATCTTCAGAATCAACTTCTTCTAACCTGATTATAGAACAAATAGAGGCATTGCCTTAGGAACCTACACAAACGGAGGCTCGATGTAGTGGGAGGATATCTACGGTTGAAGAAAGATGGACTGGAGAGGTGTTTGGCATAGTCTCTGATAACCAATTCAGAGCACTAGTAAGTGTACTAGATCTTGTTTATAGTAATAAAGTCGTCCTACAAAGATTAGAAATTAAAACTCCTTCTAATGAAATTAATTCTAACTTGAGTTAAAAGAAAACAAAGATTCCAATAATTGTTGTTTATAATAATTAAATTAAAATAATTTAACTAGCACTTTCTTCGGGTAAAGATTGTAATGAGATTATCTAAGGCACATGAATTCACTAGATTAACTATTATACTATCAAAGCGACGTGTTATTCTAGAGTGTACTTTGTCAGTCAATCAATGTCTAGAGTTAACCAATATCATTTTTCAAGGTATACTAATTCTATTCCTTCAAATAACCCAATTATATTTCTATGTTGAATTCAATTCAAAGGAACGTATTAAAGAACATGACATTACAATTATCGCACAAATCATGCAAATATATTTTTATTTCGCGTGTAATTTGTGGTCTGATTACCTGTCTAAATTAACTAAGTCATCTTTCAAATTTTCCTAATTAATGATTAATCAATCTAAATGATAATCAGGCATTCAATTGCTCTAAGTACAATAATCAGGCAAAGACTTGGTAATACCCTTCAAATTATAGAATCACAAGATAATATAACAATCAATACTAGCTACATCATGGCCTTAGAATAACAAATTAATACATAATTGAAAAAAAATTCAAGAAAAAAATTAAAAGAGAACGTATAAGAAAATATCACAGTATCCTAATAAAATGTCCAACTTCTTCCACGAGTAGCCTTCAATATGCTTCCAACACTGGAAACCCTCACAAAATTATAACACAAAAATCCAAGAAAAATAATGCCTAAATCTAATATAAAGAAATAGAAAAAAAGTTGTCTTTGATTGCCCAAAACACCGCCAAAATTCGCTCCCCTTTGGCTTTTATACTTCCTGCATCATTGAACTGGACTGAAACCCTTGCTGAAATCTATTGGAGAGTTCAATCCGGCCCTAATTGATAAATCTGGCCCCTGATTGAACTCTCCTAGTGTGAACTTTCGTAATTTACTTCTTCAACCCTGTAACTTGTACTTTTTTTCATTTAAGTCCCTGGAAAAACTAAATAACCACAAAAGAGAGTAAATTGTCCAAATAAAGCTCATATTGCATTAAATTATAACACGATCTATCCAAAAATCACCCAACATATTCAATGTAATATCACTACATCAAACTCCCCTACACTTAGATGTTTGCTTGCCCCCAAGCAAAACCAAGTTTGAATCAAAATGTTAACACACAAAGGCTTCAAGTTCATATCTGAAATGCTTCTCCTGTTCATGCCAATAAAATAAATACTCATGTACTCCTCATAATAAATGAAAGACTTGTGTTAGTAAAGTATTACCCAGTAGTGCAAAACATATACTCAACAATGTTCTCAAGTCATTTAAAGAGTAGAGTTTAAATAAAATCTGCAGTCCATAAGCTTACTTTTCATACTCTCTCTCCACTAATTGAGGCATAACATGATTCCACTTAGATCATGTAGGACTTTGGCGCTTGTAATGTAGGGTTAGGGAGTTGGCTAACAATCGAAAGATATAAGATAACAATATACAAAGAGAAGAGAGCTTGCAAGAAAAAGGTTATAGTGAAACATAGCAAAGACTCCAATCCTTCACTTGCCCCAGTCCATACCAACATCTAATGCCCAAACAACTGCCCAATTTCTCTTATCATAATAAAATGCATGCTTACACTTGTTGCACAACACTCAACATTGTGAAAATTCATTACCATGATGGCCTTTACAACTAGCCTAGACTAAGAACTATGCTCTTCTTCTTCTGTTTTCTTTTATCTTTTCTTTTTTTTTCTTTTATTTTTTTCTATTTGTTTTTGTTTTTTAACCCCCCCCCCTTTTTTTTTTCTTTTTAGCACTTACACAAGATACACAAGGTCCACAGTGGTAGTACATTTCCAATTTTATTTCTACCCATAGCACTGAGTGTGGCCCCCAAAATGATAGTATTCAAGGCAAACAAAGGCTAGCAACCCAACCTAAAATAATAGTGTAAACCGGTCATGATATTCCCTCAAGATCTTTCTACAAAAAATTGTAACATTCTTTCACAAACCTATACCCTTATCTGAAGGAGCAATAAAAGAATTGAAGCATAAATCAAGCCCTCACAAGGAAATAATAGGTCAATAAAATAAAACCTATAATTATCAAGACTAATTCCTTAACCCAAATCTGTCAGGACTTAAGAGCGATTCTGGGGACCAAAAGACACATCACCTTGGCTACTAAAATGACCAAAATATCCCTACTATATAAATAGCTATATTTTGCATTTTAAATATTTTCTAATATCACCATAAGAAAATAATGACCCCAAGGACAATGCCACGTTAGCAAAGTCTTCGACCTACAGGTGTAATGACTAAAATACCCCTCTACACATTGTCGTCCATTTAGAGAGGAGGAGTGTACTAACTCTTCTCTAATAGACATCTACCATCCTTAGATCTCTAGTCCAATGATCCACGACTCTTGGAATATTTTCACTTTCCAAAGGAGCTACCCTAAAGTAAACATTTAAGTCATGTTTTTCCTAGGGTCTTGGATATTTAGATGATTTGAATAGTCAAGGGGCAATATAGCGCAGAAGCTATCTTGCACAAGTTTATCTTAACTAACTAGTTATATTTACCCAACATACAAGTAAATCAACTCTACGAAAAAACCTCAACTAGAGCATATCAAAATACATGATTCCAGCTTCGTCAGACCACTAACTCATACTCAAGCAGTAAAGTATTAGTCTATGCTATAGTAGTAATAGTCTGGGTTTCTTCTAAATAGTACTTTTAGAAATCACTATTACATGTCCTATTCTACGCATTCGAAATACACTCATGCTATGAAGTGAGTGGACTACTCACCGGCTAAAGGTAAGCCATTCCCTATTTGGAATTCTTAACACAATAACCTATATATGATGAGATTCTCAGTCTCATCAATCGATCAAGAATAAACATTTATGTGTTTTGTAACCCGTGATCCATACCTTACTGTGAAAGATCACCATTCATATAGATCACTTACTTAAACACAATAGGTCATTTTCAAACATAAATCGTGCACAAATAAATTTTGAGAATAAATTCTTTTATTAATAAATTCAATAATTATATCAGAAAACTTGTCTAGAGGGTATATATTCCAACAATCTTCCAATTGCACTCTGAGACTAAGAAAGCCCATAGGTGCCCACCCCTATAGCGTCTAAGTGTCTTTTGAAGACTCTCTCAGCCAAAGGCATGGTGAAGGGATCTACTAGGTTGTTCTCTGAGGCTATCTATTCCACCATGATTTCCTGTCTCTGAATGAAATCCTGGATCAGGTGGTATTTCCTTTGCATATGCTTCCTCTTCTTGTGGTTCCTGGGTTTTTTGGATTGTGAGACTACTCCAAAGTTGTCACAATATACCACAATCGGTCTGTCCATGTGTGGCACAACTCTAAGTTCTAAAAGGAATTTCCGTATCCAGACTGCTTCCTTGGATGCTTCCGAAGCTGCCACAGATTTAGCTTCTATAGTTGAGTCAGCAATACAAGATTGCTTGATACTCCTCCATGAAATAGCTCCTCCAGATAAGGTGAATGCATATCCACTAATGGATTTTCTCTCATCCTTATCTACCTGAAAATCTGAGTCTGTTTATCCAGTAGGAACCAAGTCGTTAGCCCTGTAAACCAGCATATAATCTTTTGTACCATTGAGGTATTTGAGAATATGCTTTACAACTTGCCAATGAACCACCTCAAGGTTTGACTGATATCTACTAACTACACCTATGGCAAAGTAGATATTTAGCCTAGTGCACAGCATGGCGTATATGAGACTTCCCACAGCCGAAGCGTAGGGAATCCTACTCATCCTTTTTTTTTCTCTTGAGACTTAGGATAATCCTTAGAACAAAAAGACAACCTATGTCTGTAAGGAATTAGAGCTCCCTTATAAGAGTACATGATAAACTTGGTAATGTATGTCGTTTGGAATAAATCTAAAATTCTTTGCTTCCTCTTTCTAAGAAGTTTAATCCCGAGAATGTAACTGGCTTCTCCTAAGTCCTTTATACTACATTGACTAGATAGCCAAACCTTAGTACATGACAATGTTCCTACATCATTCCTAATGAGTAGAATGTCATCCACATATAGGACAAGAGAAACCACATTTATGCTTTCCAATTTCCTGTACATGCCTGGTTTATCTTCGTTTTGAATGAAACCGTATGACTTTACAGTCTCATCAAAACGAATGTTCCATATTCTAGATGCCTGCTTAAGTCCATAAATGGACTTCTTAAGTTTGCAAACTATACGTTCCTGGCCTTTAGTAATAAAACCTTCTGGTTGCGACAATAAATGTCTTCATTAAGATGGCCATTAAGAAATACCTTCTTGACATCCATTTGCCATATCTCGTAGTCAAAATGACATGCAATGGCATGGACGATACGGATAGACTTAAACATGGCCACTGGGAAAAAGGTTTTCTCATAATCGATTCCCCCTTTCTAAGTATACCCTTTCACCACAAGCCTATCTTTGAAGGTTTCCACCTTTCCGTCCGCTCTCCTCTTCCTTTTGTATAACCACTTACACCTAATGGGTTTTATCCTTTCAAGTGAAGTGAAAAGATCCCAAACCTGATTAAAGTACATAGACTCAACCTCAACTTTCATTGCTTCATGCCATAGATTTGCATCGGCATCAGCAATAACCTCCTCGTATCTCTAGTGGGATCTTGTTCTTGATGGTTTGAGACCAGCTCGAAAGCCTCTCCTGTCCATCTTTCTGGAACTCTAGATACTCTTCCACTACGGCGAAGCTCTGTTTGTACAGGTTCTTGAGATAGTACCTCTTCTTATTCTATAATCAAGTCTAAAGAAGTTGATTCCGAAGATAACTTCTCCTCGAGTTCCAACCTTGTTGAACTTTTAGTGGAAGTACTTTGACTATCCTCCAAGTATATCTAGCATTAGCATTTACAAGTACTTTCTACTCCTTAGGATGATAAAAGTAACCTCCTTTTGTCCCTTTTGGATACCTAACAAAGTAACATAATTTTAATCTTGGTTCTAGCTTGTCTCCTTTTATTAGTACATAAGCTGGATAGCCCCATATCTTGAGATGATTTGGAATTGGCTTATACCCAGTCCACATCTTATAGGACGTCCTAGGTACTGACTTAGAAGGCACCAAGTCTAAAATGCATGTTGTTGTTTCCAAGGTTTATCCTCAAAAAGAGACCGAAAGAGTAGCATGAGACATCATGCTTCGGACCACTTCCATTAATGTCACATTCCTTCTCTCAGCTACACCATTCTGTTGGGGTGTACCTAGCACAAAAAGCTGGGATACTATTCCATAATGTACCATGTAATCCTTGAACTCACCAATGAGGTACTCTCCACCACGATCCGATCGTAAGGTTTTGATCAATTTACCTTTCTGACGCTCTACTTCAGCCTTAAACTCTTTGAACTTGTCAAAAGAATTAGATGTGCGGCTCATCATGTAGACATAACCAAACCTAGTACAATCATCTAGGAAAGTGATGAAGTACTCAAAACCCCTCTAGCTGGTGTAGACAAAGAACCACACACATCAGTGTGAACAAGGCTCAATATCTCCTGGGCTCTATCAGCCTTTTGGGTGAATGACCTTTTGGTCATTTTTCCTATAAGGCGGGATTCACACTGAGGCTAACTTTCCAATCTTAATAAACCCAAAGGCCAATCATGGATTAACCTTTAAATCCTAATTGAGTTAATATAACCAAACATTAGATGCCAAAGATATGAGTTATTGACATTGGTCTTTCTCTTCTTACTTAAAGGTTCAGATTGAGCGTTATTTATTTGATTAGTCATAGGATTTAAAAAAAATAAGTTTCCATACATGTGCCATATACATTAAACTTCTCTATTTATACTAATAGTAATACCAAAATGGAAAGAAATAGAATATCCATGATTTATTAGCTTGGCAACTAAAATCAAATTCTGTCTAAAATTAGGTATATATAAAATATCCTTCAAAATAACTACTTTATTACAATAAAAAAAAAAAAGATCTAGTTCTTCCATTGCAATGGCCCATACTTGTGCTCCATTTCCTACTGTTGTCTATGCTCGCCCTTTTGGAATCTTCTTATCTTCTTAAACCCCTGCAAGAAGTTACAGATATGATCAGTGGCACTAGAATCAACAATCCAAGTGGAAGTTGATCTGACTATTGAAATTGACTCTAGATAGAGAACAATACCTATAAGGTTTTTCTTGGCTTGAAGTTTTGGACACACTTTTTTCCAGTGTCCCTTCTACCCGCACTTGAAACACTTGCATTTGGGCTTGTTGGGCTGGGTTGGTGTGTTTCCCTTCTTCTTCTTGAACTTCTTGGGCATGGGTCCAGTTTTGGAAGAAAAAGTCTTACTAATCATAGCCTTAGACTGTGGCTTCATGACCTTCTCTGCCATCTGGAGCTTTTTTATGAACTCGTTAAACTTATGTTTAAAT
Source organism: Voacanga thouarsii (assembly GCA_026120185.1). Taxonomy (NCBI): domain Eukaryota; kingdom Viridiplantae; phylum Streptophyta; class Magnoliopsida; order Gentianales; family Apocynaceae; genus Voacanga; species Voacanga thouarsii. The sequence continues at coordinate 1,657,208 of JANUWF010002207.1, forward strand.
TGTTCACATTATAATTTAACTTAAACTAAGTAAAAGAGCCCGAAAGAGATTCGAGAACCATATCCACTTAGCTCTCGGGATCAATTATAGCCCCTAAGACTTCTGCTTCCTTGAAAGTATCAATCATCTTGAGCATATGCTCTCTGACTGATGCTCCCTCAGCCATCTTAGTGTTAATGATCATCTTAAGAGCCTCCTTTCTTGCGGGCCGGCTCTTATTTGCGAACATCATGGCTAGTGATTGACTAATGTTGTACACAATGGCCATGTTATTATGTTTAGATTGGAGAACATTAGAAATGGAGGCCAACATATAGCATCGAGCCATTTCATTGACCTTCTTCCATACTTTTCAAGCCTCTTGCTACTCAGCGGTGGAATCCTCCCTGATAACAGGGTAGGTGTCAAAGAGGACATACTTATACTCCTCAATAGTGAGTATTATGTCCAAGTTCCTTTTTCAATCCATATAATTTGGACCCATTAGTTTATTCTCAAGGAGAATAACGGCCAAAGGACTAAAAGAACCTCCACCAACCATTTCTGAAAAATCAAAAATAAAAGAAAACTCAGTTTGTGAAAAACATAATAATTTGTGATTTTATCCTTATATTAAATTCGATAATAGTTAACCCTATCACTATTATCTTTGATGTGATTAATTTGGCTCTTTAGAAAAACTGACATAGCTTCTTGGGAAGATTAACAGTTTTCTAAGCTAAGTGTATTAACCCCCACAAATTAATTTCCCTTTTAGGTAATGAGATAGAAGATAACTCTATCATGAGATGACCGTTTCTTCTCATTTTCCATGGACATTCCTCACACTATAACCTCCAACGTGGGCTAGCCGATCATAGCATGTGTCCTGAGTTATTAATTACATCCATCTATTAGTTCTAGATCCTTGTGGTATCCCCATTCTATACGAATTCACTCCCAAGGTGACGCAAGGGGACCCACGCTCTCTAATGAGGATCATAATAGATACTGTGAGGCCATTGGAAACCCTTTCCCACTTAATATTTTTAAATAAGGCTTTTCTTGGAAAATATTCTTTGAAAATTTCAATTAAGTTTTCTTTTAACTCAAAAATAAAATATCTAAACCTATAAAAATTTCTATGTCAAGGTTTATATCCTTTGAAAAATTTTTCATGGATTAATTTTATTTAAATTAATAAAATTAATAATTTCAAAAAATTTCAATAAAACTTTCGTAAGATTTTGATCTCAAGTTTAATTTGACAAAAATAATTTTTCTTGTTAAGATTAAATCAAAACGGTTTTGTATTTTAATTCACAAAAATATCTAAATCTAAAATATTTTCTATGTTAAGGATAAAATCCTTTGAGAAAATAACCAAGAATTAATTTTTGTTCGAATTAAAATTAACCATTTAATTTAAGAAAAAGGTTTTTCTTTGTCAAAAATTTCCAAAGACTTTGCTCCTTGAAAAATGTGCACATACGGTACAAAAAGAAATAAGTATGCTAGAAAACTGTAAATGTTTTCATGCTGTTCTATTCTTTTAACCTATGTGTCCAAATAATTGAATGAAACACATTAATTAATTAATGGTCTTATTGAATCCTATATTTTCTTTACTATTATTTTTCCTGCAAAATATTCAAAGCATATTAAATTTTGCAATAAAAATAATTTCACCTGGTATGGGACAAAAAATAAACAAATAAATATATTATTTATTATTTATATTTTAATTTTTGGTCCAGTGCACCTGCTATACTGGATCACGGCCTATGTGACCCATGGGTCGTGATCCGAGCGGGTGCTCAAGACCCAGCCCACCGACAGCTTCGCAAATGCTGTCCAAATTGATGACCGTGCAATTTGAAATTGCAAATTGCAACTTTGCTTCCTTGCAGAAGAGCTTTTTTTGAGAGGAAGCTTTCCTCGCGTGCCGGCTGGGCTGCGGCTCCAAGTAACGACTCAGCGGCTCCACACACATTTAAGATAGGCAGCTCGCCTTGGCTTGGCTCATCTTCTCCGGATTTTTCTACGATTTTTCTTTTGCGATTTTGCATTCCTTCTTCTAGTTCTTTGATCCTGACAGCATGAAAAGCCATTTAACAAGCTCCTATGCCCTTAAAAATAGTGGACTTACATGTTTCATCAAAGAAAGCAGTAAATTACAGTGTTCCTATGCTTCCACTCGCGAAACTTACATAAAGACTATAATATATCAGAAATGCTAAGGTTTACAGAAAACATCTAAAACAAATATTTTCTTGTTTTAGTTAGGCCTAGAATGCTTCTTATATTTGCCAAACCATGGCACTGATACCACTTGAAGGACGAAAATGACAAAAATAATAAAACTGAAAGCACGCATACAGAACGAAAAATATATAGAGCATCATGGAAGCTGTTTACCTCTGTATTTAAATAACCTTATTGGCCCTGGAGAAGATGTTTGAACCAGGATACTTGAAGTCATTGGATCACGTCCTTGTAAACGTCGACTTCATCTCATTAACGTGAAGCTTTTGACATTTCGGAATGTCACCCTTTCTTCCACCGGTGAAGGCTTACATAATGTTGGGTTTTCTCTTCTTTAGCCTCTCTGATTGTTTTCACAGACTTAGCTCTAGCCCTTCTTTGGTCTTGATTCTTTTTCATTTCTTTTCATGCACAGAGAGAGAGAGACCAAGAGCATGAAATAAAAAGCACCAGGCTATCTGTTATCTTCTCACACCAAGCAATACGGGATCCATCCTGTGTTGTTTTTTTTTAAATTTTATTACTATTACTATTATTATTTAAATTTTATTTTACCTTTGGTCTTATTCATTGGACCAGATAATATTATTTACTCTTGAACTAGAACACTCATAAATAATAAGTTTTAATTATTTATTTTCTGGACTTCATTAAATAACCTAATAAATAATTAACAAGCCCAAATAGACCAATATAAAATATCAAGTCATTTATCTAGTTTATACCTACATTAATTTTCTAATTATTCAATCTGGGCCTTGGGCCTTGAATAATTAATTATCCAATTGAACTAGATAAAATATATACTCTCTCTCATGTCTTTTATTTTATTCTAGTCCAATAATAAATTAGACTACTTGAATAAAATAAAATAAAATCCTTAATTATCAAGACCAATTCCTTAATGCAAATCTGTTAGGACTTATGGGCTATTTTGGGGACTAAAAGACACATCCCGTTGGATACTAAAATGACCAAAATACTCCTACTGTATAAATAGCTATATTTTGCATTTTAAATATTTTCTAATATCACCATAATGAAATATTGACCCTAAGGACAATGCCGCGTTAGCAAAGTCTTCGACCTACAGCAGTAATGACTAAAATATCCCTCTACGCATTGCCGTGCATTTAGAGAGGAGGAGTGTACTAACACCTCTCTAATAGAATTTACCATCCTTAGATCTCTAATCCAATTATCCACGACTCCTGAAAGGTTTCTTTCCAAGGGAGCTATCATAAAACAAACATCTAGGTCATGTTCCCTAAGGCCCTAGATATTTAGATGATTTGAACAGTCACAAGGGGTAATATAATGCATAAGCTATCTTGTACAAGTCTGTCTTAACTAACTAGTCACATATTCCCAACATACAAGTACATCAATTCTACGAAAGAACCTCAACTACAGCATATCAATATACATACTTCCAGCTTCATCCGACCACCAACTCATACTCAAGCGGTGGAGTATTAGTCTATGCTGTAGCAGTAATAGTCTGGGTTTCTTCTAAATAGTACTTTTAGAAATCACTATTACAGGTCCTATTCTACGTATTTGAAATACGCTCATGCTATAAAGTGAGTGGACTATTAACTGGCTAAAGGTAAGCCATTTCCCATTTGGAATTCTTAACACAATAACCTATACATGATGAAATTCCCATTCTCATCAATCAGTCAAGAATAAATATTTATGTGTTATGTAACCCGTGATCTATACCTTATTGTGAAAGACCACCATTCACATAAATCACTTACTTAAACATAATGGGTCCTTTTCAAACGTAAATTGTGCACAAATTAAATTTAAATTCACAAATAAATTTTGAGATTTAATTTTTTTATTAATAAATTAGATAATTACATCATTAAACTAGTCTAGAGGGCATATATTTCAACAAAAGGGTAAAGTAAAGTGGACTAATGCATGAACCATCCTCTTAGAAGATAACTCCAAAATCACAAATCGAAAGAAAACTCCAAAATTAGCAAACAAGTAAAACACGAAGCATGTAATGCCTCCCCCACACTTAAGGCTAGTAGTGCCCTCAATGATAGCAACAAAAGCAAAAAGAACGAAAAGAAAAAGGGCATCAGGCCTCCGAACTATCAGAGCCATCGGACGCTTCAACAGGATTAGAATCTTCAGCACTGTCCAAGTTAGCCGTATCATCACTGGAAGCATAAGTGGGGCCACCAAGGGGTTCACCAAGAAAAGTGTGCTGGTACAAGCGGGTGAGCATGCATTCTTGGTGGCCCAAACGGGTGACAATATGTTGTTATCCTTACTGGTACTACAAAGTAAAGCCTGCACATGTCTAAAAAAAAATAGTAAGATTAGTAGGTAACGAGATAGAATTAGTAGACGGAGCCAAAGAAGGCGGAGGAACAAGAGGAGTAGGAGTAGGTGGTGATGGGTGAGTAGAAGTAGAAAGTATAGTGGACGAAGAGGGCGCAGAAGGAATTGGGGCCCCAGAAGGAACGGGTTAACCCTTATATTACCACACACCAATCGTAGAGCTGGAATAATCGAGACTAGTAATACTGGCCATACTCAAGGTATTAAAAAAAGTGGCGTCCTCTTTTAACTCTCCAATGATATTAACATGAGAAGCCTCAAAGACAAGAGAAAAGAGTCGAGGAAAACATAAGGCTTTGTTAGGGCTTGCAGCATGTGCAGAAGCTAGCATTTCCCTAACAATCACACTACCTAGAGGTGTAGGAACCGCACCCTTACCATTGAGAAGCTTATACAAGATATAGATATCACAATTCCTAATCTCATTGAGGCTACTGGCATGGGCCATAACGTTAAAGCACACAAGATAAGTAAGAAGGTGATTAGTGAGACTGAGGTCATGCACTTAAATAAATGCTGTGTCAGGATTGGATGGCCGAGAAGTGACTCAGGCACATAAATGGTTTAGAGTTTGAAGAAGACTGAAGCTCAAATTGGTATATACCCGGTCAGTACCAAAGTGAATATCCTTTTCGTCATCAGTAAGGTGAAGAATAGTAGCAAGAGTGGAACATGACATGATAATAGGAATGCCCTTAACACTAGAATGAATGTCGATGACCCAGAGACCTCTATCCTTAAGTTAGCATAGAATTGACGTACCAAATTAGGGTAGTAATAAAGAGGAAGATGAAGAAGTGGTTCCTACCGCAGTCGTCAGAAAGGAGCAAGCAAATAAAAAGAAACATTAACCTCAGAATGGATGGTTTTCTCAATGATCAACTTGCAGTGTTTGCATTTCTCATAACATGCCTTACTGGCCTTATTCTAAAAATGGGGTAAAAGAGTGGGAGGAGAAACATGAGTGATTGGTAAGGTAGAGAAAAATGGTTGATTGCATCTCGTTGTGGCTTTTTACGCCTAGCACATGCCCCACTAACTATGACAATGATTGAGAAAATATAAAAAACCCTTGAACAGAGTGATCAGTGTAAAAGCTAATGAAAACCCCCACAATTCATCTAAAATTACCCTAAGACCAGCAGTCAAACAACACCCCCAAAATAAAATAAAAAAAAGAAACACACGTGGACCTACACTGTCAGGACCAGAGTTTGCGTGCACTAGTATGTAACCCAACCTACAATCACATTAATATTACCTTACAACCAGAGGTCTTTTGCAAGAAACTGCCAAAAATCACATGAAATAAATGGACATCACACAAAATCTGCAAAGAGGACCCTATGTAGTGGGTACACATCTCATGCTACACAAGCTCAAGAGAAAACACAGTAAATAGGTGTGTATAGATAAATACCCAACAAAACTAAGTGAGGGAAAAAGAACAAATTTACCAGAGAAGACAGAAATGGCATGACACCAAAGTCATCGTGGTAATATGGGTAGGAGATGAGCACCCACAATTTCAACATTTGGTATCGGAACGACGGCGGCGGTGACAAAGCTCTGGGCATGGTTCTAATAGTAGAACAACATGAAAATAGAGAGCCAATCGCATGGGGAACTTGAGATGACTAAAGGACTCGGTGTAGTGTACTATGGAAAACATGAGTGTATTCTCACGCCTGCTTGAGTATAGTCCAGTACTGGAAAGTCTCTATACTTTAGCACATTATGTTTGCTTCAAATGCTTGAACCCGGTGCCTGAATTCAGAAATATAACATTGGTGCATCAGACCGAGCTTATTCCTGCACTGGATTGAGCTCGAGCTTGACTCCAGCACTGGATTGAGCTTGTGATGATTTTCATGCTGGAATTATTGAATTTTGGTGCTAGAAATCTTCTGCTTGGCATTTGAGAAGGGTACACAAGGGGTGGGAAATGTTCTGTGATTTTGGTGCTAGAATGAAGGCATGCAAGTGTCAGAAATTTTCTAGGATGCCGATCTAGTGAACCCACGTGGGATTGGATGAAACCCGGTGCTGGAAATTTTCTAGTGAAGGCTGGGTGGAAATTCCTATGCTATGAGCATAATAAATTGAAAGAGAAAAATGATGTAAAAGAGAATAGGAAGCATAAATAACTAATAGCAGTGAAAAATACGAATTACAACATGGGCTTTTGACGTGATGTTATAAAACATGCATTAGGATGCAAACCAAGAAAGAATTACCTATCTTATGGAGTAGCATCATCCACTCTTTATTTAATGATGCCTTACCTTAGTCTTTTTTATTGGAATGATTGGAGATTATAGCTCACTTTGTCACAATCAAAATCTTCACCGAAGTAGTGTTCTTTATCGTGATGTCGTTTGATTCTTTCTTTGTAGAGATGGGCATTCTTATAGACTTCCATGTGAAGTTTCCCTAGCTTCTCATATTTATGCCCTTTGTAGGAAGGATGGGGAGGTCTTGCATCCAGATACATGACACATTTTTTTCGTAGCTTCATTCACCTCTACTTCTTTATTACTTTGCTGCAAACATAACTCCACAAGATCATTAGAGGTGGTTTCCTTTACACTTTTTTCTCTATAGGGTATTTTGTGGCCTTATAAACATCAAAAGTGACCTCTTCCTCATGAACTCTAAGTATAGCCTTACCTTGTTGAATGTCTATCAAAGTTCGGCCTGTAGCTAGGAAAGGTCTTCCTAAAATAAGAGGCATCTCCCAATCTTCTTCTATATCCATAATAACAAAGTTAGTATGAAATATAAATTTATCCACTTTCACCAATACATTTTGAATTATACCACACAGATAAATTGTAGTCCTATCTGCTAGTTACAAAACCATGTTAGTTGGTTTGACCTCATCAAGACCTAGTTTCTTGAAGATAGATAAAGGTATTAAGTTTATACTTGCACCTAAATCACATAATGCCTTATTAAATTCCAATTGCACAATAATACATGGAATAGTAAAACTCCCTTGATTTTTCATTTTTTGAGGCATCTTCCTTTGTAGAATAGCAGAGCACTTCTCAGTTAGCATCACTATTCCATGATTGTCGAGTTTACGCTTGTAAGTTAGGATGTCCTACAAATACCTTGGCATCTGCTTCAGTGCTTTAGAAAAAGGAATGTTAATATGCAATTTCTAAAAATTTTCAAGAAACTTAGAGAATTATTTTTCCACATTTTGGTTTTTAGTCTTTGAGGAAATGGAATTGGAGGAACTTAAAGTTTATGAGGTGTATAAGATTTATAGTCTCCCTCTTTAGAATCATCCTTCTCTAATATGTTCACTGATTCCCCTGCCTTACTTTCCTTCGACTCTTTTTTCGTTTTCTCCACTTCTTGAAGTCATTTTCTACTATGAAGAGTCACGACATAGAGCAGCTTTCTAGGATTTTACTCTATTTAACTAGGCAGTTTTCCTTAAGTTTTCTCCTTCATTGCATCTGCAAATTGATCCATTTGAACTTACAAATTATGGATTGAAGCTTGATTGGTCTTAGCAATTCGATCAATCCTTACCTCTAGCTTGGATAGATATTGCATGATAGCCTCCTCATACTATTGCTTCTTTTCTGGAGTAAGAGGTGGTTGTTGTGGAGGATGCATTTGTATCTGGTAAAAAGGTACCCTATTCTGCTTGAATTCAAGAGATGCTCCTTAGCTTAGCATATGCTAATCCCTCCAGGCAAAGTTTGGATGGTTCCTCCATCCTAGATTATATATGTTTGAGAATGGATCATTCCTCTAGGATGGTCCTTGCTTTGGAGCTCCCATGTAATTGTCTTCCTCCAGCATAGAAGGGTGGCTATCTATATATATACAGAAATTAGTTGTGTGACCATGCATTCCACAAAGTTCACATACTATTCTATTACTACTTCTTTCTTGAGTCATCAAAAGGCTAACTTAGTTAGTTAGCTCTACTAGCTTTGAAGCAATGACCAATTGAGTGTTGATTTCTTGAATTGCCGCTCTTCTACCTCTCATGCCTTTTGTTGAGAATTTCTGGCTAAATTCTCATTGATACTTTGCAAGTATGTCCTTGATATTCTTGATATCCACCTGTAGTCATATCTACTAAATTCTTATCTTTTTGATATCCCCCTGTAGCCGTATCTACTAAAGTTTAACACATAGGAGTTAGTCATTCATAAAAAAACTGAGTAATCAATAAAAGAGAGAAACCATAGTGAGGACACTAGGTCAACAACAATTTAGATCTGTCCCATGCTTCATGAAATGCCTCTCTTTCCCTTTACATGAAGGAACTAATCCTACTCTTGTAATCCATTATTTTCTTAGACAGATAATATTTAAACACGTCTCATAGACCTCATCCCAAATGCTCATGGATCTTTCTCGTAAACCTAGTAGCCATTATCTATCATCCCCCTTTAAATAATATGGGAGACATCTAAGCCTCAATTCCTCTTCAGAAAGGTTGTTCAAGGGGAATGTTTGCACTGTACTATAGAATTCACGTAGAAATCCCAAGGCATTCTCTACTCCTAATTGATTAAAAATTGGAAGTAGATAAAGATGGAAGTTTTTTAGCTCGTAATTCCTTGCAAGATTGCCTAGCCTAATACATAATGGATTGGTAGCAATGGTGGGCATTTGTAAATCCCTTAGTCAAGGATGCGCTTGGTTATTGGCTCCCAAGGGAGCTAATGGTTGTAACTGATTATTTGGCCCATCATCATGTGCTAGATTTCCTTCGTTCTTTGCCATTGCTTTAGCCCTCTGGTTAGCTCGATTTTGCTTGCAAGTACGCTCAATTTTTGGATCAAAAGATATTAAGTCTGTAGTACGGTTTATAGACATGCACTACTTAACAATTTATCCACAATATGCACACTTGAGAGGATGAAAGCAAAAACAGAATTCAAATCAAAATTAAAAAAAAAAATTTATTTACTAAACCCCGGCAATGGTGCGAAAAACATGATAACTAATTCGGAGCACTAGCAAGTGTACTAGATCTCGTTTATAATAACAAGGTCGTCCCGTAGAGATTAGAAATTAAAACTCCTTCTAATAAAATTAATTCTAACTTGAGTTAAAAGAAAACAAAGATTCCAATGATTATTGTTAATTAAATTGAAATAATTTACCTAGCAATTTCTTCGGGTAAAGATTGTAGTGAGATTGTCTAAGGCACATGAATTCACTAGATTAACTATTATATTATCAAAGCGATCTGTTATTCTAGATTGTACTTTATCAGTCAATCAATGTCTAGAGTTAACCAATATCATTTTTCAAGGTTTATTAATTCTATTCCGTCAAATAACCTAACTATATTTCTATGTTGAATTCAATTCAAAGGAACCATTAAAGAACATGACATTACAATGATCACACAAACCATGCAAATGTATTTCTATTTCATATGTAATTTGTTGTCTGATTACCTATCCTAATTAACTAAGTCATCTTTCGAATTTTCCTAGTTAATGATAAATTAATTTGAATGGTGATCAGGAATTCAATTGCTCTAAGTACAATAATCAGGCAAAGACTTGGTAACACTATTCAAATAACGGAATCACAAGATAATATAATAGTCAATACTAGCTACATCACGGCCTCAAAATAATAAATTAATGCATAATTGAAGAGAAATTCAAGAACAAATTAAAAAAAGAAGATATGAGAAAACATCATAGTATCCTCATAAAATCTCCAACTTTGTCTAGGACTAGCCTCCAATATGCGTCTAACACTGGAAACCCTCTTAAAATTACAACCAAAACATCCAAGAAAAATAATGCCTAAATCTAATGTAAAGAAATAGAACAAAATTCATCTCTAATTGCCCAAAACTCTATCCAAATTCGCTCCCCTTCGGCTTTTATACTTTCCGCATCATTGAACAGGACTGAAACCCTTGTTAGAATCCATTGGAGAGTTCAACCCGGCCCCGGATTGATGAATCTGGCCCATAATTGAACTCTCATAGTGTAATCTTTAGTAATTTACTTCTTCAACCCTGCAACTTGTACGTTTTTTTGTTCAAGTCACTAGAAAAATGAAATAACCACAAAAGAGAGTAAATTATCCAAATAAATTATAACATGATCTATCAAAAAATAACCCAATATATTTAATACAATATCACTATATCAGTTTTCAACCATCAGGAACAAGATCCCCCTAGGTACAATGAGGCTATTGCTAATGCCGATGCAAACTTATGGCATGATGCAATGAAAGCTGAGATTGAGTCTATGTACTTCAATTAGGTTTGGGATCTTATAGCTTCACCTGAAGGGATAAAACCCATTGGGTGTAAATGGGTGTACAAGAGAAAGAGGGGAGCAGACAGGAAGATGGAAACCTTCAAAGTTAGGCTTGTGGCAAAAAGGGTATACTCGGAAAGAATGAATCAATTATGAGGAAACTTTTTCCCCAATAGCTATGCTTATGTTCATCTGTATCCTTCTTGCCATCTCATGTTATTATGACTATGAGATATGGTAAATGAATGTTAAGACAGTATTTTTAAATGGCCATCTTAGTGAAGACATCTATATGTCCTAACCAGAAGGCTTTATTGCTGAAGACCAATAGCATATGGTTTGTAAGCTTAAGAAATTCATTTATAGACTTAAACAGGCATCTAGAGCATGGAACATTTGTTTTGATAAGACTGTAAAATCTAACGGTTTCATTCAAAATGAGGACGAACCGTGTGTGTATAGGAAACTGGAAGGCATAAATGTGATTTTTCTTGTACTGTATGTGGATGACATTCTACTTATTAGAAATGATATAGGGACACTACTAAAGTTTATCTATGTAGTTAATTTAGTATGAAGGACATGCATGAAGCCAGTTACATTCTTGGAATAAAGTTTCTTAGAAATAGGAAGCAGAGATGTTAGGTTTATTTCAAGTTACATACATGAAGAAAATGTTGGCCAAGTTCAGCATGGACTCATGTAAGGGGGCGTTGATCCCTTGCAGACATAGGTTGTCTTTTCCTCAAATGATTGTTCAAAGTCTTAAGAAGAAAAAGATATAATGAGTAGGATTCCCTATGCTTCAGCTGTAGGAAGTCTCATATACACCATGCTGTGTACTAGGCTAGATATCTGCTTTGCTATAGGATTAGTTACCAGATATCAATCAAACCCTGGGGATTCATTGCAGATTGTAAACCATATTCTCAAGTATCTTAAGGGTATGAGAGGTAATATACTGGCTTATAGGGTTAATTACTTTGTTCCTATATGATACACAGACTCAGATTTCCAAGCGAATAAGGATGAGAGAAAATCCACTAGTGGATATGTTTTCCACTTGTCTAGAGGAGACATTTCATGAAGGAGTATCAGGGAATCTTGCATTGCTAACACAACCATATAAGCTAAGTATGTGGCAGCTTCAGAGGCATCCAAGGAAGCAGTTTCGCTCCAAATGCTCCTTTTAGAATTTAGAGTCGTGCCATAAATGGACAAACTGGTTGTGATGTATTGCGACAACACTAATGTAATCTCACAATCCTTAGAACCTAGGAGCTACAAAAAAAAAAAAAAAAAGGAAGTACATAGAGAGGAAGTACCACCTGATCTGGGATTTCATCTAGAGTCGAGAAGTTGTGGTGGAATAGATTGGCTCGGAGAACAATCTAGTAGATCCTTTCACCATGCTTTTAGCGGAGAGAGCCGTTAGAAGATACTTAGCTGCCATAAGAGCGGGCACCTATGGATTTACTTAGTCTTAGAGTGCAAGTGGGAGATTATTGGGATGTATGCTCTCTTAGACTAGGTTTCTGATGTAATTTTGACTTGTATTAATAAAAACATTTTCTCAAAAATTGTTTGTGAAATTTTCTTTATATTTATGTACAACTTTCATTGGAAAGGACCCATTGTATTTAAGTAAATAGTTCATGTGAATGGAGGTATTTCACAGTAAGGTATGGACCATGGGATAGTTAATACATAAGCTATTTTTCTTAACCAAATGAAAAGAATGAGATCTCATCATAGTAAGGTTATTGTGTTATGAGTTCTAAATAAGGAATGGCTTACCTTTAGCCAATAAGTAGTCTTCTTATCTCATAACACAAGCGTATTTCGAATACATAGAACATGACCTGTAGTAGTGGTTTCTAAAAGTACTATGTGGTAGAAATCTAGACTACTACTGCTACAGAGTGGACTTGTACTCTACAGCTTGAGTATGAGTTAGTGGTCTGACAAAGCTAGATGCGTATGCTTTGATATAGTATAGTTGAAGTTCTTTAGAAGGACCAATATACTTGTATGTTGGATATATGTAACTAGTTAGTTAAGATAGACTTATACAAGATAGCTTCTACACTATATCGCCCCTTGTGTTTGTCGAATGATCTAATTATCTAAGGCTCTGGGGAACATAACATGGATATTTGCTTTAGGGTAGCTCATTTGTAAAGAAGAAATATTCTAAGAAGTTGTTGATCATTGGACTAGAACCCTAAGGACAGTAGATGTCTTTTAGAGAGTTGTTCGTACACTTTTTCCTCTCTATATGCACGACAATATGTAGAGGGGTATTTTAGTCATTTTACCTGTGGGTCGAAGACATAGTTAACGTAGCATTGTCCTTAGGGTTAATATTTTCTTATGGTGATATTACTAAATATTTAAAATGCAAAGTACATATATTTATATAGCAAGGGTATTTTGGTTATTTTAGTAGCCAATGCGATGTGTCTTTTTGGTCCTCGAAATAGCCCGTAAGTCCTAATTAATTTTAGGTAGAGGAAATGGTCTCAATAAAAAAAGATTTTATTTTTTTCATGAAGTCTAATTTATTTTGGACTAGAATAAAATAAAAAATAAGAGAAATTAACTTTGTTATCTAGTTTAATTGGTCAATTAATTATTCAGGGGCTAAACCCAGATTGAATAATTAAAAAATTAACATGGACCTAAACTAGTTAATAAAAAGGCTTAAATAATTATTTTAGTCCATTTAGGCTCCGTAATTATTTATTGGGCTATTCTAACAGGCTCAGGAAATAAATAATTAATGGTTATTATTTTGGGCTCATTAGGTTTAAGAAAAATAGTAAATAGGTTTTTTTATTCACGGAATAGAAGAGTTTAGGCTAAGCCAAACATCTTCTGTTGATAGCCTCTGTGAGTTTTGAAATATTAGAACCCCCGTGTTTTGGTTTTCAGACATTATGGATAGTCATGGGTTTTGGTTTTGAAAAAATAAACACAGAACACACAAATAGAAAAAAACAATAAGAAGCGTTCTTCTCCTCACTCTCTCATGTGTTTCTTTCCTTCTTTGTTTTTCTTGATTTTGCTAATCAATAGCAAAGGTTCAAGAATTGTTGTGAGATAAGATTTTCCCCACCTAAGTTGTTTCACCAACAAGTAATAGGCAGTGGAATATTCTAAGCTCTCAAGAGGGTTTGCGGTTCAAGCCACGAAGAAGTAGGCGGATCGTAGGATTTCAATTAGAATCATCATCAAGTGAAGAAGCCGTTCCAGTAGTTCGCTCATCATCTTCTTCACTGCTAAAGGAAAATTTTGGCACAAAGGTATACTTTTAATGCTTCCGCTGTGCGGTGTCATTTTTTCTGGTTTTATTTGCTGTGTGCATGGCTTTTGTAAGCTTCAACAGCTACAACCTTCCCAACCACAAAGGTATTCTGAGGGACCATCAAGTGTCAGTGATAACATTCTAGCCAAGATCCGTATATCTCTAGAGTATTTGAGGGATGGAATGGCTGGAATGAGGATAGACATAGCTGATATGAGGGTGAGGCATGATCAAAGGTTGGATAGGATTAAGAATACTCTACAACGCCGTGATGACATTTTGTGCAATCCAAGGATCAATCAAGATATTTAAGGGGATTACTGGTGATATTATTTGTGAGAGATAAGAAGGGCCTTGTGGTCCCTTTGGAGGTTGTGGTGGTCCATTTGGTGACCCTTTTGGAGGAAAATTTTAAGGCCTATCTGTAGGCTCTACTTCAGGGTATTCTTAAATGCTTTGACTTTCTCTTTTTCTTTTTCTTTAATTTTTAGTGTGCTTTTATTTTGTTTTCTTCCCATTCCTTTTTATGCTTTTACTTGTTATGTTTATTTTTCCTTTTATAGGTTTATTCTATGTTGATGCCACTGCTTCTTTCGACTTTTTGAAGGAGCACTACTATTTCCTTGGAGCTAATCTACCTTGAGAAGTATTATTTTCTTTTCCCTCATTACATTTTTGGTCCCTTGGTTATAGTTAATTGTGCTATTTTAGGCCATTGAGAATAATGTCCAATTTAAGTGTGGGAGGGGGATTTAATATTTTTTCAAGTGTATCTTTTTTATATTCAATGGATTTTCTTGACTATGGGGAAATTTCTAAAAATTGATATGCAATTGTTTTGCCTATGATAAGTTTATGATTTTCTCTTTCACTTTTGATATGATTTTGTTATTCAAATTGGTTGGATTTTATTAGGTAAAATTGTGTATTAAGTTGAATATGTTAAGTCTTGGCAATTTAAGTTAATCTTGGTTATATTTTAGTATTTGAATTTTATTCTACTCTTCTTATTTAGATATGGATGATGTGATGAAATATTAGAAAAGTTGTCGATTAATTCTTGATTCATGGTTTTCTAAATTTGTTTAACTTTAGGTATTGAATAAGGATTGTGAGGTGATGTGTTTTGAAATTGGGTATAAAAATCATATAAAAATAAGTACATCCCTAATCAAGTTTAAATTAAAACGTTAACCCCAAATTACACATATGAGCAAGTGTACTCATCATTAACATAGCATAGGGTTCAAACGAGTGTCGATCCTCCAGGAACAAGTATGCATTAATCACTTTTTTTTTTCATTGTTTAACCGACTCAATAAAGTTAAAAGGAAATAAATAGAAAAATAAAATAGAATAAAAGAACTTAAAATAATATTTAAACATGTGAAGGATGGAGAATTATGTAACTTAAACCATGATTTTGACAAATATGATCTTAAAGTATTAAATCATTATCATAACTAATTATTCTCTTGGCATCATGAAGGATTAAGATAGATTCACATCTTTTCCAATCCATGAAATCACTATCTTCTGGACAAATTAGCATTACATATCCTGTCTCAACGAATTCACCCAAAAGACGCATTAAACACATTCCTCGATTAAATTTCCATATCTTGGCAAACTTAAAGCATGAAATTAGCCAATGAATCCATATCCTGACAGATATCAATTAACCTTTAATTATCTAGTTCTTAGCAATTAACCCCTTTGTCCAAGCAAGTTAAGAGACAACAAATATGAACTTAATGAATTGAACCCATCTTCTACCCCTTTGTCCAAGCAAGTTAATGAAAAGAAACAACCAACCAATCTCATAATAAGCACAAGTAATTAAATACCAAGAAGAACAATCAATTAATCACAAGATTAAAGTAACTCTAAAAATCATGAATACCTAAAAAAAAATGTCAAATTACAATAAAACAATTTACATATCATTGCTAAAGAAAAAGAAAGCACTCATAGACAAGCCTCCTCCTTTTTCCTTTGAAGACGTTCTTGCACAATCCTCCTTCATTTGAAGAATTCCTTCTTTGATTTGAATGATTTTCTATTTAGATTTGTGAATTCTCACATTTCTCTTATGTTTTTAATCTATTTATAGGCTTAGGAAGTGCCTAAACTTATTGGTGTAGGGTTCTTTGCTGAGTAGAAGTAGGAAGATACTAAAATTTTGCAAATTACCAAAAACTGCATGCAAAAATTAAAGCTCCACCTTAACCTCAGGGCATAGCCGGCGCCGCCTTGGCTACCAGAGCTGGCGCCCATTGTGTTCTGTTTCTTCAGTTGTTCACCGATTTTTTGTTGATTTCAATATAATGTTTTCAAAGTACAGCCGGTGTCGCCTTGGTTGCTGGAGCTGTCACCAGTTCAGTTTTGTTTCTGGCATTTTACTGATTTTTTGTTTCCTTGAAGTGCGTGCCAACAGTGCATGGCCGGTGCCGATTCCTCTTCCATGGCCGGCGCCGCCTATGTTCTATTTTGCGACGTTTTTACTTTGCTTTACCCCTAAAATCTGAAATAATGCACAAAATACCCTTTCAAGGATAAAATCTCAAATATGAAGGAATATAGCTAGTTATTGAACTAAATGTATCACAAAATAACCTCAAATAACTAGGAAAAATATTACTAATTTAGACCCTATCATATTCCCCCACACTTAGCTCTTTGCTTGTCCTCAAGGAAAGTATCAAAGACAAGTAAGAAAAAAAAAAACGAGTTTTCAAAGAATCACTCAAATCAATTCCAAAATGATATCTCCAATGCTCTCTTCATTTAAGAACATAAAACACATGCTACTACATCTTTTGCAACAAATGTAAGACTTGTATAATTGAATAGTGACTTAGTAGAACCATCCCAATACTTAACAACATTCTCAAACCAATGGAAAGAATTTAGTTCAAAAACAATATATATTCCATAAGCTTACTTTTTATACACTCTTTCCACTAACCTGAGACATATCATGATTCTACATATGTCAAGTAGGACTTTCAAGCTTGTAATATATAGCTAGAGGCTTGTATTATGGCTTGTCAAACGAATGATATAGGAGAATAAAATATCAAAAAGATGAGACTTCGCAAGAAAAGGATAATCAAGAAATTCCAAACTCCTCTTGCTCTCCTATTCCAAAATCAATCCAAACGCATAACCTTGTATAGCAATTATAGCATAGGTCAAGCAAATCTTGCATTACCATAACTCATTCTCAAATCATCAATAATTCTTTCACAAGATCATTCAAATTTTTATCAGTGGTGCCAAGAAATTGATGTGGACTTATGTTTTTCAGAAATTCCTACAGCTCAACCACCATTCTTCTTGTGATCTTTCTTTTCTTTCCCTTTCACTTTTTTCTTTTCTTCCTTTTTTTTTTCTTTGTTTCAAATGCTGCTGTTATTTGTTTCACAATTTTTTCTTTTTCCATCTTTTCTTAGTAGCTTTTTTGTTTTCATTTCTTGTTTTTAATCTTTCTCTTCTCTTTCTTCTCTTTCTCTTCCCAGCTCAACACAACTATTGATGCATGACTGAAAGTAAGAAGTCATAATCTTTTCACAAGTATTCTTCCTCAACATTCTCCTAAATGTGCTTTTATCCATCCAGAGCAATCAAAGATTTGGAATATAAATCAAACTCTTAGATAGAAGAAATGGACAAATTATGATAATGGGTTCTAAGAAAGAAATTAACAATTTAAGCTCAAAATAGGCACTAGGGATAACATCAAATAAGTAGGCTTGAAATGCTTAAACTATCTAAAAAAGGCCTATTACTGTCATCCCTAAGTTAAATCATGAATGTGTTTTCTATTTCGCCTCGAAAGGTATTCAAGTAAGTTCTAGAATGCTCAATGAATTTTAGTGTAAAAATAGGTTTAAGAACAATGTAAAGCATATGATCAAGAACTACTTAGTCCAAGTGCGTGCAAAAAGTCATGCATAAGTCATAAATGTTATGGAACATATGCTCTATGATCTATCATAAAGACATACATTAAAAATACAACTTGAAATCTCAAAGAAAATCAGAAAATTTTTGTTTTTTTTTTAAATTTTCTCACAAAGTATAAATGAATGATGCATAGAAGAATGATCAATCTAACCACTCCCCCACACTTAAACTGGACATTGTCCTCAATGGCCAAATAAATAGAATAAGGAAGAAACAATGCCATGGGACCAAAAAATATAAAGGAGAAGAGATAAGAAAGATAATACTTCCATTCATTGTGCAATCTTCTGTACAAGAGTTGAATTCCTGAAGAAGGATGCATTGGCAAAGTACCTAAAAAGAAAAATACAAAAGAGCACACCAAAGCATAACAACTAGAAAAGAAAAATAAACAAAAATGAAAGAACGAAAATAGTACAAAAAGAAAAGAAAAGTACATAGCCAAAAAGAAAAATGACGTGAAAATATAAAGGAAAAAGAACAAAACGAAAGTGACAAGTAGGGGTATATGTAGAATAAGCAACTCAATCTGTCCCATCATCATCATTAGGTGCGGATGTGCCCTCACCACCTTGTTGCCTGAGAAAATGCTGGCGCCACTCAGCCCATTGCTGCTCCATAATATCTTGCCTCTGGGCTATATCGTCGATGGAGCCCTGTATGTGTAGCAGCATCTTAGTCTGCTGGGCTAACTGTCCAAGCACTGCAGTCTCAAAGTCAGTCTTGGGTTGGGACTGGAACTACTTGCTTGTGCTCGTGATGGTGGTGGTGGGTGCTCCTTCTCCACAGGTACTGGCCTAACTTGACCAGGATACTTGACCTCATGGGGTGCCACCCACTTTTTTAGCTCCTGGTTATACTTGTACCGACAACTCATCGTGGCTGCTCTATAACCGTATCATGCTTAGTTCTAGCCTCTATCAATTCTCTCTCAGTGCTAATACTAAAGTCTCTCAGAATTTTCATGATGTCTAAGGGAAAGAAGAATGCTTTGGTAGAAAGATGGTGATGAATCACATTCTTAACAGATTTGTATAATCAATGGAGTAAGGGGGATAGGTAAGGTATTCATCATCCTATACAAGATATATGTATCAATAAGTCATATTTCATTGAAACCACAGGCACAGGGTACAACATTAAACCTAAACATGTAGAGTAGAGCCCTAAAGTTGGCAGCAAGGTCATTGTTCGAATAAAAATTATTCGCATGGAAAGCATGGTGCTTGTACAACCCTAGGGTGGGTCTAGTCCCACTGGCATCCCAATTAGGGTCAAAAAGATCTTTTGATTATTGGAATCTATCCCTTGCCAAGTATCATCTATATAAACCTGGATGAGAGTAGCTAAGTGATTTTGGGTGATGATAATGGGGGTACCCTTTACCCTCGTCTCTATGTGTAGAAAGTGCTTAATACCCTTGTCAACCATGTTGGCATAGAATTCATTAATGAGCACTGGGCAACAATTCCCTTTTAGCTGTAGAATAGGTCCCCATCTTAGCCTCCTAAATATCATTCCATGTTTGAGGGCACGGGAAGCTCTCCTATTATACCACTCCTCACATAATAGATCTATGAACTCAGCTGGTCTAAAGAACAAGGGATTTATAGATGAAACGGCTGAGGAAGAGAAGGCTCTCGGCCTTTTGGAGGGTTCACCCCGTGCTCTAGACATGTTGTTAAGTAAGTGGTGGTGAAAATAGGAGGATAAAATGAATAAGCTCAAAGAATTAAAAATGGTGTAACTCCCCGTTTCAAACGCAATACACAATGCCCTCCTAACTCTCAATGAACTCACAACAACAATGCCCAAAGTCCTTCAACGTATGTCACACTCTCAACAACAACCAATTCAATCTCCTTCAAGCAATTCAACACAACCAGCAAGAATACATATAAAGCTCACAATAAAATATTAATGTGTTGAACAACTCCAATGGCTTTTGAATGTGCAAACATGATCATGTGAATAAAGGCATCATCATGGCATTAGAATGAACAAGTGGAAAACAATTTAAGGCCAATGTGCATCGCTACTCAATCATTATAATAACCATAATCCTATCCTTAAGCATATGCATAAACTCCCTAATGATTATGTAAATGAATCAAGTAGCCAAGCATCATTAACTCATCATAAATCTAAAGTTATGAAGCTCAAGAGTTATTTCACAAGGCAAGAGAACATGAAAACTCCCAATTTTTGGCCAAAAAAATACCCAAATTTTGACAAATTCGTCGACAACATTTTAACCATGGGAATTCAATAAAAATCATGCCTTTGTGCTCTCATATGCATGGGCAACCAAAAGATGCAATCTTTTTTCAGAAATTCGAGCCCTTTACATGCTAATTGAAGTTTGGTTTATTGTGAAAAATGGAAGATTTAAAGACTTTTGATCCGTAGGAGAAACAAAAGAAAGGTAGATTGATGTTGTAAAAGTATTTGGGAGATGAAAAATCAAATCTTGAGGAGTTTGGAAGGTGAAGCCAGTGTGGGTTAGAGAGGATTTGAGAGGGATTTGGAGAGTTTGAAAGAAAAATTAGCCAAAATGGCCTATTTTATATGTCTTGCCCGACAGGAGCCGGCGCCGGTCCTAGTCCTAGCGGGCGCCGACTGCATTCTGTCCGGCCTTCAACTTTTTTTTTCAGCAAGAAAAAAAATGATGAACACACAATTTTGATGAATAATGCACTTTAATTCATGAAAAAGAATGAAACAAAATGACAAAAATAAAATTTGTTCCCAATCCCAAAATTGAAAGTAAAAATGACTTCAATGTTTTCCACGGCTTTAATCCCGTGGATTTTCTTCAGTGTTTCCTAGCAATGTCCCGACTTGACAATCCCCCAGTAGTTTGGCCAGTTGACCAATTTGGTTTTCCAAGTTATGCATGAAGGCCTCTAAGTTCCTTATTGTAGCATCGACCCCTTAGAACTTAGTCTCCGTTGTACTTACCAATTGGCTAATCAAGTCTTCCAATAGTAGCTTAGAAGGTGCTGCATTGTTGTTCATGGGAGGTTGGTTCCTTTAATTTCCTCCAAAATTTAAAGAACCCTACCTAGGTTGGTTTCCATTGCTCCAAGAGAAATTTGAGTGATTTCGCCAACCAGGATTGTAAGTAGAGCTATAAGGGTTGTTACCTGGATAGACATTACCGGCAAAGGCCGCTTGTTCCGTGGTTTCCTAGAGTGAACCCATATTTTGACACTCATGATTTTGGTGTCGTTCTCCACAGAAATCACAACTTACATTTAATACCTGGCCTTGAGGCATCACCATTTGTTCCCATCTTCTGAGTTAAGGTGTCTACCTTAGCTTCCAAAACTGCCACAGCATCCACTTTGTGCACTCCTTGCACACGAGCTCTAGACCTTGTACTTCCCCAAGAATAGTTATTAGAAACTAAGTTTTCAATATCGAATACTTGTTTCGGGGTCATATGATTGATAGAACCCCCTGCGGAAGAGTCCACCACTTGGCGTGTTGCGAAAGTAAGGCCATTCAAGAAGATGAGCATCTGCATTCCTAGCTCAAATCTATAGTGTGGGCATTTTCTTAACATCTTCATGAATCTCTCCCAACTTTCATACAATGGCTCAGAATCTAAGTGTTGGAAGGCAAAGATCTCATTTCTATGTTTGGCTATCCCAGCTGGAGGGAAATATTTGGTAAGAAATTTTTCCGCTAGGGCATTCCAAGTAGTGATGAAACCTGTAGGTAAAGACTTTAACCATTATTTGGCTCTATCTCTCAGAGAAAAAGGAAAAAGTCTTAACTTTATGGCATCCTCAGACACACCATTCATTTTAAACGTATCACAAATCTCAAGGAAATTAGCTAGATGGGTGTTGGGATCTTCTTTAGGTAGCCCATCAAATTGGACCATGTTTTAGACCATCTAGATAATATTAGCTTTATCTCAAAATTATTTGCATCCACCTTAGGCCTAGTGATACTCGAGCCTGTGCCCGAGATTGCAGGTTTCACAAAGTCATCCATAACCCTCCTGTTTTTTCCAACATTATTATTTTGAGCAGCACCCATGTCTACGATAAAGTTCCTTTGGATTGTTCAGCAGATCTTTGACAGTTTCCTTTCAATCTCAGGATCAAAATTGACTATCCCGCCTTCAGATTTTTGGGTCACGCGCCAAGGATAACACCTAAAAAAACAAGAAACAAGTTAGTTAATAGAATTCATGATTAAAACAAAATAAAAAGTTAGTCAAAGTTAATAAGTAAGATTACAAGGGAATACAAAAGATACATAGGATACAAAAGATGACACCTTTTTGTGAAAAGAACAATTGTACATAAGTACATATTTACATATTTGCATATTTACATATTTACATAGTTAAATCAACAAAATCCAAGCTTTCATGATATTGTTGTTCCCTGGCAATGGTGCCAAAAACTTGATATGTTTTGAATTTGGGTATAAAAATATATAAAATAAGAACATTCCTAATTAAGTTTAAATTAAAACGTTAACCTCAAATTACACATATGAGCAAGCATACTCATCATTAACATACCGTAAGGTTTAAACGAGCGTTCATCCTCCAGGAATAAGTATGCATTAATTACTTTTCTTTAATTATTTAACCGACTCAATAAAGTGAAAAAGAAATAAAACGGAAAATAAAATAAAATAAAAGAATATATACACATGTCAAGGATGAAAAATTATCTAACTTAAACCATTATTTTGACAGATATGATCTTAAAGTATTCAATCATTATCATAACTAATTATTCTCTTGGCATCATAAAGGATTAAGATAGATTCACTTCTTTTCCAATCCATGAAATCACTATCTTCTGGACAAATTAGCATTACATATCCTGTCTCAACTAATTCACCCAAAAGACGCATTAAACACATTCCTTGATTAAATTTCCAGAACCTGGCAAACTTAAAGTATGAAATTAACCAATGAATCCATATCCTGGTAGACATCAATTAACCTATAATTACCTAGTTCTTAGCAATTAACCCCTTTGTCCAAGCAAGTTAAGAGATAACAAATATGAAATTAATGAATTGAACCTACCATCCACCCCTTTGTCCAAGTAAGTTAATGGAAAGAAACAACCAACCAATCTCGTAATAAGCACAAGTAATTAAATACCAAGAAGAAAAATCAATTAATCACATGATCAAACTAACTCTAAAAATCATGAATACCTAAAATAATGTCAAATTGTAATAAAATAATTAACACATCATTGTTCAAGAAAAAGAAAACAAAGTAAAAGAAAGCACTTATAGACAAGCCTCCTTCTTCTTCCTTTGAAGACGTTCTTGCACAATCCTCCATGATTTGAAGAATTTCTCATTTGATTTGAATGATTTTCTGTTTAGATCTATGAATTCTCTCATTTCTCTTGTGTTTTTTAATCTATTTATACGCTTAGGAAGTGCTTAAACTCGTTGGTATAGGGTTCTTAGCAGAGTCGAAGTAGGAAGATACTAAAATTTTGTAGATTACCAAAAATCGCGCGCAAAAATCAAAACTCCGCCTTATCCTCAGAGCGCAACCGGTGCTGCCTTGGCTGCTGGAGCTGGCGCCGGTTATGTTCTATTTCTTCATTTATTCGCTAATTTTTCCTTGATTTCAATCCAATGTTTTCAGAGTATACCCAGCGCCACCTTGGCTGCTGGAGCCGGTGCCGGTTCAATTCTGTTTCGGGCATTTACTGATTTTTTATGTCGTCTTGAAGTACGTGCCAATAGTGCATGGTCGGCGGCAGTTCCTCTGCCTTGGCCGGCACCGCCTATGTTCTGTTTTGCAATGTTTTTGCATTACTTTACTTCTAAAATCTGAAATAATGCACAAAATACCTTTCTAAAGGTAAAATCTCAAATATGAAGAAATATGGCTAGTTATTTAACCAAATGTATCACAAAATAACCTCAAATAACTAGGAAAGATATGACTAATTTAGGCCCTATCATGCGGAGTGAAAAGTATGAGTGAAATTTTCCTTCGGTTTGTTAAAAAAAAAAATGAGTGGAAAGATTTATCTATTTTATTGAAAGAGAATGCTCATTCTATTTGAAAAGAATACTTATCTCACTTTGACACAATGCTTATAGGGGCCAATATGGTTAGTGGAAAGAGAAAAATAAATAAATAAAGAACTCCACCTCCTTGAGGTCAAAGCTTGAAAAGCAAAGAAAATGAATGACTATAAGGGGGCTAATACAGTTAGTGAATAGGAATCCACTTTCTTGAGGCTATCAATTCCCTATGTCATTTAAAAAAAAGAGTGTTGAAAGAAACATTGAAAAAAAAAACTGAGTGTTTCCTTATTTTACTACATAAAGGTATGAAAATTTGATTCTATAAGTTTTGAATTGGTTGAACAACTTGACTCGTATGATTTATGTTATCTATGTCTTGACTTGATAGATGAAATAATTTTCATAGACTAAAGTATAAACTTGTTTAACTTAATTTTGAGGGTCTTGATATGTTTAATTTAATGAATGAGTTTACAAAGATTTTTTATAAAGGGTTGAATGAATTATAAATTTATATATAATGTCGAAAAAGAAATTATGACTTTGTTATGGATGAATTAGAGAAGAGGTAATTTGTTTTGTGTGCTCTATTTTAAGTACTTTGGTTAAGGCCAAGCAAAGATTCAAATGTGGGGGAATATGATAAGGCCTAAATTTACATATATTTTCCTAGTTATTTGAGAATATTTTGTGATACTTTTGATAGAATAACTAGTCATATTCCTTCCTATTTGATATTTCACTTATAGAAATATTTTTCTGTGATTTTACATGGAAATAGGTGAATTTGGGATTAATTGGAGATATTTTCAGTGAATACCCGACAACAGGTCAATGAGATTAACCTGGTGCCGGGCCAAGTTTGGAGAAAGAACAAAACATAGTAGGAAAAAAAAAAAGAAAAATAGAGAAGACTAAATTGGATATTGGAAAATAAGAAAGAAAAGAAAACAACAAGTGCAATCCTAGGACGGATGCATTACATTGTTTGGAGGTTTCAACAAAGGAGCCGCGACTCAACAAGAAGACAAAGAAAAGGAAAAAAAAAAAAAAAGGCTCCGTGTTTTATGGTTACTAAACAAAAAAACAAACAAAAGGAAAAAAAAGAAGGCAGCCTTGGGAGGATGTGTTACACCCTTGGGAGGATGCGACAAGACTATCGGCTTGGGCGGCTCGGCTAAGCCATGGATAACCAAAAAACAAAAAGAGATTGGCTCGGCTGAGCTGGTTTTAGTAAAAGAAAACAAGAACGGACTTTGTGGCTTGATTGTGCAGCTCGGTGTAATACTCTTCAGCTGCTCGGCAGGAAGAAAAAAATGGTCGCGGCTCAGTCTTCAGCAAAATGGCTCACATATGGCTTGGAAGGCTTCAGTCAGCTTCAATGAAAAGGAAAAGGAAAGAATGGATTATGTGGCTTGGGCCTGGCTCAGTTCTTTGTGGCTTCAGCAAAGAAAAGGAAATTGCAGCTCAGTGCAATCAAGTCGGTGATTTCCATAGAATGTGTATAGAATTTTAGAATTCGGATAGGAAATTACTTCTTCTCTATTTTAAATTTGAAGGAAATCTGTAAGGTAATAAATATTCTCATTCATGTATTTAATAGGTGTACAATATGGATCATTAGAAAAAAAATTTAGAGTGCACAACCATTAATATTTTCTCTAGAGAAATCATTCAAAGAGCATTGATTTGGGAGGAGCTTTCATTGGAAATTGAAAGGCTTTTCTTTGAGTACTTATCTCGTTCTTTTGTTTTCTTTTTTTGACCAATTATGTGTTTAATTATTTAATTGTACTTGGATATTATTCTTGGATTTATGATTTTGAATTTCTAGATCAATTGATTGTTTTCCTTGGTATTTGATTACTTGATTTTATTTTATAGGTTGATAGAATTAAATTTATATCTAATGGACTTGATAAGTGAAGTTAGATTAAATTTAATTTAGTCAATTCTATATATTTGTTATTTTAACTGGATCGGGAAAGAAGGTTGAGAACATTCCCCCACACTTAGCTCTTTGCTTGTCCTCAACCAAAGACAAGTAGAAAAACACAAGTTTTCACAAAATCACTTAATCAATTTCAAAATAATATTTCCAATGCTTTCATTATTCAAGAAAAGAAAATATATGCTACTATACCTTTTATAACAAATGCAAGACTTGTGTAAGTGAAGAATGACTAGTAGAACCGTCCCAACATTTAACATCATTCTCAAACTATTGGAAAGAATTTAGTTTAAAGAAAATATGTGTTCCATAAGCTTACTTTTCATACACTCTCTCCACTAATCCGAGACATATCATGATTCTACTTAGGTTAAGTAGGACTTTTAAGCTTGTAATGTAAGGCTAAAGGGTTTGTAATGTTTCTTGTCAAACGAATGATATATCAAAAATCAAATATCAAAGAAGATGAGAGTTTGCAAGAAAAGGATAAACAAAATGTGCTAATAAATTCCAGACTTTTCTTGCTCTCCTATCACAAAATCAATCAAAAACCCATAACCTTGTATAGCAATCATAGTACAATTCAAGCAAAGCATGCATTCTTTTCATCAATAATTCTTCACCTCATCAATCATATTGCACAAGATCATCAAAATTTTAGCAATTTTTATTCTAGTTCAACCACATTCTTCCTGTGCTCTTCTTTTCATTTTCTTTCAGCTTTTCTTTTCTTTTTCTCTTTAGCTTTTCTTTTTAGATGCTGCTTTTGTTTGTTTCTCAATTTTTTTCTTTCAACATTTTCTAGCAGCCTTTTGTTTTTCTCAATTTTTCTTCTTCCTCTTTTCTCTTTCCCAACTCAACACATGATGCATGACTAAAAGCAACAAGTCATGACATTTACACAAGCATTTTCCCTCATATTTCTTCTACTTGTACTTTTATCTATCAAGAGCAATCAAAGATTTGGAAGGTAAATCAAACTCTCAAGAAGAAGTAATGGACAAAGTATGAAAATAGATTTAAGAAAGAACTTAACAATTTAGGCTTAAAATAGGCACTAGGGATAATATAAAATAGGTAGGCTTGAAAATCTCAAACTATCCAAAGAAGGCCTATTACTGTCATTCCTAAGTTAAATCATAAATGTCTTTCTCATTTTGCCTCGAGAGGTATTCAGGTAAGTTCTAGAATACTCAATGAATTTTAGCAGAAAAACAGGTTTAAGAACAATGTAAAGCATTTGATCAAGAACTACTTAGTCCAAGTGCGTGCAAAAAGTCATGCATAAGCCACATATGATATAAAACATATGCTCTATGATCTAGCACAAAGACATGCATTGACAATACATCTTGAAAGCTAAAAAAAAAAAAAATCAGAAATATTTTGAAAATTTTGCTCAAAAGGTTCAAAGAAGAATTTCAAGAAGAATGAAACATTGAAGAATTCCCATTCTAACCACTCCCCCACACTTCAACTAGACATTGTCCTTAATGGCCAAACAAATAAAGCAAGAAAATATTGCCACGAGACCAAAAATAAAGGGGAAAAAAGAAGAAAGAGAATACTTCCATCTCATTGTGCATTCTCCTTCAAAAGAGTTGAATTCTAGTAAAAAGGAGCATTGTTGAAGTACCTAAAAAGAAAAATACACAAAAGAAACACACCAAAGCATAAAAACTAGAAAAGAAAAAATAAGCAAAAAGTAAAGAAAATAGTATGAAAAAGAAAAACATATAGTTCAAAAGAAAAATCCTAACAAAACAAATAAAGACACAACTCACTCCCCCACACTGAAGATGGAAAATGTTTTCCTTATTTGGGGAGGGAAAACAAAACACTTAACAAACCAAACACAAAATAAAGATACAAACTCTTTCCACTCATTATGCTTCCTCATCAACCCTTTTGAAAAGAACTTAATGCTCAAAATAGAAGATAGGCATGATGAATGTAGAATGAAGAGAGGTTTTTGAAGAATAGGAGGTTTATGAAAATAATTTTTCTCACTAAAGCAAAACACATAAACCTCTTTCTCTAACATTTTTTTAGACAAACAAATATTTTTGTCAACATATAAGTGTATATGATCTCTAAAGAATGTATCAAACTTGAAATCACCTTTTAACCCTTCAAAAGAATGTTCATAATTAAAATTCCCCTTTAAACTTAGTATTTGAGTTCTTAAATATGAGATCAAGAAATCCTTATTTTTTTAATATATCTATAAATATCAAGTTACCTCCCTTTGAATGGGGTGAAGGGTAGAAATTACCAATATCCTCCAAGGATTTCTTATGATGTAGCGTTGAATGATCCAATTCCTTGAGGCATGATAAATTTAACACATCATCATTTGGACCCTTGTTCTCCAAGAATTGAGAGGAACCTAAAAAATCATGTGATAAAGAGAGATTAGAATTTTTAGCACGTAGAGTAGAATTGAATACCTCCCATTCCACATTGGGCAATTGGTCCTCATATCCTTTCTCCTTTTCTTGGAGAGTTTCTTGTTCAAGCATATGGGCCTTTATGGCATCCTCAACCAACTTAGCCAGTTGTGTTCTTTGATAGCTCAATCGTTAGGATACTTGTTTGTGCCACATAATGGAGAAATTTGAATTGGCGACAAAAGAATGCATGGAGGCTTCAAGTGACGTCTCACAAAAAGCATCGATTTGAGATTGCAACTTTGCCAAATTCTCATCATTGTAGCTCTTTTAATCTTGTGCCCAAAAGTAGTTGTCCATGATGATGTCAATCTCGCGCTCAAAAAACAAAAATCAAATAAAAAATAAAAACCAAAAAATAATTAAGAAAAATAAAAGGTAAAAACGAATAATATAAAAATAAAGAAAAGAACAACACACATATTCCCAAACTATTTACATACAAAAGTTAGTAGTATTTACAGTAGAACATGAAGTATGTTAGTTAATTAAGTCACACAATGCTATAAACAACAAGATATAACACTAATTTACACAAAGAACATATATATATATATATATATATATATATTTACATATAGACATATGGACATATAAACATATAAACATGGTTAAATAAACAAAACCCAAGCTTTCATGATATTGTTCCCTGGCAACGGTGCCAAAAACCTGATGTGTTTGAATTTGGGTATAAAAATCATATAAAAATAAGCACATTCCCAATCAAGTTTAAATTAAAATGTTAACCCCAAATTACATATATGAGCAAGCGTACTCATCATTAAATATAACATAGGGTTTAAAACGAGTGTCGATCCTCAAGGAACAAGTATGTAGTAATCAACTTTCTTTCATTGCTTAACCAACTCAATAAAGTAAAAAAGAATAAAAAGGAAAATAAAATAAAATAAAAGAATATATACACATGTCAAGGATGGAGAATTATGTAACTCAAACCATTATTTTAACAAATATGATCTTAAAGTACCCAATCATTATCATAACTAATCATTCATTTGGCATCATGAAGGATTAAGATAGATTCACTTCTTCTCCAATCCATAAAATCACTATCTTTTAAACAAACCAGCATCACATATCCTATCTCAACTAATTCACCCAAAAGAAGCATTAAACACAATCCTTGATTAAAGTTCCATATCCTGGCAAATTTAAAACATGAAATTAACCAATGAATCCATATCCTGGCAGACATCAATTGACGTTTAATTACCCAATTCTTAGCAATTAACCCCCTTTTCCAAGCAAGTAAATAGACGACAAATATGAAATTAATGAATTGAGACCACCATCAACCCCTTTTCCAAGCAAGTCAATAGAAAGAACAACAAATTAATCTCATAATCAGCATAATTAAATACCAAGAATAACAATCAATTAATCAAAAGATCAAAGTAACTCTAAAAATCGTAAATACCTAAAACAATGTCAAATTACAATAAAATAATTAATACATCATTATTTTATAAAGGAAAACAAAGTTAAAAGAAAGCACTTATAGACAAACCTCCTCCTTCTACCTTCGTAGATCCTCTTGTACAATCTTCCTTAATTTGACGAATTCCTCCTTGATTTTGAGTTGTTTGTGTTTTGATCCTTCAATTCATCCTCCATGACTTGTGTTTTTCCCTTTATTTATAGGCTTTAGAAGTCCTAAATTTGTCCTTCTTGGGTTTCTGGCCAAATAGAAGTAGGAAAATACTAAAACTCTACAAATTATCAAAAAATGCACATGAAAATCGAGGCACCGCCTCTATAACAGTGCACAGCCGGCGCTGCCTATCCAGCCTAGGGTCGACATCGGTTGTGTTCTGCTTCTCTGTCCGTTCACTGATTTTTCTTGATTTTCACGTCAACTCTTCCGACTGCAGTCGGTGCTGCCTCTGGCCTCATAGCCGGCCCGGTTTTATTTTATTCCGCGACAATTTTGCCTTATTTTACCCTTAAAATCTGAAATAATGCACAAAATACCTTTTCAAGGATAAAATCTCAAATATGACGAAATATGACCAGTTATTGTACAAAATGTATTACAAAATGGTCTTAAGTAACTAGGAAATATACGACTAATTTAGGCCCTATCAAAATTGAACTTAAGTAATCAAAGATTAGCTAATTTTACCTAGAGTATAGGGTTATTGGCTAATTTCATATTCATTATCACCTTGAGTATTGGGATAATTGTTGAAGGATAAGATTAATGCATTTATTTGGTTATATTAGTTTGATTGGGAAATCTGCTAATTTAATCAAGAAATAGTGATTCCATAGATTGAAAAAGAAGTCATTTCTATTTTTATTCCTTCATGATGCTAAGAAAAAGGTTGATTGTGATAAGTGTTAGATGATTCATGTCATATTTTTTAGAATAACTATTCAATTATATGTTTTCTCTCCATGAGTTGTATATATATATATATATATATATATATATATATGTATGTATGTATGTATGTATGTATGTATGTATGTATGTATGTATGTATGTATGTATGTATGTATGTTTATGTATGTATGTATGTATGTATGTATATATTTTATTTTTATTTTGATTTCTTTATCAATCTAGTTGATAGGTTAAACAATGAATGAATGGTAGCTAATGGTAGTTGTTCTTTGTGGATCAATAATCGTTAATTCCCTATACTCTGCTTGCGATACTTGCTCACTCGTGTAATTTAGGATTAATATTTTAATTAAAACTAGACTAGGGATGAATTAAATTTGAAAGATTTTTATACACCCAAATCATATGCATCAACAAAGTACTAGCAAAGAAATCAGTTGCTGCAAATCAATCAGTTGCAAAGAAAAAGACTAAGGAAGTTGCTGTCGATGAACCTACTCCTCAAACTACCTCTTCGAAACTACCATCGGATGAGGAAAGTACTAATACTCAGTTACCCCGATTTCTTGATTCAAAATGTGAATTTGAATATAATGACTGGGTGTCTAGGAATAAAAACATTGTTGTGGGTTACCGGGTTGATGCAGATGGCTTTTTGAATTATGCAAATTTTCTAAATTTGTTTGAATAGATTGGCTGGGGAACATTATTGTCCGTAAATAAAAATTGTACATGGCACTGGTCTGGAAATTTTATTCCAATCTGAGAAAAGGAAGAAATGAGGAAATAGGGGATGGATTTCTGGTGCATGGTATACATCTCAGGTTAGAGGTGTGAATTTTGAGTTTGATCACCGAATGCTGAACAAAATTTTTGATGTTAAAGATGGAGGGATACAATTCTTTGAGATGAATAAATTGCCCAAGAGTAATCTGTTTAAGTTGAGGAGATGTGAGAGCAAATTTACAAGTATGAAGAGTTTCAAAAACTCAAGTGATCGCAATACCAAATGGCTAAATGGAATGGGCAAACTACTTCACCATATAGTTTTAACCATGGTCATACCGAGTTTTGGGCACAAAACTTTAGTGAGTAATATGTAGATGGTGTTGGCTTTGTTAGAGGGCAAGCCAATAAATTTTAGGCTTATGGCTGCAAAATTAATTATTCAGTCTTGCAATACCTCAAACAAAGCTTTGCCTTTTGGCAATCTTCTGACAAAACTGTTTAAACATTTTAATATTAATTTGAATTTAGTAGTCCCTGAGTACTCTAAGGCTAATGTCTATAGCAAGGATTCCTCTGAAAAAAATAGTGTTTATCCAAATGGACAACCAATTGATTTTTCTTAGGGATGCCACAAATAAAGAAAAGCATATATTGATTGAGGTTAAGGCTGGAAGAAAGAAATCTTCCTCTGCTGCCCCAGTTAGGACGAAAAGAAAATCTGAAAGTCAAAAGGAATTAACTACAAAAAGCAAGTAGAAGACTGAAGAAAATGGCATGACATAGAGAATTCTGAATGCACTAAATCTTTTGCCTGCCAAATTAGATGATCTAAGTATAGAAGTCAAGACTTAATTGTAAAATTTGGAGAATAGATTAACCAATGTGTTAGTGTTATGCCCTAGAGGCAATCACTTGTACAATGTATATGACACATTTTATTTTAATAAAAGGTATTATTTATCTTATAGTTTCTTTTGTTTACTTTTAGATAATATAACTGTTAAATAAAGTCCCTAGTACAACACTGTGTTAAGGAAATCATGATATGAGATTCCTACTACACTATATAGTGTCAATACTTAAATAGTCCCTAGTTATAGTATTAATGACATAGGAAATCATTAATGCGTTAAGACTAACATGTGTTAGACTTCCTGATTTGATCAAGTGGTGGTTCTCATATCCGTGAGTATTGAGATACTCAAAGTTATCACGTGGATACTTATTAGTAGAATAAGTTTATTGGATGACCTAGCTATGAGATAATCACATAGATAACTTTTAATGCCAGTGATATAATCTCAATATAGCAAACATGCAAGTATCCTTAGACTTGAGATCTCCAAGGTACTTTGTTTGTTGAGCATTGTGCTTTGATTCCAATCTTTGGAGCCAGATTGGGCTGCCTATAGGATGGATATTGGGTACATTGTAAGGTAAACGAAAGTAGTTGAGAGGGTTAATAAAGGATTCACCACTCCTAATAGTAGGGGTGAATATCTTACGGTCACTTGTAGGAATTACTATTCAAGAAGTCCTTAGCCAAGGAGTATGTGTATTGGAAATAGTTGCAATTAATACATATCTAGAGTAGTGGGTTCTTGGAGCAAGTATTACTGTATTCGGGCCAGAATTAATTCTGGAGGGAGTTGGTACTAATTCTATACTCCAAACCAAATGAGATATTGTATGGTGAAAGGAGTTAATTATATTGTAGTTTGTTATTGAAGGGTTCATGTCAAGCCACTTAACTTCTTGGACTCTTGGGTGGTCATGATGTGTTACTAGATACCGCTCATGATATGAGAATATGGGTTTATTAATTTATAAATTAATATACCAATCCTGATTAGAATCGGTATGATTAATTCTAAATAATTATGGATATTAATCTCAAAGACGTTTGGATTAATTCATGTTCTCTACCAATTGACCGAGAAACCTAATAGGTCATACACAATAGAGGATTATATACTCATGAGGTTATTTGATAACATAGTAGGGTTTATTGCGAGAAAGAGAAGTTAATGTGGCCAAATTATAATTAGTTATAATTTATGGGCTAATTTGTAATGCTGTGAACTAGAGGGGTTCCAATTACAAATTATAGAATTCTCTGATGTGGTTTTTTGTTGAGATTTTCGGGTGACTTCAAGGGTCACACAAGAAAACAAAACATAAAAATCAAGGGACACAAGAAGCCTTCTTATATATGATGTTCTCTTCTTCTCTCTCTCTCTCTCTCTCTCTCTCTCTCTCTCTCGTGTGTGAGTCTTTCCAAGAGAACACCAAGACTCTTCTTTGTGTTCTTCTTCTTTCTCTGGTTTTGAAAAACAAGAAGAACAAAGAAGAAAAACTCCAGCCGCCATTGTTATTTTCTGCTAGCACAGAAAATCTTGGTGCTTGAGTATGATCATCCATGTGGATTTCTATTAGAGATAATCACACAATGTGATTATAGTGGTTAGACATTCAACTCTCGTTGTGTTTGATCAAGAGGATTGCTGGATCATGCCCTAATCATCAAACTTGAAGAAGGAAAGAATTTGTTTTCCATACGATCAAAGAAAGGTAAAAGCTATTATCTTTGTTCTCTATATATGTCTTATTTTCCACACATATGCGAATCCTGGGATGGTATCTTGTTTTAATTTTCCACTACATCATAAGTAATATATGTGCGATACCCAACACAATATGGATGAGGAACAATCTGTAACTACACTAGAGAAAAATCCTAGTGTTGATAAAGCTGAAGGACCTTTTGAAGATCCTACTCCTACTGCCACTGCTGATGAAGCTGCTCCTAAGCCGTCCTGTTCATTAGGTTGCCGCCAAAACACAGGTGATAGTCAAAAGAAAATCTAGCAAAATAGTTAGGCAGACAAAAAAGAGTGGTGCAGATGCCAACCTGAGGCTATTGTGATTCAAGAAGATACGGCAATCTCCACCAATTCTGACTTGAGAACAATTATAAAATTGGACAATTCTCAAGATTCTATACCAGTCTAGAAATTTTGATTCGAAAAGTTTGTTGGTTTCCAAAGTTTAGGTTAGTCGACATGATGCAGATGACTGATGCGTAAATTTTTTGTGCATAAAAATCATCAAATTTAAATTCATCCATTAGTTAAGTTTTATTTAAAACACTAATCTCAAAGTGCACATAGCAGTAAGTATACTCATCACAAGCATGGTATAGGGAAATAATGAGTATCGATCCTCAAAGGAATAAGTACACAATAATCACTTTTCATTCATTGTTTAACCAACCCAAATAAAGAGAGAAAATAAAAAAAATTAAAAATATATACAACTCAAGGATGTAGCTATATGCAATTTAGATAATTATCTTATAAAACATGAAAATGAACTAACTAGCAATTCTCTCAATTAATTATCATCTTGGCATCATGAAGGAATATAAAGTAAAATTCAATCATTTCACAAGTCATGAACCTACTTAGATAAATTCCACTTCGTTTGTCAATCCATGTAATCACTATATTTTAATTAATATTAATAGAGTCGTAAATCAAGCTAACATAACCAAAACATGCATTAAGCTAAATTCCTTATAGGCATGAAATTAGCTAATAACCCTTTGTCAAGGCGAAATCAACTTAATCATTGATCACTTAGTCATATAATCTTAACTTCGTTGTTCAAATCCATTAAGATTAAATAAATATGAAATCAATGCAATGAAACTCCTAACATCGTTTTATCAAGTCAAGTAGAAGAACTCGCATCAATAACCAATAATAACAAGTAATCAAACACCAAAGATAATAATAAATTGATCAAATAACTAAATTAGCACAAAATCATGAGTCTTAAAATAATGTTAAACTAAAATAAAAATTTTGAATACATTATTGTTAAAGAAAAAAAAGAAAGCAAAGATAAAAAAAAAAATAAACACTCATAGACAACCCTCTTTCTTCGGCCTTGAAGACTCTCTTGAACAATCCTCCTTGATTGGGTGAATTCCTCCTTTAATGAGTGATTTGAATTTATACTTTTGGATCCACCTTTCTATCTTTCTCACTCTTTTTTTTTTCTCTTGCTTTTATAGGCCTCTTTGATGCTAAATTCATTGCTGGAGAATCTTGATCGAGTAGGAATAAGAAAATACCGAAATCTTTGGAAAATTTCCAAATTCGTGCACAGGATTTTTGCCTTCAAAAGTGGGCCAGGCACCGGGTACCCTTGACCCACCTATCACCGGGTATAATCTATTCTTCCTTTGGATTTTTTTTCTCTATTTTCATTGGCTAGACAAAATAGACCTGATGCCTGGTCCACTTGTCAGACCTAGTGCCAACTTTTTTCTATTTTCTTCCTAAAATTCACTCGATTTCCTTTGCTTGACCAGAATGGACCCGACACTTGGTCCCTTAGCTGGACTTGGTGCCATGTGCATTCCGGAATTGTTTACTTTTTGCTCGAACTTAACTCAAATCCACACAAATTTAACAAAAAGACTTTTCACAAGTAAAATGTCAAATAAGAAGGAATATGCCTAGTTATTACAACAAATGTATTACAAAAAACCTCAAATAACTAGGAAAATAATGGCGATTTTAGCCCCTATCACATACCCCCATACTTGAACTTTTGCTTGTCCTCAAATACAACACTTTAGTGAAGAAAATTTATCAAGAAAATACAAGTCTTTACTTATTCCAAAATCTTTTTACAACATACCAAGGATTATAAATTCGCTTCAAACTTTTAGAAACAACTCCTGTCATTCTCACCACTTGAAAAAAATTCAAACTTTGAAACATTTAACAAGACATCACAAAACTCTTGAAGTCAAATTAATCAAGTTTATACCTTAGTCGAAGAAAATTATCTCAATCTTCAAGTAAAAATATAGACAACATGAATCACAGAAGTCAAGCTATCTACCAACTCAAGCATTATAAATCCAAAATTTGCACAACTCAAGTTATGATGTAAGGAAAGCACTCCAATCTTTTTCTCTCAAAAAATATATTAATGACTTAGGGAATTGATAGCCTCAAGTGCATGGATTTTTCTTCACACACCGTATTAGCCCTTTTATAGTCATTGGTCATCATTTTTTCAACAACTTTCCTCTAAACAATTCTTTCTTTCTTTTGCTTTATGGAATTCATGGCTTTAAGAAAGTAGATTTCTCTTTACTATCCATATTAGCACCCATAACAAGTAAAAATAATATTTTCTCATCTTCAAAGGGGAAGCAACAACTCATTTTTTCAATTTTCAACTCAAGAATTTTCTATAATTCTCCATAATCTTTCCTCCCAATGATCTTTTATCAACTCATATACCTTATCACAACTCAAAGACAAGCAAAATTTAAACTAAATAATATAAGAGTTAGCTAATAAACTCTCCCCATATTCATCATATCCTTCATATTCCAACTAGATAAGTCAAATAACATTCAAACACCAATGTTTAAACAAGATTAATCAAAATTCTCAAGTCTTGACAATATCTTATCGAACAACGTCAATATCATAAAAAATCCACCAAATGAATGACAAAGAATCATATCTAAGTAATAAAAGGAATTACAACCTTGCATAAACATTGAAAAAGCATTGAATGTTGAAAAAATTTCATAAAAATGATATGAAAAAATATTTCTTCAACCACATTCTCTCCCCCCCTCCCCCCCTCCCCGCCCCCCACACTTAAACGGAACAATATCCTCAATGGCCAATGATATAACAATAAAAGTACAGCCAAGAAGACCAAAGTAAATAAAGAGAAAAGAGTAGAGAAAAGAAAATACTTACATTATGGAGTAGCTCAACAATTTCCAAGTTTTCAAATTTCAAATTTTCAAAATTGTCAAAAAAATTGTTTGATGCCAAGAAAGCACCAAGATAATTGATAAAAACTTGGACAAAGAATATTGCCAAACCATTCCTGTAACACCCCGCTACCTAGGCCCATCAGGGCCGGGGATGTCGCCCCGCCTAGAGGACAAGGGGTCTTTATAACTAGGTCACATAGAATAAAATAAAATAAAGACTTTAAAATTAAACTTATTACAACCCAAAATATGAATACTGGAACAAATCCAAAATAAATTGTTTGCAACACTCTCTCAAAACACCACATAAAGGAAGTAACATGAGTCTTCAAAACATAGGCAACAATCTAGCTAATGACCTCCACAGCATGATCTTCCTGAAAACATGGCATAAAAGGTGGTGAGATAAAAATCTCAGTAAGCCTGTGTGTGCTTTGAGCGTTTCGGGTAAAATAATTCATGTATGCAAGTTGTAAAAGTTTCATAAGGAAAAGTGCTGACAAGCACTAAATAAATGTTAAAAATAAAGAGTGGCGTTTCGCTTTTCAAACTATACATGTGCACAATCAATATAACCACTCAAATGAGTAGCCATAGGTTACCACACGGTGGGCCCCATGACTAAATAACGGTCAGAATGCCACACTTTGTGCAAGCTGACAAAAGGGTAGGTGTACGGCCTACCGGGTGAGATACTCCTCTATCTCTACACCCAAACTTACCGGTTATCCACTCCGTAACACACAATCCACAAGACTGAAACTTGCTAGCTCGGACCGGCATGACCTACTGGACTGTCATCCTATCCAGGAAGGACTCATCCCTCAGAGGTGGCCACCTATTGAGAGACTTACCCTAACCCTTCAAAGACTAGTCCTGGTGGTCTACCCTTATTGAGTACTCAACGTTGATTGTCCCACTTGGGAGAAAATTGATCATAATCTGCTTTATTTGGAAATAGCAATTAAGGGTTTCTAAAAGTCTTTTCAAAGTTGGGTTTTAGAAAGAGTTTAGCATTTTGTGTAAAACCGCTTGTTTAGTTTTTCAAATGATTTGTTTGTCCAGAATAAAAAGGAAAACAGTCCTTAATTGCCTTGACAAAATAAAAGTCCATACACATCGCATTTGGCTTGCCACAGTGATTTTTGGTCTTCACAAAATTCCATGCAGGAGCTTACCTGGTTCTTTGCTTGCTCAAACTCAAAAGTCTTCCAAGGCTGACCTAACCCCGCCTGGGGTAAACACAAAACATAAGGTTACATTCAAGCTAAACTCACTTACACAAAATAATCCTAGTTCAACCTATTACCATCACAACCCTAACGCTCTAAGCTTTAAGGCTAGCTAAAAAAAAGAACTTTATAAAATAAGTATAGTTTAATACGTTAAAATAACTTGGGGTTCTAAAATAGTTGCTAGGAAATTATAGACTCATTTAATAATTCTTGTGTGCTATTAATAAATAAAAGAAGATTTGAATTTTAAATAATATTAAGTCTAACAATATTAACAAATGGTAATTAAAAATAGCTTTATTTAAAGTAAATAATAAATTACAAATATTTATTTATTTAGATAATAATTAATTAGTAATAAATAAAATTAATAATAAATGAATTATTTTAAATTTTAAATTAATAAATAACAAATAGATTTTGATATAAATAATATTTAGGAATATAGGTAAAAATTTGAACTAAGGTCTACAAGGTCATCAATTTATTCTAATATTTTATTTATTATAAATGATTTATTACCATATATATATATATATATATATATATATTATTTTTAACAAAAGATCTCATTTATTTGATAAAGAAAATATTAATATTTTAATTAATAAACCACTCCAAATCTTCCTAGAGTTTCGAATTTTATAGAGAAAAATATAGTAGTAATTCCATTTAAAGTAATAAAATTTAGTTAATAAAAATAACCTAGACTTAACAAGGAAATACTCTTTCACCATGATTTTTCTATTGCTAGAAAAGATTCATAAACACATTCTCCAATATCAAATAATAAACCAATCCATTCGTGAACACTTGCTTGACTTAACACATACTATCACAAAGCTAACTTCCTTCTAGGCATAATCATCATAAATGGTTTCAATGGAAAATAGAAACATAAGAGCCTAATCACCTTTGGTGTCATGACCTCTAACATGCTTCAAACATCCATAAAATTCAATAAGCACGAAGAACATACAATGTTTCAAAAAGAAAACACATACAACTTAGCCATATACAACCATCATCATGTCTTATCTCCATCCCCTTAATCCACATTCATATACTCAATCTTCATTCATACTCTATTTCCCTATCAACACCTAGGAGACAAGATTTTAGAATTTAAAAAGAAAGGATTTAAGAATAGATACTTGATTGTCGATTGCTTTGATGAAGACAAAAGAAGGTCCACGCGCGATAGAGAGCCTTGAGTGATTCACCGGAAAAAATAGCCATAGTTGATGATTGATCAACCATTTCGGTAGAGGAAGAGAGAGAGAGAGAGAGAGAGAGAGAGAGAGAGAGAGAGAGAGAGAGAGAGAGAGAGAGAGAGAGAGCGCATTAGGAGGGTATATTAAGAGTTGAATGGAAAAAGGATGAACAAGAAAGTTGTTCTTGATTTACCTTGTTGATGTTCTTGAGACCTTCAAGAAAAAAGGCTAATTTCGATCCGTTTGCAAATTCTTGTTTGTGAGGTTTTGCATTATAAATACCAGAAATGAAGTTTATGGATTAAATAGAGTGATTTGGAGTATTTGAGAGTGATTGGAAGTGTTTAGAGTAAGTTTAGGCTTGAAGAAGTTTACTGTGTGTTCTTGGTGAAAATGGAGAGAGTTTGAAAAAATGCTGCACGAAATCTGGTAGAGGGCTGGCCGAATGGTCTAGGTTGAATGGGTGTTTTGATTTTCAGCAAGAAGGTGAGAGGTTGATCAAATTTTATTTGACATTCAAATGGAGAAAGTTGTGGAGTTGGTTAAGGTAGGTGGTTAGCTATGGTGTTTGATCAAGGAAGGTTTCTTCACTCTTTTATGGTGCCGGCTGAACAAGGTGATTTCGATAGAATGAATGGAGCTTGTTGTTAGTGTTGTGCCCTAGAGGCAATCACTTGTACCATATATATTGCATATTAAATTAATAAGAGGCATTCTTTATCTTTCAGTTTGATTCTTATATCTAAATATGTGTACAAACCGTTAGATAAAGTCCCTAGTACAACATAGTGTTAAGGAAATCATGATAGAGATCATGATGTGAGATTCCTACTACACTATGCAGTGTTTGTACTTAAATAATCCCCAGTCATAGTATTAATAAGATGGGACATTATTAATACGCCAAGACTGGCACATGTTATATTTCTTGATTGGATCAAGCAGTGGTTCTCATTTCCGTAGGTATTGGGATACTCAGGACTAACGTGGGGATGCTTGTTTTGAAACAAGTTCATTGGATGACCTAGCTACGAGATAATCACTTGGATAACTATTTAGTACCCGTGATAAAATCTCATTATAGCAAGTGTGCAAGTATCCTTAGACTTGAGATCTCCAAGGTACTTTGTTTATCGAGCATTGTACTTTGATTCTAATCTTTGGAGTCTTATCTTGGACCGCCTATGGGATGGATATTGGGTACAACGTAAAGTAAACGAAAGTAGTTGAGAGGGTCAATAAAGGATTCACTAATAGTAGGAGAGTATATCTCAAGGCCACTTGTAGAAATCATTACTCATGAAGTCCTTGACCAAGGTGACTATGTGATGGAAATGGTTCCAATTGATACACATATCGAGTAATGGATTTCTTAAACAAGTACTAAAATATTCGGGCCAGAATTAATAATATTCTGGAGGGAGTTGGCACTAATTCCATGCTCTAGACTGAATGAGATATTATATGTTGAAAGTAGTTTATTGCACTGATAATTTGCTATTGAAAGGTTCATGTCAAGCTACTTGACTTTCTGGACTTTTAGGTGGTCAAGAGTCATTGCTAGATGTCGCTCTTGATATGCTAAATATGAATTTATTAATTAGAGAATTAATAAATTTAAGCCTTTATTTTATTAAGGATTATTAATTCTAATATTGTTAGAATTAATTCATATTATGGTACCAATAAGACTAGGAAACCTAATAGGTCACACACAATAAAGGTTTGAATGCTCAAATATATTATTTGATAATACTGTGGGGTTAATTAAGAGAAGGGAATATATTTATAGGCGAATTATAAGTTTGTTATAATTCATGGGACCAAATTGTAATTAAGTAAACTTCAAGGACCAATTTGTTGACAATTGGTCGTTGAAGGACTAAGTTACAATTTATGGTAACTATAAATCTATAAATATAAGAAAACAGTTTCCTTAGGGTTAGAGACAGACCATTCACGCAATAACAGAGAAACCGTTTCTCTGCCTCTCTCTTGATCAAACCCTAGCCGTCTCTCTTCTTGATCAAAACCCTAGCCTCCTGAATTCAACTAGCATAGAATTGTGAGATTGTGAGCATTCAACATTATGTGGATTATCATTAGAGGGAGTTCTTTCTTGGACTTCAGTTGAGCTGCAGTGAACGGTTTTGGATAATCTGGATCGCGCTTGCGTTCTTATTTCTGAAATTTTTGAATTCCGGCTTCACGAGGTAATAAACATAATCTTCTCCTTTTTCCCGTTTCTATTGCAAACCCGTGATCCATGGCTTGGATTTCTTTTTGTTTTCCGCTGTGCTTAATCAGATTATGCATGATAGAAATCCTACAGTGGTATCAGAGCCTACGGGTTTGTGTTTTAATGGGATGTTTTATTTCTTTGAATTGTTGAAGCATGTAAATTGCATGATTACAGCATGTTAATTGTATGATCATGTCTGCTGGTTTGTATGTAATCGTCTGGGTTTTGTTTTGAATAATCTGGGTTGCAGAAATCGTTTCTGCGTTGTGGGTTTTATGCTTTTGAAAATATTGCAGAATGGTTCTGCGTTTGTGTTCAGGTTTTGGCTTCAGTTGATGTTCATCCTGTAATTAAGCCTTTCGTTTAACAATTAGGATTGTTAAATTGATTGTGAAAATGATCACAATGGTTTGTTAATAAAGATTAACAAAGATCAACGTAAAAAACTGCTTTTGATTGATCTTGGAACGGCCCCGAACTGAACAAAAAATTTCCAGAAAATCCAAGCCGCACGCGGTGGTTACTGTTCGGTTTTTTTTTTTTTTTAAAGGTTCTGGAATAGAATTTTGAAAGGGAAAATCTCATTTGATGAGAGGTGGTAAAATAAAAATTTTTCCACGGGGGCGCTGCTCCCCTTACCCCCGCAAGGGGAGCTGCCCCCTTGACCCCCGCCTGCTGACCAGCCAACGGGACCGCCGTTATCGTTGCGTGACGGGACCCAGAAGCATTTTCTCAAAATTAGTTTTGAGACAATCAATTTTATTTTTCAAAATAGTGATTTTGAAAATTTAAAATTAATGTATTTTTCTTAAATGTTGATTTTAGAATTTGTTTTATTTTCCCAAAATACTGATTTTGGAATAATAAAAGTATATGTTTATTTTATTTAAGTATAGTTAATGGCATGGTGGATGGTTATGGACTAAAACAAATTATATCTGTTCATGCATTTTTTACCGCTTTGTTTTAATGAAATAGGGCCTGCGTGTCCTACCTTCTCTCAAATTCTGATGTAATTCTCTTCTCATCTAACTCCCCTCGAATGTAACTCGAGGTTTCTCCTTTTAGGAAATTATGTAAATAGATTATATATGTTAGATTGAGGTAGAATTTTATTTTCAAGATTTTGAAGATGGCGTTCAAAATAAGGCGAGATGGTAAGACCCTCTACCTGTATCATGCGTGAACACATAGGGTTGACCATATTAATTTCCTTGGTGGCTTGAGGAAATTAATTTAGAAAGTCCATAACCATGCTACATAATTGTTTATTACCATGTTTATCAATTTATGCTGCTTATTGATAAATTGTATGCATGCCTAACAATGAGACCACTAAAAGGAATAATGACCTCAAATAATATTAAATCTAATGTCTTACATTAATATAGTGAGAACGAGAGCTCTTTTTCGAGACCAGGTTGTTGGGCAAACCCAAGCCTACTTGACATCGAGTATGTTCAAGCTATAGAATTTAAATTCATGTTAATGGGTTGGATTTAACTAATTTCTTTATCCCGGTTGGGCTAACCCAAGCATAAAGAAAATTAGAGGCAAAGTTAGGCTAGTATTTGATACTTTAATGATTAAAAGTTGTTAATCACCCACTGATTCAGTAGTTACTTTTTGATGTAATTGGTATTGGATACCTACCATGAACTTAAGAGTGACTTGTTGGGCTAACCCAAGGTTATTATTAAGGAATTTGGATACTGATCCACTAAGAAAGTTTCCAACGGGCTTTCCCGAGTCAATAGTGAGGGCTATTGGTTTGAGTAAAATAGTGGAATAATTATGCGCTTAATTAAAGACCTAATTAATTGCATTGCATTTGCATATACATATTCTAATAATTCTATCTTTACATCTAGGTCATTTGCATCATGTCGACAAACCTAAACTTGCGTAGCATCTTGGAAACAAACAAGCTCACTGAATCAAACTATTTGGGCTGGTATAGAAACTTGAGAATCGTTCTGAAGTCGGAAAAGTTGCTCTACGTGCTAGAAGCTCCTATTCTGCCACCTCCAGCTCAAGATGCTCCTGCTGAAGAGCATGCTGTCCACAAGAAGCACAAAGAAGATAGTGACACATCATCTTATATCATGCTGGCGTCAATGTCTCCTGAGCTGCAAAAACAGCATGAGCATATGGATGCTTAATCAATGATCCTCCATCTTAGAGAGCTATTTGATAAACAAGCTAGAACAGAGAGATAAGAGATCTCTAAACAACTGGTCTGTGCTAAGATGGTTGAGGGTACTTCAGTGGCCACTCATGGGCTACATTGAAAAACTTGGGTCTCTTGGGTTCGTAATGGATCATGACTTAAGTATTGACTTAATTCTACAATCATTACCAAGTAGTTTTTCACAGTTTGTGATCAACTACCACATGAATAATGTTGAGACCACAATACCTGAGCTAATCAATCTGCTTAAGACTGCTGAGTCCTCTACGAAAAAGGATGATAAGGCAATCTTGTTAGTA
Source organism: Voacanga thouarsii (assembly GCA_026120185.1). Classification (NCBI taxonomy): domain Eukaryota; kingdom Viridiplantae; phylum Streptophyta; class Magnoliopsida; order Gentianales; family Apocynaceae; genus Voacanga; species Voacanga thouarsii. The sequence goes on from JANUWF010002207.1 coordinate 1,701,894, forward strand.
GGTTCTTCATCTTCTAAGAAAAAGGTTTCTAAGAATAAGAAGAAGAACACTCCTACTAAGCCCAAAAGAGGTGTCAAGAAGAAGGAGGCTGCCCCTAAAGGCCCATGTCATCATTGTGGCAAAATAGGCCATTGGAGGCGTAACTGCAAGGCCTACTTAGAGAATGTGATGGAAAAGAAGGAGAAGGAGAAGCTTGCAAGCACTTCTATTTCTAATTCTGGTATATTTATGATTGAGATTAACATTGCCTTTAATAATGAGATATGGGTATTGGATACCGGTTGTGGATCTCATTTATGCAATAATTTGTAGGGACTAAAGGACAGTAGAAGGTTAGAGAAAGGTGACGTGGACCTATGAGCTGCAAATGGAGCAAAGGTTGTTGCACTAACTGTGGGGACTTATCATCTCAATCTACCTTCTGGATTAGTTTTAGAACTACAAAACTGTTATTTTGTACCAGTTTTGTTAAAAAAATATTATCTCAATTGCTTGTTTAGACTTATTCGGATTTCATTTAAGTTTTAAGAATAAATGTTGTTCTTTCTCATTAAATGATATTCATTATGGTTCTGCAACTTTGATCAATGGTTTATATGTTCTAGACATGTATAATCCAATTCTCAATATAAGTAAAAAGAAACATAAAAAGGATAACTTAATCTCATCTTACTTATGGCATTGTCGTTTAGGCCATGTAAATGAAAAATGTGTGTCTAAGTTATACAAATTGGGTGACTTAGGGTCATTTGATTACGAATCATATGATACATGCGAATCTTGTTTACTTGGAAAAATGGCTAAAACTTCTTTTTCAAGAAAAGGAGAAAGGGCAAAAGAGTTATTCGAACTCGTACATTCAGATGTATGTGGCCCAATGTCAATACAAGCAAGAGGAGGTTATCAATACTTCATTACCTTTATTGATGATTATTCTCGATATGGGTATTTGTATTTGATGAAATACAAATCTGAAGCCTTTGACCGTTTCAAAGACTTCAAGAATGAAGTAGAGAAACAACTTGGCAAAAGTATTAAAGCTCTTAGATCCGATCGAGGAGGTGAATACTTAAGTCAAGAGTTTCTAAGTTATCTAAGAGATAACGGAATATTATCTCAATGGACTCCACCATATACACCTCAACATAACGGTGTATACGAGAGAAGGAATCGAACCCTTCTAGACATGGTAAGGACCATGATGGCTTTTGCGAGACCTACCAAAATCGTTTTGGGAGTACGCACTTGGAGGCTACTTGTTTACATTTTAAACAGAGTTCCAGTCAAAAACGGTTGATACCACTCCTTATGAGTTATTCTTTGGTAAGAGACCAAAGTTATCTCATTTAAGGATTTGGGGTTGCCCTGCTTTTGTTAAAAAGGTAATGTCGGACAAACTTGAAAATAAGTCGACAAATGTTTGTTTGTTGGATATCCAAAAGAATCGTTTGGATATTACTTCTATCTTCCTTACGAAAATAAAGTTTTTATTTCAAAACATGTTGTCTTCTTAGAGAAGGAGCACATGTTCAAAGAAGATAGTGGGAGCAAGCTTGAACTTAGTGAAGTTCAAGAAGAGCAAACAAATATTGATCAACCTTACGAACTCTGTATCTATTCAAATAGATGAACCTTCTAACACACAAGAGCTTCGTAGGTCAAGTAGGATACGAGTGGCACTCGAGAGATATGGATTTCTCATAAGTGACCATAATGACGTATTGCTCATAGATGACGATGAGCCTACTACTTACGAGGATGTTACGAATAGTTCGAGAATCGACAAATGGCTCGAAGCTATGAAGTCGAGAGATGGATTCCATGTATGACAACCAAGTATGGACTTTGGTTGATCCACCGAAGGAATCAAGCCTATAGGGTGTAAATGGGTTTTCAAAAGAAAAGCTGACATGGATGGTAATGTGGTTACCTATAAGGCTCGCTTGGTAGCAAAAGGTTATCGTCAACGACAAGGTATTGACTATGACGAAACTTTTTCACCGGTTGCGATGTTGAAATCCATAAGAATACTCCTAGCCATTGCCGCTCATTACGATTATGAGGTCCGGCAAATGGATGTGAAAACAGACTTTCCTTAATGGAAACCTGATTGAGGAAGTGTATATGACACGGCTTGAAGGTTTCATATCCGAAGATGGCACAAAGGTGTGCAAGTTGCAAAGGTCCATTTATGGACTTAAGCAAGCATCTAGGAGTTGGAATATCCGTTTTGATGAGACAATTAAAGAATTTGGTTTCATTCAAAACATGGATGAACCTTGTGTGTACAAGAAGGCTAGTGGGAGTAAAGTTGTTTTCCTATTGCTTTATGTAGATGACATATTGCTTATAGGAAATGATGTTTCCACTCTTCAATCAGTGAAGATTTGGTTGTCCAAGATGTTCTCCATGAAAGACCTTGGAGAAGCAACCTATATTACGGGAATAAAGATCTATAGAGATAGATCTAGAAGGTTGCTAGGTCTTTCACGGTCTACATACATAGACAAAGTCTTGAAAAGGTTCGACATGGATCAATCCAAAAGAGGATTCTTACCTATGACACATGGTGTAAGCCTTTCAAAGTCGATGTCTCCAAAGACACAAGTTGAAAGGGATCACATGAGTAGAATTCCATATGCTTCGGCAATTGGGTCTATCATGTATGCTATGATATGTACTAGGCCCGATGTATCGTGTGCTCTTAGTTTGACGAGCAGATACTAATCTGATCCTGGAGAGGGTCACTGGGCGGCTGTAAAGAATATCCTTAAGTACTTACGAAGGACTAAGGATGCATTCTTGATATATGGAGATGGTGATTTACAAGTAAGAGGGTATACTGATGCCAGCTTTCAGTCCGATAAGGACGACTTCAAATCACAATCTGGCTACGTATTTACATTAGGTGGTGGGGCAGTTAGTTGGAAGAGCTCCAAACAAGAGACTACTGCCGATTCGACTACTGAAGCAGAGTACATAGCAGCTTACGAAGCGACTAAAGAAGCGGTATGGATCAAGAAGTTCATCACTTGAACTTGGAGTGGTGCCCAGCATTGTTGATTCGATACCTTTGTATTGTGACAACAATGGAGCCATTGCACAGGCAAAGGAACCATGATCTCATCAACGATCCAAGTATGTACTTAGACGCTATCATCTGATTAGAGAAATCATAGATAGAGGAAATGTAAAGATAGAGAGAATTCCCACGGATCAAAACAAAGCAGATCCACTCACTAAAGCGCTTTCCCAGAATAAACATGATAAATATGTTGAGTCATTTGGTATTCGATACATGAATGATTGGCTCTAGTGCAAGTGGGAGTTTGTTAGTGTTGTGCCCTAAAGGCAATCACTTGTACCATGTATATTGCTAATTAAATTAATAAGAGGCATTCTTTATCTTTCAGTTTGATTGTTATATCTAAATATGTGTACAAACCGTTAGATAAAGTCCCTAGTACAACACAGTGTTAATGAAATCATGATAGAGATCATGATGTGAGATTCCTACTACACTATGCAGTGTTTGTACTTAAATAATCCCCAGTCATAGTATTAATAAGATGGGACATTATTAATACGCCAAGACTGGAACATGTTATATCTCTTGATTGGATCAAGCGGTGATTCTCATATCCGTGGGTATTGGGATACTCAGGATTAACATGTGGATGCTTGTTTTGAAACAAGTTCATTGGATGACCTAGCTATGAGATAATCACGTGGATAACTATTTAGTGCCAGTGATAGAATCTCAGTATAGCAAGTATGCAAGTATCCTTAGACTTGAGATCTCCAAGGTACTTTGTTTATCGAGCATTGTACTTTGATTCTAATTTTTGGAGTCTTATCTAGGACCGCCTATGAGATGGATATTGGATACAACGTAAAGTAAACGAAAGTAGTTGAGAGGGTCAATAAAGAATTCCCCATTCCTAATAGTAGGAGAGTATATCTCAATGCCACTTGCAGAAATCATTACTCATGAAGTCCTTGGCCAAGGCGACTATGTGATGGAAATGGTTCCAATTGATACACATATCGAGTAATGGATTTCTTGAACAAGTACTAAAATATTCGGGCCAGAATTAATAATATTCTGGAGGGAGTTGGCACTAATTCCATGCTCTAGACCGAATGAGATATTGTATGTTGAAATGAGTTTATTGCCCTAATAATTTTCTATTAAAAGGTTCATGTCAAGCCACTTGACTTTCTGGACTTTTGGGTGGTCAAGAGTCATTGCTAGATGTCGCTCTTGATATGCTAAATATGAATTTATTAATTAGAGAATTAATAAATTTAATCCTTTATTTTATTAAGGACTATTAATTCTAATATTGTTAGAATTAATTCATATTATGCTACCAATAAGACCAGGAAACCTAATGGGTCACACACAATAAAGGTTTGAATGCTCAAATATATTATTTGATAATACTGTGTGGTTAATTAAGAGAAGGGAATATATTTATAGGCGAATTATAAGTTTGTTATAATTCATGGGACCAAATTATAATTAAGTAAACTTCAAGGACCAATTTGTTGATAATTGGACGTTGAAGGACTAAGTTGTAATTTATGGCAATTATAAATCTATAAATATAAGGAAACGGTTTCCTTAGGGTTAGAGACAGACCATTCACGCAATAACAGAGAAACCGTTTCTCTGCCTCTCTCTTTATCAAACCCTAGCCGTCTCTCTTTTTGATCAAAACCCTAGCCTCCCGAATTCAACGAGCTTAGAATTGTAAGATTGTGAGCATTCAACCTTGTGTATATTATCATTAGAGGGAGTTCTTTCTTGGACTTCAGTTGAGCTGTAGTGAACGGTTTTGGATAATCTGGATCGCGCATGCGTTCTTGTTTCTGAAATTTTTGAATTCCGGCTTCACAAGGTAATAAACGCAATCTTCTCATTTTTCCCGTTTCTATTGCAAACCCGTGATTCATGGCTTGGATTTCTTGTTGTTTTCCGCTGCACTTAATCTGATTATGCATGATAGAAATCCTACACTTGTTAGGCTGTAGAGCTGAACGAAATTCAGTCTATGAAGGTAGAGGAAATTTTGGTTAGTTAGCCTAATGCAAGAGTGGTTTAATGGAGAAAAAATGCTGGAATTTTTTTGATGTTCAAAACGAGTTTGAATGGAGTGATATTATGAGTGTTTTGAGGTGTGGTTATGGAGTCCAAGAGTTCAAGGTAAGTGTGGGGTTAATGGTGTTCAGTCCATGGCTGATCAAGGATCAATGTTGCAGAAGTTGAAGGCTGGTTTTTGGCCTAGGCTTGAAGGAACAAAGCTGGGAAATTCTAGTTTCAAGCTGTCCCATGATTCAAAGGTTAGTGCAGAATTTCTGCACACCTTCAACCCGATTTGCAGCTGATTGTTGAGGGAGTTTGAAGGTCTTTCTAAGGTGGTTTTCTAGCCTTATTCCCGAAGAAATACAGAGGAGTTTTGCTGGCTTGAAGATGGACTAAAACAGCTTTATTTCCTTAGTTGAAAGCTACGAAAATGTCCAGAATTTTTTTTCTGGTTTTGCACAGTTTGTGTAGTCCAAAAATTGTACAGATTTTCCAGCCTTCAAGCCACATGAAATGACCATTTTCTTGGCAGCAAATGAAGAGGTTTGCTGGCTGAATTTTCGAAGAGGTGGTCTGCAAAAATTCTGGAAAATTTTCTAGATTTCGCTTCACTAAAACATGAACAACATGAAGGTGAATTTTTGAAGGTTCTTCCATGGTGTTTGATTTCTCTTGGAACCCCTTCCTATTTCCCCTCCTATTTTTGGCCAACTCCCCATCCTCCCTAGCTGATTTTCGAAATTCAAGGTGAGGAAATATCACAGAATTTTGGAGTTCAAAAGAAGAGATTTAATGAATTTAAATTAAAAAAATGTTAGGACAAGCTAAAGGTAATAAAAAGGACAATAATTCCTCTAGAATTCTTTTTTGGACATGAGAATAAGATTATGACATTCTTTTCATGTCTCCCCTAAGGCAACATTCCTATTTCCATGGAATGCAAGAAAACAAAAATTCAAACTTAGTTAAGATAATCATGATAAAAGTTTAAATGGTGGGATTTGAACTCATGAGCTTAGAAATTAATTCGCCAAGCTCTAACCACTAAATCACACTAACTCTTGTTCCTATTTTCTCAACCACATATTCTTCTTATGAAATCCCCAAGCTAACCTCCTATTTTGACCTCAAGCAAAATTACCATTTTACCCCTCATACTCAATAAGCATAACTAATCATTTTAACCTATAATCCACAACTCTAAAGCACAAAAAATCGTTCAAAAACATATATATATTCTTGCAAAAAAATATGATATGCATCCCGACCCCCTTACTCTAGGTTGGCTTTAGGTGGGGTTTTACATCCTCCCCTCCTTAGGAGAATTTCGTTCCGAAATTCAGGCACACCTTTATCTCAGATCGGGATACTTCCGCTTTACCCATTCTTCTGTTTCTCACGTGGCATCTCGCGTGCCATGATTCTCCCACTGCACTTTTACCATCGGAATCTGCTTGTTCCGGAGAGTCTTGATACTTCGGTCCAATATCTTTACGGGTTTCTCCACATAGCTCAGGTCGGGTTGTAGCACTAATGGCTCATCATTCAAAACATGTCTGGGATCAGCGTTGTACTTCCTCAGTTGCGAAACATGGAATACGTCGTGAATTTCCGTCAATCCATCTGGCAAATCCAATTGATACGCCACCGGCCCAATTCTTTCTTTTATTGGAAACGGTCCCAAGTACATCGGATTCAGCTTTCCCCCTTTCAGATGTTTCAGGATTCCTCTATTTGGTGTCAGTTTTAGGAATACATTGTCTCCCACCTGAAATTCTATCTCTCTTCGCCTATTATCTGCATAACTCCTTTGTCGGATCTGAGCTGCTTTCAACCTTTCCCTAATTAACTTGACTTTATCCAACATTTCTTGAACATAGACTTCTCCCGATTTGCTTATGTGTCCATCCTCTGACCAGCTCCAGTATAACGGTACTTGACACTTACGACCATATAGAGCTTCATACAGAGCCATTCCAATCGAAGCTTGATAACTGTTATTGTACGACAACTCGGCGTGCGGCACACTTTCGATCCACTTATCCTCGAAATCCAATACATAGGCTCTAAGCATATCTGAATAACCCTTTCTAACTGTCCATCGGTCTGTAGATGCGTCGTCGTACTGAACTTCAGACTAGAACCCATCGATTCTTGAAACTTGCCCCAAAATCAGGATGTAAATCTCAGATCACGGTCGGACACAATACTTGAAGGCACTCCGTGTAATCTAACTATTTCCCGCACGTAGGTCTGAGCCAATTTTTCCATTGAATCCCTTACATTCACGGGTATGAAATGCGCCGACTTGGTCAATCGATCTACCACTACCCATATGGCGTCTTTTTGGTTCCTTGCCATAGGGAGTCTGGTAACGACATCCATGGTCACCTCTTCCTATTTCCATTCCGGTACTGGCAACGGTTGTAATAATCCTACCACCTTTTTGTGCTCCGCTTTGACCTTCTGACAGGTTAAACACGTTGAAACATACTTAACCACGTTCCGCTTCATCCCGGGCCACCAATAAGACTTTTTTAGATCTTGATACATCTTGACCTCTCCCGGATGAATGTCGTACTTGCTCTTATGCGCTTCTTCTAAAATTCTATTTCTCAACTGGTGCTCCTCGGGTACACACAAATGATCTTGGAAGTACAACACTCCCGCTCCGTCCTGTCGGAATTCACTACCTTGACGTTTAAGCTCCTTGTCCTTGAAAAGCTGAAATTCCGCATTACTCTGCTGGGCCTCAATAATCTCCTGTCTTAGATTTGGTATCAACCTCAGGTTATTAATAATAATCTTCCCTTCTTGCACTTCTACTCTTCTATCCAACACATCCTAAACCACTTAAACCTCCTGTACCCTTAGCCTGGCCATTCTGACTTTCCGACTCAGGGCATCAGCAACGACGTTAGCTTTCCCGGGGTGGTAGTTGATAGGACAACGGTACTCTTCCAGAAATTCCATCCATCTTCGTTGCCTCAAATTTAAGTCTTTCTGGGTGAAGATGTACTTTAGGCTTTTGTGATCAGTGAACACCTCATATTCAGCTCCATACAAATAGTGTCGCCACTTCTTTAATGCGAACACAATGGCAGCCAACTCTAGATCATGCGTGGGATAATTGACTTCATGCGGCTTCAATTTTTGAGAAGCATAGGCGATCACCTTCCTATATTGCATCAAAACTGCTCCCAAGCCTTCCTTCGAAGCATCCGTATATAGAGCGTAAGGTTTATCTGCCTCTGGTAGACTCAACACAAGCGCTGTCATTAACCTCCGCTTCAACTCTTGAAAACTCTTTTCGCAATTTTCATTCCGAACGAAGGGTACGTCCTTTCTTAGTAGCCGGGTCATAGGAGATGCTAGCGTTGAAAACCCCTTAATAAACCTCCAGTAGTAGCCAGCCAATCCCAAGAAGCTTCGAATCTCGGTGATATTCTCTGGTTGCTTCCAGTCTGATACGGCTTCAACCTTTGCTGGGTCTACTTTGATCCCCTCCTTAGTCTCCACGTGACCAAGAAAGGCCACACTATCCATCCAAAACTCGCACTTGCTAAACTTGGCATAAAGCTTGTGCTCCCTTAGTTTTTCTAGTACCAACTTCAAATGTTCCGCATGGTCCTCCGGGCTCTTGGAGTATATAAGTATGTCGTCGATGAAGACCACCACGAACTTGTCCAAGTAGGGCTAGAACACTCGATGCATCAGATCCATAAATACCGCAGGTGCGTTGGTTACTCCGAAAGGCATCACCATAAACTCATAGTGACCATATCTTATATTGAACGCCGTCTTAGGAATATCTTCCTCTTTTATCCTCACTTGATAGTAGCCTTGCCTCAAATCCAGTTTAGAGTAACAACTGGATCCTTGCAATTGGTCGAATAGCACGTCAATTAACGGCAGAGGATATTTATTCTTGATGGTCAGGTTGTTCAAGCCTCGGTAGTCTATACACAACCTTAGAGTCCCGTCCTTTTTCCTTACAAATAGCACAGGTGCTCCCTAGGGTGACGTGCCAGGTTTGATATAGCCTTGCCTCACCAACTCTTCTAGCTGCTCCTTTAATTCTTTCAACTCCGCCGGTGCCATCCGATACGGAGTTCGAGACATCGGTTCCGCTCCTGGGACTAGATCAATGGTGAACTCAACTTCTCGTTTGGGAGGTAGAGAAGTGAGTTCCACAGGAAACACGTCGGGAAAATCCTTTACCACCTCAGTATCCTCCAAGGTGCACTGGTCATTTGGCTTGTTTATCACGTAGGCCAGATATCCTTGACATCCTTGCCTCAATAATTTCCGGGCTTTAGCCCCAGCTATCAAAAACTTCAATTCTGTTACTTTCTTGCCATTGAACTCCAACACATCACATCCTGGTCTAATGAACTGAACTGACTTATTCTTACAGTCTACTCTAGCACCATGCTTTGCTAGCCAATCCATTCCTAATATTAAATCATAGTCATCAATAGCTAAGACTATTAAATCTCCCTCCAAACTTTCTCTCCCCACTTCAATTTTACAATTCTGCACATACCGATCCGCTTGCACCATTTTCCCCAAAGGTGTACTTACACACAAGGTAAAAGGTAGTTCTACTCCATCCCAACCCAATTGATATGCACAATTCTTATTTAAATAGGAATGGGTAGATCCAGGGTCTATCAATGCATTAACGGAACGACCTTGGATAGTAAACGTACCTTCCACTACTGCTGCATCAACTCCAACCTCCTACCGGTTGAGAGCGAAAACTTTTGCTTTCACCTGCGGCTTCTGTGTTCCACTCCCGGAAGCTCCCGAGGTATTGGCTCGATTGGGCCCCGGGTTCTAAGCTGGGTTCCCCTGTCCGATCTGGAGAAGTTTAGGGCAGGTGTTCCGCAGATGATTCGGGTCTCCGCAGTGGTAGCACTTTCGCTCACCTCCTTTGGACCAACATTTTTTCTCAATGTGGCCCCTTTTTCCACAGTGCCGGCATAATAGAAGATTCTGCGCCGGACCAACTGGTGCTGTTCGGGCTTACTTTCCCCGATTCTGCCATTGCTGGTTGGCAGGGCGCTTGTTAGATTGTTGCCTTTGAAAGGTCTCAGTGGCTGTCTTGATGGTACGAACGGTCATGGAGCCAATCGGTTGCGATCCTCATTCTCAATACAGGTGGCTGCGTCCACAGCCCCCGAGTAAGTCGTCGGTGGAGAGGGTGCTAACGCTCTTCTTAACTCTTGCCTTAATCCATTGATAAACTGCCTCGTTCTGTTCTGTTCGGTATCCACCAGCCTCTTGCAGTACTTTGACAGTTGCGTGAACCAGGCCGCGTATTGGGCTACCGTCAGGCTTTCCTGCTTTAGATTCTGGAACTCATCTTCCCGTTTCTCAACTATCCACTGAGGGATATATTCTGCCCGGAATGCTTCCACGAAATTAGCCCATGTCCAGCCTTGGTCAATCATCTCCCAGTTGTCCTGAACCCTTTGCCACCACGCCCGAGCTGGACCCCTCAGCCGAAACGCAGCAAGCTTCACCATTCGCTTCTCCGTGTACTGGAGCGTAGCGAAGATATCCTCCATTTGTTCCACCCATTGTTCAGCTTTCTGATCTTATTCGGCCTCCCCCAAGAAGATAGGTGGTTGAAATTTCAGAAACCGATCCAATGCCTCGTCTTCCCCTTTTGGATTTCTTCGCTTTGTCAAGGTTTGTAGAATCTCAGTCATCTTGTGGAACGCTTGCGTCATAGTTTCGCTATTTGGCTCTTCCGACCCCATCTCTGGTCCCATTTCATTTTCATCCCCCTGGTTTGGTGATGGCATTTGAGTTGTATCAAACTCTAGTGTCACGGGCCTCTGCCTCAGGAACCCTTCTGCTGGATGTGGCTACGCAACGTCTGGGTGCCATTCTAAACCATTCCTCAGATAATAAGTTTATGCATCAAAGTTAAAATATCTAAATTGAGCATACATTCACATCCAACGTTAAGTGAAAGAAAATTGGATGCAAATTTTGTATAAAGTATTGCATATGAATTTTCCTCAAAACTTAGAGTACTCTAGGTACTTTTATTTGCATAAATTCAAAATTAAAGCAGTAAACATGAGAAAAGGAAAGAAAATCCTTAGCATAGGAATTTATGAAAAGCAGTAAATAAAATATCCCAATTGCAGCAGCACTTAGCCTTTCTAGTCCTCGTCAGAATCTTCAAAGTCAGCCTCATATAACCACCCCCCAGAATTCCTAGTGAAGTCTCTCCCAGCCCCATTGGCAAACCCATCCATTGGCTCCTTCCAAGGTGTCCTAGAACTCTCCCCAGTTTCAACCTGATTGGGTGGGGTTACAAAGGAAGGTCTAGGTGGAGATTTATAATCTATCTCCCCTGGGTCATCACTGTTAGCTGCCATGTCAACTATGGGACTAGAAGGGAGGGGAACATATTCCATGTCTATGTCCTCGTCTTCACTGTCAGTAACCAGGTCGATCACGGGTATTGGAGGTGGCTCAATGATCTGGACCTCATCGTCACTACTATCATCCAGGGCAATGATTAGTTGTGGTGCAGGCTGAGGCACTGGTAAGTCCTCCGAGTAGATAGGAATGGGAGGGTGCCATTGCTGCCCTTTCCTTGCGATTCTAATCATTCTAACCATCCTACAGCACAAACAAGACAAGTCAGACAAACAGTTTGAACTCCATAAATCAAAACATATACCATCAATACTTACCTAAACCTAGTCTCTGATACCACTTGTAACACCCCAATACTTAGGCCCATCAAGGCCGGGGATGTCGCCCTGTCCAGAGGACAAGGGGTCTTTATAACTAAGTCACATAGAATAAAATAAAATAAAGACTTTAAAATTAAACTTATTACAACCCAAAAGATGAATACTGGAACAAATCCAAAATAAATTGTTTGCAACACTCGCTCAAAACACCACATAAAGGAAGTAACATGAGTCTTCAAAGCATAGGCAACAATTTAACTAATGACTTCCATAGCAGGATCTTCCCGAAAACATGGCATAAAAGGTGGTGAGATAAAAATATCAGTAATCCTGTGTATGCTTTGAGTGTTTCGAGTAAAATAATTCATGTATGCAAGTTGTAAAAGTTTCATAAGTGCTGGCAAGCACTAAATAAATGTTAAAAATAAAGAGTGGCGTTTCGCTTTTCAAACTATACATGTGCACAATAAATACAACCACTCAAATGGGTAGCCATAGGTTACCACACCTTGGGCCCCATGACTAAATAACGGTCAGAATGCCACACTTTGTGCAAGCTGACAAAAGGGTAGGTGTACGGCCTACCGGGTGAGATACGCCTCCATCTCTACACCCAAACTTACCGGTTGTCCACTCCGGAACACACAGTCCACAGGACTGAAACTTGCTAGCTCGGACCGGCATGACCTACCGGACTGGCATCCTATCCAGGAAGGACTCACCCCTCAGAGGTGGCCACCTACTGAGTGACTTACCCTAACCCTTCAAAGATTAGTCCTAGTGGTCTACCCTTATTGAGTACTCAACGTTGATTGTCCCACTTGGGAGAAAATTGATCATAATCTGCTTTATTTGGAAATAGCAATTAAGGGTTTCTAAAAGTCTTGTCAAAGTTGGGTTTTAGAAAGAGTTTAGCATTTTGTGTAAAACTTCTTGCTAGTTTTTCAAATGATTTGTTTGTCTGAAATAAAAAGGAAAACAATCCTTAATTGCCTTCACAAAATAAAAGTCCATACACATCGCATTTGGCTTGCCACAATGATTTTTGGTTTTCACAAAATTCCATGCAAGAGCTTACCTGGTTCTTTGCTTGCTCAAACTCAAAAGTCTTTCAAGGCTGACCTAACCCCGCCTGGGGTAAACACAAAACATAAGGTTACATTCAAGCTAAACTCACTTACACAAAATAGTCCTAGTTCAACCTATTACCATCACGACCCTAATGCTCTAAGCTTTAAGGCTAGCTAAAAAAAAGAACTTTATAAAATAAGTCTAGTTTAATACGTTAAAATAACTTGGGGTTCTAAAATAGTTGCTAGTAAATTATAGACTCATTTAATAATTCTTGTGTGCTATTAATAAATAAAAGAAGATTTGGATTTTAAATAATATTAAGTCTAATAATATTAACAAATGGTAATTAAAAATAGCTTTATTTAAAGTAAATAATAAATTACAAATATTTATTTATTTATTTATTAGATAATAATTAATTAGTAATAAATAAATTTAATAATAAATGAATTATTTTAAATTTTAAAATAATAAATAACAAATAGATTTTAATATAAATAATATTTAGGAATATAGTTAAAAGTTTGAACTAAGGTCCACAAGGTTATCAATTTATTCTAATATTTTATTTATTATAAATGATTTATTACCATATATATATATATATATCTATATATATATATATTATTTTTAACAAAAGATCTCATTTATTTGATAAAGAAAATATTAATATTTTAATTAATAAACCACTCCAAATCTTCCTAGAGTTTCGAATTTTATAGAGAAAAATATAGTAGTAATTCCATTTAAAGTAATAAAATTTTGTTAATAAAAATAATCTAGACTTAACAAGGAAATACTCTTTCACCATGATTTTCCTATTGCTAGAAAAGATTCATAAACACATTCTCTAACATCAAATATTAAACCAATCCATTCGTGAACACATGCTTAACTTAACACATACTATCACAAAGCTAACTTCCTTCTAGGCATAATCATCATAAATGGTTTCAATGGAAAATAGAAACATAAGAGCCTAATCACCTTTGGTGTCATGACCTCTAACATGCTTCAAACATCCATAAAATTCAATAAGCACGAAGAACATACAATGTTTCAAAAAGAAAACACATACAACTTAGCCATATACAACCATCATCATGTCTTATCTCCATCCCCTTAATCCACATGCATATACTCAATCTCCATTCATACTATATTTCCCTATCAACACCTAGGAGACATGATTTCAGAATTTAAAAAGAAAGGATTTAAGAATAGATACTTGATTGTCGATTGCTTTGATGAAGACAAAAGAAGGTCCATGCGCGATAGAGAGCCTTGAGTGATTCACCGGAAAAAACAGCCACGGTTGATGGTTGATCAACCATTTCGGTAGAGAGAGAGAGAGAGAGAGAGAGAGAGAGAGAGGCATTAGGAGGGTATATTAAGAGTTGAATGGAAAAAGGATGAACAAGAAGGTTGTTCTTGATTTACCTTGTTGATGTTCTTGAGACCTTCAAGAAAAAATGCTATTTTCGATCCGTTTGCAAATTCTTGTTTGCGAGGTTTTGCGTTATAAATACCAAAAATGAAGTTTTGGGATTAAATAGAAGTGATTAGGAGTATTTTAGAGTGATTGGAATTGTTTAGAGTAGGTTTAGGCTTGAAGAAGTTTAGTGTGTGTTCTTGGTGAAAATGGAGAGAGTTTGAGAAAATGCTGCACGAAATCTGGTAGAGGGCTGGCTGAATGGTCTAGGTTGAATGGGAGTTTCAGTTTTCAGCAAGAAGGAGAGAGGTTGATCAGATTTTATTTGAAATTCAAATGGAGAAAGTTGTGGAGTTGGTTAAGGTAGGTGATTAGCTATGGTGTTTGATCAAGGAAGGTTTCTTCACTCTTCAATGGTGCCGGCTGAACAAGGTGATTTCGATGGAATGAATGGATCTTGTTAGGCTATAGAGCTGACCGAAATTCAGTCTATGAAGGCAGAGGAAATTCTGGTTAGTTAGCCTAATGCAAGAGTGGTTTAATGGAGAAAAAATGCTGGAATTTTTTTGAAGTTCAAAAAGAGTTTGAATGGAGTGATATTAGGAGTGTTTTGAGGTGTGGTTATGGAGTCCAAGAGTTCAAGGTAAGTGTGGGGTTAATGGTGTTCAGTCCATGGCTGATCAAGGATCAATGTTACAGAAGTTGAAGGCTGGTTTTTGGCCTAGGCTTGAAGGAACAAAGCTGGGAAATTCTGGTTTCAAGCTGTCCCATGATTTGAAGGTTAGTGCAGAATTTCTGCACACCTTCAACACGATTTGCAGCTGATTCTTGAGGAGTTTGAAGGTCTTTCTAAGGTGGTTTTCCAGCCTTCTTCCTGGAGAAATACAAAGGAGTTTTGCTGGCTTGAAGATGGACTAAAACAGCTTCATTTCCTTGGTTGAAAGCTGCGAAAATGTCCAGGATTTTTTTCTGGTTTTGCACAGTTTGTGCAGTCCGAAAATTGCACAGATTTTCCAGCCTTCAAGCCACATGAAATGACCATTTTCTTTGCAGAAAATGAAGAGGTTTTCTGGCTGAATTTTCGAAGAGGTGGTCTGCAAAAATTCTGGAAAAATTTCCAGATTTCCCTTCACTAAAACATGAACAACATGAAGGTTAATTTTTGAAGGTTCTTCCATGGTGTTTGATTTCTCTTGGAACCCCTTCCTATTTCCCCTCCTATTTTTGGCCAACTCCCCATCCTCCCTAGCTGATTTTCGAAATTCAAGGTGAGGAAATATCACAGAATTTTGGAGTTCAAAAGAAGAGATTTAATGAATTTAAATTATAAAAATGTTAGGACAAGCTAGAGGTAATAAAAAGGACAATAATTCCTCTAGAATTCTTTTTAGGACATGAGGATAAGATTAGGACATTCTCTTCATGTCTCCCCTAAGGCAACATTCCTATTTCCATGGAATGCAAGAAAACAAAAATTCAAACTTAGTTAAGATAATCATGACAAAAGCTTAAATGGTGGGATTTGAACTCATGACCTTAGAAATTAATTCGCCAAGCTCTAACCACTAAACCACACTAAATCTTGTCCCTATTTTCTCAACCACATATTCTTCTTATGAAATCCCCAAGCTAACCTCCTATTTTGACCTCAAGCAAAATTACCATTTTACCCCTCCTACTCAATAAGCATAACTAAGCATTTTAACCTACAATCCACAACTCTAAAGCACATAAAATCATTCAAAAACATATATATTCATGCAAAATAATATGATATGCATCCCGACCCCCTTACTCTAGGGTTGGCTTTAGGTGGGGTTTCACAACTCCCCCATACTTAATGTAGACAATGTCCTCATTGGCCAAAAATAAATACATTAAAGCATCTCTAGACGGACCAAAACTAATAGTGGCGTAGAAAGTTCAAACAATACTTCCCAAGTACAATAATGCTCCATTGGATATCCAAACTTGAGATAGAGAGAAGGGCTTATTGAACAGGACGTTATTCCTACCTATAAAACAGAACAGAAATAAAAAGCACAAAGAAAATAATAACAAAATAATAACACGCCTAAATAAAAGAAAACAACCAAAAAAAAAAAAATCCTAAGAATGCAAATAAATACACTCACTCCCTTACACTTAAGATGGAAAATATTTTCCTTATTTCAAAGAGAAAAAACAAAATACTTCACAAAGCCAAACTCAAAACAAAAACTCTTTCCACTCATCATGCTTTCTCATCAAACCTTTTGAAAAGAAATTAAAGCTCAAAATAGAAGATAGGCATGATGAATGTAGAAAGTAGGAAGGTTTTTGAAAAATAAAAGGTTCATAAAAATAATTTTTCTCAACAAAACAAAACACATGAACCTCGTTTTCTAACATTCCTTTAGACACACAAATATTTTTGTCAACATATAAGTGCACACAGTTTCGAAAGAATGCATCAAACTGGAAATTACCATTTAACCCTTCAAAAGATTTGTCACAATGAAAATTTTCCTTGAGACTTAGCAATTGAGTTCTTAAAGATAGGATCAAGAAATCCTTACTTTTCACTGCTTCTACAAATACCAAGTTGACTTCCTGAGATTGCGGTGAAGGATAGAATTTATTAGCATACTCCAAGGGTTTCGTATGATATAGCATTGAAAAATCTAATTCCTTGAGGCATGTTAAGCGCAACACATCATCATTTGGACCATGTTATTCAAGAATTTAGAGGAAGCTAAGTAATCGTGTGACAAAGAGAAATTAGAATTATTGACACATACAGTAGAACTGAATACCTCTTTTGCCACATCGTGCAATTGTCCCTTATAGCCCCCCCCCCCCCCCCTTCCTTTTTTTTTTCCATGGTCAATTGTATGGGCCAGCATGAACTCATAAGCCTTCTCAACAATCTTAGCTAATTGTGTCCTTTGATCGCGCAATCATTGGGAAGCTTTTTCATGCCACTGAACAGATGAATTTGTATAGGCAATAAAAGAATTCACTAATGCTGCTAATGACGTCTCACAAAAAATATCAATGTGAGCTTGTAACTTTGCCAATCTATCATCAATGTAACTCATTTGATCTTGTGCCAAAAATAATTATCCATGATGATGTGAACCTCACACTAAAAGATAAAAAATAAAAATCAAATAAAAAAGAAAAATAAAGAATAGAAAAAATTTAAATAAATAAATAAATTGAATCATATACAAATAAAAAGACTTAAATATTCACAAGGTACCTAAAAAAATAAAAGTTGGTGAAATTTACAAATATTATTAGTCTCATACAGGCATAGTACAATATTGAATCAAGTTAGTAAGTTAACGTACATTGATACAAACAACAAGATATGGCACTTCGTTACACAAATAATATATATAAATATTTACATATTGACATATTTACATATAGACATATAAAGATATAAACATAGTCAAATCAATGAAATCCAAGCTTTCATGATATTGTTTCTTGGGAATAGCGCTAAAAACTTGATACGTAAATTTTGAGCACATAAAAATCATCAAATTTAAATCTATCCTTTAGTCACGTATTAATTAAAACATTAATCCCAAAATACACATATGAGCAAGTTTACTCACCGCAAGCATAGTATAGGAAATTAACGAGTATCGATCCTCAAAGGATCAAGTACACACTAATCACTTTTCATTCATTGTTTAACCGACCCAAAAAAATATACATGACTGAAGAATGTAGGTATATGCAATTTAGACAATTATCCTAGAAAACATGATAACGAACTAACTAGCAATTATCTCAATTAATTATCATCTTGGTATCATGAAGGAATATAAAGTAAAATTCATTCGTTTCACAAGTCATGAACCTACTTAGATAAATTTTACTTTGTTTGTCAATCTATGGAATCTCTATATTTTGATTAATATTAACAGATTTGTCAATCAAGCTAACATAACCAAAACATGCATTAAGTACAATTCCTTATAGTTATGAAATTAGCTAATAATCCTTTGTCAAGGTGAAATCAACTTAATATTTGATCACTTAGTTATATAATCTTAACTTCATTGTTCAAATCCATTAATATTAGACAAATATGAAATCAATTCAATGAAACTCCTAACATCATTTTGTCGAGTTAATTAGAAGAACTCGCATCAATAACTAATAATAACAAGTAATCAAACACCAAAGATAATAAAGAATTGATCAAATAACTAAATTAACACAAAATCATGAATCCCAAAGTAATGTTAAATTACAATAAAAATATTGAATACATTATTGTTAAAGAAAAAGAAAATAAAGATAAAAGAAAGTACTCATAGACAAACCTCTTTATTCACTCTTGAAGACTCTCTTGAACAATCTTCCTTGATTGGGTGAATTCCTCCTTGAATGAGTAATTTGAACATTCCTCTATTGAAAATTCCACCACTCTATCTCTCTCCTTCTCTTGTGTTTTCTCTTGCTTTTATAGGCCCCTTTGATGCTAAAGTCGTTGCTGAAGAATCTTGACCGAGTATGAATTAGAAAATACCAAAATCTTTGGAAAATTCCCAAATTTGTGCACAGGATTTTCACCTTCTAGAGCAGGCCTAATGCGAGGTACCTTCGACACACCTAGCGCTAGTTACAATCTGTTCTTCTTCTGGATATTTTGCTTTGTTTTCACGGGCTAGACAGAATGGACTCGATGCCGGGACAACTTGCCAGACTTGGCCCCAAGTCTATTCTGTTTTTTTCCTAAAATTTACTTGGTTTCCTCTGCATGACCAAAATGGACTCGGCACCTAGTCCCTTGGTTGGGCCTGACTCTAGGTGCATTCTGAAATTATTCACTTTTTGCTCGAATTTAACTCAAATCTGCACAAATTTGCCAAAAACACTTTTTACAAGCAAAATGTCAAATAGAATGGAATATGCCTAGTTATTACAACAAATGTATTGCAAAAAACCTCAAATAACTAGAAAAATAATAGTGATTTTAGCCCCTATCAAAGACCTTGATATGACTTTTTGTGGTGGCTTTTTCTTGGTGTTGTGGTGTTTTGGTGGCTATGTGTTCAGCTCAATCAAAGGGAACCAAAATAGGGACTTTTCTTGTGATAAAAAGGAGAAAGTAACCTAACTATCTACACACCCTTCAAACCCGTGAAGAACAAAGCCTCAAAGACCCTCAAGATGAATAGAAAGTTCTACTAGATTCTCACCCTAACATCCTTGAAGCAACAAAGGCAAGCAAGAACATATAGAATAGAGAAAATAGGCACCCAAATATTGAATTTCAAATTAACCCTAGAAGAACAAAGCAACTAAGACCCATTCAAAGAAAACAACATTGGATTATCCAAAAGATTTATAGACTCTTACAAAAGGAGGACTAACCCTTTAGCCTGGTCTTGAACAAGATGAACAAGGAGGCTTGGCCTCTCAAGATTCTCTCTCAAATTTGAATTAAAGTTCAGTGAATTGTCTTGTCAAAGTAATAAAGGTGCTATTTATACTACCCTAACCCTAGCTAAGTAATCGCTGAGGTTTAGTTACAGTTTAGGGTCAAAATAAGTCTTTACAAGCAATTAAAAGTGAAGAAAATTGGAGAAAAGCATTAAAGGGCGGAACAGTTGACGACTGCCCAGGGCCAAGCTAGCGCCGGTTTGGAACATCACAACAGGCACCGGTTAGGTTCTGTCTTCAGCCGGTTCTCATTTGCTTGAGTGTTGGTTTTGGACAGAATGGAGTCGGTGCCAGTTTGGCTGCAAGAAGCCGGCGCCGGCTATCCTCTAGAAGCCTTCCTTGTCAAATTTAATCCTCTTTTGCTGACGGCTTAAGTTCCTGTTGGAGTCCTTCGCGGATGGCCATCAACACGAACTCTTAGCTCGCTTCCTTAACCCTCCAATCCTCCTTCATCCTCAAGCATTGTTTGATGATCAATTGAAAATCATCTTGAAGCTTCTTGGTCCTCGCTCTAGTTATCGGTCCTTGTCCTCCATGATGAAGTGGAGTCTCATTATCTCCCCCTCCTTAAAAAGGATTCGTCTTCGAATCTTCGCCATCATCTACATCAAAAGGAGAGAGGCCAATAATATTAAAGGTAGCACTAACATGATACTCACCCTGTAGATCTATCTTGTAAGCATTTTCTCTAACTTTGGCAAGAACTTGAAATGGTCCATCCCTCCTTGGATCAAGTCTGCTTCGGCGTTGCGTGGGGAATCTCTCCCTGCAAAGGTGCACCCATACCCAATTGCCCAGCTCAAAAGAAACCTTTTTCCTTCCTTGATTGTGCTTATAGCCGATCTCTTCGTTACATTTTGCATTGGTTTCCTTCACCTTCTCATGGAGTGCCTTCACCATTTCTACTTTCTTAGCTCCATCAAAGTTCAATCGTTCACCTATAGGCAAAGGAACCAAATCTAAAGAAGTTAGAGGATTAAAACCATATACAATTTCAAAAGGAGAATAAGAAGTGGTAGAGTGAATAGCTCTATTGTATGCAAACTCAATGTGAGGTAAGCACTCCTCCACATTCTTCAAGTTCTTCTTGATTATGGCCCGCAAGAGTTGGGTGAGTGTAGGATTGACCACCTCGGTTTGTCCGTCTGTTTGGGGATGACAAGCTGTGGAACATAAAAGGTTAGTCTCAAGCTTGTTCCATAAAACTCTCCAAAAATAGCTAAGAAATTTTGTATCCCTATCCGAGACAATAGTCCTTAGAATCCCATGCATTGTCACTACTTCCTTAAAAAATAAATCTACAATATATGACGCATTATTAGTCTTGGAACAAGCCACAAAATAAACCATTTTAGAAAATCTATCAACAATCACAAATATAGAATCCTTGCCCCCCTTGGACCTAGGAAAACCTAAAATGAAGTCCATTGAAATATCAACACAAGGCACATTAGGTGTGGGCAAAGGAGTATAAAGACCATGTGGAAGAGCTCTAGACTTAGTTTGCCTACAGGTAATGCATTGAGAACAATGTCTCTCCACATCCTTTCTCATTTTTAGCTAAAATAAATGTTCCTTAAGGATGCCTAAGGTTTTTACAACACTAAAATGCCCCATTAGTCCCCCACTATGGCCTTCCCGAACTAGCAACACCCTAATAGAACCTTTTGGTACAAAAAGCCTTGTCTCCCTAAACAAGAAACCATCATGCCTATAATATTTAGCAAATGCACCTTTCTCACAAGCATGGAAAATATCCCCAAACTCCTCATCATCAACATACAAATCTTTCACAACTTTAAAATCAAGAAGTTTAGTATCCAAAAAGTTGAGAAGTGCATACCTTCGAGATAGTGCATCCGCTACCATATTTTCCTTACCTTTATTATATTGGATGACATATGGAAATGTCCCAATAAACTCCATCCACCTTGCATGCCTTTTGTTCAAATTTTGTTGGCTCTTGAGGTGTTTAAGGGTCTCATGATCGGTATGAATGACAAACTCTCTTGGCAAAAGGTAGTGTTGCCAATACTCTAAGGTCCTCACCAAAGCAAAAATCTCTTTGTCGTAGGTAGAATAGTTAAGGGCTGCCCCGGACAATTTTTCACTAAAGTATGCAATGGGTTTTTTTTCTTGGGTCAAGACCGCACCTATTCCCACCCCACTTGCATCACTCTCTATCTCAAAAGCCTTCTCAAAATTGGGAAGAATAAGAATTGGAGATTAGCTCAATTTGTCCTTGAGGGTTTGAAAGGCTTGTTATTGTGTTTCCTCCCACCTAAATCCCACTTTTTTCTTTACCACTTCGGTTAGAAGGGTTGCTATAGTGCTAAAATTTTGGATAAACCTCCTATAGAAACTAGCTAGCCCATGGAAACTATGGACTTGGGTAATGGTGGTAGGGGTTGGCCAATCTTGGATGGCTTTCACTTTTCCCTCATCAACCTCAATCCCTCTTGCACTCACAATATACCCAAGGAATGTAATCCTCTCCAAGCAAAAAGAGCATTTCTCAACATTAGCATACAATCTCTCCATTCAGAGAGCCACAAGCACACTTTGAACATGATTTAAATGATCCACATATGATTTGCTATAAATTAATATGTCATCAAAGTACACAACAACAAATTTTTCAGTGAATTCCCTCAGAACATGGTGCATTAATCGCATGAAAGTACTAGGAGCATTAGACAATCCAAAGGGCATGACAAGCCACTCATACAACCCTTGTTTAGTTTTAAAAGCTGTTTTCCATTCATCCCCTTCTCGTATCCTAATTTGGTGATAACCGGATTTCAAATCAATTTTTGAGAAAATGCATGCACCAAATAGCTCATCTAGCAAGTCATCTAGCCTAGGAATAGGATAGCGATATTTTACCGTTATGTTGTTGATAGCACGACAATCCATGCACATACGCCATGTCCCATCCTTTTTTGGCACCAAGAGAATCGGAACCGCACATGGGCTTAGGCTCTCTCTCACATGTCCCTTCTTAAGCAATGCTTCCACTTGCTTTTGCAATTCCTTGGACTCCTCTAGATTGCTTCTATATGCCGGTCGGTTGGGGATGATGGCTCCGGGTACATAGTCAATTTGATGCTCAATTCCTCTCAATGGTGGTAGTCCTCCGGGCACCTCATTTAGGAAAACATCTTCAAACTCTTGAAGAATAGCTGCAATTTTATGAGGCAAAGACAATGTGGAATCATTAGTAGAAATATAAGAACCTTTACATAAAAGAAGAATAACCGGTTCCTTAGCTTCTATAGCCTCTATGACCTCACTCTCTTTTGCAAAGAAATTCACTCTCTTTTTACCTCCCCTCTCTAGGCCTTACTCATTTATATCCTTAATTGTCAAAAGCACTTGCTTACTCATTCTTTCTCTCAATTCTTTTTCTTGCCTCTCATCTTCTTTCTTCTCACTTTCTTGCTTTTGCTTAACTTCTAGTGCTCCCTTCTTCTTCTCATTTTCTTTCATGATTCTTTGGTCTTTGCTCACCTCACTAGGGGCCATGATGGTGAGGGTAAACTTAGTTCCCTTCTTGAGTAGGAAATAAGTATTCTTTCTCGATAGGCATGTTTCACATGCCAATCATATTGCCAAGTCCTCCCTAGTAGTAAATGTCCCGCTTGCTTGGGCACTACATCACAAAGTACATCATCCTTGTACTTCCCCATTTCAAAAGACACCAACACTTGCTTGTTTACTCTCATTTACCCACTATTATTCAACCATTGTAGTTTGTAAGGCTTGGGATGCTTAATCCAACTCATGTCCAATTCTTCAACCAAATCCGCACTAATCACGTTGGTGCAACTCCCACTATCCACAATGACACTACAAGGGGTCTTGTTGATTAGACACCTAGTGTAGAAAATGTTCTCTCTTTGTTGGTGGTCTTGATCCTCAATGGCTTGTGAGCTCAATGACCTTCTTGTAACTCCCACCAATGAGCATTCTTGTCCCACAACTTTCCCTTCATCACTCTCCTCATCTCTAATTCCCTCTTGGTTTCCTTGGTTCTTTTCTTCCTCTTCTTCTTCATGGGTAGAAACCTCACCATAAGGATTGGTATACATCGCCCTCTTTCTTGGACACTCATGGGAAGTATGTCCATATCCTAGGCACTTAAAACACTTGATGTCTCTATTCCTTTGGGGTCTCTTTATGGTTTTCCCTTTGTCCTTGTTCCATCCTTCCCTAGGTTTCTAATCTTCTCTAGGTTTCCAAGCCTCACTCGGTTTGTTGAAGTCCCTTTGATATGGTTTAGGGGCTTAATCCTTCTTAGTTTGCACCTTGCTAGTTGTGTTGGGATTTGGTAGTGTTGGTCTAGTAAATGCCATCCTCCTTAATTGCCTTTCAATCTTCATGGTGGCATGTACCATATCCTCCAAGCAATCATAGGGGTGCAATTCCACTAAATTGGCAATCTACCTATTTAATCCTTTCAAAAATCTTGCCCTTGTAGCTCTTAGATCCTCATGGATTTGATCTCTCATCAACATAACCTCCATTTCCTTATGATAATCCTCCACACTCTTGTTCCCTTGCTTGAGTGCTTAGAGCCTTTGGTAGAGATCATTATAGTAATGGTGTGGTATAAACATTGCTCTCATCATGTCTTTCAACAAATTCTAATTAGCCACGATTTCCACTCCCATTTGTCTCCTTTGTGCACTAACTTGCTCCCACCATACCAAAGCATACTCCGAGAATCCTAAAATAGCCAACCTCACTTTTGACATCACACTATAGTTACGGCTTTCTAGAAATATCTCCATTTTGCTTTCCCACTCAAAATAAGCTTTGGGGTCACTTTTACCATAGAATGTAGGAACCTTCAACTTAATATGGCTCAACTCCCTTTCCACATCCTTTCCTTCTCTCCCTCCTTCTCTATGGCCCCATCCTCTATGTTGTTCCCCAAAAGCCTCGACATGATCCCCCTTATACCATTCATCAACTCCCTTAAATTCTCTTTCTAGCCCACATACATTGATCCCTCCATTCTTTCCTTGGCCTCTTCCTTATCCTCCTCTCAATCCATGTCTTCCTCCTCTTATAGGAGCTTGTTGGATACCCCCAATAGAGTGTTCATCCCATTCTTCTCCTTGTTGGGCATGTAACAGAGGAGTGTGGGCATCACCATCCCTTATCCTTGGACTAGGCACTTCATACCGCTCTTGGCCTCTCATTTGTACAACGGTAGAAGATTGTCCAAGATAGTTTATCAACTCCCTTGTCAAGTTTTGGAACTCGTTTTGAATTGTCCTCATCATCACTTGCATATCTTCACGTTGTCCCCTAGCATCAAATTGTTCTTCTTGAGGTCTACTAGGTCCACTTGGGTTAGACCTAGAGATTTCTTGTTCATGGGCCATGGTGATGGAATATTGCCTTACACCTACAAAACAAAGAGGTTAGAAGAAAAATAGATCCCCACTCACTTCCTTGCGTGATGGCTCTCCAAATTGATCATTCTACGCTCGTGTTTGCTCTCTTAGGCTCTTTTAATGATAAGCTCACCCTCTTGCCTTTTTCTCAACACTCAAGCCTTCTTGTTCGATCCTAATTCTCCCTAATAGCTAAAGATTTAGTCCAGCTGAGTGAGTCACACAAATCAAGAGAATTTTTCAATTTGGGGGTCTTAGGGGAATTTCAAACAAACACTTGTTGGGCACTTTAAACAATCAAGTTTTAGGTCAAGAATTCAAGAAAAAGGTGGATTCAATCAACTCAAGAACAAGCACTAAGAACACAAGGAACAATTCTAAGTAAGAAACAAACAAGAATTATCAAAACAAAGAGACATGAACAACTCAAACTAGGATGATGAGGAACAAAATGGTCACAAGTGCACAATAGAGAAATTGAGTTCAAGGGTCATGGAATTCAACATTAGAGTGTTATAACAAGTCACAAAAACCCAAAGAATCAAAATCAAGAATCAAAGTTCCCAACTATAGCAAAAAACACTCTCATGGAACATTTATCAAACATCTTGGCTGCAACTCGTTACTCAAGAGCAATCAGAATTTTCAACCATATTCAAGCAAACTTTCACAAAAAACGCAAGATAAATTTTTTCCAAAGGATTATAACAACATCAAGGAGTAATTTCCCAACAGAAAATTCAAGATACAACAAAGATTCAATGACCTTTTTAAAGCATATTTTTCAATTACGGGATTTGCCCAGTTTTTTCTTTTTCTTCAGTTTGTGCGGCTCCTTTTCTTGTTTTCAAGCTTGATGGGAATTAAGCTTTTCCTTACTCTGATACCAAACTCTTTGATATGACTTTTTCTGGTAGCTTTTTCTTGGAGTTGTGGTGTTTTGGTGGCTATGTGTTCAGCTCAATCAAATGGAACCAAAACAGGGACTTTAATTGTGACAAAAAGGAGAAAGTAACCTAACTATCTACAAACCCTTCAAACCCTTAAAGAACAAAGCCTCAAAGACCCTCAAGATGAATAGAAAGTTCTACTAAATTCTCGCCCTAACATCCTTGAAGCAACAAAGGCAAGCAAGAACATATAGAATAGAGAAAATAGGCACCCAAATATTGAATTTCAAATTAACCCTAGAAGAACAAAGCAACTAAGACCCATTCAAAGAAAACGACATTAGATTATCCAAAAGATTTATAGACTCTTACAAAAGGAGGACTAACCCTTTAGCTTGGTCTTGAACAAGATGAACAAAGAGGCTTGGCTTCTCAAGATTCTCTCTCAAATTTGAATTAAAGTTCAGTGAATTGTCTTGTCAAAGTAATAAAGGTGCTATTTATACTACCCTAACCCTAGCTAAGTAATACCTGAGGTTTAGTTACAGTTTAGGGTCAAAATAAGTCTTTACAAGCAATTAAAAGTGAAGAAAATCGGAGAAAAGCATTAAAAGGCGGAACAGTCGACGACTGCCCAGGGCCAAGCCGGCGCTGGTTTGGAACATCACAACCGGTGCCGGTTAGGTTCTGTCTTCGGCTAGTTCTCGTTTGCTTGATTGTTGATTTTGGACAGAATGGAGCCGACACCGGTTTGGCTACAAGGAGCCGGTGTCGGCTGTCCTCTGGAAGCCTTCCTTGTCAAATTTCATCCCCTTTTGTTGACGGCTTAAGTTCTTGTTGGGGTCCTTCGCGGATGGCCATCAACACAAACTCTTGGCTCTCTTCCTCAACCCTCCAATCCTCCTTCATCCTCAAGCATTGTTTGATGATCAATTGAAAATCATCTTGGAACTTCTTGGTCCTCGCTCTAGTTATTGGTCCTTGTCCTCCATGATGAAGTGGAGTCTCATCAGACCTAGATGTAAAGATAGGAAAATTAGAAAAATGTATATGCACATGATATGTAAATAATTATCTCTTTTATTTAGCGCATAGTTATTCCACTATTCTACTGAAACCAATAACTCCCACTATTGATTCGAGAGAGCCCATTGGGAGTTTTCCTAGTGGACCGGTATCCAAATTTATTAAGAATGACCTTGGGTTAGACTAACAAGCCACTATTAAGTTCAATAGTAGGAATCCACTACCAATTACATCAAATATAATTACCATATCATTGGGTGATTAACATCTTTTAATCTTGAAACATTTACCTTACCTCGAATATTCTTTATGCTTCGGTTAGCCTAACTGGGATAATGAAATTAGTTAAACCTAACCTATTAATCATGAATTTAATTCTATAGCTTGAACATGTCCGATGTCAAGTAGGCTTGGGTTAGCCTAACAATCTGGACTTGAAAAAAAGACTCTCGTTCTTACTATATTAATAGAAGGCATTTTGTTTAATATTAACTAAGGGATTTGCCATATTGGTGGTCTGATACATTGCATGCACAATATCAACATATTAATACATAGAAAAAAAATAGTAATGTGGTTTGGTGATGGACTTTACTATATTAATTTTCTTGAGCCACAAAGAAATTTAAATTGGTCAATCTTAAGTGTTCATGCATGATTTAGGAAGAAAGTCTTACCATCCTACATTTCGTTTTGATCACTGTCTCCTTGACTTGTAATAAATTCTAATCCTATTTAACTTATGCAATCTAATTACGTAAATCATAATAAAGAAATCTCGAGTTAAATTCAGGGAAAGTTAGATGAGTAGAGAAACTACACAAGAAAAAGAGAGAAGGCAGGACACACATGGCCTATTTAATTCAAAACCAAATCGATAAAATGCATGAACAATTTAATTTGGTCCATAGTCTATAACCAAACCACCATGATAATTTAATGTTCAAAACAAAATTAAACATAGGATCTAATTCCAAAATCACTATTTTGGACAAATAAAATAAATTCTCAAATCAAATATTAGAAAAAATAAATTCTCTAGTCCTAAAATCAAAATATCGAAAAACACTTGGGGTGATTTCTAGAAAAATTAATTTTCGCGAGCCTTTACTGAAAACTGAGAAAAATGATTTTTTTTTTAATAATTAATTGCCAAGCTCACGTGGGCTTCGTGAAAGCCGGTTGCGGCATCACCTAAGCCCATCGCGGCATGGACGCAAAAATTGTCCAAGCTGCGGCCAGTACAGATGAATCCAAGCATTGTTTGACCTAAAAAAAAAAGATAGTGTTCTTTTACAATCTCTAGCAGATTTCAAAAGCCTACAATTGCATATTATAGAATACTATTCCCTGGCACAATTTATTTTAGAGAACATTTTGTTGAAACAAACCAAGTAAACTATTTCCCGATTTCCATCTTTGAACGATTCAATACATATAGGCATTTATGTGGATGTAAAGGTACCTTCTACAATCAAATTGCAGAGGATATGCAGTGAAGAAGACCCAAATGTAGCAAAAATAATTGTAAGATTCCAGCCGTTAATCCCTTTGAACAAACACTAAAGAAATAGAACATCTTTTCCAATTTCAGTTTCGTTCATCTTTCAATAGAATAGATGTTCTGTTCTCAGAAAGCATCACAAGACGAAGAATATCTTCTTCACTCAAACAAAATTATAAAAATAATTTTCTGTAAAAATCCAAGCATGGAAACCCTTGAAAAAATGTTTTTTCACCGGAGTAAAAAAACACCATTAAAACAAGTCTTCTACAGAGACGACATTCGTCAATAAGACAACCCACAAAATAATTTCCAGAACCTAGTGCATTGAAGATACATAACGAAGACCCAAGAGCATGAAACAATTTCATAGAAACACAGTGACTAGCATGAAATAATTTCATGGGAAAACAAAATCCATAAACCACATATAAGGGGGCTCCGATACCACTGTTAGTAACTCGGCCATGTAATCAATATCACACTACAAATTAAAACCCAAGTAGCCACCAAAGGATCTTTTATACGTGAAATACAAAACAAAGAAAAAGGTAAAAGAATATATCTTTATAGTTTTTGATGTCATCTCTGGTGTTTAAAAATTTCCTACTTGATGATGGCGTGATACAACAAGCTTTCTATCGTGAATAGTCTTTCTATTGTATGTGAAAGACCTTAGGGGAGCTGTATAACATTTTTGGTAATATTAAAACACTTTTCAGAAAGATCTAATTTTCAAAATCCTCCTCTTTAGTTTTTCAGATCGAGAAGTTTACTAGTTATACAAAAAAGAGTTTTGTGCAGCCTTAAAGAGTCGTCTAGGATCTGAAGGACATAAGATAAGAGATGTGCATTTAATACAAGCATAAATATAGGTTGGTGAGAATCATAAAGATATCTTTTGAATGATTGAAAACATTTGAGCAAAGAAGTTTGCAAGCTGTCATAATTAAATGTAAGGAAAATGAACAAGAGATTTTTTGTGGTTCTATCTTCAAAGATCTACTGTAACACCCCTACTAATGACAACAGCGGATGCATATCAACACTGGGTGTCGCCCTGTCCAGTTTCCTGGGCAAGGGGTCTTTATAATGAATACAATAGAGTAAATATAAACATACAAGGTACAAACTCAACAATATCCCTTGCTGGTGGTCACAAATATACATATATCAGAGAGTCTCATATATGCCATCTCTATATACAACAGAACAAAGTATATGATCAGAAGGAAAGTTGTCCAGATGTATACTACTAACTTTGTGGTATTGTCCTTCTATCCGTAAGTCCGCTCAGCTCTGGATCCTAAAAAAACGTAAGATAAAAGACACATATAATTGATAAATCACCCAGTGAGTCTCATGTATGCTAGTGCTTTATGAAAGAACAGAGCTCATAAAACTTTTTTAAAGTAGCATATTGTTCTTTTCCTACTGGAAACAGTTTTCAAAACACTCAAAGAAGAAGAGTTTATTCAAAACTCAATCATTATTGAAAAATAGTATTTCAGATTTTAGATCATTGCCCTAGTTTCCAAAATAATGTCACTTTTCCCATAGAAGATCGGCTTGTATGCAGGTCCCATAGTCATTGTCTTTGGTGCCATGTATCATTGTACTGAGTCCGCTACCCCAGAACTCAATCCGTGTGTTGCTAAAATAAGCACTCCGTAGCATACTATAATCAATAGTGCACGCAGCACACAATCCTGATGTTAATCATGATCAAGGTAGCAAGAGGTTCGAACAACGCCAGGTGTCCAGCCCAGTCTATGAACAACCTGTTGGAAAGGTTCCAAATAAGATACTGTTACCGACAATCAACTGGAGCATGTACTTAGAAGTTTTCATTTTATTAGAGATATTATTGATAAATGAGATGTAAAGGTAGAGAGAGTTCTCACGAACAAGAACATAGTTGACCCACTTACAAAAGAACTATCCCAGAAGAAGCATGATAGGCATGTTGAGTCATTCAGTATTAGATACATGAATGATTGGCTCTTGTGCAAGTGAAAGTTTGTTAGTGTTGTGACATAGAGGCAATCACTTATACTCTGTATATGACATATTAGTTTTATAATACAAGGCATTATTTATCTTTCAATTTGTTTAGTTTACTTTCATGTAAAATAACTGTTAGACAAAATCTCTAGTACAACACTGTGTTAAGGAAATCACGATAGAGATCATGATGTGAGATTTCTATTACACCGTATAGTGTTAGTACCTAAATAATCCCTAGTCATATTATTAATGACATAGGACATTATTAATGCGTTAAGACTAGCACGTGTTAGACTTCCTGATTTGATCAGGCGATGGTTCTCACATCCATGAGTGATACTCAAAGTTAACATGTGGATGCTTGTTACTAGAACAAGTACATTAGATGACCTAGGTATGAGATATTTACATGGATAACTATTTAGTGCCAGTGATAAAATCTCGTTATAGCAAACATGTAAATATCCTTAGATTTTATATCTCCAAAGTACTTTGTTTGCTGAGCATTGTATTTTGATTCCAATCTCTAGAGCCAGATCGAGGGGTGCCTATAGGGTGGATATTAGGTACAATGTGAGGTAAATGAAAGTAGTTGAGGGCATTAATAAAGGAGCACTCCTAATAGTAAGGGCGAATATCTCACAGCTACTTGTAAGAATTACGACTCGAGAAGTCCTTGGCCAAGGCAATTGTGTATTGGAAACAGTTCCAATTCACACACATCTGGAATAGTAAATTCCTGTACAATTAGTGTTATATTCGGGCTAGAATTAATATATATTTTGGAGGCAATTGGTACTAATTCCGTACTCCAAATCAAATGATATATTGTATGGTGTAAGGTGTTTATTGCACTATAGTTTGTTATTGAATGGTTCATATCAAGCCACTTGACTTCTAAGACTCATGGGTGGTCATGATGTGTTGCTAGATACTGCTCATGATCTGCTGAGTATGGGTTTGTTAATTGATGGATTAATAAACCAATCCTATTTAGCATTAATAGGTTAATTCTAAACTATTAAGGATTAATAATCATAAAGACGTTTGGATTAATTCATATTTTGCTGCCAATAGACTGGAAAACCTAATAGGCCACACACAACAAATGACAAAGAACTCAAGATGTTATTGGATAACATTACAGGGTTAATTGTAAGAAGAAGAAGTTTCTGTAATCAAATTATAAATAGTTATAACTTTGTGGGCCAAATTATAACTTGAAGAACTCATGGGTTCTAATTATAGTAAAGGAATTTAATTCCTTTAGTTTTTTTAGGGAAAACTAATAGGCATATATTTGATATGCTGAACGGTTTTGGGTGCTTGATGATTTACAGAAACAAAACAGAAAAACTGTTCTTTTTCTTAATGAACCCTAGCTGCCATAACGTCCTGCTAGCACCGAACTTCGTAGGATTTTAGAGTTTCTTTTCAAGGTGTGGATTTCTGTTGGAGGTGATTTAACTCTTGAATTGCAGTGGTTTTGACGAACGAACACTGAGAGAGGTTGTTCTCTTTAGTTGGCAATTAAACAAAACAGTTTGTTGGATCTCGCCTTCAACAGGGAAGAATACTTTTGCAACACTAGTGATTGCACTGAAGGCAAAAGTGAGTTAGACAATCAAAAGCAGAGGAATTAATTCTTTGGTTGGTGCAAGAAAATTTTATTTTCTGCTATAGAAGGTAATCTCCGTTTCTTTTCTCTATTCCCATTTTAATTGCGAACACGTGATCCTTTGGCATGGATTTCATGATCATTTCTTCCGCGCTCTTATCTAATAAGCATGATGAAATCCTAACATAACCCAAATCATAAAGTGCACACAAGGCACATCAATTGCCAGGCTCTAGACGGCTACCCAAGACAACTCATCTCAATGTCTTGTCACCCCATTCGGAGTAAGACAATCCCAAGAACTAGGCCGATTATTTGGGTCATCTAACTCTAATGTAGGCTAGTACAAAAATCAAAGTCCTCGCTGAGTTCTCAACCTCACCACTAACAACCCCTTCTGACTGATCAGGCCAGAGGGTTATTTGATCCCGTAGGATTTTCAATCAAAATATTTTTGGGGCAAATAACACTTTCTAGAATTTGATCATGCTGACTCACAAGTCAGATCATCATTCATAGAGGCTCCGCATGGTCAATCAATTAATTCCATAGGCGTATCAGGCAAATAAAACAATTTCAGGAATCAAAAGTCGTTTTCCAAAAATCAATCTCATCAAGAAAGATCATTTTTCAAAAACATATCAAAATAGGTTAAAGAGTTCTTCCTTACATTAAAATAAGTTTCTTGGAGTATTCAGGTTATTTCTCCCCGTATTTGATCATAAAAGTCATTTTCAAGGGCATTCGGGTCATTTTACTCTTACCCGATTTGAAAATTGTTCACAATAGTTCGAATAAGGATATTTTGGTCATTTACCGAATGCCGAATTCCAAAGGTTTTTATAAAACATTCCAATAAGGATGTTTGAATCATTTTTCAAATATTTGTTTCCAAAAAGAACTCATTTCAAGAAATCTAGAATTCTAATTTCAAAAGTGGATTAAATTCAAAGTTTCCAAACATATTTCCAGAAAATATTCTAACAAGGGCATTCCAGTCAATTTATAGATACCTGATTCCAAGAATTACCAATTCTCAAAAATCCTAAGCATTGAATCGAAAGGGAATAAATTCATGAAATTCATGCTTTACTCATCTAAAAAGGTTTCTAAGCCAAATATGAAATTCATTCAAGTTCAAAATGGCATAAAAACAAGACTTTCTCAGATAAACCATATAGATATTCAGGGATTTCCAAAATAGTATAAAACATAGCATTTCATGAAAAAATAAAGCACACTAGCTTTCAAAAGGGTTTTAGAAATCTAAGGGACTCACCTCGTGTCTTCATTAATTCTTTCCATTCATAGCTGTTTAATCACCGTCTTTACCATTTTCGACATTCCGTTGGCCCTTTACTGATAAACCTACATAAAAAATCACTTTTGGGTCAATTTGTGTTCGGCAAAAAAAATCGACGTTTAGCCGAAGTGCTTGATGGGTAGCTGACGTCTAACTGACATTTAGCCGACAGTTAAGGAAAACATTTGACTTTCATTCACGTCATTTTTTCATCGTTTGTTCAATTCTTTTGTTTTCCTTTTTCCACACCCCTTCTTCCTTCATGTACAAGGGATGCACTTCATATTTCCCACTTTCTAAGCAAAAATTCTAAAATTTTGCTGCTTTGACACATGATTTTGTTTTAGATATAACTTTCAATCCACAGCTCTGATTTGGCTCTATGATATACCAAAATGACTGTATAATTTCAATTTTAATTCTGTATAAGCCCTTTTTAGAGTTCCGATTCCTGTGACACGCTACTGGGCAAAAGCAGTCCCAGTAGTTTTACCGCAATTCCACTGTTCCTGCTCTCCTTTGTTCTTCTTTAATCTTTAACACATTGAAACCATTAATTCATTCAATTCTCCTTCAAATCATCTTCAATTCTATAATTTCTAGATTCTAATAGCTGACAAGAGACACAATTATGTAACACAAATTCATTTTTTCTAATTGAAAGCTATTATAATCTATTTTTTCCAACCAAGTAAATTCCATTTTTACCCTACTTTGAGCATTTATTTCTCCACTAAAACTACCCTTCAAAGAACCACAATTATTCAGTTCTTCCTCTCACAAAAAATCATTCAAAGACCCTTAGGCAATCGTCATATATACAAGTATATAGAAGGTTCATACATAAAAGTTCACTAACCCTTGCTTTGATCTGAAATCAAGACATGAAATTCACGTTTTCTTGTTGAAATTCACATTAGCTTAATCATCATTCACCCAACAACAACTTTAGTTCAATAAAGGTAGGGTTTTACCTTGTATTTGAGGAGATTTTGCTCCAAGAACACTTAAGACTTCACCTAGCACACCAAGAACAAACACTAGCTTTTTTTCTCTCTCGTTTGATTTCTTTTCCTCTTGGTTTTTTTTTTTTTCCTTCAAGGCTGCACAAAATCTACCTATTTTTACAAGATTTCCACCACCATTTGTTGGTCAAAATTGTGACCAAATTGGTCACAAATTGTGACTAACTTTACACATGTCATTTTCTCAAATTTTCACTATTTTCCTTATTATTTCTTAAGCTTATTTATTAAGCTTTTCCAATTACATAATCGCATAAATATTTTACTTCTCTAATGATATTTTAACACTTGTTTTTATCCACCAATCACAAAATGCCATACATACCATTTTAACCAACATTTCCAATTTCCTTCAGAAATGACTAAAATCGGGTGCATAATAGAAAAATATTTCCTTTCACCTTCCAACTCCAAAAATTTTATTCAATCCATTGGTAATACTTAAATTCTTTAATTCCTTCTTTATTTGGTCAAATTTGCTATCAGAGTCACAGGTGTGGTCAAAATGATGAAAATGTCCCTGATACCCTAAGTTGCATAATTCACATCAAAACGTGCGTCTCATCGCATTGATCAAATTTTCTTTTCAGCGTACCCTCAAATTCTTATTTTGTTAACAATAATAGCCTTCCAAAGATTTATGATATGGGTAGAACAAATCTAATAATTACATCCAGGTTTTGACAAAATATTATTATACCAAAATATTCATCTCATTATACCGATCAACTGTACATCGATACAAATTCTCATCCTATTACAAATAATAGCTAATCAAAAGTGAAAAGTTAAGGTGTTACATTCTCCCCTCCTTACAAAAATTTCGTCATTGGAATTGGCTTACACTTGGAATAGTTCTGGGTACTTTTTCAACATCTTTGCCTCTGTTTCCCAAGTTGCATCTTACACTGGGTGATGATTCCACAAAACTTTTACAGGTGCAATCTTCTTATTTCGCAATTCCTTTTCAACAAACTCTAAGATCCTAATAGGATTTTCCTTATACTTCAAGCTTGGAGTCATCTCAATGGGTTCTTTATTCAAAATGTCGGCAGGGTCAGCCACATTCTTCTGGAGTTGGGAGACATGAAACACGTCATGAATTTCTTGAAACTCTATAGGTAATTCCAACTAGTAAGCTACTTTCCAAATCTTCTCAACAATTGGGAATGGTCCTATGAACCTAGGCACCAACTTCTTCTCTTGTCCTTTGATTCCTAATTGTCATTATGGAGTCAACTTCAAGAATACACGATCCCCTTCAGCAAATTCCAAATCTCTCCTATGTTGATCGGCATAGCTTTTCTTTCTACTCTGCGCTACCTCCAACTTGGTCTTGATCATCTCTACAAACTGTCGAACCTTTTTTAGATCAAAAGCATCATGTTCACTCGTTCTTTGTCCTAAACTTTCCCAATACAATGAGAACCGACATTTCCTTCCATATAAAGCTTCAAATGCGGACATTACAATGGTTTATTCATAACTGTTGTTGTTGGAAAATTCTGTATACACTAAATTATCAATCCACTTGGTTCTAAAATCTAAAACACAAGCCCACAACATTTCTTCCAAAATACTATTCACTCGTTCAGTCTATCCATCTGTTTGTAGGTGTGCTGCTGTACCAAATTTTAATGTTGTCTTGTACCTCTGTTGCAACTTAGCGCAAAACATCGAAGCAAATCTGGGGTCTCGATCTGATCTAATACTAGAGGGTACTCTGTGAAGTCTGATTACTTTCTCCATGTAGATTTTGCTCAACTTCTCTAAAGAATCCATTTTATTGATAGGGATGAAATGAGCAGACTTAATCAGTCGATCCAGTATCACCCGTATAGTGTCTCGCTGTCCTACTTTTATAGGTAATCCTGTAATGAAATCCATAGTAATTTCATCCTATTTTCATGATAAAGTTGGTAACAGCTGCAATAACCCTCCAGGCCATCGCTGATCGGCTTTGACTTGCTGGCAAGTCATGCATCAAGCTACAAAATCTGAGATATCCTTATTCATACCAATCAATCAATAATGCCATTTTAAGTTCTGATACATTTTCACGGCTGCCAGATGGACGGTATACTTACTCCAATGTGCCTCCATCAAAATATCTTGTTTCATCACAGACTGTTTCGAGATACCATACTGATCTTGGTAACACATAACTCAATTGTTACCCCTTTTGAAACTCATCTCCTCCTTTATCTACCTCCTTCTGCACTAATCTTTGCAACTCTTCATCATTGTCTTGCTCTTCTTTTAACTGTTGCAGGAAAGTAGGTTGAATGAAAATATTACTAATCCTTATTTCTTCATTTAGAGGAAATATTTCCAATTCTGGGATTTGTAGCATCCAAAAAGCCGATAAATTCTCTTTCCTACTAAAGACATTTGCTACGGTGTTTGCTTTTCTAGGATGATACTTAATTGGACATCGAAATTCTTCCAGAAATTCCATCCGCCGCCGTTGTCTCATATTCAAATCTTTCTGAGTAAAAATATACTTCAAACTTTTGTGATCGTGAAAACTTTAAACTTAGCTCTATACAAATAATGCCTCCACTTCTTAAGAGCGAATACGATTGCCGCAAATTCTAGGTCATGTATAGGATAATTCTCCTCATGGGGTTGCAATTTCCTAGATATAAGCAATCACCTTTCTTTCCTACATTAATAATCCTCCTAATCCTTCCTTTGACACATTTGTATACACCTCATAAGGCTTGTCCATCTGTGGTAATTCCAAAATAGGGTTAGAGCTTAACCTCTTTTTCAGTTTCAGAAAAATTTTCTCACACTTCTCAATCCAGACATAGGGAACTTTCTTTCGGGTAAGCTGAGTCAAATGTGAATCTATCTTAGAGAATCCCTAAATAAATCTCTAGTAATACCCTGCCAATCACAGGAAACATCAAATTTCAGTCAGAGTCTCAGGATAGTTCTAGTTTGTCACCACCTTGACTTTTGTAAGATCAACGGTAATCCCGTCTTTGGATATCACATGTCCCAAGAATGCTATTTATTGTAGCCAAGTCTCATATTTACTGAACTTTGCATACAATTTGGTTTCTCTTAACTCTCCCAATACTTTCCAAATATGTTGTTCATATTCTTAGGGATCTTTAGAGTACACCAGGATGTCATCTATGAATATAACCAAAAAGTTAACTAAGTACAACCAAAATGTCCGGTGCATCAAATCCATAAAAATAGCAGGGGCATTAGTTGCACCAAAGGGCATTACCACAAACTTAAAATGCCCATATCGAGTGTTAAATGTAGTTTTTGATATATCTTCTTCCTGAATCCATACTAGACCAATGGAGAACTCTACTTCTCCCTCCGACGGTAACTCCTTCTGCTCTGCTAGAAAAACATCTAAATACTCATTCACAACAAAAACATCTTCGGGCTTCATAACCTCTCCTGGCTTAGTAATTACATAAGCCAAGTATCCTATGCACCATTTTCTAATCATTTTTTGGGCCTTAAGTCCCGATACAGAAGCATTACTTTTCCTTATAGCCTCTCCTACAAATTCCAATATAGGTTTCCCAAGATGATAGAAATGTACTACCTTATGTCT
Source organism: Voacanga thouarsii (assembly GCA_026120185.1). Classification (NCBI taxonomy): domain Eukaryota; kingdom Viridiplantae; phylum Streptophyta; class Magnoliopsida; order Gentianales; family Apocynaceae; genus Voacanga; species Voacanga thouarsii. The sequence continues at coordinate 1,740,023 of JANUWF010002207.1, forward strand.
ACAATTGACTTGAGCATGATGCGGGGATAGCCAATCCATGCCCAAGATAGCGTCATAATCCTTTATGGATAAACATATCAAATCCCCTCTCAATACTTCATCTTCTACCAAGATCTTACAATTCCTATGTATTTTCTCACTATTCATTTGCTTTCCCAATAGGGTACTGATAAACATTTCATATGAAATTTCTTCCCAATTTATTCCCAAAGAATCTAGAAATGAATTGCTAATAAAGGAATGTGTAGAACTGAGATCTACTAATACTTTGGTATTATAATAAAAAAAATAAATAAGGAGCGTACTTTCCATCACTGCAGTCTGTTTGTCTGTCTTCTCTAATGCCACCACCTGAGCGTTTACTTGTGGTTTGGGGGGTCCAATTCTAGAAATAGAAGCTTGCCTTGGGTTTTCCTTTCTAAATCCTGACCTCTGACCTTAGCTATTACCTCTAGGTTGACTCCATCCTCCTATCCTTCGTGGGTGAGGGTAATTTAAAGCTTTATGCCCCATCTCCCCACAATTGAAGTATTTAAATGAGGGCCATCCTTCAATCGGGACAGTTAGGCCTCTCCTCTTTTGAATCTTTCATTTTTTCTACCATCGGGACCCTCCACGTTTCTTTTGAATCATGCTTCAAAATCCACCTCAGTTCCTCTCACCTGCCTGTTCATTATCAACCATTGTTGTCCTAAAGGCTATTTCTACTGCAGCGTTGTAATTAGTACGAGCCATGCTTGCTAATACTCTTTTCAGTTCTGGCTGTAAACCCTTCACAAAATGTCTGACCCTATCTAGTTTTGAATGGACTAAAAGTGGGCAATATTTTGATAGTCTAGTGAATTCAGTAGCATATTACCCTACTGTACGGCTTTCTTACCAAAAGGCTTGAAATTCATCCTCCTTCCTTTCTATCACCCAAATAGAAATAAACACCTTCTTAAAACTATCCTTAAAACCTATCCACTCCTATTCTCATTGATTCCTTTCCCTTGCCCACCAATCTTGGGCAGGTCCTTTCAACTAGAATGTCACAAGTTGTACCTTTCTTTGCTCCGAATACTTCAGGGTTGCAAAAATCTTTTCCATATGTTCAATCTAACTTTCTGCCTGCTATTCTGAGTCAGGTCTCCCTTGGAATTTTAGAGGGTAAAATTTTAGGAAGTTCTTAAGGGCTCGATCCGATTCAACTTCACTTTGCTTACTTTCGCTACTTGTACCCTCATTTACCCTAGCATTCTCATTTATTGTAGTGGAAGTCTCAGTCAACTGTTGGATAACATTAGCTATCTTTTGAAAAGTCTAAAACATGGGGTGGTCCAAAGTTGTAAGGTGGGGACCTTCCGCTTGTGGTTCCTCCAGCATTGGCTCTTGATTATTCCGAAAAACCCACGAAGATCGTCCAAAGGTCTGCTTAGGAGGCATCTGTACAGTTCTTAAGATTTTACCAATATAAAAATATAACACAGCTCACAAGCAATCATAAAAATGGGCAAAATGCATATAGGAAAACATAACGTATATTCATTCTCATTTATCCCAAAATTAGTACAAAATTTGTGTGCCAAGGACACAGTCATATACACCAGTCAAACTGTACATATCAGAATATATATATATATATATATATATATATATATATATACATACATATCATCCCCCTACTTATCATCATCGCTGTCTGATACGAGAGGTCCTGAATCAGTAGAAACTGTGAAAGACTCTGTTGCATCAATCTCCTCAACTCCATCCACCTCTAGGTGCAACCAAGCCAATAACTCTAGGTCTATATCTAAATTCTCCTCACGCTCCTCAACCAAAAGCATCGCCTGATCCTCTCCTGCATCAACAACCTCCAGATCTAGCATCCCCTTCCCAAGTACTCCCGGTACGTCCCCACTGAATACCTCATCATCATCCTCAAACAGTATTGCACCATCGAGGATACTATCCTCCTTATCATCATCAATCTAATGGTGCGGCTCAACACCACCATCAATCTCATTAGAATCGCTACCTTCCTCCTCATATGGTGATGATGTCCCTTCCATAATAAAGTCTCGCACAAATAGAGTAACGACGGGTACTGCTAGGTCAAACATGCTCTCGGTGAGATAGGGTGCATAATGGCGGCCAGGACCAGGTCCTATCACAACAAAATATTCTGGCACACCCGCACGGTTGATCTTCCTAATCTTTCTAGATTTCTTCACACCCGAGCTCTCACCTATCTTTTTCTTCCTTTCATCATTACGCTTATCTATTGGGCTCTTGACCTTATCACTCCTATCAGCCATACCTACACAATAAGAGAGTTCTATCAATTCCTATGATGATACCATAATTCTATAAAACTATCCTCTGATACCAATTATAATACCCCTACTAAGGACAACAGCAGAAGCATATCAACACCAAGTGTTGTCCCGTCTAGTTTCACGAACAAGGGGTGTTTATAATGAACACAACAGAGTAAATATATACATATAAGGTCCAAATTTAACAATATCCCATACTGGTGGTAGCACATACACATATATTAGAGAATCTCATGCATGCCATCTTTATATACAACAGAACAAAGTATATGATTAGAAGGAAAATTGTCCAGACCTATACTACTGACTCTGTAGTATCGTCCTTCTATCCGTAGGTCCGCTCAGCTCTAGATCCTACAAAAAGGTAAGATAAAAGATACGTATGAGTGACAAATCACCCAGCGAGTCCCGTATGTGCCAGTGCTTTAAGAAAAAATAGAGCACATAAAAGTTTTGTGAAGTAGCATATCGTTCTTTTCCTACTAGAAACAGTTTTCAAAACACTCTAAGGAAAAAATAGTTTATTCAGAAATCAATCATTTTTAGAAAATAATATTTTTGTTTTCAAATTGTTGCCCCAATTTCCAAAACACAGGCACTTCTCCGACAAAAGGTCAGCTTGTATACAAGTCCTGTAGTCCATGCTTTCTATGCCACGTATCATTGTACTGAGACTACTACCCTAAAACTCAATTCTTACGTCGCTGGAATAAGTACACCGTAGCGTACTATAATTAACAGTGCACGTAGCACATAATCTTATACTTGCTATCGTAAGTCAGGGGTCCCAATCCTGACATCAACCACTATCGAAGCAGCAAAGGGTTCAAACAACGCTAGGTGCCCAGCCCGACTCGTAAATAACCTAAATCACAAAATGCACACAAGGCATGGCAATTGCCAGGCTCTAGATGGCTTGCTAGGACGACTCATCTCAATGTTCTAACACCCCATTCAGAGTAAGATAATCCCTAGAACTAGGCTAGGTTACTAAGGTCGTCTAACTCTAACGTAGGCTAGTACAAAGATCAAAGTTCTCACTGAGTACTCAACGTTACCACTATCAACCCCTTCTGATTGATCATGCCAGAGGGTTATCTAATCCCGTAGGATTTTCAATCAAAACATTTTTTAGGGTAAATAACACTTTTTAGAATTTGATCCCACTAACTCACAAGTCAGATCTATTAGTGTTGTGCCCTATAAGCAATCACTTGTACATTGTATATGACACATTTTATTTTAATAAAAGGCATTATTTATCTTATAGTTCCTTTTGTTTGCTTTAAGTAATATAACTGTTCGATAAAGTTCCTAGTACAACACTGTGTTAAGGAAATCATGATAGAGATCATGATATGAGATTCCTACTACACTGGATGGTATTAGTACTTAAATAGTCCCTAGTCATAGTATTAATGAGACAGGACATCATTAATGCATTAAGACTAGCATGTGTTAGACTTCCTGATTCGATCAGGTGGTGATTCTCATAACCGTGAGTATTGAGATACTCAAAGTTAACACATGGATGCTTGTTAATGGAACAAGTTCATTGGATGACCTAGCTTTGAGATAATCACATGGATAACTATTTAGTGCCAGTGATATAATCTCAATACAGTAAACATGAAAGTATCCTTACACTTGAGATCTCCAAGGTACTTTGTTTGCTGAGCCTTCTGCCTTAATTCCAATCTCTGATGCTCGATCGAAGGCCGCCTATGAGATGCATATTGGGTACATTATGATGTAAACGAAAGTAGTTGAGAGGGTCAATAAAGGATTCACCATTCCAAATAGTAGGGGCTAATAGCTCACGGCCACTTGTAGGAATTACTACGCATAAATCCTTGGCCAAGGTGTATGTGTATTGGAAAGGGTTCCAATTGAGGCACATTGAGAGTAGTGGGTTCCTTGTACAAGTATAATGATATTCGGGCCAGAATTAATATATATTCGGGCCAGAATTAATATATATTCTGGAGGGAGTTGGCACTAATTTGGTACTCCAAACCGAATGAGATGTTGTATGGTGAAAGGAGTTAATTGCACTGTAGTTTGTTATTGAAGGGTTCATGTCAAACCACTTAACTTCCTGGACTCTTTGGTGGTCATGATGTGTTGCTAGATACTGCTCATGATCTGGGAATATGGGTTTATTAATTGATGAATTAATAAACCAATCCTGATTAGAATTAATAGGATTAATCTAATTAATTAAGGATTATTAATTTCAAACACATTTGGATTATTTCATATTCACTACCAATTGACCGAGAAACTTAATAGGTCATACACAAAAAAGGAATATATACTCAAGATGTTATTTGATAACATAGTGGAGTTTATTACAAGAAAGAGAGGTTGATATGGCCAAATTATAATTATTTATAATTGATGGGCCAATTTATAATTCTGAGAACTTGATGGGTTCCAATTGCAATTGCAGAATTGTATAGAATTCTCAGATGTGATTTTTCTAGAGGCTTTTGGTTATATGAGATACAATCAAAGTGGTTTTATAGTTGAGCAAGAAGTTATACAAAACAAACAAAAGGGCACACATGAAGGAATGGGTGCCAATGCACCTTTTTATCAACACACATGAAATAATATGTGTGGGGCCATCCTCTCAAGAGAATAATAGAGATATGACCTTCATGTTCTCTTATACATCTCTCTCTCTCGTGTGGCTTCTTCCAAGAAGCAATCCAAGACTCTTCTTCTTCTTCTTTCCTTGGTTTTGCTAATCAAGAAGAACAAGGAAGCTAAACCCCAGCCACCATTGTTGTTTTCTGCTAGCACACAGAAAATCTTGGTGCTTGTGTGAGATCCTCTATTTAGATTTCTGTTAGAGATAATCACACACTGTGATTATATTGGTTGGACATACAACTCTTGTGGTGATTCTTCAAGAGGATTGCTGGATCGCGCCACAACTATCTTACTCGAAGAAGGAAAATTTTATTTTCCACACAAACAAAGAAACGTAAAAATTGTTATCTTTGTTTCTTTGTTTTATATTTATATATATGTCTTGTTTTCCACACATATGCGAATCCTGGATGGTATCTTGTTTTTATTTTTTCGCTGCGCCTTATATGATACTCATGAGATACCTAACAGTGGTATCAGATGTTGGGAATCGTGGACTCCTAAACGCGAAAAACATCTACGAATCCCTCCCGAGGACCCAAGTAAATGATTAAGAAGATCTAAGCTTTAAGAATTACCTCTGGTTGTTGTAATTGAAATCCTTCGATTCTGGTTGCGCTGTTGTACGTTCAACCCGAACAATCACCAGACGCTGCAATATGCGAACGTCCTCTATCGGATACACACTGCGAACTCACTTGATACCCGGGGAGTACTAGCGCCTAAGGTTTGAGAGGTTTTTTTTTTCTCTGGTAGAGAATGGCACGAATGTTCTCAACCGGAAAAATTGGACTATTGAAAGACGGCTAGGGTTTTCTTAAAAAACCCTCGAACCTCTTAGAGTCCAACCCTAATCATATCTTATCATATTCTAATTTAAATTCAAATTAAATTAAAACTGATATGATAAGATTCTGCCATTATCTCGGTAATTTAACTAATTATTTTACCGAGTCAGATTCTTATAATCTGGATATCATCCAGATTCATCGCACTTGGTCACCAGAAAAATAACCTAACAAGTTCGCTTATTGTGTGACCCTATAGGTTCATTTAACACTGGTAGCGTGCCTAAATCGTATTTAAATGGCCCACAAGTTATAAGCGGTTTCTAGCAAAACATTATAACTATCCAGGTTAAATGAAGATCGGTGATCTCTTTGAACCAAACCATAATTTTATATTTAGTCATTTTGTCACACGATATCCAGATTAAGCATAAGGCACGGAGCATGGCATCCTTATTAAGCTTAATCAATTATTTCTTGATTTCATAGTAGACTGTTCAAACAAATGATATCAATATCTTAGATTGATATATTTGAGCACGGCCATGCATTTTTAACGAGTCTAACTTATCAAGGGGCCCATGGATATCTCTCCCATAAGCGAGAGGGACAAATTCCTTCACAATCAATCATATTCCTCTCCTTGATTTATTCTATATCCAACAGTAGTCTAATTTATTATCTAGTTAAAGACAACTTTAGACAATGTCAAAATATAGAATTTATCAAGTAAGAAACTATGATGAATTTAGGTCGAAGGACTTTCAATATTATTATGGCTAGAAAGTACTTATGACATATTCCATGAAGTACTCTCACAATGGGTCATGTCCAATACAATGTTCTCTAACATTTATTTATGTCTTGACTCGATATCACAAATATCCATGGCCGATAAAACATAGCCATCAAGTCACAAACATACTAATCTTAATTTATTATTATTCCAATAATAATAATCGATCGAGAGACGATTTTAGAATAGTCATTGTATTCATTGTAGGGTTTTACTATCAAGTCACGTACTTGATGACCAACAAAACAAAACTCACTATTCATGGAAAGGAAAGCCTCATATTATTATATAAAACATAATGACAATTGTATAAGTACAAATTGACTCTAGGGCATATCCCCAACGAGTCTCCCACTTGCACTAAGACCAATTTGGCATAAGTCGTAATCCCATTGTTACGGTATGACTATCATGTTTAGACGATGGGAGAGGCTTTGTCGGTGGATCTGCAACATTGTCATCGATTGGCACCTTGCATACATTGACATCTCCTCTATCAACAATTTCTCGAATGAGATGAAAACGTCTAAGTATATGTTTGGATCGCTGATGTGATCTTGGTTCCTTAGCTTGTGCAATGGCTCCATTGTTGTCACAATAGAGATCCACTGGGTTCACAATACTAGGAACTACATCTAGTTACGTAATGAACTTTTTAATCAAAGCTGCTTCTTTAGGCTGCAGGTGAGGCAGCTACATACTCGACTACGTAGTAGAATCGGCCACGGTGTCTTGCTTTGAACTTTTCCGACTTACTGACACCTCCATTCAAACAAAATAGAAAACCTGATTGCGATCTATAATCATCTATGTCGGACTGAAAACTAGCATCAGTGTAACCATTTACAACTAGCTCGCCTTCTTGTCCTCCATAAACTAAGAACATATCTTTAGTTCTTCTTAAGTACTTTAGTATGTTCTTGACGACGATCCAGTGTGCCTCTCCGAGATTTGATTGGAACACTGCTTGTCATGCTCAATGCATATGATACATCGGGTCGAGTACATAACATGGCATACATGATAGACCCTATAGCGGAAGCGTATGGTATCTTGTTCATGCGCTCTTCTTCATCCTTCGTAGAAGGACTTTGAGTTTTCTTGAGCTTAATGCCATGTGACATTGGCAAGAATCCTCTCTTAGAGTCTTGCATCTTGAACCTTTTCGGTACCTTGTCAATGTATGCACTTTGACTTAGTCCAATTAGCTTTCTAGATCTATCTCTATAGATCCTTATACCTAGAATATAGGCAGCTTCACCTAAGTCTTTCATTGAGAAACAATTTCCCAACCATGTCTTTACACTTTGTAGAGTTGGGATGTCGTTTCCAATGAGTAAGATATCATCAACATAAAGTACCAAAAAGACTATTGCATTCCCACTTGTTTTCTTATAGACACAAGGCTCATCTTCATTTTTGATAAAGTTAAATTCTTTAATTGCTTCATCAAAACGAAGATTCCGACTTCGAGATGCTTGCTTCAATCCATAAATGGATCTTTGAAGCTTGCACACTTTATTAGAATTCAAAGGATCATCAAAACCCTCGGGTTGTGTCATGTACACATCTTCGAGTAAGTTTCCATTAAGAAACGCGGTTTTGACATCCATTTGCCAAATTTCATAGTCATAATATGCTTGCTATGGCAAGAAGAATTCGATAGATTTAAGCATTACAAGCTGGTGAAAAGGTTTCATCATAGTCTATACCATGAGTTTGTCTATAACCTTTTGCTACCGGTCGTGCTTTGTAAGTATGCACATTTCCCTCCATGTCTGTTTTCTTTTTGAAAACCCACTTACACCAATGGTTTTTGAACCTTTAGGTGGGTTAACCAAAGTCCAAACTTGGTTATCATACATGGATTGCATCTCGGACTTCATAGCCTCTAACCATTTTCTAGAGTCGAGAACTCTTAATGGCTTCTTGATAGGAAGTGGGCTCATCATTAACCATAAGCTCCACATTGTGATCGTCGGTGATGAGAAATCCATATCTCTCGGGTTGTTGACGAACCCTATCGGATCTTCGAGGTCCTTGTTCTATAGATATAGGCTCATCTTGGACTTGTGAGCCATCTAATCGAGATTCATTATTTGGTTCAGGCACTAATTGTGGCTCTTGAATCTCATCTTGATGAGGTTCGAGGCACTAGCTTGTGGTCCTTGAATCTCATCAAGATGTATTTTACTCCCATCGATTCTTTTGGAAATAAATTCCTTTTCAAGAAAGAATCCATTTCGAACAACAATTACTCTATTTTCTTTTGGGAGATAAAATTGATATCCTTTAGTTTCTTTAGGATACCCCACAAATATGCATTTATCAGATTTAGGTGCAAGTTTATCGAGATAATAAACGCTTTACATAAACTTCACAACCCCAAATCTTGAGAAATAACAAACTAGGTTGTCTCCCGAGTCCATATCTCATATGGCGTTTTACGAACCGATTTAGATGGAACTCGATTTAGTATGAATACGGCGAGTCTCCAGGGCATAACCCCAAAAGGAGATTGGAAGATCGGTTTGACTCATCATTGATCGAACCATATCTAATAAAGTCCGATTTCTCCGATTCGGATACACCATTCCATTGAGGTGTTCCTGGTGGAGTTAATTGGGAAATAATTCCACAATTTTTAAGATGCTCGTCAAACTCGTGGCTTAAGTATTCACCACCTCGATCCGATCGAAGTGTTTTGATACTTTTGCCAAGTTGATTTTGTACTTCATTTTGAAATTCTTTGAATTTACGGAACGATTCAGATTTGTGTTTCATCGGATACGGGTAGCCATATCTGCTTGAAATCATCTGTAAATGTAATGAAGTACTGAAATCCTCCTCTAGCGAGTGAATTCATTGGTCCACATACATCGGTATGTATTAGGCCCAATAAATCGGTTGCCCTTTCATTTTGTCTCTTGAAAGGCGCTTTAGTCATTTTGCCTAATAAACAAGAATCACATGTCTTGTAAGATTCTAAATCAAACGATTTTAGAAGCCCATCATTATGAAGCTTTGTTATGCGTTTCTCATTTATATGGCCCAAACGACAATGCCAGAAGTAAGTCCGATTTAAATCATTGGATTTCAATCTCTTAGTATTTATATTATAGATAGACATGTACGAAGATCCACGAAGATTTAGAATATAAAGCCCATTCGATAATGAAGCATCTCCATAAAAAATGCCGTTTTTATTAATGGAGCAAATGTTATTCCTAATAACAAATTCAAAACCTTCTAAATCCAAACAAGAAAGCTGAAATAATATTCCTACTCATAGCGGGAACATAAAAACAATTGTTCGGTTCTAAAACAAGCCCATTTGGGCAAAATTAATTCAAAAGTTCCTACGACTCTTTGCGGCAACTTTTGCTCCATTCGCAACTCGTAGGTCCACCTCGCCTTTTGCCAAGGCTCTACTCCTTTTTAGACCCTGCACATTTACACAAATGTGAGATCCACAACCGGTATCCAATACCCATGAATCGAGAAGTAGATAAATTAATTTCAATAACATAAATACCGAAGCGGCGGTCTCACGCTGCCTTCTTTTTCTTTGCTTCCAAATAGAGCTTGCAATTTCTTAACCAATGTCCTTGTTCTCCACAATGGTGGCAAGCTCCCTCCTTTGGTGTCTTGGCCTTAGGTTTGGGCTTGAACTTGGACTTTGCCTTGTCCTTACCCTTACTAGCCATGACCTTGCCCTTTTGGTTGTTCTTTTTGCCTTTCCCTTTTTGAACCATTAGAACACTTGGAGTATTCTTCTTAATGTTCGGTTCAGCTTGTTTTAGCATCCCATGCAATTCGGTAATGGATTTCTCCATATTATGCATGTTAAAATTCATGACAAAGCTGGTCATACTCGGCGGGTAAAGAGCCCAAGATCAAATCCGTGGCCATGTCATGATTAACGGGAGCACCAAGCTTATCAAGATGATCTAGATAGCCCTTCATTTTAAGGACATGAGCACTTACCGAGGTGCCGAGAAACCATCTTACATGCATTTAACGCCTTGTGAGTTTCAAATCTCTCTTGTCGTGCTTGCTCTTGGAACATTTCCTTGAGATGCACAATCATGTCATATGCCTCTGCTTCTTCAAGCTTGTTTTTGAAGTTCGAGTTCATGGTTGCTAGCATGAGGCAAGTAACATCGTTGGAGTCATCTTTGTGCTTACTATAAGCATCTTTTTCAGCTTTTGAGGCGTTATTTGCTTTGGAGCAGGGGGAATAGGATTTTCAAGAACATAGAGCCTTTTTTCTTGCTTAAGAACAATTCTTAAGTTTCGTGCCCAATCAAGAAAGTTAGTCCCACTAAGCTTGTCTTTCTCAAGCACATATCGCAATGAATTATTCCAACTGTTTGTTGCCATTATCTACATACAAAAATATGCAAAGTAATTAATTTTTGAGACTCTAATGAAAAACTCCCACTAAAAGCATTTAAACTTTTTGAAACTTCAACACTTTGATGTTTCGCGAGTGGAGAAAAATATTTTGTTTTAATCATAAGTAAGCTTTGGCTTTAATCTTATAATTAAATAAAATTCTAATTTTAAATGAGATAGACATCAAATGTTCCGGCTAAAATATCTCATAAAATGCCCTAGGCCCAAAACCATTTTGATAGCCCAGTTAAGTCAAACCATATCAAACATATGGAAAACTATTTTCCATCTTATCTCACTAAGATAATCAAAAGCATCCTACTTTGGTAGGCATGACCATATGATGATCCAAGTAATAACAAGTGTTTGATTTTGGAAGGCATTTAACACTTAAATTTTTTTCTTAAAAAAAAATTTGATTGGATTGTAGTAAGCAGGAAATAAACATATCAAATATGCATGCAAGACATAAATAAAAGTGACATAGCATGGCCCATAACCTATGTTGATCATCACGAGCAAAGTGAAGATCAAGGTGGTCAATCTAGGTATATGAACTCCTTAAGCATTCTCTAATGCCTTGAGCATACTCCTCCTTGGTTGTAAATGTCGGCTGCCGTCTTCTTTTACATTGGATAGTAAATTAAAATAATTCATGTTCTAGGAAAACAGTACAATTTTACAACAATGAAAAACGACACGCAGGCCGTATTTAAAAAATTAAAACTTAAAACAACCATAATGTAACCAGCCAATCACATTGGGATAAAACGGGCCATGCTATGCACTATTCAAAATAATCCACAACTACAATAAAAAACATTGACAAATAACACACAACGAACAGTTAGTTGGGGTTCCAAGGGGCAACGCCCCTGCGGAGTCAAGGGCGGCGCCTGAGAGTCAAGGGGCGCCCTTGGTGGAGCTGGCCGGTCAGCGGGCGGGGGTCAAGGGGGCAGCGCCCCTTGCGGGGGTCTCCGGGGGCAGCGCCCCCAGAAAGAAAAACAATTTTTCCTACTCTCATTGAATGAGATTTTGCCTTCCGATTTCCGAAAATTAATCAAATTAACGTTCGGACCCTTTAATAACCATCGCCGTGAAAATTCATATTACAGACAATATGCGTTCTTTTGATCATATTTATACAGATAACATATTATCATGTCCGATTAATAAAAGCAATTCGCAAATATAGAACGACGGATAGCATGCTTACGATACCATATCATATTAAAACGGACCAATTTACGAGTCAATCGCAACTAATGCAGTGCGATCGAGCGACTAAGATGCACAAATTAAACCTAATTCGAGCGATCTGCATGCTAAGTATTCTAAAATCATAATCATGCGAACATGCTGATACATACCCGTTAAATTCATATATACATATTATACATGTATTCAACAATACGATTAATACAGATAAATCAACCTAATCCTTTAGCAAGTTGCTCTGATACCACTGTTGGGATTCGTGGACTCCTAAATGCGGAAAGCATCTACGAATCCCTCCCGAGGACCCAAGTAAACGATTAAGAAGATCTAAGCTTTAAGAATTACCTCTGGTTGTTGTAATCGAAATCCTTCGATTCTGGTTGCGCTGTTGTACGTTCAACCCGAACAATCACCAGACGCTGCAATATGCGAACATCCTCTATCGCATACACACCGCGAACTCACTCGATACCCGGGGAGTGCTAGCGCCTAGGGTTTGAGAGGTTTTTTTTTTCTCTGGTAGAGAATGGCACGAATGTTCTCAACCGGAAAAATTGGACTATTGAAAGACGGCTAGGGTTTTCTTAAAAAACCCTCGAACCTCTTAGAGTCCAACCCTAATCATATCTTATCATATTCTAATTTAAATTTAAATTAAATTAAAACTGATATGATAAGATTCTGCCATTATCTCGGTAATTTAACTAATTATTTTACCGAGTCAGATTCTTATAATATGGATATCATCCAGATTCATCGAAACCTGGTCACCAGAAAAATAACCTAACAAGTTCGCTTATTGTGTGACCCTATAGGTTCATTTAACAACTGCGGCGATGCCTAAATCGTATTTAAATGGCCCACAAGTTATAAGCGGTTTCTAGCAAAACATTATAACTATCCAGGTTAAATGAAGATCGGTGATCTCTTTGAACCAAACCATAATTTTATATTTAATCCTTTTGTCACACGATATCCAGATTAAGCATAAGGCACGGAGCATGTAATCCTTATTAAGCTTAATCAATTATTTCTTGATTTCATAGTAGACTGTTCAAACAAATGATATCAATATCTTAGATTGATATATTTGAGCACGGCCATGCATTTTTAACAGTCTAACTTATCAAGGGGCCCATGGATATCTCTCCCATAAGCTGAGAGGGACAAATTCCTTCACAATCAATCATATTCCTCTCCTTGATTTATTCTATATCCAACGAGTAGTCTAATTTATTATCTGGTTAAAGACAACTTTAGACAATGTCAAAATATAGAATTTATCAAGTAAGAAACTATGATGAATTTAGGTCGAAGGACTTTCAATATTATTATGGCTAGAAAGTACTTATGACATATTCCATGAAGTACTCTCACAGTGGGTCATGTCCAATACAATGTTCTCTAACATTTATTTATGTCTTGACTCGATATCACAAATATCCATGGCCAGTAAAACATAGCCATCAAGTCACAAACATACTAATCTTAATTTATTATTATTCCAATAATAATAATCGATCAGGGACAGTTTTAGAATAGTCATTGTATTCATTGTAGGGCTTTACTATCAAGTCACGTACTTGATGACCAACAAAATAAAACTCACTATTCATGGAAAGGAAAGCCTCATATTATTATATAAAACATAATGACAATTGTATAAGTACAAATTGACTCTAGGGCATATCCCCAACATCAGAGACATGCAATGTGTGGTTTACAACATATTGTTCCCTTGCGTGAACGCTGTTTCATGCATGTGTTGACTGTGAAAATTGTTTTCATTCAATTCGAAATCGTTTCGAGCATTGTGAGTTAGGTTTGTAGCGCAATATGATTGTCTAATAGTTACAACATATCTATTGCAAAAGATAACGATTCTAGAAATTGTTTCTGGAAAATTTTCATGCAGCAGACTACAGCCGGTGCCGGCTCCGGCACCCTAACCGGCGTCGGTTGTGTGTTGTTTTCGCGATGTCCAGAAATCGTTTCTGGAGAAAATTTTTGTTAAAACTAGAACACGGTCGGTGCCAGCCCTGGCTTCCAAACCGGTGCCGGTTCCACTCTACTTTTCTTAAAAAAAAAAACAAAAAAATTAGTTTTGAGAAAACAATTGATATATGTTTCTAAAATATTGATTTTAGAATTTGGTTTATTTTTCCAAAACAATGATTTTGGAATAATCAAGGTTATATGTTTATTTTGTTTAAACATAATTAATGGCATGGTGGATGGTTATGAACTAGAACCAATTATATCTGTTCATGCATTTTACAGTTTTGGTTGTAATGAAATAGGGCCTACGTGTCCTGCCTTCTCTCAAATTCGTATGTAATTCTCTTCTCATCTAACTCCTCTCAAATGTAACTCGAGGTTTTCTTTCTTTAGGAAATGATGTAATTGGATTACATAGGTTAGATAGAAGTAGAATTATCTTATTTTGGAGATGGCATCTAAGAAAAGGCGAGAAGGTAAGACCTTTTACTTAAATCATGCATGAACACATAGGATTAACTATGTTAATTTCTTTTATGGCTCAAAGAAATTAATTTAGGGTAAAGTCCATAACCATACCATGTAATCGCTTTATTACGATGATTATTAATTTTGTGATTTATTAATTATTATGCATGTCAGTTGTTGAAATCACTAAACCTAATTCCTAATTCCTCAATTAATATTAAACCTAATTCCTTCCATTAATATAGTAAGAACGAGAGTCTTTTGTTGAGATCAGGTTGTTGGGCAAACCCAAGCCTACTTGACAATGGTCATGTTCAAGCTGTGGAATTAAATTCCTGATTAATAGGCTAGGTTTAACTAAATTCTTTATCCCGGTTGGGAAAACTCAAGCATAAAGAAATTAGAGGAAAAGTTGGGGTAGCCTAAAAGGCTTTCAGATTAAAAGCTGTTAATCACCCAATGATCCGGTAGTTACATACGATGTAATTGGTATTGTATACCTACCAATGAACTCAATGGTGGCTTGTTGGGCAAACCTAAGGTTATTCTTGAGGAATTTGGATACCGATCCACTAGAAAAGCTTCCAATGGGCTTTCCCAAATCAGTAGTGGGGGCTATTGGTTTGAGTGAAATAGTGGAATAAAAATGCATTTAATTAAAGTCCTAATTATTTGCATTTCATGTGCATATACAAGTAGCTAATGCTCTCTATCTTTACATCTAGGACACTTGCATCATGTGAAACTTAAACCTACGTAGCATCTTGGAAACCAACAAGTTAACTGAATCAAACTACCTCGATTGGTATAAAAATTTGAGAATTGTTCTCAAGTCGGAAAAGTTTCTCTATGTGCTAGATGCTCCCATTCTGCCACCACTAGCTAAAGATGCTCATGCTGATGAGCATGTTGTCCACAAAAGGCATAAGGAGGATAGTGATGCCGCATCATGTATTATGTTGGCATCCATGACTCCTGAGTTGCAAAAACAGCACGAGCATATGGAAACTCAATCGATTATACTACATCTTCGAGAGCTGTTTGATGCCCAAGCCAGAACTGAGAGATACGAGATCTTGAAGCAATTGTTCTGTTGCAAAATGGCAGAGGGTTCTTCTGTGGCCACTCATGGGCTGAAGATGTTGGGCTTGATAGAGAAGCTTGGATCTCTCGGGTTCGCGATGGATCATGACTTAATTGTTGACTTAATTCTACAGTCTTTACCTAATAGTTTCTCGCAATTTGTGATTAACTATCAGATGAACAAGATTAAGTCTACTATTCCTGAGGTAATCAATCTTCTCAAATCTGCCGAGTCCTCCATGAAGAAGGATTCCAATGCAGTTTTAATGGTAGAATCTTCTTCCTCTAAGAAAAATGTTCAAAAGAAGAAGAAGAAGGCTCCCATGAAGCCCAAAGGTGGTGTGAAAAAGAAGGATGCAGCTACTAAGGGCCCATGCCATCATTGTGGCAATATGGGCCATTGGAAGCGCAACTGCAAGGCTTACTTGGAGACCGTTAAGGACAAGAAGTAGAAGGAGAAGCTTACAAGCACTTCTACTTCTACTTCGGGTATGTTTATGATTGAGCTATATACTGCCTTTAGAAATGAGAAATGGGTATTAGATACCGGATGTGGATCCCATTTATGCAATAACTTGCAGGGACTAAAGAGCAGTAGAAGGCTAGAGGAAGGCGACGTGGATCTACGTATGGCAAATGGGGCAAAGGTTGCTGCACTTGCTGTGGGGACATATGAGGTAAACCTACCTTCAGAATTAATTCTAGAATTACAAAACTATTACTATGCACCAGTTTTAATGAAAAACATTATCTCAGTTGTGTGTTTGGACTTAAATAGATTTCATTTGATATTCAAGAATAAATGTTGTTCATTTTCATTGAATGATATTCATTATGGTTCAGCAACTATGGTTATTGGTTTATATGTTCTAGACTTGGATAATCCAATTCTCTATATAAACAATAAGAAACCTAGAATAGATAACTCAAACACCTCTTACTTATGGCATTGTCGTTTGGGCAATGTAAACGAAAATCATATTTTAGAGTCATTTGATTATGAATCATATGGCACTTGCGATTCTTATTTACTAGGTAAAATGGCTAAAACTCCTTTTTCAAGAAAAGGAGAATGGGCAAAGGAGTTATTAGAACTCATACATTCTGATATATGTGGTCCAATGTCAATACAAGCAAGAGGAGGTTATAACTATTTCCGAACCTTTATCAATGATTTCTCACGATACAGATATTTGTACTTAATGAAATACAAATCCGAGGCCTTTGAAAAGTTCAAATACTTCAGGAATGAAATAGAGAAATAACTTAGCAAAAGTATTAAGACTCTAAGAACTGATCGAGGAGGTGAATACTTGAGCCAAGAGTTTCTGAGTTATCTTAGAGATAATGGAATATTATCTCAATGGACTCCACCACATATACCTCAACATAATGGTGTATCTGAAAGAAATAATCGAACCCTTCTAGACATGGTACGAACCATGATGGCCTCTGTAGACCTACCAAAATCATTTTGGGGATATGTACTAGAGACTTCTATTTATATATGAAACAGAGTTCCGAAAAAATCGATTGATTCTACTCCATTTGAGATGTTCTTTGGTAAGAAACCAAAGTTATCTCACTTGCGAGTATGGGGTTGTCCTGCCTTTGTCAAAAGGCCAAAATTAGACAAATTTGATAGTAAGTCTGACAAGTGTTTGTTTGTGGGATATCCAAAAAAAATCTTTTGGATATTACTTCTACCTACCTTCTGAAAATAAAGTGTTTATTTCGAAGCATGTCATCTACTTAGAGAATGAGCATATGCTCAAAGGGGACAGTGGGAGTAAGATTGAACTTAGTGAAGTTCATGAAGATCAAACAAACGAGGATCAACAGTCTAACCCCACATCTACTAAGAGAATAGATGAACCTTCTGACACACAAGAGCTTCGTAGATCTAGTAGGATACGTGTGGCACCTAAGAGATATGGATTTCTCATTAGTGACCACAATGACGTATTGCTCATAGATAAAAATGAGCCTACTACTTACAAGGATGTTCTGAATAGTTCAGAATCTGGCAAATGGCTTGAGACCATAACGTCAGAGATGGATTCCATGTACGACAACCAAGTATAAACTTTGGTTGATCCACCCAAAGGAATTCAACCTATTGGGTGCAAGTGGATTTTCAAGAAGAAAATGGACATAGATGGTAACGTATTTACCTATAAAGCACGACTAGTGGCAAAGGGTTATCGTCAACAACATGGTATTGACTATGACAAAACTTTCTCGCCAGTAGCTATGTTAAAATCCATCAGGATACTCCTAGCCATTGCTGCTCATTATGAGATTTGACAAATGGATGTGAAAATAGCTTTCCTAAACGGAAATCTGACTAAGGAAGTGTATATGACACAACCTGAAGGTTTCACATCTAGTGATGGCACAAATGTGTGTAAACTGCAAAGGTCCATTTATGGACTTAAGCAAGCTTCTAGGAGTTAGAACATCCGTTTTGATGAAACAATCAAAGAGTTTGGATTCATTCAAAATATGGATGAGCCTTGTGCATACAAGAAGGTCATTGGGAGCGCAATCGTTTTCTTATTACTTTATGTAGATGACATATTGCTAATAGGAAACGATATACCTGTCTTACAAAAGGTGAAAATTTGGTTGTCTAAACAATTCTCCATGAAAGATCTTGGAGAAGCA
This sequence comes from Voacanga thouarsii, assembly GCA_026120185.1. NCBI lineage: Eukaryota > Viridiplantae > Streptophyta > Magnoliopsida > Gentianales > Apocynaceae > Voacanga > Voacanga thouarsii. The sequence goes on from JANUWF010002207.1 coordinate 1,758,415, forward strand.
ACCTATATTTTTGGAATAAGGATCTACAGAGATAGATCTAAAAGGTTTCTAGGTCTTTCATAGTCTACATACATAGATAAAGTGCTAAAAAGGTTTAGCATGGATTAATCCAAAAGAGGATTCTTACCCATGTCACATAGTGTAAGCCTTTCGAAATCGATGTCTCCCAAGACACAAGTTGAAAGGGATCACATGAGTAAGATTCCATATGCTTCAGCAATTGGATCTATCATGTACGCTATGATATGTACAAGGCCCGATGTATTATATGCTCTTAGTTTGACAAGCAGATACCAATCAGACCCTGGTGAGGGTTATTGGGCAGTTGTAAAGAACATTCTTAAGTACTTACGAAGGACTAAGGATGTGTTCTTAGTATATGTGGAAGGTGATTTGAAAATAAACGGGTATACTGATGCCAGTTTTTAATCTGACAAAGATGATTTCAAATCACAATTCGGCTGCATGTTTACATTGTGTGGAGGGGCAATAAGTTGGAAGAGTCCCAAACAAGAGACTATTGCCGACTCTTCGACAGAAGTTGAATACATAGCTGCTTCTGAAGTAGCTAAGGAAGCTGTTTGGATCAAGAAGTTCGTGACAGAATTGGGTGTGGTTCCCAGCATTGTTGGTCCAATAACTTTGTATTGTGATAACAATGGAGCCATTGCACAAGCAAAGGAGCCACGGTCTCATAAATTACCCAAACACGTACTGCAACGCTATCATTTGATCTGGGAGATCATATATAGAAATGATATAAAGATAGAGAGAGTTCCCCATAGATGAGAACATAGCTGACCCGCTTACAAAAGCATTATCCCAAAAGAAACATGATTATCATGTTGAGGTATTCGGTATTAGATACATGAATGATTGGCTCTAGTGTAAGTGGGAGTTTGTTAGTGTTGTGCCCTAGAGGCAATCACTTGTACATTGTATATGACACATTTTATTTTAATAAAAGACATTATTTATCTTACAGTTTCTTTTGTTTACTTTAAGTAATATAACTATTCGATAAAGTCCCTAGTACAACATTGTATTAAGGAAATCATGATAAAGATCGTGATATGAGATTCCTACTACACTAGATGGTGTTAGTACTTAAATAGTCCCTAGTTGTAGTATTAATGAGACAAGACATCATTAATGCGTTAAGACTAGCATGTGTTAGACTTCCTGATTCGATCAGGCGGTGGTTCTCATAACTGTGAGTATTGAGATACTCAAAGTTAACACATGGATTCTTGTTAATGGAGTAAGTTCATTGGATGACATAGCTTTGAGATAATCACATGGATAACTATTTAGTGCCAGTGATATAATCTCAATATAGCAAACGTGCAAGTATCCTTACACTTGAGATCTCCAAGGTATTTTGTTTGCTGAGCCTTGTTCCTTGATTCCAATCACCGAAGCTCGATCGAGGGCCACCTTTGAGATGGATATTGGGTACATTGTGAGGTAAATGAAAGTAGTTGAGATGGTCAATAAAGGATTCACCACTCCTAATAGTAGGGGCGAATATCTCACAGCCACTTCTAAGAATTACTACTCATAAATCCTTAGCCAAGGCATATGTGTATTGGAAAGGGTTCCAATTGAGGCACATTGAGAGTAGTGGGTTCCTTGTACAAGTATAATGATATTCAGGCCAGAATTAGTATATATTCTAGAGGGAGTTAGCACTATTTCCGTACTCCAAATTGAATGAGATATTGTATGGTGAAAGGAGTTAATTGCACCGTAGTTTGTTATTGAAGGGTTCATGTCAAGCCACTTGATTTCCTGGACTCTTGGGTGGTCATGATGTGTTGCTAGATACCGCTCATGATCTGGGAATATGGGTTTATTAATTGATGAATTAATAAACCAATCATGATTAGAATTAATATGATTTATCTAATTAATTAAGGTTTATTAATTTCAAAGACGTTTGGATTAATTCTTGTTCGCTACCAATTGACCGAGAAACCTAATAGGTTACACACAAAAGAGGAATATATACTAAAGATGTTATTTGATAACATAGTGGGGTTTATTACAAGAAAGAAAGGTTGATGTGGCCAAATTATAATTAGTTATAATTGATGGGCTAATTTATAATTCTAAGAACTTAATGGGTTCCAATTACAATTGGAGAATTGTTTGGAATTCTCAGATGTGGTTTTTGTAGAGGATTTTAGTTATATGAGATATAATCAATGTGGTTTTATTGTTGAGCAAGAAGTCATACAAAACAAACAAAAGGGCACACATGAAGGAATGGGTGACAATGCTCCTTTTTATCAACACACATGAAATAATGTGTGTGGGGCCATCCTCTCAAGAGAATAATAGAGATATGACCTTCATATTCTCTTATACATCTCTCTCTCTCGCGTGGCTTCTTTCAAGAGGGAATCTAAAACTCCTCTTCTTCTTCTTTCTCTGGTTTTGCTAATCAAGAAGAACAAGGAAGCTAAACCCCAGCTACCATTGTTGTTTTCTGGTAGTACAGAAAATCTTGGTGCTTGTGTAAGATCCTTTGTGTGGATTTTTGTTAGAGATAATTACACACTGTGATTATATTGGTTGGACATACAACTCTTGTGGTGATTCTTCAAGAGGATTGTTGGATCGCTCCACAGCTATCTTACTCGAAGAAGGAAAATTTTATTTTCCACACAAACAAAGAAAGGTAAAAATTGTTATCTTTATTATATATATATATATATGTCATGTTTTCCACACATATGCGGATCCTGGATGGTATCTTGTTTTTATTTTTCGGCTGCTCTATATATGATACGCATGAGATACCTAACAAGATCATCATTCACACAGGCTCCGCAGAGCTAATCAATTCATTCCATAGGCACATTAGGCCAATAAAACAATTTCATGGATCAAAAGTCGTTTTCCAAAAGTCAATCTTATCAAGAGAGATCATTTTTCGAAAATATATCAAAACAGGTTAAAGAGTTCTTTCTCACATTAAAACAAGTTTCTAGGAGTATTCAGGTCATTTCTCCCATATTTGATCATAAAAGTCACTTCTAACGGCATTTGGGTCATTTTTTCCTTACCCGATTTGAAAAGTGTTCACAAGAGTTCCAAAAAGGATATTTCGGTCATTTACTGAATATCCAATTCAAAATGTTTCCATAAAACATTGCAATAAGGACATTTGGATCATTTTCCGAATGCGCATTTTTAAAAACAACTATTTCAAGAAATCTAGAATTCTAATCCCAAAAGTGGATTAAATCCAATGTTTTAAAACACATTTCCATAAAATGTTCCAATAAGGGCATTCTTGTCAATTATATATACCCGATTTCAAGAATTACTAATTTTTGAAAATCCCAAGCATTGAATCCAAAAACGTCTAAATTCACGAAATTCATGCTTTAATCATCTATTAATGTGAAACCCCACCTAAAGCCAACCCTAGAGTAAGGGGGTCGGGATGCATATCATATTATTTTACATGAATATATATATTTTTGAATGATTTTATGTGCTTTAGAATTGTGGTTTATAGGTTACAAGGCTTAGTTATGCTTATTGAGTAGAAATGGTAAAATGGTAATTTTGGTTGAGGTCAAAATAGGAAGATAGCTTGAGGATTAAATAAGAGGAATATGTGGGTGAGAAAATAAGAGCAAAAGTTAGTGTGGTTTAGTGGTTAGAGCTTTGTTTTCTTGCATTCCATAAAAATAGGAATGTTGTCTTAGGGGAGACATGAAGAGAATGTCCTAATCTTATCATTGTGTCCTAAAAAGAATTCTAGAGGAATTCTTGTCCTTTTATTACCTCTAGCTTTGTCCTAGCACCTTCATAATTTAAATAAACCAAAATCCATTAAATCCCTCCTTTTAAATTCCAAAAATTCTGTGATGATTCTTCAGCCTTGAATTTCAAAAAAACAGTCTTGGTGGATAGAGGATTGGCCGAAAATAGGAGAGTAGTTAGGATGGATTCCCAAGAGAAATAAATCACCATGGTAGAACCTTCAATCTTACCTTCATGTTGTTCATAGTTTTAATGAAGGAAAATCTGGAAATTTTCCAGATTTTTTGCAGACCAGCTTTTCAGAAAATTCAGCCTCTAAACCTACTCATTTTCTACCAGAAAAAATGGTCATTTCATGTGGTTTGAAGGCTGAAAATTCTGTGCAATTTTCGGACTGCACAAACTGCACAAAACCAGAAAAAAATTCCTGCACAATTCGCTGCATTGTAAGCTAGAATTGGAGCTGTCTTTTTGTTGGCAATTCAGCTGAAACACCCTCTAATTTTCTCCAGAAAGAAGGCTGGAAAACCACCCTTGCAAGACCTTCAAACACTCCAGAAAACCAGCTGTAAATCGAGCCAAGTAAATGCAAAAATTCTGCACCAAAAGCCTTCATCATTCAAAACTCTTGAGCATTGAAACCAGAAAATTTTCCAGCTTGGTCTCTCAAGGCCAAGGCCGAAGAACACCCTTCAAATCTCTGGAAATTGAACCTTGTTCAGCCATGGACTAACCACCATTAACCTCCACACTTACCTTGAGTTCTTGGATTCCATAATCATACCTCAAAAATCTCCTAAGATTACTCTAACCAAAACTCATTTGAACTTCAAAAAATTCCAGAATTTTACTCTATTAAACCACTCTTGTAACAAGCTAAAAAACCAGAATTTTCTCTACCATCATAGACTAAATTACAGCCAGCTATATACCTGAACAACCTTCATTCATTTCAACAAAATCAGCTTGTTCAGCCGGCACCATTGAAGAGCAAAGAAACCTTCCTTGATCAAGCACCATTAGCTAACCTCCTACCTTAAACAACTCCACAATTTCCTCCATTTGAATTTCAAAAAAATCTGATCACTCTCTCTTCCACTAGCTGAAAATCGACACTCCTATCTACCCCAATCCATTTGGCCAACAACACTCCAGAAAATTGTGAGCTTTTCTCTCAAATTCTCTCCATTTTCACCAAGAACACACACTATACTTCTTCAAGCCTAAACCTACTCCAAACACCTCCAATCACTCTCAAATACTCCAGATCACTTCTACTTAATCCCTAGGCTTCATTTTTGGTATTTATAATACAAAAACATGCAAACAAGAATTTTCAATCGGATCAAAATCAACTTTTTCTTGAAGGTCTCAAGAACATCAATAAGGTAAACCAAGAACAACCTTCTCATTCATCCTCTTCCATTCAATTCTCAATAAACCTTTCTAATGCTCTCTCTCTCTCTCTCTCTCTCTCTCTCTCTCTCTCTCTCTCTCTCTCTCTCTCTCGGCCAAAATGGTTGATCAACCATCAACCATTGCTGTTTTTCCGTTGGATCACTCAAGACTCTCCATCGCGCGTGGACCTTCTTTAGTCTTCATCAAAGTAATCGAAAATCAAGTAATTATTCTTAAATCCTTCTTTTATTTCTGAATTCATGTCTTTTAGATGATGATAGGAAGAATGGATATGAATAGGAGATTGGGGATATGTATGTGAAGGAAAGGGATGGAGTTAAGACATAAGGATTGATGTATATGACTAAGTTATATGGATTTTCTTTGGAATCAATGTATCCACTTCATGCTTAATAAAATTTATGGATGTTTGAAGCATGTTAGATATTATGACACCAAGAGTGATTAGGCTCTTATGTTTCTATTTTCCATTGAAGACATTAATGATGATTATGCTTAGCAGGAAATTAGCCTTGTGATAGTATGAGATAATTCAAGCATATGTTCGTGAATGGATTGGTTTATTATTTGATGTTGGAGAATGTGTTTATGAATCTTTTCTAGCAATAGGAAAATCATGGTGAAAAATTATTTTCTTGTTAAGTCTAAGTTATTTTTATTAACAAATTTTATTACTTTAGTTAGAATTACTACTATATTTTTCTCTATAAAATTCGAAACTCTAGGAAGATTTGGATTGGATTATTAATTAAAATATTAATCTTTTAATTATCAAAGAAATAAAATCTTTTATTAAAAATAATATATAATAATAAATAAATATTTTATATAAATAATAAATAAAATATTAGAATTAAATAATGGCCTTTTAGGCCCTAGTTAAAACTTTTACCTATATTCCTAAATATTATTTATATTAAAATCTATTTGTTATTTATGAATTAAAAATTTAATATAATTCATTTATTATTAATTTTAATTATTACTAATTATTTATTATCTATTAAAAAAATTAATTAAAAAATTATTTGTAATTTATTATTTATTTACAATAAAGCTTTTTTAAAAAAAATTACCATTTATTAATATTATCTAGGGCTTGGTATTATTCAATATTCAAACCTTAGTTTATTTATTAATAATAACACTCAAGAATTATTATTTTAGTCTACAATTTATTAGCAATTATTTTAGAAACCCTAGTTATTTTAACTTATCAAACTAGACTTATTTTATAAAATTCTTTATCATCTAGCCTTAAAGCTTAGAACATTAGAGTCATGATTGTAATAAGTTGAACTAGGATTATTTGTGTAAGTGAATATAACTTGAGTGTAACCTTATGTCTTGTGTTTACCCCAGGCGGGGTTAGGTCAGCGTTGGAAGACTTTTGAATTTGAGCAAGCAAAGGATCAGGTAAGCTCCTGCATAAAACTTGTTTGTTGTAAAAGGTTACTATGGCAAGCTAACCTCAAAGTATGTGAACATTGATTTGGTAAAGGCAATTAAGGACTGTTTTCCTACTTGTTTAAGTCAAACCAATTATTTGAAAATCAACAGGCAGTTTTACTCAAAACACTAAACTGTTTCTAAAACCAATTTTGAAAGGACTTTGGAAACCCTTAATTGCCATTTTCAAGTAAAGCATGTTTTACCAGTTTTCTCCAAAGTGGGACAATTATCGTTGAGTACTCAATAAGGGTAGGCTAGTAGTACTAGTTTTGACGAGCAAGAGTGAGTCTTCTGGCTGGAGGCCACCTCCAGAAGATAAAACTCAACTTAGAGAAACATCAGTACTACTTAGTCATGCCGGTCCGAGCTAGCAGTTTTTATTTCAGTCAAGTGACTATGTTTTGCCGGAATGGACGCCTAGTTGTTGTTTGGGTATAGAGAAGGAGGAGTGTCTTGCCCGGTAGGCCGATCACCTACTTTTTGTCAGTCTGCACAAAGTGTCGGCATTCTGACTGGCAGTATGCACAAAGTGTGGCATACTGACCATCCGGTTATGGGGCCCAACGTGTGGTAACCCATAATCCTTTCTTTTAAGTGGTTGATCTTATAAATTATGTATGGCTGGAAAAGCCGAAAACACCACCATGCTTTTGACTAATGTTTATTGCTTGTCAATATTTCTCCTATAAAGTTTTCACACTTTGCATCCATGAACTGTTTTCACTGAACACCCAAAGCACACACGGACTTACTGAGATTTTTATCTCATCACCTTTTATGCCATGTTTTCAGGTTGATCCTGCTGTGGAGATGAATAGCTAGATTTGTTGCCTATGCTTTGAAGACTTTATGTTATTTTTCTTATGTGTTGTTTTGAGAGATGGTAGCGAACAATTTATTTTGGATTTGTTCATGTATTTTTGGGTTGTAATAAGTTCAAATTTAAAGTATTACTTTTATTTTCTTTTGTGTGACTTAGTTATAAAGACCCTTTGTCCTTCGGGTGGGGCGACATCCCCGGCCCGGTCGGACCTAGGTAGTGGGGTGTTACAATTAAGGTTTCCATGCTAAGTATGAAGTTCATTCAAGACTAAAATGGCATAAAAACAAAACTTGCTTAGATAAACCTTAGACATATTCAAGGATTTCCAAAATGGTATAAAACATAGCATTTCATGGAAAAATAAAGCACACTAGCTTTCAAAAGCGTTTTAGAAATCTAAGAGACTCACCTCGTGTCTTAATTAACTCTTTCGGTTCACGGCCGTTTAATCATCATCTCTACCATTTTTGACGTTCCGTTGGCTGTTTATCGATAAACCTAAACCAAACATCATTTTTGGGTCAATTCATGTTTTGTCGAAAAATAGCCAACGTGCCTAACGGGTGGCTAACGTTCAACCAATGTTTAGTCGACAGTTAGCCGACGTGGCCGACGGTTAAGGAAAAGGTTCGATTTTCGTTCACGACATTTTTCGGTCGTGTGTTCGATTCTTTCGTTTTCCTTGTTCCACATCCCTTCGCCCCTCATGTACAAGGGATTCACTTAATATTTTCCAATTATTTTATCCAAGATCACACAACTAATCATCCTTAAGTTCATCCACATTCTAAGCAAAATTTTGAAAATTTGTTGATTTGCCACATGATTTTGTTTTGGACATAACTTTCAATCCATAATTCCGATTTGGCTCTATGATATACCAAAATGACCATAGACTTTTAGCTTTAATTCTATATAAGCCCTTTTTAGAGTTCTAGCTGCTGTGACATGCTACTAGGCAAAAACATTCCTTTTAGTTTTACCTCAATTCCACTATTCATGCTCTCCTTTTTTCTTCTTTAGTCTTTAACACCTTACAACCATTAATTCCTTCAATTCTCCTTCAAATCATCTTTAATTATATAATTTCTAGATTCCAAAAGCTCAAAAGAGTCACACTTATTTAACACAAATTCATCTTTTCTAATCGAAAGCTAGTATAATCCATTTTTTCCAACTAAGTAAATTCCATTTGTACCCTACTTAGATCATTTCTTCCTCCAATGAAACTACCCTTCAAACCACCATAATTATTTAGTTCTTCCTTTCACAAAACATCATTCAAAGATCTTTAGTCAGTTGTCACATATACAAGCATATAGAAGGTTCATACACAAAAGTTCACAAACTCTAGCTTTGATCCAAAATCAAGATATGAAATTCATGTGTTCATATTAAAATTGACATCAACATAATCATCATTAACCTAACGACAACTTTCATTCAAGCAAGGTAGGGTTATACCATGTATTTAAGGCTATTTGAGGTGATTTTGCTCCAAGAACACTTAAGACTTCACCTACCACACCAAGAACACACACTAGCTTTTTTTCTCTCCTGTTTGATTTCTTTTCCTCTTGGTTTTTTTCTCCTTCATGGCTGTACAAAATCTGGCTATTTTTACAACATTTCCACCACCATTTGCTGGTCAAAATTGTGACCAAATTGGTCACAAATTGTGGCAAACTTTACACATGTCATTTTTCTCAATTTTCCACCATTTTCCTTATTAGTTCCTAAGCTTTTCCAATTACATAATTCCATAAATATTTCACTCCTCTAATGATATTTTAACACTTGTTTTCATCCACCAATCACAAAATGCCACACACACTGTTTTATCCGTGATTTCCTATTTCCTTCAAAAATGACTAAAATCGGGTCCGTAACGGAAAAATATTTTATTTCACCATCCAAGTTCAAAACTTCTATTGAAAACCCTAGTAATACTTAAATTCTTCTATTCCTTCTCTATTTGGTCAAATATGTGGTCAAAGTTGCAGGCGTGGTCAAAATAACGAAAATGCCCCCAATATCCAGGGTAGTATAATTCATACTATAACATGCGACTCATCGCACTAATCAAATTTTCTTTTTAGCATACCCTCAAATTTGTTTTTTGTTAACAATAATTGCCTTCAGATGATTTAGGGTATGGGTAGAACAAATCCATTAATTACATCCAGGGCCCAACAAAATATTATTATACCAAAATATTCATCTCATTGCACCGATCAACTTGTGTTCAAGACATTGATACAAATTCTCATCCTTTTACAAATAGTATCTAATCAAAATTAAAAAGGTGGGGTGTTACATCTACATCCACTACCTTCAGCTCACACTTAAGAATTTTAAACTAGATCTCTATAAACTCAATCGACTCAATAGTGTTTGTCTACACCAATTTGACAAGCGGATCACAACACTTGGTTTAGGCAAACCTCTCAACCAACTACAAATCAAAGCTCACACTAAATGCGTTTTACATGACAACCTTGATGTACAAAAAAAAGTTATAGAAAAGAAGTAGAGATAGCTCACAACTTTGTGCAAATGTGCAAACAAAGGAGCACCAACAATTTTTACCTTTTGAAGCAATTCAATTTCTATTTGAAACACTAATGAAAAGGGATATTTTTGTTTTCTAAAGTGTAGCAGTGTTTTTAAGCAAGATAGCACAAAAATCAACTTTAAAATCTAGTTTTGAAAGCTTTATAGAAGCAAAAAGTAAGACACCAATGGCTAGAAATGGCTAGTTTCTATTGTCAGAATTTTTTGAGTTTTGGACTCAAGGATGGGACGAGGATGCGTCCAAACGGTGAGTCCAAAATGGCATTTTTCTAGGTAGAAATATTTTAACACTATTCACTGTATTTTGAATGACACTTTTGGATGCAGAGCCAACCAAACAATTTAATCCAAAATTCTAATCCTTTGAAATCTTTTTGTTTGTGTGCTTCAAGGTGGAAATAGATTGAATCATAAGGCCAAGAAGGCATAGGAATTTACATAATATACCTTAATAAATGATTCCTAGTCTAAAGTTCTTTCACAAGGACTTCATGATCTTGCGAGCTCTTATGTTGAAGTTGTACTTGATCAACCACCACTTTGGATTCCGTTTCCTTAAGAGCTACTTAGCAACCTTATTTGCATGTCGTGAAAGAACTGTGGTCAAACATATCCTATCATATATAAGTCACACAAGTTAGTCCTCATCAATGTTTGTTATAAGTCAAAACATAAGAAAATTCCCTTAGGACTAACAGTCTCCCCTTTTTTGAGTGATGACAAACTTGATGGGATTACGATATAAAAATAATGAAATGTATAGTACAGACATGTTAGACTAAGGGAAATAAGAATATTTTTAACAAAGAAGCATTCTCTCATTATAGGACTCAAGAAGTGTTTATAAGATTAAGATAAGAAAATTAAGCATGTACTCACAAATATGACTTAATGAGCCTATGCCTAACCTACCTCCTTATCCTCCTCCTTTCCATCACTAGACTATTCCACAAGAGAATAGCTACAAATAGTAGTCATAAAAACAAAATGTATTCGTATGCACATAAGAAGGTATAGAAGATAAATCAAATGTAATACTCCCCCATAGTATGTGTATGGTAAAAACGAATTTTAACAAAGATAGATTAGAGATTTTTAACCCAGCATAGTTTTCTCAAGATATTTCAAACACAAGAAACATTGTAAGAAAAAAAAAATTTTGTTATAGGCTTAAGTATCCTTATCATCTGAAAGTTTTAAGACAGTACATATCACAATCATTGTCAAAATAAATCATTCAGCCCGCCAAATCTCAATTTGTTAGAATGTACAATAAACTTATACAAACACTTCAATCCCCTTTTTTCATAACAACAATAATATCTCAACACAGTCTGTGAAACCCCAGTCAAGACCAACCTTACAGTAAGGGGGTTGGGATACATATCATGCTTTATTTCATGATTAAATATGCTTTCATATGATTTCTATATGCTTTGAATTTGATTTTTATTATCTGGAAGTCTTGTTGGTGAGTGATGTGTGACAGGGGCAAAATGGTAATTTTTGCCCGAGTTGAAAATAAGGAGATAGCTTGTGGATTGAATAGGAAATAATTTTTCTAGTAGAAATAGCAACAAGAGTTGTTGTGGTGTAGTGGTTAGAGTTTTGGAATTAATTCTTAAGGTCTTGGGTTCAAAGTCCATCATTGAAGCTTTAGCTTGAGTAAATTTTATTTTGCTTGCAAAATGATGGTTTCGGCCTTAAGGGCCTAGATTAATGTGGCGATGATGTTCTAGGAGAGACATGATGGAAGTAACCTCATTCCACTCATTTTACTCTTCTTGAAATTCTTATAGGGAAAATCATTCTTCCTTGATCTTTAGTTTTCCTTAGTTTCAACTCATTGGTTTGATCAAGATGTTCTAGCCTTTTTCTTTCCAGAAAATTCAGTAAAGTACTGAGGTCTTTTAGGATCAAAATGTCTTGGTAAAAGACTCCTTATGGTCTGAAAAATATGGAAGAGTTGTGAGGAATTTGAAGAGGAAAATCCCTCTCGTGAGCTTGCTGAAATTTTCTTCTAGCTTAGTTCATCTTTATTCATAGAATGAGCTGGAATTTTCCAGCTTGTTGTACCTTCAAAGGGTCGAAATTTTTAGCTAAAATTCCCTCCCAAATGCTACCAGAAAAATGGTCTTTAGGATCAGTTTGAAACCTGAAAGTTTTTGTCCAATTTCGGACTGCTCAAGCTGGAGCAAAACAGGAAAAATTCCTGTACGAAAATCAACTTTGAGAGCTCCAAACCAAGCTGTTTTCTCCCAGATTTTGTGCAGCACCTTACCCATGTTTTTATTCCATAGAGAAGGCTGGAAACCAGCCTTGAATACCCCTGAAACCCCCCTTCCAGCTCGCTATAAAATGGATGGAAGTGGCAGACGAAAATCTGCTAGAAAATTCACTGTGCAGCGAAAATTCTGTGCAGCTTTTTGTCCAACTTGTTTCCTATCTCTCTTCCAGCCAAAACACCAACCCTAATCTGTCAAAACCTCCCTTAAACCTCCATCAACAGAGCTCCATTGATCCCCTTGATCTTCTGCACGAAATTCCATTAATGGCTGTCCAAAAATCTCTCAAACAAATCCCTGCAATTTAGCTTGATTGGTTTTCAAAATTTCAGCCATCTTATTTAGTAATCTTTCATAATATTTTGTTCAATGGACCAGACTTCTTCTTCATCATTGTACACCCTACTTTCAGCCACCATAAGCCTCCATAAGTCAGCATTAATCCCATGAAATTCTGCTGAAACAATCAGCCATGGCAGACTTCAAAGCTATCTAAGCAATCAAGATATTCTTAGGATATTTACTTTCCAAATTCACTTCCTAAAAATATTCTTCAAGGATTGTAACAACTAACCTTTCCTTTTCCCTCTCAAATCAGAGAAACATCCTTCTAAACCCTACAGAATTTTGGCAGCCCTCATTCCACAGAAAATTCGGCAGCCAGAACAACCATTCCTCTCGATTTTTCTTCAGCCATCAAGAACACACACTACACCAAGAACACCTACTTCTTCTCTACACCTAATACCCCTCCAAAACATCTCAAACCCTAACAAAAATCTCCAGATTGAGTCTACTCATTGCTGTGAATCCATCAACATCAATATTAACATCAAATTCCTCCAAACATCTTGCTACTTCGGATTAAAGCAGAAATTTCTGGACAAGAACATCTTCAAGGTAAAATCACTCTATCAACATTAACCTCTTCAACTTGATCTCTAATGAAAATCTATATGAATGATCACACTAATGACTTCCTCTTCTTCTTCTTCTTCTTCTTCTTCTTCTTCTTCTTCTTCTTCTTCTCTCTCTCTCTCTCTCTCTCTCTCTCTCTCTCATGGATCGAAATTCCCCCTCTTGACCGAATGGACACTTCTTCCATGATCATGCTTTTGCCACCTTTCTTGAACAAGATTAGCCACCTAGGAGTTGAGATCTTTTCTAAACTCCTTCAAGTCATTCATCAATCAAGTAAGTACCTTCAATCATCTTTTTAAAATTTTAGAATCATGTCTCTAGGATGATGTTGTGAGAAGATGATTGGCGATGGGATTGAGTATGTGATGTTGTTGATTGAAGCATGAGCATATGTATGATTGTGAAGGAGATGGGATTTATGCATGGAAGGATTATTTTGGTCGATTGAATAATGAGTTGAGGCTTGATGCATGTCATAGGTAGTGTTTGTGATGAAGCATGCTAGAGATTATGTCACCATTGGTGAATAGGATTTATATGCATGATTAGATTATTGAAGCCATGATCATGTTTATGCTAGCAGAGGTTAAGTCATGTCTTAATAAATTTAGATATATGTCTATATGTAAGATTTTGTATGATTTGATGAGTTGAAGGATTGTGCATGTTAATGATTATGGTTGGCCATAGAATCTTGATCATGATCTAGTGGTCCCTAAACTAATTTTATTTCATGAATAAAATGTTTAATAATAATTTGTGCTAGAGAATTTCGAAAACCCTAGGAAGGGTAGATTTGGAATTATTATATATGTAAAGGATATTTTGGTCAAATAAATAGTAATTTTTCTAAGAAATAAAATAAATAAATATTATTTAAAATAAAGAAATCAATTAAAGACTTTATGAAAAAAAAAGATTTATACATAGTAAAATATTTACTAAAACAAAACCCTTAAGGATTTACTTATTATTTTCCAAACAAAACTCATTAAGTTTATTCTCAATTAATTTTAGCTATCAATTATTCTCTAACAATTAAGTTATTAATAAATCACTATTTTACCTAGTACCACCTATAACTCTTGATCAAATAAACTCTAAATTTTCCTTAGCAAGATTCAAACTTTCAACCTATTAGGATTCACTTCCCAAACCATTAATTATTTTAAATAAAAAATTAAACTTAGCTTATGAACCTACTTATTTATTATTTTACCTTAAGGCTTGGGACACTAGGATCATGGTTGTAGTGAATTGAGTTGATTTAAAATTAAGGAAGTGGATTGTGGCTTGAATCTGATTAAGATTTGTATTTGCCCATGTGGGGTTAGGTCATCTATCCGAGACCTTGTTGTTGTGAGCAAGACTTAGGTAAGCTCCTGTATAAAACCTGTTTGATGCAAAATGTTTATTATGGCACGCCAAGTGTAGAGTGCATGGACACTCATTTATGTAAATGCCATTGAGGATTATTTTCATTCTCATTCCAGACAAATAAATTATTTGTAAATCAAGGGGCGATTTTACTCAAAACCTAAAATTCTTTCTAAAACTAGTTTTGCCCCAAACTTTGGAAAACCTTAATTGCCATTTTCAAGTGGAACTATGTTTTGTTCATTTTTCCCAAGTGGGATAAGTTATGTTGAGTACTCAACAGGGGTAGGCTAGTAGTACTAGTTTTGAAGAGCAAGAGTGAGTCTTCTGGCAGGAGGCCACCTCTAGAAGATAAGCTCAACTTAGAGAAACGTCAGTACTACTTAGTCAGGCCGGTCCGAGCTAGCAGTTTGTTTTATTTCAGTCAAGTGACAGTGTTTTGCTGGAATGGACACCCGGTTGTTGTTTAGGGATAGAGAATGAGGAGTATCTTGCCCGGTAGGCCGATCACCTACCTTTTGTCAGTCTGCACAAAGTGTCGGCATTCTGACTGGTTATGGGGCCCAACGTGTGGTAACCCATAATCCTTTCTTTCGAGTGGTTGATCTTATAAATTATGTATGGCTAGATAAGCCAAAACGCCACTCTTGCTGTTGACTAATGTTTGATGCTTGCCAATATTTCTCTTATAAAGGTTTTACACTTTGCATCCACGAACTGTTTTCACTAAACACCCAAAGCATACACGGACTTATTGAGATTTCTGTCTCATCACCTTTTATCATGATTTTAGGTAGATCCTGCTGTGGGGATGAGTAGCTAGATTTTGCCTGCTCTGGAAGAATTTTTCTGACTATTATGTTATGTAATGTTTGGGAGACGAGAGTGGATGATTTTGCTTATAGTTTTATTTTATTAAATTATGGATTCAGTTTTGAGGCATTTTTGGGTTGTAATAAAATTTTAAGTTAAGTATTATTTTCTTTTAGCCATTTTATTTGTGTGACCTAGTTATAAAGACCCATTGTCCTTTGGATGGGGTGACATCCTTGGCCCTGGCGGGCCTAGGTTTCCGAGGTGTTACATAGTCTCCATCAAATTAACCAAATCTTCAAAGTCTGATTTTTTAAACTATGATCATAAATGGACATAATTACAATCCATAAATTCATAATTTTCATAGACCAACATACAAGCATTAAATAAAACCAGTATGTGTGTGTGTGTGTGTGTGTGTGTGTGTGTGTGTGTGTGTGTGTGTGTGTGTGTGTGTGTGTGTGTGTGTGTGTGTGTGTGTGTCCATAATTCACATCTTCACACAATCTATATAATCACAATCCATAAATTCATAATTTTCATAGACCAACATAGAACCATTATATACAACCAGTATATATCCATAATTCACATCATCACACAATCTACATAATCATATCATCAGACAACTAATATATATCCATAATCCATATCATCACAAAATCTTCTAACAAATTTTTGTTTATATTTTCTCTCCCCTTTTCATTAATCAAAATATAGAATTGGAGAATAAAGACAATAAATATATCAAATAAAAGGCATATGGACAAGAAGAGATATATATTTAGTAGATAGATTAGCAAAAATGCAGAATTTAAATTGTTCAAATACTAGTGCAGAAATTATAAAAGTGATTGTTAATGAGGAAGTAATAAAAATTGTTTAAGCATAATAAGTCTGGAAGCAGCCTGCACAAGTGATCATTTACGAAATTTGAATTGTTACTAACTTAGACCCGACGCCCTTTTTTGAATGCTATCCGGCAATTCGACTGGACTTTCTTTTCACCACCACATGCTTTTGTCATTTACTCAATGAGCTGCCAGCTATGCTGGACTTGGGAACAGGTTCAGCAGTGGGGGCAACAGATACGGGAACATCGACTGCCATTTCTTTAGCCTTGATATTTTTCTTCTAATATCCCTATTTCCTTTCCTGGACTTGGTTGCATTTCCTGTTCAGGCTATTTTCCATCTTCATCTTCATGATGTAGGGAGGCAGTTTCTTTGTCAGTCGTGTGACCTAGACAGGAATTTTGTTCAACTTGAATTCCCTCAATGGTCTGGCTCACGTTCTGTTCCTCAACTTTGCTTAATTGGGTTCCTAAGTTTTGCAATTCTGTAGAGGCCTCAGCCCATAATCCATCATACTTTTTAGCTAAATTATTCAAAGTAAAGAGGATGTCTCCAGTTAGATTACTCTCCTCTAACTTTTGCTTGCCTTTGTTTGAGGATTCTTCTCCTGTCTCTGATTTCTGTTTCATTCTCGATTGCCTAGCAGGTGCAGTTCCTTTTCCTTCTCCCATGATTTTTAATAGCTTTTTCTTTTCTTCATTTGATAGATCTCTGAGTAAAACCCATTCCCTATTTACTTGAATAAAGCCCATTCTTTTATTTAACACATTTGTCTTTAGCTAACCAGGCCTACACTTACTTAGATCCACATTAAAGTGTCTGAATACTTTGGTCAAAAGATTCTCATACAGAAGTGCGTTATGAGATGTGTTTCTTGACTGCATTATCAACTTTACTGCCAAAAATCCAAAGTTGATTTGTCGACCTTCAGAAAGGACCAACATCAGTATCATTTACATGATACTTCTATTTTGTGCCCAAAACTTAGGGCAACCATGGTCGACACCATATGGTGTAAAACCCTTCCAATACCGTTTAGCCATTTAGAGTTTCAGTCACCCGAGTTCTTGAAACTCCTTCCACCAGTAAATATTTCCTCAAATTTTCCTAAATAAAAAATGTCTCACCCTTCAGGAAACTTGTTCATCTCAAAAAATTAAATCCCTCTATCTATCACTCTAAAAATTCAATTTAACAATAAATGATCAAATTCTAAATTCACAGATCCTACTCTGTATTGTTCCATGAACCCTCCTCCAGTCTCCTTAAGTCATCCCTTTTTCAGATTTGCATAAAACTCCCAAACTAACGGGATGTATAGCTTCTCGTCAACTGTTGGTAAGGCTCCCCAACCCAGACTTTCAAACATATTCAAAATATCAAAGAAGTTTAAAAATCCCTCAGTATCAACCCGATATCTCGAAACTATAGTCGTATTCCTAGACACCCAGTTATTAAAATTAGACTCGCATTTTTTATCAAGAAAGCATGGTGCCTAGGTTTCAGAGCTTTCTAGTCCAGAATACTCTATTCATCATGAATTGGATTGTGAGGTTTCCTCTGCTATTTTCTTTTCTTTCTGGTTGGTGTCCAGTGATGTGACGACAACAACTTTTGTCTTCCCCATTGCTTTACTTTTCTTCCCCATCTTAGTCTTTTGAATGGCTTCTTTGACAAATTTTACCACTTCGTCATAGCAGAGGTGAAGGGAAGGTGAAAGATTTTTAGTTCAGTTTAGAGAAAATGAAATTAAAAATGTGATAGAGGCAGAGAAAGCAATGTCTGTTTCTGATTGGTAAGAGAGATAGAGAGAGAGTAATTACGTTTTTTAGATTTCCTAGGTTCTAGAGAGGATCAGTATAATAAAGCACTTCATATCAGAGACTTTTCACCAGAGGTAGAGTATTAATTTTTCGAGAAAAGCGCAAACATTTGAAAATTTGAAACGACATTACTGGATGTTTGTTTTCTTTCTCTTGATATATATAAAAAAAAAAAAAAATTGGTCTTTTCATCAACGTTGAGTTGCTGATAGTTTTGGATTTCGACTGAGTCCAAAATTATTCGTCCAAAAGGAAGAATAAGATAAGTTCAGCTAAGGGGATTTTATAATCGAGTTTTCCAGAGATTGCATCCAAAAGATCTGTCCAAAAATTATGCGTTCGGTAGTTGTACAAAAAATAGACAAACAAATCTTTGGCATATTGTCAGTTATACGATCTTGGTAATTCCTAAACCTCTTCTCAGATGATTCAATCTCTCTTTTGTCAAAGGTTTTGTAAAAATGTCTACAAGTTGTTCATCAGTTGAGATATACTCAACACACATATCACTTTTAAGAAAATGATCTCTAATGAAGTGATGTTTAGTTCTAGAATGTTGAATTTGAATTTTTGTTAAATTGATTACACTTATATTATCATATAGTATAGGTACTCAATCGAAATTAAGACTAAAATCGAGCAATGTGTTCTTCATCCACAAATTTTGCACACAATAGCTCTCTACTGCAATGTATTCTATCTCAGTTGTGGATAAAGATACAAAAACTTATTTCTTACTATGCCATGATACTAGAGAGTGTCTGAGAAATTGACCTTGCCTCGTACTTTTTTGTTCAACTTTGTAGCCTGCATAATCTGCAACAGTATAGCCTATAACATCAAATGACTTAGTTTGAAGATACTGTAAGCCATAACTAGGTATCTAAGGATACATTTTACAACACATAAGTGAGATTCTTTTGGGCATGCTTGAAATCGAGCGCAAAGACAGATCGAAAACATAATATCTAGTCGACTAGCAATAATATATAACAAACTCCTAATCATACCACTGTATTTTAATTCATCAACTTTCTTACCCTTTTCTTCCTTGTTTAGCTTTAGAGAGGTGCTCATAGGTGTGTTGATTTCTTTGGCTTCATTCATACCAAACCTTTTGAGTAGTTCCTTAGCATACTAAGCTTGATTTAAAAATTTTCTATCCTTGGTTTGTTTGATTTGTAGCTCGAGAAAGAAGTTGAGTTCTCTCATCATGCTCATCTCGAATTCTTGTTCTATAAAGAGCCTTTAAAAGTTTGAAAATGTGATTTGGAAAGTGCTCACGAATACAACTCTGAGGTTGTTCTACGTATGCCTCCTTTTCAATAAAGCTATTTTAAAATGCACTCCTAACATCCATTTGGTAAAGCATGAAATTTTTGAATAATTCAAAAGCAACTAGCATTCTAATGGAGTCTAATCGAGTAACAGGAGCAAATGTCTCATCATAGTCAATACCCTCTTCTTGATTGAATCCTTGGGCAACAATTATAGCTTTATTTCTCACCACTCCATGTTCATCAAGTTTATTTCTGAAAACCTACTTGGTACCAATGACTAGATAAACCAATAGTCTAGGGACGAGTTTTCAAACCTGATTTCTTTCAAATTAGTTAAGCTCTTCTTGCATAGCTAAGATCCAAAAATCATCATGCAAGGCCTTATCAATACAGTTAGGTTCAACACTTGAAAGTAAAGAAAAATTATCTATTGAGTACCGTCCAGCTTTAACCCCACTACAAGGATTGCCAAGAATTTGCTCTTTTAGATGATCAGTTTTGTACCTCCAATCTTTTGGTAGCACTTAATCAGAGAACTCTTCAGTTTCATGCTTGCTTTGTTCAGCGTGTTGTTCTTCCAATTCTTCTTCTTTGGCATGAATGTCAAGCGATGGAGCTTTGTACTATTCACTGCCTTTTTCTTTTAAAATCCCTACATTATCATCATCTTTTTCTAATATATATATATATATATATATATATATATATATATATATATTAGATTTATCAAAGTCAACACGTACAAATGGTTCCACACGTAGAGTTCTTTTGTTATATACTCTATATATCTTTTTATTGGAAGAGTATCTAAGAAATATTGCCTCATTAGATTTGCTATGAAATTTTTCAAGATTTGTCTTGAATATTAAGAACAAAACATTTGCAACTAAAGACTTTAAAATACGAAATTGATGGAGTTTTGTCAAATATAAGCTCAAAGGATGTTTTTCTTAGAAAATGTCTCAACATAACTCGGTTAACAATGTAACATGCTATATTAACAGCTTTAGCCCAAAAGTATTTGGGAATAGAGTTTTCACAAATCATAGATCTAGCTTTTTCTTGCAAGGTTCTATTTTTCCTTTTAATAAAACCATTTTGTTGAGGAGTTTTAGTAGCTGAGAGGTTGTGAAAGACTCCGTTCTTATCACAAAAATGTGTAAACTCATTGTTGCAAAATTCTCTACTATTGTCACTCCTAATAGAAAACAATTTACATCCAAGAGAATTTTGGACACATTTGAATAATCTAGAAAATTCAGAGAATGGCTCATCTTTTTGCCCAAGAATCAAAGTTCAAGTAAATCTTGAGAAATCATCTACTAGTACAAAAGCATACCCCTTACAACTAAGGCTAGTGGTCCTCATTGGTCTAAATAGATCCATATGTATTAATTCAAGGGGTATTGATGTGGCAATCATTCTCTTGGGCTTAAAAGAGGTTTTGATATGTTTTCTAAATTTGCATGCATCACATATTCTGCTTTTATCAAACTTCATTTTGGGCAATCCCCTAATAAGCTCTTTTGAAGATAATTTGTTTAGCAAATCAAATTATACATGGCCTAGCCTTCTATGCTAAAGATAGCCATCATTATCATGCATGAAAAAGAATCTAACATCATGAGCCACAGGATCATCAAGATAGATTTCATATACATTCCCAACATGGTTAGCAAAAAAAATTATTTCCTTACTTGAGTTATCTATAATAGAGCAAGAATCTTTCTCAAATAAAACTTTCCAACCATTTTTATGCAATTGGGTAATGCTGAGCAAGTTGTATTTAGCTTATCAATTAATAATACTTGTTTGATAATAGTTGAGAATCCTTTACCGATGTTACCTATGCCAAGTATTCTTCCTTTCGTTTTGTCTCTAAAGGTAATGAACCCATCACTTGTAGCTTGAACATCTTCTAATAGGGTTGCATTTCCAATCATGTGTCATGATCTTCCACTATCTAGGAACCACTTGGTGAAGCTCATTTCGTCTAGTGAATGTACCTATACATGAGATAGGAGAGTGATTTTTGGTACACAAATCTTTTTGGGTCCAAAGGGGTTAGTGATGATTCTTTTAATTCTCCAATTAGTTTTCATTCTTAAACTAATGCTCTTCCTAATATGACACCTAGATACATTATGTCCATTTTTGTTAGGATTCATGGACTCTTAAATGCAAAAAACATCTATGAATCCCTTCCGATGACCCAAGCCAAACGATTAAAATGATCTAAGGATTAAATAATTACATCTGTTCGATGTAATCAAGATCCTTGGATTCTGGTTTTGCTATTGTATGTGCAACTCGAACGATCACCAGGCGCTGCAGTGCGCAAACGCCCTCTATCGGATACACACGGCGAACTAACTCATTACCCTAGGAGTGCTAGCGCCTAGGGTTTGAGAGGCTTATTTATTTATTTATTTATTTATTGTGAATGGAGGCATGAATATTTTTTTTAACAAATAGCCCTCTTGAGAAGACGGCTAGGGTTTTCTTAAAAAACATCCGAACCTCTTGAAGTCCAACTATAATAATATCTTATTATATTTTTATTTTAAATTCAAATTAAATTAAAAATGATATGATAAAATTCTGCCATTATCTCGATAATTTAACGAATTAATTTACCGAGTAAGATTCTTACAATCTGGGCATTATCCAGATACATCGAATGTGGACATATTTCTAGATTCATTGTATCCGGTCAATTTTCTAGGTTCAATTAACTTAGACATATTTCCAGATTCATCAAACCAGGTTACCAGAAAAATAACCTAACGAGTTTACTTATTGTATGACCCTATAGGTTCATTTAACACTGGCAGTGTGCCTAAATCACATTTAAATAGCCCACAAGTTATAAGCGATTTATAGAAAAACATTATAACTATTCAGGTTAAATGAAGATCAGTGATCTTTTTAAACCAAACCATAACTTTATATTTAGTCATTTTGTCACACAATATCTAGATTAAGCATAAGCATGAAGCATGTCATCCTTATTAAGCTCAATCAATTTTTTCTTGATCTCATAATAAATTGTTTAGACAAATAATATCAATATCTCAAACTGATATATTTGAGCACGATCATGCATTTTGACAGTCTAACTTATCAAGGGGCCCATGGATATCTCACACATAATTGATATGGACAAATTTTTTCACTTTCAATTATATTCCTTTTCCTGGTTTATTCTATATCCAACAATGGTCTAACTTATTATCTGGTTAAAGATAACATTAGACAATGTTAGAATATAGAATTTATCAAGTAGGAAACTATGGTGAATTCAGGTCAAAGGACTTGTAATATCATTATGGTTGGAAAGTACTTATGACATGTTCCATAAAGTACTCTCATAGTGGGTTATGTCCAATAAAATGTTCTCTAACATTTATTTATGTTTTGACTTAATATCATATATATCCATGACCAGCAAAACATAGCCATCAAGTCACAAACATACTAATCTTAATTTATTATTGTTCCAATAATAATAATCGATCAGGGACAGTTTAAGAATAGTTATTGTATTGATTGTAGGGTTTTACTATCAAGTCACATACTTGATGACCACAAAACTAAATGCACTATTTATGGAAAGAAATGCCTCGTATTATTAAATAATACATAATGACAGTAATATAATTACAAATTGACTTTGGGCCATATCCCTATTAACTCCACCTGGAACACCTTAATGAAATGTTGTATCTGAACGGAGAAATTGAACTTTATTAGATATGATTCGATCAATGATGAGTCAAACTGATCTTCTAATCTCCTTTTGGGGTTATGCCCTAAAGACTGCTGCATTCATACAAAATCGAGTTCTATCTAAATCGGTTCAAAAAACGCTATATGAGATATGGACTGGAAGACAGCCTAGTTTGTCATTTCTCAAGATTTGGGGTTGTGAAGTTTATGTAAAGCGTTTATTATCTAATAAACTTGCACCCAAATAAGATATATGCATATTTATGGGGTATCTTAAAAAAACTAAAAGATACCAATTTTATCTCCCAACAGAAAATAGAGTAATTGTTGCTCAAAATGGATTCTTTCTTGAAAAGGAATTTATTTCTAAAGGAATCAGTTGGAGTAAAATATATCTTGATGAGATTCAATAGCCATAATTAGTATCTGAACCAAATAATGAACCTCGATTAGATGTCTCACAAGTCCAAGATGAGCCTACTTCAAAAGAAAAAGGACGTCGAATATTTGATAGGGTTCGTCAACAACTTGAGAGAAATGGATTGCTCATCACTGAAGATCATAATGTGGAGCTTATGGTTAATGATGAGCCCACTTCCTATCAAGAAGCCATTAATACAATAAGTACAACATACGTAATTTGTGTTTGAGAAGCTTGCTTTCACAAAATAAGACTTGTATTTTCTTGATTTGTGCATGTTGTTGTAGCCAAGTCCAGTTTTGTTTCAAGCCATCCATTGTATTCCAAGGAGTTTATTCAATTTTTTTTTTTTGCCACCAGTGCATTTTTCAATATAAGTAGTGAGATCATCAGTTTTTAACTTCATATTATCAAGATCACAAGTCATGACTTCAAGAGATGAGATTTTATCACTCAAACATTTATTCTCAATAGCAGAACAGTTCAAGAGGGTAGAAGTGATTTCTTTTTCAATATTCAAGTAGCAAATGGAGTCAAGTAGAATTTTGTTCTCACTTATTAAATTGTCATTCTCATTTGATAAGGAGTCAATTTTCTCTTTCATTTCCTTGATCTTTCTTGACAGTCTTTTTAGTTCATAGAACATGTCAATAAGAAGTTCATTTGGATCATCAATATTATCACAAGTAGAATCATGCAATTTAGCTACAAGGTTAGATAGGGAGGAGTTTGGCTTATCCTCTACTGCCATGAAGTATATATTAGTTGTTTCATTTTCTGAATCTCCATTTTACTCAAATTTTAACTCATTTTGATCCCAAGTTCTCGTTAGTCCTTTTCCTTTCTTTATTTTCAGATTTTTCTTTTTGTTTTTGATCATCTTGGCTTCTTTCTCTTTGGCTATTGGGCAATCAACAATGAAGTGTTCCGTACTCTTGCATTCATAGCATTGAGGCATGAAAAATGAAATTTATCCTTTCTTTTTTAAGAACTTCTTTTCACTTTTGAAGTTTTCTTTTCTAAACATCTTCCTGAATTTTTTTACAATCAAGGCCAATTCTTCTGTGTCTACTTCAATTCCATTATCACTATCAGATTGACTGCTATTAGCATCATCATTAATAGCTTTTAGTGTTGTTCCTCTTTTACCTTTATCATTGTTATCAAACTCTTAAAACCTTTTGAGTTTCATTTCATAAGTTAAGAGAGAACCAATTAGCTCTTTAGTGGATAAGGTTTTAAATCTTTTGATTACTCCACAACTAGAGCTTTAGGTTGCCAACTTTTTGGTAAGGAATCCGAAAATTTTCTATTTTGTTCATCGGGGAAATAGCTTTTCCCATAAGCCTTAAGTCTATTTGTAATGTTTGTGAATCTAGTGAACATGTCAGTTATGCCCTTATTTGGCTTCATAGTAAATAGTTCATAATCATAAATTAAGCCCCAGCTTCAATTCCTTCACTTGATTTATAACCTCATGGTTGACTTCAAGAAGTCTCCACATGTCATGGGCTGATCACAACCACTTACTCCGTTATATTCAGTGTCATCAAGGGCACAACATAAAATGTTCATAGCTTGAAAAATCAATATCATTTCAGCATTGTCTTCAGCATCATATTCATCACTCTGTTTAGGTACTATTCGACCTTCAGCATTTTTAGAAGGAACATACGCTCCTTTTTCAATGAAGTTCCATAGCTAAAAATTAATTGAGCAAACATAGATCTTCATACAATTTTTCCAAAATATGTAATTACTCCTAGTGAATAATGGAGGTTTGTTTGTCGAAGATCCCTTGATATAGGGAAGAGAGGAGATATTTACCATAAGTATCTTTACTATTGGGCTGTTTAGCTGATAAAGAGTAGACAAATGGTCTAATATCAAATGAAAAATCTTAGGGGGTGAATAAGGTTTTTGGAAAAATTAGAAAACTTTTCAAGAGATCTAGTTTTCGAAATCCTCCTCTTTCATTTTTTAGATCAGGGAGTTTACTAGTTATGCAAAGAAGAGTTTTGTGCAACCTTAAAGAGACATCTAGGATCAAAATGATATAAGACTAGAGATGTGCATTCAATACAAGAATAAAGATGGGTTGATGAGAATCATAAGATATCTTTTGAATGATTGAAAACATTTGAGCAAAGATGTTCTCAAGCTATCAGAATTAAATGCAAGGAAGATGAACAAGAGATTTATAGTGGTTCGATCTTCAAAGATCTTCATCCACAACCTTCACCTCACACTTAAAGATTTTAAACCAGATTTCTATAAACTTAGATAACTCAATGGTGTTTGTCTACACTAATTACACAAGCGGATCACCACACTTGGTTTTAGCCAAACTTCTCATCCAACTATAAATCAAGGCTCACCATAGATGGATTTTACACCACAACCTTGATGTACAAAATGAATTATGGAAATAAAGGAGAGATAGCTCACACTTTTGAGCAAACGTGGAAACAAAGAAGCACTAACAACTTTTACCTTTTGAAGCAATTTGATATCTCTTTGAAGCACTAATGAAAAGGGAGATTTTTGTTTTCTAAAGTATAGGAGTGGTTTTTAGGAAGATAGCAAAAAAAAAAATATATATATATATATATATATATGCTTTAAAATCGAGTTTTGAAAGCTTTTAGAGAAGTAAAAAGTAAGTCACCAACGGTTACAAACGGCTAGTTTCTTACTGTCAGATTTTCTAGAGTTTTGGACTCAAGGTTTGGATGAGGATGCATCCAAACAGTGAGTCCAAAATGGTACTTTTCTAGGTAGAAATATTTTGACAATATTCACAGAGTTTTGGACAAAGCTTTTGGATGTAGAGCCATCCAAACTATTCAATCCAAAAATTTGAAGACTTAATACTTAGAAATATTTTTGTTTGTGTACTTCAAGGTAGATATAAATTGAAACATATGGTAAAGAAGACATAGGAATTTAACAATATACCTTAATAAACAATTCCTAGTCTAAAATTCTTTTACAAGGACTTCATGATCTTGCGAGCTCTTATGTTGAAGTTGTACTTGATAAATCACTACTTTGGATTCCATTTCCTTAAGAGCTATTTAGCAACCTTATTTACATGTCGTGAAAGAACTGGGGTTAAACATATCCTATCATATGTAAGTCATACAAGTTAGTGTTAGTGTTATGCCCTAAAGGCAATCAGTTGTTCATTGTATATGACAAATTTTATTTTAATAAAAGGCATTATTTATCTTACAGTTTCTTTTGTGTACTTTTTTGTAATATAACTGTTAGATAAAGTCCTTAGTACAACACTGTGTTAAGGAAATCATGATATGAGATTTCTACTACACTGCATAGTGTTAGTACTTAAATAGTCCCTAGTCATAGTATTAATGAGATAGGACATCATTAATGCGTTAAGACTAGCATGTGTTAGACTTCTTGATTTGATCAGGTAGTGTTTCTCGTATTTGTGGGTATTAATATACATAAAGTAAACACGTGGATGCTTGTTAATAGAACAAGTTCATTAGATGACCTAACTATGAGATAATCACATGGATAACTATTTAGTACCAGTGATATAATCTCAATATAGCAAACGTGTAAGTATTCTTAGACATGAGATCTCCAAGGCACTTTGTTTGCTAAGCATTGTGCTTTGATTACAATCTCTAGAGCCAGATCGAGGGCCACCTATGACATGGATAATGGGTACATTGGGAGGTAAACAAAAGTAGTTAAGAAGGTCAATAAAGGATTTACCACTCCTAATAGTAGGGGCGAATATCTCACCACCACTTGTAGGAATTACTTCTTGAGAAGTCCTAGGCCAAGGCGACTATGTATTGGAAACAGTTTCAATTGATACACATCTAGAGTAGTGGGTTCCTGGTACAAGTACTATTATATTCGGGCTAGAATTAATATATTTTGGATGGAGTTGGCACTAATTATGTACTCCAAACCGAATAAGATATTATATGGTGAAAGGAGTTAATTGCACTATAGTTTGTTATTGAAGGATTAATATCAAGCCACTTGACTTCCTGGACTCTTGGGTGGTCATGATGTGTTGCTAGATACTACTCATGATCAGCGGAATATGGGTTTATTAATTGATGAATTAATAAACCAATCCTGATTAGAATTAATATGGTTAATTCTAATTAATTATGGATTATTATTCTCAAAGACGTTTGAGTTAATTTATATTCACTACCAATTGACTGCGAAACCTAATAGGTCACACAAAATAGAGGATTATACACTCAAGATGTTATTTGATAACATAGTGTGGTTAATTGCAAGAAAGAGAAGTAGTTGTGGTCAATTTATAATTAGTTATAATTTATAGGTCAAATTATAATTCTGAGAACTTAATGTTTTCAATTACAATTAGGGAATTTTAATTGTTTTAGAATTCTTAGTTTTTCAATTATTTTTTTGTGACATATAGGGTATATGCATGAAACCCTAATGAGAGGGTGATTCACAAAAACAACAGCTACCAAAACCCTTCCTTCTCTCTCTCTCTCTCTCTCTCTCTCTCTCTCTCGCTCTCTCGTGGTTCTTGAGCAAACAAGAAGAATAAACCCTAGCCGCCACTTTTTTTCAGCTAGCACAAAAAATCTTGGTGCTTGAATGTAATCCCCCGTGTAGATTTCTGTTAGAGATAGTCACATACTGTGATTGTAGTGGCTAGATATTTTACTCTCGTGGTGTTTGATAAAGAGGATTGCTGGATAGCTTCAGAATCGTCAAACAAGAAGAAGAAAAATTTTATTTTTCAGATACTGAAAGAAAGGTGAAACCGTTACTTTTGTTCTCTTTATGCCTTGTTTTCCACACGTATGCAGATCTTGGGATGGTATCTTGTTCTTATTCTTTTCGTTGTGCCATATATGATATGCATGAGATACCTAATAGTTAGTCCTCATCAATGTTTGTTATAAGTCAAAACATGAGAGAATGCCCTTAGGACTAATAGTATTATCATAGCCACTGCAAACCAAGAATTGGCTTGCCTCCAACAGTACCAACACGAGGAAAGAATTCAAAAATAGCCACCTAATTCTTGTGCTAGCAAGAAATATATATGAGGTGCCTAGCATTTTTTGGAGAAGAAGAGGGAAAAAACATAACAGAGAGCTGTTAAAGAACACAAAAACACATAAAATCGTAGCATGCATATCATATATGTATTTGTGTGTGGTTTTTAGATTCCAAAATAAAAAGGAATCCTGCGATTATAGTTAGAAACCAAAAGATTTCATAATTATATTCTGGCTCATAAATTATAACTAATTATAATTAGACTATAGAAACTTCTTCTTCCTACAATTAACCCTATAATATTATCAAATAACATCTTGAGTTCTTAATCCATATTATGTGTGATCTATTCGGTTTCCTGGTCTATTGGCAGCAAAATATTAATTAATCCAAATATCTTTAGGATTAATAATTCTTAATAATTAGAATTAACTTATTAATTCTAATTAGGATCGATATATAAACTCTCTAATTAAGAAATCCATATTTGGCAAATCATTAGCGACATCTGGCAATACATCATGACTACCAAGAAGTCCAAAAAGTCAAGTGGCCTAACAAAATTCTTTCAACAGCAAATATCAGTACAATAAACTTCTCTTACAATATAATATCTCATTCAATTTCGAGTATGGAATTAATGCGAACTCCCTCAAGAATAGTAAATAATTCTAGCCGGAATATTTTTGTACTCGTTTCCAGAATCAATTATTCATCATGTGTATCAATTGGAACTATTTCCAATATACAGTCACTTTGGCCAATGATTTCTTGAGTAGTGATTCCTATAAGTGGCCTTAAGATATTCGCTCCTACTATTAGGAGTGGTGAATCCTTTATTGATCCTTTCAACTAATTTCGTTTACTTCACGTTGTACTCAATATCCATCCAACATGCGGTCTTGTTAGGATTCCAAATATTGCAATCAATGCACAATTCTTAGCAAACAAAGTACTTTGAAGACCTCAAGTCTAAGGATACTTACACATTTACTATCAATAGATTCTATCAGTGACACTAAATAGTTATCCATGTGATTATCTCAATGATAGGTCATCAAATGTACTTGTTTTAGTCACAAGCATCCACGTGTTAACTTTGAGTATTATAATACTTACGGATGTGAGAACCATCACCTGATCAAATCAGGAAGTATAACACGTGCAAATCTTAACGTATTAATGATATCCATATTTTTAATACTATGACAAGGGATAATTTTAGTACAAACACTAGTGTAGTAGGAACCTCACATCATGATCTCTATCATGATTTCCTTAACAAAGTATTGCACTTAGGACTTTATCTAACAGTTATATTCATACAAAAGTAAAAATAAAACAAACTGAAAGATTAAAAAAATTCCTTCTATTATTAAATAAATATGTAATATACAAAATACATGTGATTGCCTCTAGGACATAACACTAACTGTAACACCCCACTACCTAGGCCCGCCAGGGCCAAGGATGTCGCCCCGTCCAAAGGACAAGGGGTCTTTATAACTAGGTCACACAAATGAAATAGCAGAATATAAATGATACTTGAACTTAAAATTTATTACATCCCAAAATAAATATCAATCGAAGAATAAATCCCAAAATACCAAAAACAAATCCGTAATAAAATTTATCCACTCTCATCTCCCTAAAACATTACACAAAAATAAATCATTAGAAAATCTTCCGAAGCAGATATAGTCTAGCTACTCATCCCCACAGCAGGATCGACCAGAAATCATGGTAAATTGGTGGTGAGACAGAAATCTCAGTAAGTCCGTGTGTGCTTTGGGTGTTCAGTGAAAACAGTTTGTGAATGCAAAGTATAAAATTCTTTATAAGAGATCACTGGCAAGCAATAAAATCAGTAAAAAATAAGAGTGGTGTTTTAGCTTTTCCAGCCATACATAATTTATAAAATCAACCACTCGAAAGAAATGATTACCGGTTACCATACGTTGGGCCCCATAACTGCATGGTCAGCATGCCACACTTTATGCATATCGCCGGTTAGAATGCCACACTTTGTGCAGGCTGACAAAAGTAGGTGATCGGCCTACTGGGCAAGATACTCCTCGTTCTCTATACCCAAACAACAACCGGGTGTCCATTCCGGCAAAACACAGTCACTTGACTAAAAAAAACACTGCTAGCTCGGATCGGCACAACTTACTGGACTGACGTCTTATCCAAGAAGGACTCACCCCTTAAAGGTGGCTACTTACTGAGAGACTTACCCTAAACCCTCAAAGACTAGCCCAGTAATCCACCTTTATTGAGTACTCAATGTAACATATCCCACTTGGGAAAAAAAAAATGAACAAAACATAGTTCCACTTGAACATGGCAATTAAGGGTTTCCAAAGTCTTTGTCAAAATCAGTTTTAGAAAGAGTTTTGAGTTTGAATAAATCTACTTATTGGTTTTCAAATAATTTGTTTGACGGAAATAAGACAGGAGAAAATCCTCAATTGCCTTTACAAAGATGAGTGTCCATGCACTTTACATTTGGCTTGCCATAATTAAACACTTTTCATCAATCAGGTTTTATGCAGGAGTTTACCTGATTCTTGCTCACTATAAAAAGGTCTTCAACTGCTGACCTAACCCCGCATGGGCAAATACAAACCACAATCAAAGTCAAGCCAAAATTCACTTTCTCAATTTAAACAACTCAACTTAATACTATCATGATCCTAGTGTCCCAAGCTTTAAGGCCAAACAATAAGTAAATAGGTTTATAAGCTAATGATAATTTGATATTAAAAATAATTAATGTTTTGGGAAATAAGTACTAATAAGTTAAAGGTTTAAATATTGCTAAGAAAAATTAGAGTTTATTTGATGAAGAGTCTTAGGTGGTTTTTAGGAAAAATAATGATTTATTAATAATTTAGCTGTTAGAAAATAATTGCCAACTAAAGTAAGTTGAAAATGAATTTTAATGAGCCTTGCATGGAAAATAATAAATAAGTTTTAATAGGTTTTGATTAAAAGATAATAATTAAATTTTAATAATAAGTATTTTACTAATTATGATTATCTAAAAAAAAAGGGCTTTAGTTGATTTTATTATTTTTATATAATATCGATATATTTTATTTTTCTACCAAAACTATTATTTATTTGACTAAAATATCCTTTATATATATAATAATCCAAATCCACCCTTCCCAGGGTTTTTTTTCGAAATTAATAGCAAAATCATATTATTAAATATTTTATTCATGAAATAAAAATTAGCTTAGGGACAACTAGATCATGATCATATTTCCATGGCTATTCACAATCATGAACATATACAATCCTTCAATTCATCAAATCATCCAAATCATGCATACGAGCATAGATCTCAATTTATCAAGACATGATCAAACCCCTACTAGCATAAATATTATCATGGCTTCAACAATCCAACATGAATATAAATCCTATTCACCAAAAGTCACATAATCTCTAGCATACTTAATCATGGAGGCATGCATTAAACCTCAAATTAACATACAATGAACTAAGATAATCCACCCATGCATAAATCCCATCTCTTTCATATTCATACATATATTAATCCTTCAATCTCAACAATACATACTCAAATCCTATCCACAATCCACCTTCTATCAACATCATCATAGAGACATGAATCTAGAATTAAATGAAGGGTTAAACGAAAGCTTACTTGCTTGATGAATTCCCTTGAAGGAGTTTTGAATAAGTCTCAACTCCTAGATGTCTAAATCCGACCAAAGAAGGTAAAGGAAGCATGACCATTGGAGAAGAAACTATCCGGCCAAGGAGGAGAGAGATTCGGCCAAGAGAGAGAGAGAGACCATTAGTAGGTTTATTCATATATATATTCATTAGAGATCACGATTAGAGAATATGGAGTTGTTAGAACAAACCTACCTTGATGGTGTTTTTGAGCCTTCACAAAATTTCTAGTTTTTTATCCAGACTAGCAAGTTGGATTTTGGAGTTTGATGTTAAGAGTGGTGTTGATGGACTCACAGCAGTGAGTAGATGAATTCTAGAGTTTTTAGAAGTAGTTTGAAGTGATTTGGATAGGTATTAGGTGAAAGGAAGAAGTAGGTGCTCTTGGTGTGTTGTGTGTTCTTGAAGGTTGAAGGGAATAGAGAGATTTTGGATGGAGGCTGCCGAAATTCTAAAGAGATTAGGGCTGGCCGAATTTCTGTAGGGTTTAGGGAGATAATTCTCTAGTTTGGAAGGGAAAAGGAAAGACTAGTTATTGGATTCCTTGAAGAATATTTTTAGGAAGCAAATTTGGAAACTAAATATTCAAGAATACCTTTGATTATGGGAGAGCTTTTGGAAGTCTGCCATGGTTGAATTGCTGGGTAGTGTTTTGGCTAGATGAATACTGGTTGAAGGAGGCTTAAGGTGGCCAAAAATATTGAGCGTAATGGTAAAGGGAAGGTCTGGTTGTTTGGGGTATATTTTATAGAAAGTTGTTAAATAATGGTGGCTGGAATTTTGGTATCCTAATCAAGGCATGATTGCAGAATTTTTTTGGAAATCTTTTAGGTAGCCATGACTGCATTTTTGTGCAGAAGCTTGAGGGGGATAATGGAGCTCAGTTACTGAAGGTTTAAGGGTTGTTTGTGCAGAAGAAGGATGGAGTTTTGGCTAGGGTAGAATTAGGAAACAAAGATGGAAAATTCCTGCATAGAATTTCGCGGCTTGCTGGAATTTTCTGGGAAGTTTTTGGCTGCCCTTTTCCAGCCGGTTTGTAGGGAGTTTGAAGGGGAGTTTTAGGGGTTTTCAAGCCTGGTTTCCAGCTTTCTTCATGGAAGAAAAACATGGCTAAGGTGCTGAATAAAAACTGGAAGAAAACAGCTTGGTTTTAGACCTCCAAAGCTGCGATTTGCCCAGGGATTTTTCTGGTTTTGCATCAACTTTGTGTAATCCGAAAATGGTCAGAGAAATTTAGGTTGCAAGTTGATCCAAAAGGCCATTTTTTTGGCAGCATTTAGGAGGGAATATTAGCTAGGATTTTTGACAACTTGAAGGCACAAGAAGATGGAAAATTTCAGTTTATTCCAAGAAGGAAGATGAACCTAGCTAGAATGAATTTTTAGAAAGTTCACTAAAGGGATTTATCCCCTTGGAATCTTTCACATCTCCTCCACATTTTCAGACCATAAAATGTCTTCCACTAAGACATTTTGATTCTACAAAGCCACAACACTTCACTGGAATTTCTGGAAAGAAATTGGCTAGAACAATTTGAACAAATTAATGAATTGAGAAATAGGAAAATTAAGGATCAAGAGGAAATGAATTCCTCTTAGGAATTTTGTGTAGAACAAATGAGTAGGATTTGAACACTCCTATCATGCCTCTCATAGGACAACATCTCTATCCTACTCCAAACACCACTAAGGCCGAAAATGAAACTTCCCAAGCAAAAAAGAAAATTTAACAAGCTAAAGCTCCTATGATGGAATTTGAACCCAAAACCTCAAGAATTAATTCTAAGGCTCTAACCACTAAACCACAACAACTCTTGTTCTTATTTTCCCTCAAAAAAAATATTTTCTTATTCAATCCTCAAGTTATCTCCCTTTTTCCACCTCAAGCAAAAATTACTATTTTGCCTTTCTCAAGCAATACTCACAACCAAGCCTTTGAGACAATAAAACTTAAATCCAAAGCATAGAAAATCATTTAAAAATATATTTAAACATGCAATAAATTATGATATGCATTCCAACCCCCTCACTCTATAGTTGGTTTTGACTGGGGTTTCACACTAACAGCGGTGGTTATTATATCCATGATTATTATCATACTCAAAGTTAACACATAGATACATGTTATTTGAACAGGTAGATTGGATGATCTAACTATGAGATAATCACATAGATAACTATTTAGTGCTAATGAAAACATCTTATTATAGCAAATGTACAAATATCCTTAGACTTGAGATCTCCAAGCTACTTTGTTTGCTAAGCGTTGTACTTTGATTCAAATATCTGAAGTCCCTACAGGACTGGCTATATGATGGATATTGGGTGCATTATAAAGTAAATAAAAGTAGTTGAGTTGGTCAATAAAAAATTCATTACTCTTAATAGTAGAGGCGTATATCTCATGGCCATTTGTATGGAATCGTTACTCGAGAAGTCCTTAGCCAAGGTGACCATAAATTGAAAATAGTTCTAATTGATACACATATTGAGTAATGGATTCTGGAACAAGTACTATTAAATTAGGGCTTGAATTAACTATATTGTAGTGGGAGTTGGCATACTCCAAACTGAATGAGATATAGTATGATGAAAGGAGTTTATTGCACTAATTTCATATTCTATAGGTTATTTTGTTCTTTGTGTGTGTAATTTTTGGAAATTCACAGAAGCCTTTTTGGTTATCTTCTTCTTCACGAAATTGTTCTGATCTTGTCAAAATTGTTAGCATAATTTGATCTATGTTTTGAGTAGCAAACCTCTTGTGGATTTCTATTAGAGAAATCTCTATACTTGAGATTTGGTGGTTTGGTGGGAACCTGAGATCTCTGGACCATGTCCAGAATTGAAAGCCAAAAGGAAAATTTTAAATTCTTTGCAGGGTTTTCTTGAGGTAAACGTCTTCACCCTTCTCTATTTTATAAAATTTAAACTATATTCAAGTGATCCATGACGTAGAATTCCTATTTAAATTTTTGCTACATAGATCTGTCTTACATGAGGGAATTGTATCAGTAGTATTAGAGCTACTTCATTTGTGTTTAAAGGGAATATGTCGTGATGTTTTATTAATATACTTGGATTTGTGGAATTGTTTCATGGATTTTAGGTTCTAAAGAAAATTATTGTCAGTTGGTTTTCTACGTGCAAAATTATTATAATTGGTTACAATGATCTTCTATGAAACCTTTGCGTTGATGTTATTGGAATTCCTAAAATCTTAGTTTATCGAAAACTTTTTGAACGAACCAGAAAAGATTTAAGGTTTCAGTGTTCTATTTTGCCCATTTTGTTGTATTAGATTTAATTTGGTTCTGAAATCTTTGATAGATCAGATTTGGTTAGTTTGGTTTGTTTGAAGAAACTGTTCGCCGAAACATTCCAATGTTGAGTACTCAGTAATTAGTTATTGCAGGTTTTTGAAATTTACTGAAGAAGATTAACATGAAAATTTTTGCTTTTATTAAAAAACTAAACAAATAACAGGTTTTATAGCAAAAATCTAGCTCAAAATTGTTCAAGATGAAAGAATCCAAAAAGGAGCCGCACTCTGCTATGTACAAGCCGCGATCGACTAGTATATAGCCCGACTTTGGCTAAAGAATAGCCACAACTGGTTTTTCTTTTAAATATATATATAGAAAATTCATTTTTAATTTTAATGCTTTTGACTGCCAGTTTTCCTATTAATTCCTAAAGGGACAACTGAAAAGTTTTTCTTCCAAAAGGGCCCCAAGATTCTTCACAAAATTTGATTTTGGGACTAAATAATTTCATTTCTAAAATAATGATTTTGGAATTTAATATTTCATGTATATTTATTTTTGCTTAATGTGTTTTAAGAATGATATTGGCATGTTGGCTTGGTTATGGACTTTGACCAAATTAATTTGATTAGCTTAAATTGTGTCATGCATTTTATCGCTTTGTTTTGAATGAATAAGATCTGTGTGTCCTACTTTTATCTACAATTCTCTTGCAATTTCTCTTCACATATATATTCCCTTGAATGTAACTTGAGGTTTCTTTATTAGTAATTTATGTAATTTGATTACATTAGTTAAACAGGACTAGAAATTAGTTTACACAATTTTGGAGATGGCGATCAAGCACAAAGAAAGAAGATTGTAAGTCTTTCTTCTCAAAACATGCATATTCACGTTGGGTTGACAATAATTAATTTCTTGCTTGGCTCAAGAAAATTAATTTAGTGAAGTCAATAACTAAGCTATGTAATTGAGTCTATTACAATTATGTTAAAATGTTTGATGTTTTGTATGCCAAACAATAAGACTACTAATTAAATAATTAAATCCCTCAAATGATACTAAATCTAAAGCCTTCCATTAAATGAGAGTTCTTTTTTGAGATTAGGTTTTTGGGCATACCCAAGCTTACCTGACATCGAGCATGTTCAAGCTATGGAATATGATTCCCGATTAGTGGGTTAAATTTAACTAATATCTTCATCTCGGTTGGGCATACCCAAGCATAAAGAATATTAAAGGCTAAGTTGGGAGAGCACTAAGTGCTTTAAGATTGAAAGATATTAATCACCTAACTATCCTGTAGTTACATTAAGTGCTTTAAGATTAAAAGATGCTAATCACCTAATGATCCAGTAGTTACATTAAGTGCTTTAAGATTAAAAAATGTTAATCACCTAACAATCTGGTAGTTACATTTGATGTAATTGGTATTAGATACCTACCATTGAACTTAGAAGTGGTTTGTTGCATATAGCCAAGGTTATTCTTAAAGAATTTGGATACCAGTCCACCAGAAAAGTTTCGAACAGGCTTTCCTGAATCAATAGTGAGGGCTATTGATTTCAGAAAAATAGTGGGATAAATACGCATTTAATTAAAGACCTAATTAAATATATTTCATGTGCATATACATAGTCTAATATTTCTTTTCTTTCATCTAGGTCATTTGCATCATGACAACAAATTAAAACTTACATAGCATTTTAGAAATAAACAAGCTCACTGAATCAAACTTCCTGGAATGGTATAGAAATTTAAGAATCGTTCTCAAATTGGAAAGGTTACTATACGTGTTAGATGCTCCAATTCCACCACCACCAGAAGATGATGCTCTTACTAAAGAGCATGAAGTCCATAAGAAGCATCAAGAGGAAAGTGATACAATATCTTATATCATGCTAGCATCAATGACCATTGAGCTTCATAAACAGAAGGAGCATATGGATTCTCGTATTATTATCTTTCAACTAAGAGAACTTTTTGATAAGCAAGCAAGGATAGAGAGATATGAGATCTCTAAGTAGTTACTCTATTCTAAGATGGTAGAAGGCATTTCAGTGGCCATATATGGACTTAAGGTGTTAGGATTAATTGAGAAGGTTGAACCACTTGGGTTCACTATGGATCACGAAATAAGTATAGGCTTAATTCTTCAATCTTTACTGGCTAGTTTTTCATAAAACTACAAGATGAATAAGATTGAGACCACTATGCTTGAGTTGATCAACTTTCTTAAAACTGTGGAGTCTCCTATGAAGAAAGAAAATAATGCAGTCTTATTGGTTGATTCTTTTTCTAAGAAGAAAAATGTTTTATTAAAGGAAGAAGATGAATCAAACTAAACCTAAATGTGGCATGAAGAAGAAGAAGACAACTACCAAAGCCCTATGACACCATTGTGGAACAATAGGCCATTGAAGACGCAACTGCAAAAGTTACCTACAGACTGTTAAGGAAAAGAATGAGAAAGAGAAGCTTGCAAGCACTTCTATTTCTACACCTGATATATGGGTAATAGAC
This sequence comes from Voacanga thouarsii, assembly GCA_026120185.1. Lineage (NCBI taxonomy): Eukaryota > Viridiplantae > Streptophyta > Magnoliopsida > Gentianales > Apocynaceae > Voacanga > Voacanga thouarsii. Next base: position 1,796,505 of record JANUWF010002207.1, read on the forward strand.
AGTGGATATGGATCTCGTTTGTGCAATCAGTTGAAAGGACTAAAGAGCAATAGGAAGCTGGAGAAAAGATGATATTGACCTTCATGTAGCAAATGAAGCAAAGGTTGCTTCCCTTGCTGTTGGGACTTATCATCTACCCTTGCTTTCCAATTTAATTCTAGAAGTAGAAAAATATTATTATATGCCTTTTATTTAAATTATTATCTCAGTTGCTTGTTTGTATATGCTTGGATTTCATTTAATTTTTAAGAATAAACATTCTTCTTTTTCATTAAATGATATCTATTATGGTACTGCAACTTTGATCAATGGTTTATATATTTTAGAAATGGAAAATCAAGTTCTCAATATAAACAATAAAAGGCCAAGAAAAGATAACACAAACATATCTTACTTATGACATTGTCATTTAGGCCATGAAAATAAAAATCACATTTCTAAGTTACATAAGTATGGTAATTTAGGCTCATTTGATTTTGAATCAATAAAACTTATGAATTTTACTTATTGGGAAAAATAACAAAAACCACTTTTTCTAAGAAAGGGGAAAGTGCTAAGCAATTATTGGAACTAATACATACTAATGTATGTGGACCAATGACATCGCAAGGAAGAAGGGGTTATCAATGCATCATAGCCTTCATTAATGATTATTCTCAATTTGGGCATCTGTATTTAATAAAATACAAATCTAAAGCATTTGACAAGAATCTCATAGATATAGTTCGATCATTGATGGCTTTTGCTGATCTGTCAAAATTATTTTGAGAATATGCACTAGAGAACTACTGTTTGTTTTCTTAACAGAGTTTCATAAAAAACGGTTGACAATGCCCCATTTGAGCTATTTCATGGTAAAAGGTAACTCACATGAGAATTTAGGGATGTCCTACTTATGTAAAGACGATAAAGTTCGACAAATTAGAGAATAAGTTTGACAAGTGTTTATTTGTTGGATATCCAAAAGAATCTCATAGATATTATTTCTATGTCCCTATTGAAAATAAGGTATTTGTTTCAAGGCATGTTGTTTTCCTAGAGAAGGAATTCGGGCTTTAGGGAGATAGTTGGAGCAAAATTGAACTTAGTAAAGTTCAAGAAGCACAAACAAACAATGATCAACCAGCTGGTCCTAAATCTATTGATAAAATAGATGAACCATTTAATACACAAGAACTTCATAGGTTAAATAGGATACATGTGGCACCTAAGAGGTATGGATTTCTTATCACTGACCATAATGACATATCGCTTATAGAAGAAGATGAGCCTACCACTTATGAAAAAGTTCTGAATAGTTCAGAATCTGATAAATGGCTTGAAGCCATGAAGTCAGAAATGAATTCTATGTATAACAACCAAGTTTGGACTTTAGTTGATCCACCTGAAGAGATAAAACCTATAGGGTGAAAATGGGGTTTCAAGAAGAAAACCAACATGGATGGTAAAACGATTACCTAGAAGGCATGACTGGTTGCAAAAGGTTATCGTCAGAAGCAAAGTATTAACTATGACAAAACATTTTCACCAGTAGCATTAATGAAATTCATTAGGATACTTCTAGCAGTTGCTACTCATTATAATTATGAAATTTAGTAAATGGATATGAAACCACCTTTCTTTAATGAAAATCTGACTGGGAAAGTGTACACGACATAACCTGGGTGTTTTGCATCTAAGGATCACACTAAAATGTGCAGGTCACAAAGGTCTATTTATGGACTAAAGCAAGCTTATAGGAGTTGGAACATCTATTTTGATGAAATAATTAAAGAATTCGATTTCAAACAAAACATGAATGAAACTTATGTAAACAAGAAGGTTAGTATGAGTGTAATTGTTTTCTTATTACTACATGTAGATGACATATTGCTAAACAGGAAATGATAACTCTAATATACAATTAGTCAGGATTTGGTTATCAAAGAAGTTATCTATGAAAGATCTTGGAGATGCTATTTATATTCTGGTGTTAAGGATCTATAGAGATAGATCAAATAAGTCGTTTGGTCTTTTACGGTTTACGTACATACACAACGTTCAAAAGAAGTTTTGCATGGATCAATCTAAGAAGGGATTCTTACCCATGACCCATAGCATAAGCCTTTCAAAATCTATATGTTCGAAGATAAAGGATGAAATGGACCACATAAGAAAGATACAATATGTTTTGACAATTGGTTTTATCATGTATAATATGATATGTACTAGGTCCGATGTATCTTATGCTCTTATTTTGACGAGCAGATACAAATCTAACCTAGGAGAAGGTCATTGGGTGGTTATCAAGAATATCCTTAAGTACTTAAGAAGAACTGAGGATGTATTCTTGGTCTATGGATATGGTCACTTACATGTCAAAGGGTATACTGATGCCAGTTTCTAATATGGTAAGGATGATTGCAAATCCTAAATAAGACACATGTTCACTTATTGGAGGTGGGGCAGTTAGTTGGAAATGTTCCGAACAAGATACACCTACTGACTCAACCACTGAAGTTGAGTACATAGCGGCTTTCGAAACAACTAAAGCGGCGGCATAGATCAAAATGTTGGTTATAGAAATTGTTAATCCAATACACTTATATTGTGATAACTATCGAGCTATTGGACAAGCAAAAAAACCACAGTCTCATTAGCGATCCAAATATGAACTTTGGCACTATCACTTGATTAGAGAAATCATTGATAGAAAGGATGTAAAATAAAGAGAGTTCTCATTGATTAGAACATAGCTAATCTATTAACAAAAGAATCATCCCAAAAGAAAAATGATGGTTATGTTCAATCATTTAGTATTCGATATTGAATTATTGGGTCTAGTGTAAGTGGGACAATATTAGGATTATGCCCAAGAAGCAATCATTTTTACAATATAGTTTGCACATTAAATCTGTAAAAGGCATTCTTTGTCTTTCAATTTCTTTGTTTCATATGTATTAAACTGCTAGATAAAGTCCCAAGTATAATACTGTACTAAGAAAATCATGACAGAGAATGTAATATAATGTTCCTACTACACTGGAATGTTTTTGTGCTTAAATTATCCATAGTCATAGTATTAATGAGAGAGGACATCATTAATGCACTAATATTAGTACATGTTATACTTTCTGATTTGATGAAGCGATGGTTTTCATATCCATGATTATTGTGATACTTAAAGTTAACATGTGGATGTTTGTTACTTGTATAAGTACATTGGAAGACCTAGCTATAAGATAATCATATGAATAACTATTTAGTGCCAATGAAAGAGTCTCACTATAGCAAATGTATAAGTATCCTTATACTTGAGATCTCTAAGCTACTTTGTTTGCTGATCGTTGTACTTTGATTCAAATCTCTAGAATCCCTACAGGACTGCCTATGGGAAAAGTATTAGATATAATGTAAAGTAAACGAAAGTAGTTGAGAGGGTCAATAAAAGATTCATTACTTCTAATAGTAGAGGTGTATATCTCATGGACACTTGTATGGAATCATTACTCGAGAA